>CM044448.1:55158621-55290881 GCA_024363595.1 Xenopus borealis
ATATATATATATATATATATATGCTATGATAATGATTAACATTACATTGTAGTGAGATGATGTTTAAACCGTGAACATAAACTTAAAAAAAAAATGGTATCTACTGTAGTTGTGTATTTATCCTGCTATAAATGTATGTATCCTATAAATAATGTATAATAAGGAATAATAAATAATGTTAAAGGGATATTATTGATGAATAAAAATAACTTTTAAACATTCTTTATTGTATGCACATGTTTAAAGATACTCTAATTATCTCACAATATGTATGCAGTTGTCATTAAGCTATACATGTTAAGGTTAATTGGAGGAATTTGCTGTACCTCAGCCAACCTTTCTTATCTCTTGAACTATGGTCAATGGCCATTGCCAATACAGAAACAGAACATTCCAAATGTGACCTTTTCTGAGTTTGATGCACTCCATAATATGTGATTTTTAAACACTGTAGCGTACCATAAAAATAATGCAAACACTACCTAGACATTTAGGGGCAGATTTACTAATGGTCAAATTTCAAAGTGAAAAAACTTTCACTTTAAATTTTTTCGATCAAATAGGTCAGTTTTAGATCAAATAAAAATTAATCAAAGCGCTCAATCACATCATTTGAACCAAACAATTCAAAATTATTGTGCAAAATCCTTCGAATGCCATATATTGGAGGAAGCCCATGTGCACTGCCCTAAACCCTCAGTTGAGGGAGTGGATTCAAATGTTCATATATAGACTAGGCACTTAAGCTGACATTTCTTCAGGTACACATAGATGTAAAATTATGCATTACATGTTTAATAAACCCTTATTCATAGACCTTATAATTATGTTTATTGAACACAAAACGTGTAAGGCTACCTCCATGCATACCTAAATAAAAGTCACCTTGATTTTATACTGGGAGATTGATCTTTGAGTGTCTGCAGTACTAATAAACCAATACATTGTACTCGATCCCAACTAAGATATGCTATCCTATTTGAGGCAAACCAACTGGTTTTATTAAATGTTTAAATTATTTTTAAAATACTTAAGTCATGGTGATCCAAATTATTGAATGATCCTTTTCCTCAAAAACCCTAGGCCCCAAGCATTCTGGATACCTGTACTACACAGCACCAGTAGCACCAGTATAGCAACCTCAAAGATAGACTCCTGTCACCAGTATACTAAAATAGATATTACACCACTTGACTTTAAAATTGGGTCACCGGTATAAAATAACCTTAATACATCAATCATTGGTGATCTACTGTATATTCCTATAATATAATCATGAAAGTGACATTAAAACTTGGTAGTTATCTCTAAATAGTTTTCTTGTTTTATTATAAACCTAAAGTACAAGGATCCTCAGGGGCACTCCTGTCAAAAGGCAAGGTGAGAACTTTCTTTAGCTGAATTTCCATTTATTAATGTAGAAAACTGCCTTTTTCTATTACAAAAAGTGCAATTGCGTTCACTACACTGGTGATACTTTTCACCCCCCCACCTAGTTGGGGGGGGGTGAAAAGGAAACCTGGTGATGAAAAGGAAAATGCAAGGGGGTGTCATTGCAAAGTCCACATTATTGTGGTACAGTGTTCAGAATTATTCCTGAGTATTCTCTGATGTAGGAATACACCAAATCCACAGTGTTAGGATGTGGGAAAATATTCACCACAAAAGATTCAGTGGAGCCAAAGGAAAAAAAAGTCATCTTCAGTTTTTCAGTAATCAGGTACGTAAAATTTAGGAGGTTCTTTATTAAAATCCAGAAAAATTTTGTGTGGGGTAGTGATGGGTGAATTTATTCGCCTGCGGCAAATTCACTGCAAATTCCCACGATTCGCCGCAGGCAAATAAATTCAGGAAATGCCAACATCCAAAAACGAATGCGCAAGTCCAAAAATGGATGTGCACTTCCAAAATGAGATGCAGCAGCATTTAACGAATTTTTAGTTAAGTGTAATGCTGCCAATTCGCCCATCACTAGTGTGGGGGGGAAAAACGACTGAATAAATAGATTTTTTCATCTTTGTCACTGAAAACTGACACTTTTGTCACCACAAAATCTTTGGATTATTGAAAAACACCCAGTATAGATCAGGATATCTTCAAAATTTCTATGGGACATCTACCTTTGACTTCTACATTAACCCAGCAGGTCTGAGTTGGAGTACTTTTTTATATGGACTTTTCACACCATCAGGGTTTAATAATGAAATAAATTGTTTCCCCTTTAAAAGTTCAGATATGGGTCAGCCAAGCACTGGGATACTGACAAAAAAAAAACAGATTTATCCAAATCCAGGATTTGTTGCATCCCTACTCTTAGTAAGGTTTTATAAACATTTTTCTAAATTTTTTAAATGTAACAATCAGAAATATTAAAAAATTATCGAAATCTTTTTAAATTTTTAAAACTGCCACTGAAATGTGTGTTTTAAAAAATATATGTGTATATTCTGCTCTTTAAAATAATATTTTACCCTAAAATAAACCTCCATTAAAAAAAATAAATGTATCAATTAAAATCTATTTTTAGCCCTGTCATTGAAATGTGTTTTTAAATAAAATTACCTTGTTACAATTCTGCTCTTAAAAATAAAAAAACGAGTCTAAAATAAACCTTTCCTTATCCTTTATGGAAATTTTTCAAAATAGATTTTTAACCCCTTGTCATGTTTAAAAAATGCATACGTATCCTAAAATAAACCTCAATGGAAAAATTAAGATGTATGAAAATCTAAAAAAAATCTTTTAAACCTATATCATTGAAATACAGTATATGTTTTAAATAAAATCAAATTGTGTGGCTATTCTGTTCTTCAAAATATGAATTTAGCCTAAAATAAACCTTCATGAAAAAAACAAGTACAAACATTTTTTTGGCAGAATGCTTATTTATCCAACAACAGTGATGCAGTTGCTTATACTTTCTGCAAATGTTTTATCTTTCCTTCCTCCGCACCTGTTTCAGAGTGAATAGATCCACATCTGTCTCATCTTGGCATAAGAAGTGCACAACTACATCTGTGAAAGCTGATTCCATTATTTGAAAAAATAAAAAGGCTTATATTTAAGCTCTCCTGCCATCTATTAGAAAATACACTTTAAAAACAGTAAACCTTTTTAGAAATAGAACATAATAGATTTTAATAAGGAAATAGAACTATAAACTGCATTAGAAAATTTGCAACATAAAAAAATTAACAGTAGAGCATTAGGTTAATTTCCCTTATAAATCAGCACTAGAAGTGTAAGTGGTTTCTTATTAGAAAGGTCATTTTTTATTGATCCCCAATGATTTATAAAATCCATCTGGAAACATTTGCATTTCCGAATAAAAAGTTCTGTTATTTTTTCTTGCTGAGAACCCATAAGTCTTTCTCAGGAAGCAATAATTGTCAAGTTGTGGGAATTCCTACAGAAAAAAAGTGGGAACATTTGTTATGGGAATTGCAAGACAAAAGTGTGCAACTTGTTTCCTGAACAATTCCCTGCAGTTCCATAGTTCATAAATACTTTTACCCTCTACTGAACAAGATTCTTCTCCCTCCTATTCCCAAACTTTTCTGTCTTCAAACTGAAAACATGCAAAAAAGCATAATGCTCAAAATATAGTCCTTTATTGAAGGCTCATGGCTCTTATTATACTTGCTTTTAAAAACATCTTATGAAAAAGAAAAAAAAACCATCATAATTAATGCTAGGGACATGGGAATGCTTGGGGCCCAATAGGATTGTTTTGCCAACATTTATGCAACTTTTTTCCATCAAATACAATGTAAAAAAGTATTTGCTTAACGGGACATTTATGGGAGATTGTCTTCCTCTAATTCAGAGCTTTCTGGATATTAGGTATTGAAATACATACCACATTGTTCAGGTAAAAAAGCCCTGAACATTACGTAATATCTGCCATAGGCAAACGGTAAATATGGGGTTCTGCAGCACCTTGTACCTTGTCAGCACTCCCTAACATGTAGGATGCACAAGATAAGAAGTGGAAATTGTATTGGCACCCCAACTTACCTCTTCTCAACATAGCACTTGCAAATGAAGGCAGTGCCACATGTGGAAAACAAGACCTTGTCCTTTGTGTTAATTGTGGAGTAGGGATCAAAAATGCAAAAAAGCATTTGTGATTTGGACCCACTGCTTGCATTTTTGACTGTGCCTGCATAAATTGTCAGGAGTGCTGGGAATGCTCCGTTATGGAGAGCTCCGCTCCTCATCCAAGATGGTGTCACCCAGCACAAAGCACTGATGCCATCATGCCGTGTGAGGCTCGTGACATCAGCACACACAGAAACAGAGCAAAATTTGAAATACAGTATAAGGATTTCCAGGTCACAGGTTCGATGCCTTTTTTTTATGTCTCTCATTAGTGTTCCTAAATTCCTGTAATATTTATTTTTGGACTTTGACTCATGTCTGAACCTTTGACCATAATCCTTTGCTGCCTGCTTCTTGAACTACTGCTTGAATCCTGATTACGCTGCTTCCTGATCCCTTTGGTTACCATGAACTTGGACTTAAAGTGGACCCGTCACCCAGACATAAAAATCTGTATAATAAAAGTCCTTTTCAAATTAAACATGAAATCCAATTTCAATTTTTTATTAAAGCATTCATAGCTGTTTTAAGCTCATTAAAAAATCTCAGCGGTCAATCAAATATTGTCTGCCACTCCTCTATGCCTTAGGCATAGAGGGGGGACAGATAATTACTTTCACTTTCCATTCAGCACTTCCTAGATGTCACTGCTCCCCACACATTCCCCCAGTTCTCTTAACCATTTAATTGTGTAGCCAGGACATGGGGATAGACATTGGGCCCCCAATTCTGGTGCACAAACAAGATTCTAAGATGATATAATGCTTGCCTTAATAACCGTGTCCACAAAATGTCTCCTGCCCGCTTGCTATAATTATGAATTCCCAGACTGAAGAAAACAAGATTTAAATAATTTATATAGTGTATGTTCATTTTGCTTGACTAATGTGATAAAATATGATTTTGATTATTTTTTTGGGTGACGGGTCCATTTTAACCCTAAAGCTTCCTCCTTTGTCCAGACTTCTCCGAGATTGGAGCCGCAAAGCACCAGACAATAAATTAAACAAAAGAATTAGTAGGACAGCTAGTTTAGACACTCAGGTCATATTTTAGTTTATATGGCTCATATTTAAGTATATGGCTATAATGTTGTTTTGATTGTATGAGTTAATTTTGTGTTTTCCCACAAAATTCAGGTTTTGTGATGTATATGGTACTGCCCATCAGGTTATAATATAAGGAGGAAAATGTAATGGCACTGTTTTAGCATGTATTGACCCTTGGGATTGGGTAAATTTTTGGACCTTTTTTAAATAACCTTTTAAGCAATGGGCGGGGGGGGATAGGATCAGTCAATATCATCTTGATCAATAAAGATAGTTGGAGAGGAGATGAAAAGTTTGGAAACCTTATTGTGGCTATACACGGGCCAATAAAAGCTGCTGACAGACCAAGTCGGCAGCTTATTGGCCCGTGTATGGGGCCCTCTGACGGGCTTCCTCCAATGGGTTTTACCAATCGATATCTGGCCAAAAGTCAGCCAGATGTCGATTGGATGGGACTAAAAATCCTGTTGGAAAAAAACAACACATTCATTACAACGAATTTTACATTAAAAAAAAATTACAGTTTTTTAAGGCAGGGTTTACATAAAAACTGGAGCTTTGGCATAACATGCCTAGTAGAAGTCTACCCTTACATATGCAATTAATTTGTTAATTATTGTTTAAGCAGTTTTGCCAGTACAGGTATGGGATCTGTTATCCAGAATGTTCGGGACATGATGTTTTCTGGATAAAGAATCTTTCTGTAATTTGGATCTCCACACCTTAAGTCTACTAAAACATCAATTAAACATGAATTAAATACAATATGATTTGTTTGCATCCAATAAGGATTACTTATATCTTAGTTGGGAAGAAGTACAAGGTACTGCTTCATTACTACAAGGAAAAAGGATTTTTTTTTTAAATCTGAATTATTTGATTATAATGGAGTCTGTGGTAGAAGGTCTTTCTGTAATTCAGAGTTTTCAGGATAATGGGTTTCTGGATAATAGATCCTCTACCTGAACAATGTACTATATTGTTAATTTTTTCTGCTATTGTTGTTCTCTAAGTCCTATATGTTCCCTTCATCTGCGGTCACATCTGTCTGTTTTCTGTTTTATCGAGCAGACATCTACAGTGTATCTGAGGAAAATTCCTCTTCCTTAGCTGAAAACATGTATCTGATTGTGGTAATAATGCACTACTTCCTCAGTTCAAAAAATTACCTCAGATAAGGCCAATTTCTTTAAATTAATCATGGCAAAAGGCAGCCCTATCTCTCCCCCCCCACCACAAATCTTTGCTCTAAAAGTGGGTTATAGGGAGTTTGTCTTAAAACTGCCAGTTTACCAATTTCTGAGCTCTAATAGTCATTTTTACTGAATCTGTCCCATTTTACTTTGCCAAATAAATTGCAAACCAGCCAAAAAATTCTCAAGCCACATGAGTCAGTGAGCGTTTTAATGCACAACTTTTTAACACGCAAAAAATTCAATGGTCATTTCTTCTTATGGCAACTTTTTTGTCCTAATGCATAAAAGTCTATGGACGTTTTTTCTTACGGTGACTTTTTTGTCCTAATGGATTAAAGTCAATGGACTTTTTTTTCTTATGGAGACTTTAGGTCCTAATGCATTAAAGTCATTGGGCATCTTTTCTTATGGCTCTGTTTTTGTCCTAATGCATTAAAGTCAATGGGTGTTTTTTCTTATGGGTGTTTTTTCGCAGCAAATTTTGACAGCAGTTTCACAAAAACAAGGCTGGTGAATAAATTTGCTTATTACTAGTCATTTTCATAAATTATTTATACCAAAAGGGCAGTCATATCCCAATAAATTAAATACATTCATATATAGGATCTATATTTAAATTGTATACTTCATATTGCTATAGGCTGCTATATTCTATAGGCTGGAATTCAGTTTGATGTAATTTTCTTTTTGAAGGATGGCTGAAAAAAGTTGTCTATATCTATGTAAAGTATGCACTAAAATAAAGTTGGAACATTGTGTGAATTTGCTTCAGTTAAGATATAAAATTGTAAAATGGGCACTGGTGTTTGGGATTAGACCATTTAGCATTCTAATTCATCCCATGGATATTCAGATGGTTTGAGGAGAGGGCTCTTTGAAGGCTAGTTAAGTTATTGCAAACCTATCTTTGCAAACTGAACTAAAACAGGAAAGAACCTTCCCCAAACTGCTGCCACAAAGTAGAAAGTAAAGAAGGTCAAGAAGGTCATTGTACACTGTAAGGTTTGCTTTTAATGGAACCAGCCCAAACCATGGAAACTTGTCTTAAATCTTTATTCCTATTTCACCTAACTTTACTGTCGGCATTATGTATTCAGGCAGGTAGTGTTCTGCTGGCATGACAGATGGTGACATGCAATGTATAACTCCACAGGATGCATTTACACTGCTCCAGAGTTCTAGGATATTCATATTTACACCACTTCAGCTAATGATTGATATTGCACATTGATTGAATACTAAAGCATTCGATACAGTGCCACACAGAAGGTTACTGGTTAAATTGAGGAATGTTGGCCTGGAACATAGTATTTGTACCTGGATAGAGAACTGGCTAAAAGATAGACTTCAAAGAGTGGTGGTAAATGGAACACTTTCTAATTAGACCTGTGTTGTTAGTGATGTATCGCAGGGCTCTGTACTGGGTCCCTTGCTTTTCAACTTGTTTATTAATGACCTGGATGTGGGCATTGAAAGTACAGTTTCTATTTTTGCAGATGATACTAAATTGTGCAGAGTTATAGGTTCCATGCAGGATGCTGCCACTTTGCAGAGTGATTTGTCTAAGTTGGGAAACTGGGCAGCAATCTGGAAAATTAGGTTCAATGTTGATAAATGCAAGATTATGCACTTTGGCAAAAATAATATAAATGCAAGTTATACACTAAATGGCAGTGTGTTGGGAGTTTCCTTAAGTGAGAAGGATCTTGTTTTTTTTTATAGATAACAAGTTGTCTAATTTTGGGCAGTGTCATTCTGTAGCTACTAAAGCAAATAAAGTTCTGTCTTGCATAAAAAAGGGCATAAACTCAAGGGATGAAAACATAATTATACCTCTTTATAGATCCCTAGTAAGGCCTCATCTGGAGTATGCAGTGCAGTTTTGGACTCCAGTCCTTAGGAGGGACGTAAATGAGCTGGAGAGACGTGCAACTAAACTGGTTAGAGGGATGGAAGACTTAAATTATGAGGGGAGACTGTCCAGGTTGGGGTTGTTTTCTCTGGAAAAAAGGCGCTTTCGAGGGGACATGATTACACTTTACAAATATATTCAAGGACATTATAGACAAATATCAGGGGACCTTTTTACCCATAAAGAGGATCATCGCACCAGAGACCACCCCTTCAGACTAGAAGAGAAGGACTTTCATTTGAAGCAGCTTAGGTGGTTCTTCACAGTCAGGACAGTGAGGTTGTGGAATGCACTGCCTGGTGATGCTGTGATGGCTGATTCTGTTGATGCTTTTAAGAGGGGCTTGGATGATTTTTTGGACAGACATAATATCAAAGACTATTTTGATACTAAACTCTACAGTTAGTATAGCTATGGGCATATATGGTTTGTGTGAAAGAGTGGAGATGTGGTTTTTAATTTGGAGGGGTTGAACTTGATGGACTCTTTTTTCAACCCAATTTAACTATGTAACTATGCACATGATTGTTTGCCTTACCCATAAAAATCCCATGCTCCCCAGTTGTTGTGATGCCTTTATATGCAATGGGGTTGCACTAGAAGAATGAATTAAAAATGTCTCCTCTACACTGTGTAGGAAAGAAAAAAATAAATGAAATCGATACATTGGATATCTTTTAAATATTGTAATATTATTACTTTAGCTAAATAATTATAATTAGCATTCCACCTTTGAAAATGGCATACAATAAAGGAAAAAATGGCATACAATAAAGGAAACAATGGAAAAAACAAACTTATGAATATTCTAAGGAGCCTCCTGCCTATTCCATACACTCTAATTCCTGGTTAACATTTTTCATTTCTAGTAGAAAATCACTTTATGTTTTGATTCTGTTTGCTATTAACACAAATATATTTTCCCTTAGGTGCAATTAACTTCTAGCAGGTAAATGGCTTTTCTCATTTTCAAGTCTGTATAATGCACATTCAAAGCATATCTCCTGGCTGTTTTCCAACATCATCTCTGTGTTTGAAGATAAAGATGTTATTTGCAACACTCTTAATATTGCTTCATTCAAACCTAATATTTGTCCGGGTCTAATGTTTGCAGTTTGTCTTGCATGCAGATGGCAGGTAGCTTGTGGGAAAATGTCATCTTGAAGATATTTTATTACATTTACAGTTACTTAAAAATAGGTTAACATTTTATTTCCTACTTAGTAATTTGTCACATCTTAGACTGTATTGGAATACCAGAGTGGAAAGCTCCAACCTCTAAAAAAAATATCTTTTGTCATACTAGGTGCTATGCCGGATGACCCACACCTGCCAAGAGGGTCCGAAGTACAGTATATATATTAAAAAGTAAAACCATCAGCACACTGTAGGAGTTGTGATGAAATTGTTGTGTGTGTTGGCATCAAAAGGTGTGCATATCTTAGAGGGAACATCCTTTATTAAGGCTGGAAAACAATGTTGACACCCCTACTATACCTTATCTAAGTCCCCTACCTTTGGTTCAGCGGTCTTCAGAAATATTTGGTTCAAGACCCAGGCCCAGCATTTGGGCAAAGCCAAATCCAGTAACAAGCTTAAAACTTAGGAAACTTTTGCTGGATCAGTCATAGCCGAAAGAATATCTAGGACATCAAATAAGTGTTCTCCCAATATCTTGCTTTATTTGACCATCATTCTGGCCTTCCAGGAGTATCTATATCCCAAAGAGGTCTTGGAGGTTGAGGGAGTGGGGCTTATCTTACATCTAGATCTGCCAATACCTCATCCATGATGGAGATACATATTCTGTAGTGACCTGTTTTGTCTTCAACAAAAACATTTGCAAAACAGAGAAAAACTTGGAAGATGCATTTTTTATGTGCGTAAAAAAAAACTTGTGCGTCAAAAATTGTATTTGGAAACTTTTTTGCAGTTTCGCTAATTGTCAGAGAAACAAAACTATTTTTTTCACCCATTGGAATCTATTGGTGTCTTTTTTGTTTCACTCATTTCTGACACTTTAGAGGCTTGTGTTAGAGCCCTAGAGCAACAAGTTGCAACACTGCAGTCAATTGACGATCTTGAGAGGAATCTCTTGCTCACTGAGCAGGACCTAACGGGGTCCAGTTGACTGGAGTAATGTGGTTGACAAGTCAGAAAAAGCTAGTCGGTTTGTATATATGTTTAGTGACAACTTTTTATTTCAGCTTGTTCACAAGCCTACTGGGAATAACCCTCTTTTGGACTTGATAATAACTAATAATACTGAACTCATCTCTAGCATTAGGCTGGGCAAGCATTTAGGGAATAGTGATCATAACATGGTCTCCTTTGAGATTATTTTGGAGAAACAACGCTGTAAGGGAGCAAACTTTTCCAGTATAAGGGCACCTCTGCAACATATTAATTGGGAAATGCTGTTAGCAGAGTTAAAGACAGAAGAAACATGGGATGTCTTTTAACAATTATGCTTAATAAATATGTCACTATATTACCCTTGTAAGCAAGGAACACAAAAAAAGACTTTTGTGGTCTGACAGAAGTTTTGGTGCTTTTAAGGCATTCAAGTTAGCCAGGACAGCTACTGTACAACATTTCTCTGGTATAAGGAGGACGATAAATCATGAAAAAAATCAGACAAGTGAAAACCGAGATAGAAAAGGGCATTGCAACAATGAGTAAGATGAATCCAAAATTATTTTTTCAATATGTAAATAGTAAAAGAATAAGTAGGAATGGGGTGGGACCATTCATATATTCATATCAGAAGGGATCAGTTGGTCAGTGAGAACAGAGAAAAAGTAGAGACTCTGAACTGTTATTTTACATTGGTTTACACAAATAACGAACCAATTAATAGAAGTTTCCTTCTTAATAGTCCCAATTCTAGTAATACAACAAAAAATGGATGGTTCATGCAATGCATGGTTCAAGCAAAAGGAAATTAAAAAAGACTAGAACATGAAAAAATAAACAAAAGTCTAGGACTGGATGGTATTCATCCTAGGGTACTAAATGAGCTCAATATCTCTTTACATAATCTTTCAGGATTCATTGTTAAGGGGATGAAGATTTAAATTATGAGGGTAGATTGTCAAGGTTGTTCTCTCTGGAGTAAAGATTCTTGCAAAGGTTCATGCATCTTTATAAGTACATTAGAGGGCATTATAGACAGCTAGCTGGAGATATATTCTTCCATAACATGGATCTTCAGACCAGAGACCATCTCCATTTGAAGCAATGGAGGTGGTTCTTGTTTTTTGTGATGGATGATTCTGTTAATGTCTTTGAAAGGGGCTTGGATGATTTCTTGGACAAGGATACAGTAATATCCAATGCCATAGTAATACTAAAATCTGCAATTAACATAGATATTGGTACATATAGTTTCAGTGGGTGTTTGTGGTAATATGTGCGTTGGGTTTCATTTGGAGGGTTTGAACTTGATGGATTCTGGTCTTTTTTCACGCCAACTTAACTATGTAACTATATATGTATATTATCTTAGTTTTCAGGGTCCCCATGTTATAACACAGCAAATTGTGGAGCACAAAGGAAATGTTGTATGTACTCGCATAATTATGTACTTGCCTATTAAAGTTTAAAATGAACACTAGTTAATAGTAGTAATATACTGTATGTATAGAAAATTCTCAGGTCTCAAGTAAAACTCACCAATTGTGAGAAGAGGTCCAGGTGCACCACCCTGAACCTTCAGCTAAGGGAGTGAACCACCATGTAGAAAAAGAGCAGGTTCCAAAGACCAATCCTCTAGGCAGGCTTGTCAAATCATAAGTAGTTTTATTTCGGTACAAAAGTACATGTATACAGCTTTACGTGTTTCATGTCATTCAGATACTTAATCATAGGCTAAGGCTGTATCCTTTGTACCAAAATAAAACGACTTATGATTTGACAAGCGTGCCTGGAGGGCTGGTCTCAGGAAGTGCCTGCTCTTTTTCTACACTGCCTATTAAAGTTTGTCAAACTGTAAAAAATTGTGGAAAATTGTGTGGAAATTGACTAAAAATGTAAACCCATTTCACTAGTTATAAAAACTAAAAAAAGTTTCCATTAAGGGTGGAACGCGACAGGGCTGCCCCCTTTTCCCGCTTCTGTTCACCCTTTCCTTAGAACCTTTAGCGAACGCAGTGCGTCAAGATCCGCACATAAAGGGAATTACGATAAAAGGAGTGGACCACAAAATTGGGCTACATGCAGATGACATCCTCCTCACCCTTAGCTCACCCCAGACATCTTTGCCCTACCTCAACCTAATACTAGACCGAATTCAACTACAAAATTCCAGGCTACAAAATAAATAGCTCCAAATCACAAGCGCTACCTATCAAAATGCGCTCTGAAGAACAAAATATTACTACAGGTCAATTTTGATTTTAAGTTGCAAAAAAAAGCAATCCGCTATTTATTAATCAACCTAACAACTTCATATGTCTCTTTATATGACAAAAATTATCTCCCCTTGATCATGGAACTGAAAAAAACCCTGATAAAATGGAGGAAACATAATCTGTCGTGGTTTGGGCGCATCGCAGCAGTGAAAATTACATTATTCCTTTAAATTCTTTCGGGTCCTTCCAATACACTTCCCAGAGAGGGCGGCTGATTCTCTGCAAAAAGCCATCATGAACTTTATCTGGATGGACAAGAAGCCCAGAGTCAAAGCAGACATCATGACCAAGCCAAAATCAATAAGAGGTCTAGGGGTACCACATATTTTTAGGTACTACCTGGCTGCGAGGCTTTCGGACCAAATAGCTAGAACTCCACAAATGCCATGGCTGGACATTGAAAATGCACTGCTGACCCCTCTCACTTTAGACCTGGTAATATGGATCCCCCCCAAAAACAGAAGAGACTTTGGTGAGATAGCACCAACTACCATCCAAAGTATCAAGCTCTGGGACAAATATAGAGAGAAATACTGTATCACCTTTCCCCAACAAATTCCAAGACATGCTCGTTTATAGGTAACGTGGGATTTCCACCAGGCACAGACCTGAAGGCATTCGCACCTTGGCTCCAAGCAAAAGCCTTTCTCTGTTCAGCACTCGCCCCAGACCAAAAAATACTGACATTTCAGGAAGTCAAAGAGACCTTTGAAATCCCAAATAAGCAATATTTCAGACACCTACAGATCCGATACTTTATCACCCAAGCATTCCATCGGGTTGGCTCAATTTGACCGAAGACAATGTTCTTTGAACTCCTATGCACCAAGTCATAGACCACTGCACATCTAATCTCTCTACTTTACAACAACCTCTCTGCAGACAACACCACATTAGACCAGCCATACATGACAAAGTGGGAGATGGACCTCCAACAAGAGATCTCAACCACACAATCGCAAACAATATGTAATAGGGCCAGACGGACCTCAATATGCACCACATTGACTGATACAAGCTGATATATGATGTTATTATACCCCCTCTCATCTCTTTAAACTAACGAGGGGTTTCTCGTCGGCCCTCTGCTATGCCGGCTGCGGTGAGCGAGGCACTCCCTCCCATATGTGGTGGACATGTAGCGCAGTGGGTTTTGGGAGATGGTAACAGACACTATCTCAACAATCTTCAAGCAGAGAATAACACCCAACCCCTTGACCTACCTCCTGGACATGCCCATTAAAGCATTGAAATCCACGAACCACAATAAGCTAGGGACTCATATACTCACAGCCGCAAAAACTATACGAGCAGCAAATTGGAAAGGAACCTCACTACCTACTCTACATATGCTAGTCATCAAAGTAAAATGGATTAGATCAATGGAGGCCATTAGAGCACGAATACAGGGGACAAGCTATGACCACAAACTTTTGTGGCTTCCCTGGATGGAATTCGAGAGGGAGAAGCTAGATCAAACTTACCCAAGGGAATTGGGAGCCGAGACACTCCCTTCCACCCTGACCCCAGTTGACCTCATCTTAGCCAGCCGTAGTCTTTAAACACAGTAGGGGAAGCCAAAAGGTGGAAAAGCACAGACCAAAGAAATAAACATATTGTATTGGAGAAAACGCTTATTGTTGTAATATCATTACTTACATATGCTACATCTGCGGAGATTATGCTTGTAATACTATTTAGCTTTACTTTTTTGAAAATGTGTCTTTAAAAACTAATAAAGTTCACTAAATAAAAAAAAACTAAAAAAGTTTTTTCATATATATATATATATATATATATATATATATATATATATATATATATATATATATATATATATATATATATATATATATATATACAGATAGAGTCACTTGGATTTGTAAGTTAGATGCATCATGACTCAGGGCTAATTGAAGAAACTGTGTTATCTAAAGTTATCTTAACTCATTTAATGCATTTAACCTTTTCATTAGCATACCAAAGCACCATTGTTTTCAATGGTGAACTCTTTAATTGGATGGGATGCTGTGACACAATATTCTGTGCTAAGTGAGATAAATGAGATAGATGAGTTAAGTCACGACGCATTAAACTTACAATCCAAAGTGACTGCATCTGTATATATATATATATATGGTATGTAAACAAATACCAATAAATTTAAATGTTTAGTCTACAGATAGAGTCACTTGGATTTGTAAGTTAAATGCGTCGTGACTCAGCATTAATTGAAGAAACTGTGCTATCTAAAGTTATCTTAACTCATTTAATGCATTTAACCTTTTCATTAGCATACCAAAGCACCATTGTTTTCAATGGTGAGCTCTTTAATTGGATGGGATGCTGTGACACAATATTCTGTGATAAGTGGGATAAATGAGATAAATGAGTCGCGACGCATTAAACTCACCATCCAAAGTGACTGCATCTGTAGTTTATGGATTGATGTGAAAAAATTACCTGCCATATGTACAATATCAAGCATGGTCTTTATTTGGTTATTTATATACCATGACACTATTTTCATCTATAAGTGTCTGATGTATATAGAAAGACACTTGTTAAAAGAAACAGTTCCCTTGCAGTTATGTGTACATGTATTGATTTAGAAAGCACTATTGCACAAAGGTGCATTGATGTGTGATTGGTGAAGAGGAAACTGCAAGGAAACCTTTCTACACAATCAAAGACTCTACCAAAACTGGACACCCATTAGCAATCCAATCAATAGGGATGATTACATGACACCTACAAGAGTCGATTTCCTGTTCAAAAGTATTGATTAGTAGAAAATCAACAAAACAGAGCTCAGAGCAAATTTGTTCCTGACAAAATATGATGCATGTTCTACAGTTTATGAGCATTAAGGGATATTACAGGTGCAAAGTTTGCTCCAATTTTTTAAACCCATAACAATCAATGAGTAAATAAAATTAACATCTGTTTGAAACATTTCATTAGTTTCCTTGGGCATTAGATCTGGATCAAATCCTGTTCCTGTTAATTAATTTGAGAGCATTTTTAATATTATTATTATTAAGGTTGAGCTTCAATGATATGAAGATCATTGACATATAGACATATAGACAGGGGCAAGTCCTAGATAAAAAGGGCAAGATAACTACACCCTTAAAAAATCAAATGCTAGGGGTTAGATTCATTAATATAATTTATTCATACACATTTTTGCCACCTAAAACCCGACAAGATTTTTATTTTTTGAAAACTTAATTTACTAACTAAACCTGCAAGAGAATTTTAGCTCCTGGTGAGTAAAATTGAGATTATTAGCCTCCATTTTGTTAAAGGTTTTTTTTTTTTTTCGAAATTATGCCATCACCCCATACATTATTACACATAGTATAGATTGTGCCAGTGGTCAATCTATGCAATGTGAGTGAGTTAAAAAAATGAATGCTTCCTTTAAACATGCCTGAAATTCGATATGATCTATTCAAATTCACAACATAAAAATTTTAAGAAAATAATTGGTTCTTAATTAAGCAATTGTTTTCATGTCTTTTTGTTCATGACTTACTACATTTGCCCTTTAGCTCTCCACAGACAAAGTTTTTCCCCAAATTATTTATTTGTCTCTACACAGAAATAATTATTTCATTGGTAAAAGATAGCTGTAGGTAATGGGATCACATATGTAGTAATGGTACTGTTGCTGCAATTACTATTTTTAATCTCATATCTAATCACTGCACTTAATGCAGGAGACTGCAAATGGAGCAAAACAGATTTGGTCATTAAGCTCCAATAGATCAAAAACACATTGCAGGTGGCAACATTCAATACACCAGGAAAAGATGTGTCATGTTACATGACATTGAGTATGCTCTAGCTATTTTCAAAATATTGTTGGCATGCAGTGAGTAGATTGTAAACATTTTCCGGAAAATATGGATTTTACTGTTTTGGTTAGAATAGATGCACATAAATATTATAAATGCGATACCAATTTGCTAAGAAAACCTGGTGGCAGTTCCGGAAAAAGCTGTAATTGTGTAAGAAGAATTGTGTTTGTTTGTGTGTAAGAAAGAAATTGTGTGAGTATGTTTGGATCAGTGTGTGTTAGAGAGGAAGAGTGAGCATTAGTGTGTATAGGTGTTTCATTTGCTACCGCTTTGAAATATGTAAATTTAGTTAACGAATACCAAAGGCTGTGTTTTTTATTGTGTTTTTTCTATATCCCCCTCCCTATGCACAATTTGGGACAGTATATTAAAAATATGTTGACAAACTCATCAAACGAACCAGATCAATGATAGTCTTTAGAATACATAATCCCTATCAATATTTCTCATGTAACATTATAATGACGCCGTTATTGTTTTGTAATATACACTGCCATGCCAATCACTTAAATTTACAGAAGGGGAAGGTATAAGGCAAGGCCTGTTTCTCAAATGAACAACCATTTGGTTATATTTATTAGTAAGAGCTGCAGTCTACTAATGTACATACTACAAAATAAAGTCAAATACTTCACTCTGATAAAACTTCATCTATTAAATCACATTTCCCAAAATGTGCATTAGCTCTCCCAATTGATATCATGTAGATATATCTAATTGTAACATAACGCTATTTGCCTTCCATTACACTGGCTGCTTCCACCACATGGAGGCATGCAGTGGTAGTAATTTCCACTGAGCTGCCCCACTTCCAGTCCTGCTGTTACAAACAGCAATTGATTATTATATGGTAGAGCTATTGACTGTCACAATGAAAGCTAACCTTATTCCATTTTTTAAATAACACTGTATAGATTAATTTGAAGACATTACACTTAAAATTGTTTTAGCTAGCCCACAGTTATGGAAAGTCATTATTTTGTTTCAGTACTGCTGTACAGATTTAAATAAAAGTGTTCATTAATTTTTTTACAGTGATTCACTAAGAAACTCTACTTTCCTGAAAATGTGAACAATTATTACATTTCATGTTTAAATCAGTCATAATTTAATTTAACCCATTTGTATAGAAAATCTGATGCTTATTTAAGTGATTCCGGTTATTTCTTTCAGAAAAGAAAATCTCTAGTTTTTCTTATTTCTACCAACCCCAACCATTATAGAAATACCAGAAACAGAACAATCTCGGTCTACCACTAACATATGGGGGGCATGGTATAATTTCAAAAACATTTTTGTAAAATGGAAGCTAATAAATCTAAAAAAAACATTAATCTGGGAAAACTGGAATTTGAAAATATCCAATTTGAGATCATTTTGCCATGATTTTCTTAAATCTAATTTTAATAAAACAGGCCATAGGTCTGGCTCTGAAATAAAGATTTCTATTAATGGGATTAATTTTAATAATATTAGAACTATTCTTGAAAGAGTAACTTTGCCAACCTTTCAGCTAAGCTCACCAATAGAAACGTTTTTCTCCAAGCAAACTATGCTGTTAAATAACTATGTAAATATGTATGTAACAAACAAATTTTTTAGGGTGTGAATAAATAATCTCTTTCTGTTCCTTTCAACACTCTGTAGTTATGACTGTATCATATCTTTATTTGATGTGATAATTGTGATGCGCCCACCACTCCAATGCTCAATAACAAAGTCGCTTGTTATCAACCCAAAAAAATTATGCAGCCTCATGAATCAAATCTTAGAGACACATAGTTCTGAGCTCTGGAAGAAATGCTGGAATTGCAGTTCAGGTACTCTGATCTTGTTAAGTTCAAAAGTGTTTAGGTCAGGCGTAAAAATTATGTAATAAATACAGTGGAACTAGAGGCATGATAATACAGGATGGGAGTATTTGGGTTCAGGAACAGATCCTGAGGGCTTCTAGATCATTTACATTAGTGAAGACTCAGTGAGCATATCCACGAACATTTAAAAAAAATACAGTAGATACCCTGTGTACATTGAACATTTATTTGACTTTGCATTTCTTCTTTCCTTGCTCAAAGCCTCTGAATTAAAAAGATTCAGTGCTCAGATGGTGATTTAGCAAACAAAATGTAATTATTTCAAGGTTGTTTTTCTCTACTGTTTTACAAAAGCCTGCTTTTTATGCCAAAACCTGTGCTTACTTTGGTATATAGAAAAATATTTATTATAGTGTACTCTTGTGTGGAGAAGCTAGCAGGCCTGCCAAGGCTTCAAGGCTTTAAAAATAAGATTACATTTAAACTTGAGGTTTCATCTCTTACCATTACAAGTCTGAGACTCTAGGTTAGCCTGTAGATACTGTGCTTATATAGAAAATGCAGTATAACTAGAACAAAGTAACAAATAATAAATTTTTTGCTGCTGATACAATGTTTAGTTAGTCTCGATGTAATTTCTTTTAAACAGGATGTATACCTTACTCAAACAGGTGAAAATATATGTGCCATTAGTTTTATATATATATATATATATATATATATATATATATATATATATAATACAGTTATCACTGTATCAAATTAATTACATTAAATACATAATAATATACCCAGAGCTGTAAGGTATAAGGATATTATACATTTCTAAGAAGCTCTGCCTGCAGCCTCTTGTAATTCATACAGGTCATGTAGCTGTTAACCATATTTATCAGTGTGTAGATTATGAGCTGTAATTTTGTAGTGACTAAGCAGAATACTTATTCTTAATACTTGTTTGTGTTTAGAATTCAGCTTGTGAGGCGGTTTCCATACATAACATCAAACTGTTTTTGAAAGTTAAGCTGCAATTTTTTATTTCCCATGGAAAAGTAGACAGAACTAAATAGCCTTTACAACTGTTAAATTGTTTCTTCATAAATTTACAATTTAGTTAACATACAGTATTCTTGAAAGGGATACGAGATACCACATGAAAAGCACCTAAGTTCTTAAAAAATATTATTATACACCATGGGCAGACAAGAAGTGCTAAATTTAATTTTTTAATTTTATTGACATAAAAACTAAAGTTAATGATCTACACTTACAGATGAAGCCACTTGGATTTGTGTGTTAAATGCGTCATGACTCTAATTGAAGAAACTGTGTTATCTAAAGTCATCTGAACTCATTTAATACATGTAACCTTTTCATTAGCATACCAAAGCACCATTGTTCACAATGATGAACACTTTAATTAGATGGGATGCTGTGACACAATTTTCTGTGTTAAATGAGACAAGTGTGAAGTCTGAGTTTAGTTATTCTGTGTCAACCACACAATCCAAAGTGGCTTCATCTGTAAAACAAAAAAGTAAAATCTATAAACATAATCTTCACCGCTGCAGATTTTTTTCCCTATTGATTGTTACAGGTATTTTTTTATAAAAATTTTAAATCACCTTAATTTATCAAGAAAACCAAGGATCTATTAAAATGATGGAGAAAAAAAGCTAATTTTTGTTCTTTGTTTTACCTTTGTGTACCTTCAATCTCTAGAGAAAACAGCATGAAGGACATGTGAGTGAATAACCAGTGTTTAAAATTAGCCGAACCGAATCCGAACCCTATGGGTGGGAAGGGGAAAACATTTTTTACTTCCTCGTTTTGTGCAAAATTAGGATTCAGATTCGGTTCGGCCAGACAGAAGGATTCGGCTGAATCCAAATCCTGCTGAAAAAGGCCAAATCCCGGCTGAATCCCGAACCGACTCCTGGATTCGGTGCATCCCTACAGGAAAGTACCTCATCAATTGGACAATGCATTCCTTGTCTGTGATTTTCAAACCTACGTGATTCATATCTTGCTGTCATGGAGGCACTATGCAACCTATACATTGATAATACAGCATGGAGGGGATGCTTACAGTAAAAAAATGTTAGTTCTGGCTCAAAAATAGATTCATAATTAGTGATGAGCATGCCACCAGCAAAACGTTTCATAAAATGGTACCAACATTATAACATATTTGCACATGACGTGAGATTCAAGCAATTGGGATTTGAGCACTCAGATATTATCTGTTAGTGTTCAGATTTATTAGTTGTGCCTGTGTTAGTAAGCTGATACAGTATATAAACTATAATTCGAAAAAGTTGTATGATTCAAATTGACAGTTGACCAAAGGTAATTTCAAAAATCACAGACATGTTTTTAAGAAATTGGCAACATGGGAGCATTTTTTTAATTGAAAATATAGTTGTAACACAGTGGATAGGATGTCCTCTAACAATGTAGGGCATACATGTACAGATGCAGTCACTTGGATTTGTAAGTTAAATGCATCGTGACTCAGGGATAATTGAAGAAACTGTGTTATCTAAAGTTATCTTAACTCATTTAATGCATTTAACCGTTTCATTAGCATACCAAAGCCTCATTGTTTTCAATGTTGAACTCTTTAATTGGATGGGATGCAGTGACACAATATTCTGTGCTAAGTGGGATAAATGAGATAGATGAGTTAAGTCACGATGCATTTAACTTACAAATCCAAGTGACTGCATCTGTAGCAGTCTACTGAGCAAGAAATTATGTGATCTTGCCTTCCCATTGGCTCTAATGCAATTCAGCTATTTTAACCCCAGTTTGTGAATTATGACACAGACATGACAGATCTGCTCAACACAGTCAACAAGACTTGAAAAATTGGTAGCTTAAAGCAGAAAAAAGGTGCCACAAAAAATGTCCATAAACTGTAAATTTGTCCTGCAACAAAAGTAAGATACACGGCAATATTATGTGGCTGCCTTACCAGTGTGTCCAGTTATGCATAAAGAGCACAACCCATTAAGTAAATTTAAGTTAAAGTTCTAAAGTATTTTTTGTCTTTTGTTGGTTTGAGTGTTTATCTTTACTAATTTAGCTATAAAATGATGAATAAGGTTAGTTGAGGTGTTCCTCATATATTATAGCATTTATAAAGACTTATTCATTTAGGTATGAGGCTTCTCAGATGTAGCAATTTTATTTACAGTTACTCAAAACAGATACATTGAATGAAAAGTAAATTGATGGGCCCTCTGAAAAGTTACATAAAGGGCTCCTCACATGCTGTTTCTCTGGCCCTTCAATTTAGTTCTGTCATGTGACAAATCCAGACTGAATCCTGGGTGAGTGTGTAGGACTTGTCAAAAGTAACTTATTTAATGGTTATCTCATCTTTAGTGTTTTGATAGCAATAACCACTTAACGCAACAAATAAAGTTGCATCTAGTATACTAATTTGTGATGATGAAGAGTAAAAAACAGTCCAAGGTAACTGAAACAGGTAATGCTTAAAGTCAAGTTCACCTGCTTTAGGGTAATAGAATTATGAAACTTGTCTTCTAACGGATATCTCTACTTTATTCATGTAATGCGTATGTTTGTTCCTGGTTGCCTAAGTTGAATCAGCCAGTGGGCTTCCTCTGGGCAAGGTCTGAAATTCAAATGCATGTAAGTAAAGCTTATATCATGTACTAATCTGAGTCACTGCCCTAGCTTAAACATGAGACAAATTCTCTGGGTAAAAAAATAATTTTTAATTTTATTTATTAACACAAGTACATTTTGCCTTATTTCACTTTTTCTTTTTCCTGATGTTGACCAACTGTAAAATGATCATTTAAAATTGTACTTGCATGTTTACTGACCAGAAAATGTACAAATGCTGCTTCTGCCAGAATAGCTGAATGTGTACAAGCAGATTGAGGAAAACACTAAAGGCTAAAATTAGCTATAAGTTAACCCTGCAAATACTGCAGAAAATTGGAATGCCTGTCTCAATGAGAATTGAAGAGCATTCATGAAGTTTGAACAACTAAATATTAGACTTTCTAAACACAGGAGGTCAGATCATAGGAGTGAAACATTTTTTAACCAGAAATCCAGTATCACTGTGGTTGCCGGGAGAGGTGTGTCTAGTGCAAATTCAGCAAATGCATAAAAATGAACACAATTGAGTAAACTGAAAATTATTATGAAAGTTTTTTGAGTCTTCACCTTTTGATTCAGGGCACTGTGCTAGTTTCAACCCAAATTAACTACAGTATGTAACTAAGAGGCAGGAGAAGAAGCACTCAAGTTGGGTTAACAATTTATCTCTAATGATTCAGCTCAGCTGTATACCATACTGAATACTGAATTAGGGACTCTCCTACATGTTATAGTTTTCTCAAATAAGGCCACCCAAAACTAGGAGGGAATCTGGTCTTCACATGCTCTTTTATCTGTGGCCTCTCATCTTTCTTTGAATGAGCTCCCCAGTACTCAACTGTATTGCCATTTTTCATGAGCATTTATCAAACAAGTATCTTAATATGGTCTCCTTTGACCTCTTAATCATGCTGCAAAGATAACTATAAAAAAAGGAGATCCTAGGACACTTATAAAGTACCTTCATAGGGTTTTTTATGACTGGCATGGTACCATGGTGCTGAGCTAATTGGAAATTGCTAGCATGGTGCCATTATTTATAAGTAATTTTGTTGTAAGCCTGACATTATAGGCATGGTTTTACATGAAGTAGAGCTTGCCAGACAAGTAACAAAAATGTACAAATAGGGGTTGCAGTGGATATAATCTATGTAGATTTAGGTAAAGCAATTGATGCAATACCACAAAGCAGGTTAATGATTAATAAAGGTATATTTGCAATAAACATATTTGTCCTTGGATAGAAACCTGGCTGAAAATGAGATTTTCAGCATTTTATAATTGGATCAGTGTAGCTAATGGAGTACCCAGGGTCTTTTAATATGTCCACAAGTTACATTCAGCTGGTCAAGTACTAACTCTATTTTTTCTCAGATTTTCACAGCAAAAATTACACCCATAAACGTCAATGGGTGAAAAAATTGTAGCACAACAAAAAAAATTGAGATGGTGCATCAAGCAACAACAAATTCACTTCCATAGACTTCAGTTCATTTTGGCAATTTTTTGGTGAAGGGAAACAGGTCATATTTGCCCATCACTACTCATGATACTAAATTGCATAAATGTAGGAGGCTTCCAGTTTGCAGGGAGATTTGTCTAACTTGAAGAACTGGGGAGGTTCAATATTCCTAAATTCAGGTTGTGCACTTTGATAAAAAAATATAAATGTTAGTTATACACTAATTTGTAGTGTATTGGAGGGGATTAGGGGGTTATTGTGAATAACACAATGTGCAACTTTAAGAAGTGTTGGTCAGTATATACTAAAGCAAATTACTCACTTGCATACAAAACAGAATTGAAAATATATTTGCCTTTTCATAGATCCCTGGTATGGCATACATGTGAGGAGACATGACTATTCTTTACAAGTGTATTAAAGGACATTATAAATAGAAAGAAGGGCATTTTGTAAATATAAAAAGATCAATGTATATTTATGTATGCAGGTGCATTGATAGGTCTGTATTTATGTGTAAAAACAGTCTCTGAACTGGACTAAGACTAGTGTGCTAATATAGAAGAACTAATAATGAGATCAAATAGAATGGGACAGTGCTTACATAGGGACAATTTCAAAAAGTCTCTAATGATATAGAATGGTGAGCAAATACTGTATAGTGCTTGTTTTCATTTTTCATGATCACAAAATAGCCCTTTTAGTTCTACTGTTTTCCAAATGTATTCCTGGGATTTTCATGATCGCTTGATAACAAGGTATATAAAGTATTATTTTTGCCTTATTTTTCCCCCTGCATTTGTGTTTGGTGTTTAGCTGAGCAAATTGTGACTTCTGTTCAAACTATGAGTTTAGGGATTCCACATTACTGATGACCTTCTTGTCAAGTGCAATCCTGCAACACCTGTTACAAATGCTACAGGCAACAACGCATATGTGTCACCATATTGGAGTGTTGCAGTTCATTTGCTGAAAACTGAAAAAGGTACATAATATTTATTAGCATAAAAATTTAATGTACAATTAAGTGGCTTAAGACCATAATTAGGCATTATATTCTTAAGTAATAAAAATATCACTTTTTCTTATAGCATTTTTTTAGTTGAATTCAATCTTAACACTAACAAAAGAAAATATACAAATATTTTTAAAAGATCCTTTCCTTAAAAGAGCCTTAAAGATTATAACAAGGGAAACTTACATCAGTAACACAATTAGTCTTACTGATTTTCCATGAAACACGATGGGGCAGATTTATCAAGGGTCGAAGTGAAAATTCAAATAAATTTTTTTTTAATTTCAAAGTACTTGAAATTAGACCCTTTTCCACCTTAAACCTGCCAAATTGCTGTTTAGATGATGGGGGACCTCCTATAATCTTTAAGGATTCTTTTTGAAATTTTTGAGAATTTGGGCAAAATGGAATGATTCGAATTCTATTAAAAAAAACTGACCTATTCTATTGGTCTGTTTTTGATTAAAAAAACCTAGCAGAATATAAAATTCGATGGTCGAATTTCGAAGTTTTTTCAGTTCGAAATTCGAACCTTGATAAATCTGCCCCTATGTCTGGGTGTTTTATTTTCTCATTAGAGTTGTGGGATTTGAGTAATTCTATACATAACAGGTGATGTGTTGTTTGCGCTAAACTCATAGGACAGATCTCTTGCTACAGCAGACTAATTAAATATGTCAAAGTAAATTAGTTATACTGAAACCCTTTCTGTTCCATTGTATATATTTAATCATCGCTGCTGCAATGTTATTTATTGCATGTTGTTTAATCTTTTTCTAACACACCCTAGACTAGTAGCACTAGTATAACCTTATTCCCCAACACTCTGGGTCAAATTGAAAATTTGAATCCAAATTAAACTTTTCTAATTTCTTATAGTAAAAACTGTCAATTAGAATAGGGAGTTATTCAAATTCTTTTTGAGATCTTTTTAAAAGTTCTATTTTGATTTTTTATCATACTTTGGCCCTTTAAGTAATCAAATTCGACTATTCGCCACCTAAAACCTGGTGAATTGTTGTTTAAGTAAATGGGAGAGTTCCAAGGATCAAGATGCTTGCAGCCTTCCTGACATTCAAGTTTTTTTCCAGAGAAAAAAACTTGCATCAAGTTGAATCGATTCGATTGAATTTGATTTGAACTTTCAGGTCCATTCTATTAATCTGAGTTTAAAAAAATTGATGTGTTGAATTTTGAGTTTTAAAAAATTCCCATGAATTCAAAATTCAACCCTTGATAGAAGTGCCTCTCTGTGTAGGCCAAGTCACATTGGGCTTAGGGTAACAGGATTGTAAGACAGTGGTCATAGCAGAAGTGCCTTCTGGGGAATCGGTCCCTGGTACAAACTGGATTAGATTTTAATTCAGTTTGGGGTGGGGAATAATCGATCGAATTTAAAATGTTTTTTTCAAAATTAACATTTCATTTGTCAAAAAAAATCATAAAATCATAAAATTTTACCTTTGATAAATAATCTGTCACTGACCAAAATCAGACCAGTGAAGACTGATAGTGGAAGGGGTTCTCCTGTAAAGTGAAAAAGTTGTTTTCCAGGGGTCCAAGTGAACAGACTCTCCTATAGGCCAATGAACAGTTGGAGTGGGGGTTAGGTTGAGATTAAAAAAATAGTGTACCTGGGGTCTGTTTAGTGATAGAGATATGATTTGTATCACTGGTATGGATGTGTGTTTATCAATTTAATCATAGTAAGGACAATCAATTAATAATGATTCCTTCATGATCACAATTCAGACAAATAGACTTTTAGATGGGTGATAAATACATATTATTCATCCTTCTTGTACAACAATTGTGATTACTGTTTTCTGATACTTCCATTTACAAGCCATGTACAGCAAACTAAGCACATGCTGAAGCTAAGGTATTTACTGTGATGAAGTAAATGTCAAATTCAGTATTCCTGTAATACTAAGGTGCATATCCCTTACCCAGAACTCAACATGAATGTGCTGTACAGAAGTTTTCCTGAGGCTAAGCTAAGAAGGAAGATTAAGAATATCATATGGTATCAGCCCTCATAAATCAAGTTCAGTCGGGGAATTTATTTCAGTTACAGCTTTGTCTTACACATTAGACAAGTCATAATTACACTTCAATACACACTGTGAGCAGGGAAATGGGCTACAACATAATGCACAATATACCCTGTCATATAATGGCAAACAGGATAAAACAACGTTAACAATGCTCCATTTTACATACCACGATAGAATTACACCGTGACATAGTGTAATATTACAATCAATCATGATCCCATCCAAAACCGACAGCATGAGTAAATGGGATATTACACGAGAAATGCGGTGCTGTTCTGCAAGCAGATAAAATCTCTAACAGCTACAAAAAGACACACAGAATGTTCACCTGCCAAAGTGGTTTTTATTTAAAAATAATAACTCGAGATCTACTTAACTCTTGCCTTAACCCCTTTTATTTTAACTTTGATTAAAAAAATTTGTTTAATATATACTGTACATACTGTATATACTGGTCGAATTTGAGGGTGAAGGATTTTACCGCAATTCTATCGATCGAGCAATCGAATAGAAATCGATCAAATTTTTTTGTTCGATCAAAAATAATTAAAACCAGTTCGGTAGGTTGAAACTGGCAAACTAGGCAGTCGAATAAAAATTTAAAGGTTAAGTTATTAAACACTCGAATATTCAAATAGATTTTTATTCAAATTATTCGAATCATTCGATTCGATAGAATTTTCTAAATTTGATGTTCAAAGTGGTCTTTAAAAACATTTGAAAATTTGGATTCAAATCTTTTTGAAAATTCGATTTAATCTTGAATCCTTCATGTGATTGAAGCATTATCATTAATCTGGAATATACCCTTCAGGCAGATAAGGCTGAGGCTACTGGGCATGTTTATCAAAGGGAATAATATTTAGACTAAACAAATATAAATATTAAAAAATATTGTGAGAATTTTTTTTCTTGTGATAAAGATGAACACTGTATGCCCCTTCCTCAGGCTGGTTACAAACCTTTGATAATATGTCTGAAGAATACACCCACTTTTCGATCAAATACAATACTGTATATTTATGTTTGTATGAATCGTCCTTAATATAATGTTATAATATGTTACATCCAAATGGGCCTACAAGCAGATACAGATGCAGTCACTTGGATTTGTAAGATTTGTAAGATAAATGCGTCGTGACGCAGGACTAATTGAAGAAACTGTTATCTAAAGTTATCTTAACTCATTTAATGCATTTAACCTTTTCATTAGCATACCAAAGCATCATTGTTTTCAATGATGAACTCTTTAATTGGATGGGATGCTGTGACACAATATTCTGTGCTAAGTGGGATAAATGGGTTAGATGAGTAGTCACGACGCATTTAACTAACAATTCAAAGTGACTGCATCTGTAGTTTCATTCGTTTTATACTGAACTCCCCATTTGTTGACCAATATTTGATAATGACCCCTTTCATAGGATACAGAAAAATGGTCTCACCTAAAATCTTACCTTGAGGTTAAACTCATTTATTAGTTTGGCTCCAATGCCCCATTTTTTTTGCAAGGCATAAATTTGCAGTGAAATTCTGCACTTTGCCATCTGGTAAATGTTTCCTGAAACTGGGGCAGAAAAAAAGAGAAAAATTTCACCTCACTCTGGATTGAAAATAAAAAAAAGTCCTGTCCTCACCATCTGCCATAGGGCTTCTTTGTCACCACCCACATTTAAACATGCAAGTTAGGGAATGCTGGTGTGTGCAGGCGGCAAAGAAGCCATGGTAGTTGGTAAGGATGAGTAGGGTGCTACTTCATATAAAATTATAAACTACTTTATATTACTATAACCCATTTATATTTTTGATCAACAAAGCAAAATAAAAAGTACTTTTGTTGAAAACACTTAGGGGAACATTTACTAAGGGTCAAAGTGAATTTTGGGCTACTTCAACTATCGAATAGCCCAAAATTTGATTCTAATTGAAAACATTTGAAAATTCTAATTTTGAAGTACTTTCCCTTTAAACAAAAAATCAAATTTGACTATTTGCCACCTTAAAGCTGCTGCATTACATTTCCAGATTTTCAATCCAGAGTGAGGTTTAAAGAGTAGCAAAGACTTGGACATTGAGCATGATTTGCAAGATTGTGTACCCCCTTAAGGGTTAGTAGTTTCTTATTATAAAGCACATATTTTGCTCATATTTTGCGAAAACATTTCCTATTAAAAAAATAAGTAGAGAAGGGCTTGCATGCTCCACCATTTCATCCCTCATTTGCATAGCATATCTTATTGGCATCAATGTTATACTAATGAGCAAGAGTAGGCATTATTTGCTTTGCTCTGAGACTTTGCAAATGAAATATGTGAGGAACAGTGCTGAATGTGAAAATTTTAAGTTAAACTTTTGACAATAGGGACTTGTTGAGCAAATGTAAAACAGTGGGCATACCATTTTAATTGTATTCTTCTCAGTCTACAATTGCTTGGAAAAACCATGCAGTTGGTAACTAAAATAATTATTTTGTTTTACTGCTTGACTTGTTCAGTGGAAGAAAAGTATGTTTCCTCTTTAAGTGGTTAAGTCAAGTAATCCTTATACTACTTCCCCTATATCATGGGACATGTTCAAGACAGGTTAATTGAATTCAAATGAAATTCACCTCAATGTTCATTTTTTATAAATGTGTTTAGGACTTGGATTGTAAACTCCTTTTTTGCATGGAATAATGTGAATATTAGTGATATGCTAAACTTTCCTGTTCTTCCAATTTGGCAAAACAATAATAAAATTCCTGAAATTTAGTCATTTTGCCAAAATTCCACAACATGCTTTGAAGTGAATGGCCATTTCCCCTCAAATACTAATAATGCCATTACCATTGGTGCAAAAAAAAAAAAACAACTTCCAGTAGATCAAAACACATGGCGTAATTCTAGGACCAATTAGAAAATAATAAATATTTGCCGCTAGCAGAAATGAGAATTTCCCCATGAGCTGTACCAGGTTAAACAGTTTCCTCATTCCTACTGTAAATGTGTCAGGTCTATAGAAATGGGAAAAAATTGTAATTTCAAATAATGAATTTACTGTAAATAAGTCTAAAATATAGTAAAACCTCATTTTACTGAAACAAAACAAATATTGTATTTCAATAAGAGTGCATGTAGACTGTAATTAAATAATGATATATCTTAACATCTTCACGTTGACTCCTTTTTTTCTTGAATACACAAATATATCATGTACAGTATTGTATTATCATATTAACAGCACTTTATTACTAAAAACCTTGAGCCCAGTGTTATATTTTTCTATTTACTGGAAACTGTTAAATGCCTTCTTGCAATAAAACTTGCATGTGTTTTTGTGTAAAAGCAATCAGAGATTTGCAGAACTAGCAAATCTGTGTGTTCTAGTAAACAGAAATAGCTAAAAAATAGATCAGAGGTCCAATGTCTGCATGCAGAGACAGATCAATCTTTCAGCTGTTTTTTTTTTAGCAAGGAAAAAAAACAGTAGGTGATGGTTTAATGAAAAGCTTATCGTGTGAAACACACCATGTGATAATAGTAATGCTGGTTGGGAAAGATGGAAATTAAGGCATGAAGGATTTAGCATGCAGAAGGTGCACTTATAATGTAACCCATCAAAGCAGGAATGTAAGAGCAAGATAAACATGGAATTATTTGCAATTATTATCATAATGTGACATTTATTTTGTTCATTCATATTTTTTATTTCCTATTTGAATACAATAAACCCTCTTTAACAACAATAATCTGTCAACCCCAGAGACTGTTTCTGAATAGATTAGTTAAACAAATAATCCCAAAAACACTTAGGGGTAGATTTATCAAGGGTCAAAGTGAAAATTCGAATAAAAAAAAATTCTAATTTCGAAGTTATTTTTGGGTACTCCGACTATCGAATAGGCCAAAATTCGATTCAAATTGAAAAAAATGTATTCAAATTTTAAAATTCGACCATTCAAAAATCAAAGTACTGTCTCTTTATAAAATTCGAATTCGACCCTTTGCCTCCTTAAACCTGCCGAATTGGTGTTTTAGCCTATGGGGGACCTCATATAACCTTTATGGAGTGTTTTTTTGAAAATTTTTGACATTCAAATTTTAATATATTTGACAATCCCTGTCTTGGACAGCATTGATTTCTGGTATTCAGAAACCTTGTATCAAGAAGAAGAATATAATAAATTACATAAATATATGAAATTTTTCACTCATCCCTACTATTTTCAATAAAATGTGGTGGTGGATTATTATTAGGGGCATCATAAAGTACCTGAACATAATTCGTAAAAATGGAAAATCACAAAGTTTGTTTGACTTTTCAGATTTTTTTAAAATGCAAAAATATTTCCTAGGTAGGGTTTCTTGGTAAATGAGAGTGAAAAACAATACAATTTTGTACATTGTGAACATTTTATATAAGAAGTGTCATTTCTATTTTGACCCTGAAAACTATTTTTCATTTTAATTGGATTTAGGTTCACCCTATCTCTGTCAACCACTGCCTTTGTGTTTTTTTAATCCACACATTTAGGTATAACATAAATTGAAAACATGCACAGCAACTGATTGAGAACAAGTTATTGAGATTACATGTCCAATATAATACAGCATATTTCCTTTATATAATATATTTTTAGTCTGTGAATGTCATAATCTACAATGTTCTACAGTAGACAGTATAGTTTTGGAGTGTATCTCTAAGGGGCAGATTTATCAAGGGTTGAAGTGAAAATTCAAATTAAAAATTTTTTGGGTACTTCCACTACTGAACAGGCCAAAAGTCTATTCAAATTGAAAAAAATTGATTCGAATTGGAAAATTGAAGTACTGTCTATTTAAAAATTTCAAAATCGACCCTTAGCCACATTAAACCTGACGAATTGCTGTTTTAGCCTATGGAGGACATCCAATAACCTTTAAGGAGTGTTTTTAAAATATTTGAAAAATCTAATTTTTTTTAAATTGTTCGAATAGATCATTTCAATTGAACGATTTGAACGATTTTATATTTCAATATTTTTATTGTTTACAACAGTGAAATATACAATGTAATATAGTCACGGCATTGTCTTTTGCAGCATAAATTATACAAATTTGAAAATATCCACAGAATTGGTTTTCCATATGTATTTCAATCAATCATTTCTATATTCATTTATTTTGCAGTTACTAAAATGAAAATTAACTGGAACTGGATTCCCACACTAGAGGGGTATTGCGGTAGGATAATTGGATAAATGCTTAAAGGGAAACTGTCATGGGAAAACATTTTTTTTTTTTTTTAAGGCATCAATTAATAGTGCTGCTCCAGTAGACTTCTGCACTGAAATCCATTTCTCCAAAGCAAATCTTTTTATATTCAGTTTTGAAATCTTACATGGGGCTAGCCATTTTGTCAATTTCCCAGCTGCCCCGGTCATGTGACTTGTGCCAGCACTTTAGGAGGGAACTGCTTTCTGGCAGGCTGTTGTTTTTCCTTCTCAATGTAACTGAATGGTACGCAGTGGGACATGGGTTTTACTATTGAGTGCTGTTCTTAGATCTACCAGGCAACTGTTATCTTGTGTTAGGGAGCTGTTATCTGGTTACCTTCTCGTTGTACTTTTGTTAGGCTGCTGGGTGGGGGAAATGGAGGGGGTGATATCACTCCAACTTGCAGTACAGTAGTAAAGAGTGATTGAAGTTTATCAGAGTACAAGTCACATGACTTGGGGCAGCTGGGGAATGGACAAAGCCCCATGTCAGATTTAAAAATGAAATATAAAAAAATCGGTTTGCTCTTTTGAGAAATGAATTTCAGTGCAGAATTCTTCTGTAACAGCACTATTAACTGATGCATTTTGAAAAAAAATAAATATTCCCACGACAGGATCCCTTTAAGAGTGCTATTGAATAGTCAGTCCCATTTCTATATTCTATCCAAGGAGACCAAACCTGTAATACTTTTGGTGGTAGTCCAATAAGATACTGGACAGTTTTTCATGAAACATAATCCAGTTAATTTTAGTAACCGCAAAAGAAATTAATTTAGTTTTCCATGCTTTTGCAATAGTCTGTTTTGCAGCTGACAATATAGAAAGGAATAACTGATTGCGAGTCAGTGAGTCTGTATTTTTTACACAAAAGGGCTGTAATGGGATGTTTAGGAATAGAAATATTGAAAATTGAAAAGGTCATGTTATATATCCTGGTCCATTATCTTTGGACTATTGGACATTGCCACCATATTTGGAACATGGTCCCTTTGTGGCCACATCCTCTAAAGCATCAATCATCTGCTGCAGGAATGAATTGTGCTATACGAGCAGGGACCAGGTACCATCTGAGCAGAACCTTATAGTTAGCTTCCAGCAAAGAAACAATCCTAGAAGATCTCCTCAAAGTATTCAAAACTTATATGGCAGTCTATATCTCTATGCCATGCTTGAACATATGTTATTTGTTGACAATCTGTCAATTTAAGAAAATTACAGTATAAGGTTGAAATTACTTTTCGGAGTTTATGGGATTTACAACACCAAAATTCAAAAAAGGTTTGGGTTCGATTTCGAGGGTAATTGTATTTGTAAAAAATCTTGTAAGAACATGTAAGCTTAACTTCCAATATTGATATATTATGTGGCTGCCAACAAAATTCAAAGTTAAGATGTAAAAGTTTTACTTCCTGATGCGATAGGGATAAATTTAGGGCTTCCGTTTTACTGTGGTTAATCTTAAGACCTGACAAGGTCCCAAATATATCCAACAATCTATATAGGTTTGGGAGAGATGTTAGAGGTTTGGAGAGGATCAATGTTGAACCATCTGCAAATAAATTGACCTTGTGATGGGTGTTCGGAGTTATTATTCCGGAAATGTCTGGATTAGATCTTATTGCTAATGCTAGAGGTTCTATCACTAAGTTGAATAAAATCGGGACAATGGGCATCCCTGTCTGGTACCCCTATATATAGGAAATGTCATACATGAGAAACCCATCATATGTACAAAAGCTATAGGGTTTTAGTACAGAGAGCGAACCCATTCTAGAAATACTGATCCAAATCCCCATTTCCTTAAGGTGAAATATAAATAATACCAAAGAGAGTCAAACGCTTTGTAGATATCAAGTTTGAGGAGCATAGACTTAAGTTGTTTGTTTTTTGTTAATTGCATCAAAAGTATTAGCCGTCTGATTGCGTCCGATGCTTGATGTCCAGGAATCAATCCCACCTGGTCGTTCTGAATAATTTGTGAGAGAAAGGAATTAATCCTATATGCCAATATTTTTTTTTAAATGCAGATTTACTAAGAGTCGAATTCGAGGGTTGAAAAAACCCTCGAATTCAACCATGGGAATAGATGGGAATAGTCTGGGAAGTAAAATCCTTCGAATTCGAATTTGAAGAATTTTACTGCAATTCGATTGGTAGAACTATCAAATAGTAAAAATTTGATCGATCATAAAATCGTTGAAATCGATTGCTTCAATCGATTTTAACCATTTAATCAAATTTTATTCGATCAAAAATAATGAAACCCAATTCGATAGCTTTGATCTGGCGAACTAGGCAGTCAAATAAAAATTTAAAGGGGAAGTACTTTATAGTCGAATATTCAAATAGATTTTTATTTGAATCAAACAATTAGATTGAATTTTCAAAATTCACTGGTTGAAGTGGTCTTCAAAAACATTCGAAAATTCAAATTCAAATCTTTTTGAAAATTCGATCGATCTTCAAATCCTTCATGTGAATTTAGTAAATCTGCTCCATAATGTCAGTACTGAGGGCAGTAATTCTTGCATTCAGATAAATCAGTATTTGGTTTTGGAAGAGTCAAAATTTTAGCTTTTAAAGTTTGTGGTTGAAATTTCCCATCTCTTTTCATGGTATTTAGCATAGTGGTCAAATAAGGTCTTAAATCTGTAAATAATTTCTTATAGTATAAATTTGATAAGCCATCTAAACCTGGGGTTTTTCTATCTGACAGTGACTTTATTGCTAGGGACACCTCCTTAGTGGTAATGTCCCGATCAATAAATAGAACCTGATCGGTAGTCAATTGAGGTCACCTCAGATGGCTTAGAGTAAAGGGTTTGATAGAATTGGGCAAATTTGTTAGCTATCATATTAGGGTTCCCTGCAAATGTGCCCTGGGCTGTTTTCTTTTTATATACTGTAGGGGGTTTATATCTTTCATTTAATTTCTGAGCTAACATTTTCCCTGGTTTATCTAAATTACAATAGAAGTTATGTTTTGTCCATTGTAATTTTTTCCCTGCATAGGATGTCAACAGGAGGTCAAGTTCTATACTTGGCTTATTTGGGTGGAATAATCAATTCCAAAGGGACTCATTTTGTACTGAAATCACACGTCAAGTTCTTGGGTTAGAGAATTTATAGCAGAATTGGCGTGTGTCTGGGTTGTGTTCCCTCCATAGATTTGAACAATTTTAATTCGATCAAAATACAGACCTATTCGATCGAAAATAGTCTGTTTTTGATTGAAAAAAACACTTTGAAAAAATTTCGATGGTCGAATTTTGAATTGTTTTCACTTTGAAATTCGACCCTGCCCCAATGTATTATTTTTGGGTGTGTGTGCTATCTTAATGGTAAGAACTGTGCATGGGTCCACTTCCAAATGCAATACATACAATTAGAAACATGCACAGCTTCTTACTTAAAACATATTATGGGCATTGTATCCATAAGAAAAACAAATTAAACAAACACAACACAGTGCAGTGTCCACCCCCTGGCCTGTCTACTTTGTGTTAGCCCCACCCTCCTATATTTCACTCCTGTGTATACCTAAGTCACTGATGTGTTTTAAAACATATGATGAGTATTTTATACTAACCAAGCATGGCAATGAGCACAGCCAGCCAATGTTCCCTTAATGAAAAATACTACAGTTTCATTTAGGTTATTAACAATTCTGACAGGCCAGTAAAATGATAGCATTACCTATGCTGCATATGGCCAAGCAACAATTATGCTTGATTAGGCTGCTGTTAACCAACCACTATTTAAGAAAGGTTTAAGCCTTCAATTTGTTATGTCCAATGTCAGAGGCTTCAATCAGAGGCTTCTAAGTCACTATTTTTGTTGCAGTCTGCTCTATTCTGCTTCCCTGTTGCCCCTATTCTGAGGGGGTGTGGGCCCTGGCCCAATTGCACCCTCTGCTCCCTGGTAGTTCCACCACTGATCCCTGGTTATGCACAGTAGAAAACTACCAAACACAACCCTACTTTTGTAGTTTAACATTATTTCTCCAGACTGAGAATTCTGGGGAAGCAGTATTGCAACTTCAGGGGCTGAAATTTGGATGTTATAGCCCAAAATGGTTGTATGAAAGGGCACAACACATTTTAAGGAGTTTAGCACTGATAGAGCTTCATACTCCTTCATACTTTTCCTAAATGTTCTATACAAATTAGATAAAAACAGCAAACTAGGAAAATTATTTCTAGTTTTCTTTCCAATTCATTCTACTGTTCCGTTTGCTAAATTTTATGCTTCAGATGCACAACATGAGTCCTTTAAAGGCAAAAGGCAATATGAGGTGAGAAAAGGATCCCACTGTCAGTGCAGGTACAGACATGCATAATAGGATGATAACAAAAAAAAATAGGTGTTTCATTTTAACAAATTTTATGATAAGGATAAAACATAACGAGCAAGATGTATTTCATGCTGTAGATGAAACATTAAGAAAAAGATTGCAAGTAAAATGTCTGATACTATTTCATTTCATGTGAGTAATATTTTAACCTTTTAACAGCTCACATAAGGCAAATAATTTTGTTCCTTCTCGAAAGGATTTCTTGAAAGGATATTTGATGTAGAACACCTTCAATAACTGGTGAAACATTTTCAAGATATATATATATATATATTCATTCAAAAAGGTGCACACACCCCCTCAAGGTCACTGCCCGGGTGCTGGTAATAATCACAATCTATAATAAGCAAAAGAACCGCACTCACAGGACTTTTCAAGTGAAGAAAAAACCGCTTGTTTATTTCAACGTTTCGGCTCCCAAACTTGAGCCGTCGTCAGGAAGTGAACCCCTTACACAAAACCCATCCCTTTAACCTCTTAAAATGGCGCCAAAATGACGTCATAATTGACAGTGTTCAAACACCTGAGTGAAATAGTAGTGCTGTGCATATGTCAAATGTTCGGAATTAGATATAGACATATTCAATATCTTTAGTGTGTATATATCATATAGCATTGCTCTGTAGTGAAACAATAGCCAGTGATCAGCACCTCCGTGAACTAAAGGTTACGCATTTTAAACTTTCTTCACGACTTTAGTTCACGGAGGTGCTGATCACTTATAAGAATATACCAGTGTTTACATATATATCTTCAGCTTGGGTTCACTATAATCAGAATATTGAGTCACAAAGGGAATGCATGTATCTTTTATCCTTTTCTAGTTTGGTTAACCCAAAACTAGCCTCACTCTTTCAGGGTAACCTCTATCATGAAATTTCTGGCACATCTAATGTTCCTAAATCACTCTCTAATGTGTATCGCAAACTAACTTCTTAACTCATGAAAGCTGACTAACTGGAATTGATTTTTTTGTGTGCAGTGGATGTTGACTTATAAAATGTAGAATCTGATTTCGATCTGTAGGTTTAGTAAAAAAGTGAAGTACTGAGATCACCATCCTGTTCCTTATACACCAATATTGTATATGTAAAAAGGGAACCTGTTCGAGATCATGGTAAGCAACAATGTGGTAAATGGATCTCTCTCATTCAGTCTCTTGTGGAAATGCAATAGGGAACCAACATCACCCCACCACAGCACAAAAATATTTTCAATGTATCTCCACAATGCCAAACAATGCGTGGTGAAGTCCATCTCACAAAATATATACAGTTCTTCAAGTCAAGCCATGAAGGCATTAGATATGATGGAGCAACTGGAGCCCCATCAGGGCTCCGTGCAGCTGGAGATAAAATTCATCCTTAAAAGTGAAATAGTTACAACCCAAAATAATCTTCAAAGCTTGCAGAAAAAAGCCTATTTGTGCCTCCAAGCAATGTAGTATAAGAATTTGTCAAATGTAGCCAAAAGTGTATCAAACGTTTACCAAAACACATTGATGTGATGTGGGGGAACATATGAGAAGTTTAATAAATTCACCAGTACGTGTGATACTGTGTATTGGTCTATCTACCAATATCTCTACTGATCAAGGAGAGAAAACTGACTAATGTCAGTGAACAATAAATTGAATTGGTGAGAGAGAAAAAAAGGAATCTCCTCTTGATCAGAATAATTTTATTACAAAGAGTTAAAATTATTTAAAGTGCTGATGCTTGTGTAATAAATTAATTAAGTGAATAAATTATAATGGCTAAGGATAAAATATCTTAATAAATTTCATGAATTCTTAAATTAATTAATAATTATCGGTTCAATGATAATCCATTAATAGTGCAGTTCATTAAATACTGAGATTAAATAGATTGATACCTTTACATGCGGTTCAGTGAATACAAACTTGATTAATTATATATGTGGGCTCTGCAATTAATCCCTCCAAATAGCGTTTCACTATTATTGTGTAACCATAAAGTAGTGGGAAAAGGAAATGAGAGAGAGAGGTGGAGAAGTCCCGTATAGAACTATCTGATCATTGGCTGCCTTCGGGACCCCACAAAGCTGGAGAAGTCTGCCACCCTGGGGCTGTGGTCTCGGTAGTTTAACTATCACTAGCTATAGTAGTTGCTGACTATCCTAAAAAATCACAAACCCCCGAGCGCATAGAGATTAGCATAGGATAAAGAGCAGAAGATTTATAATAGCGGTATAGGTAGAACCGGCCAATTAAGAAAGAAAGGACGTGTAGAAATTGAGGATTAAAGTTAAAATTGTTTAAGGTCCTTGTGGATTCTGTAAAATTTCTTAAAAGGAGAACAAGTGCTCTAAAAATCACGAGTGCCTGACGCGCGTTTCGCAAAAAGCTTATTCATAGGCAATGCGGTTGCTTTCGAACAGCGAGTATTTATAACCTCCCGTGGCAGCATAATCAAAGTGACGTATGATTCGGCCTTCGCGTCAGAACGTTTTGTGATTGACAGCTCATGTTAGCCTTTCCCCGATCTATTACAAAACGGATTCTTATCTATAACTAATGTAACAGTGTTGCAAAGCAGCTTAATGTCTCATGCCAGTGTTAGATTATATTAACTTTGTATCAACTTAAACATATTTGGAAATGTATACCTCAAATTATTTAATATATATTTTTATTTATTTATTACTTACCATAAAACTACAATAAATTTTATTATGTGTCCAAATTAAAAATCAATTAATTAAAATACAAATCTTTAATTAAGTAATCCGAAAGTTTTTTCAAGAATGGCATTTTAAGGTTTTAATTTCAATAGAAACTGCGTCTGTAGCCCTAACCATGAAAACAACCACTGACATTATTTTATAGCATCACACATTCAGGTATGTTAGATGGCATCGCAAATACAGACAGGAATGTTAAACCCAGATTCATACTTTAAAGCTGCAGATCAAGAAATATAACTTATCACTCCAGAGAATACTGTATGTTCCCACTGTTCCAATGACCAGTGACATTGACACAACATTTTTTCTTGGCATTATGCATAATGATGTCATACTTGTGTATGGATGACCACCCCATAAAAATAAAAATAAATAGTCTTGTGTTGATGTTCCCTCTAGAGACAGCCTGACATGTATGATCATTTTTGTCCAAATATGTATCTAGATATTTTTGGAAACCTAGTATACAGATGCAGCCACTTGGATTTGTGTGTTAAAAGCGTCGTGACTCAGGGTTAATTGAAGAAACTGCTATCTAAGGTTATCTTAGCTCATTTAATGTATTTAACCTTTTCATTAGCATACCAAAGCACCATTGTTTTCAATGGTGAACTCTTTAATTGAATGGGATGCTGTGGCACAATATTCTGTGTTAAGTGGTAAAAATGGGATGTTAAATTATTCTGTGTCAAACACACAATCCAAAGTGGCTTCATCTGTATGTCCCTATATTAAGATAGTTTTCAATTTTTTTTTGTTTTACCATTTTCACCCTAGAGCTAAGGGTATTTCCCCAACTGCATTGAATATGCTCAATTGTATCCTTTATTTTTATTTAGAACTGCTTTTCTCCAAATACCTATAAGACCCAAAACACAACACTTTTGTATTATTTTATTTTGCTAAGATAAAGGCTTAGTGATCATTATTCCTCCTCTGTGACCTGCCTTCAGTTCAAAGTTCTGGTTTTTACAGAGATGAAACCTAAATCATTTAGATTTAAGGAGTAGGTCTTTTGTTGAAACCCCACAGCGAGAACAAACAAAAGTAGATATACTTATAACAAATGAACACTATTTGTGTTACATACAGAAAATGATGTCTTTTGAGCATCTAAAATGTAATTATTTATTCCTGTCAGCTGGTAAAATGCCTTTGACTTGCTGATCAATATCACTGCTGCATTGGTTACTATGGGGATAAAGCCTTTCTCCATTCAATAACCCCCAAGTTCCGTTTCTACAAAGGTGAGCAAAATACTTTTAAAAGAATGATTTATCTTTGTAGTGCCTTCTGGGGATCTGCAACTATCACTATAAAGATATGTAACTGCACTTTGAAATGCAGAATATGATGTTTTCGCTTCAGGCAAGCAATTGCTTAAAACCATTTTTTTAAACAAAATGCTCAATCCTTTAGTCATATACCAAAAATAATTTCTTATATGCAGTGTTTTGTGTCTGTGTGCATGTAATATCAGATCAAAGTAAGTTATATATAAATGTTCTGCATCTTATTTTAATAACATGAATCAATTCATCTTTTCAGATCATGCTTCCATACTGGGAGATGAGCAAACTAATTTATTGGAATTCATTTAGTGTTATGGAAAAAGGAAAGTTTTCCAGAATTCTATAACCCAAATGAATCAGCTGTTAATGTGTAATGAGCTATTGCAGTTAGAAAAATTTATGTTAGCATCTAACTTGTTGGTTTGATTTAGAGTCTTTCAGCCATCCTTCCCCCTATATACATAATATGCTCCAGCAGAGTTTAATCTAAACTCAAAATAATTATCAGATTTTGGTCAATTAAAATTCAGAAACACTTTAGATCCTCAATGTAGAAAGTAATAAAAGAGAGATATTACAGTCTATTGATCCTTCAGGTTATGATTTCATAAGAAATGTCAACATAAAGTTTAACCTGAAGGATAGAAAGTTTTATTTGGGGGAAGGGGGGATTTATTTACTATTTGGATATTCAGCCAACAATGACAGAGAAGCCTTTTCAACTATGGAAAAAAATCTATGGATTGACACAGACTTTGTTGATTGACAGAAAATATGGTCAGGGGCATGTGGCAGGAGACAGTCAATTTGCAGTCAATTATTTGACTTAGGACAAATAAATGTATCAGTGCAATCTGACCTTTAGTGTGAGATATATTCTTATATTTCTTACTTATTTTTGTTAGAGGCTGACAGATCTGAATGTTCCTGACTAATACCCCCATATTTTAATATGATCCATCTATAAATGAAAAAGAGTTGACAGAGCAACCTTACCTTACCTGTACTACTCTCTTGTGTGAGCAGAGTCAACTTTGACAGATAAAAAAGAAATGTGTTGTCTTGTGCAACGGACTTGATCTTGCATTTGTTTTTGTTAGTGAAGCAAAAGCATCAGGAAACAGGTGTATTTCTGTTGATTGAACTGTCACGTTGAAGAGAAAGAGTAGGAAAGAATGTGTAAACACAACATGGAAAAAAAATTCCATACTGTATGGTCAGATGGTTTACTAACAATGTGAGATGCGTATCTGTTTTTAAAGCCAGGTGTCTGTGGTTAAATGGATTGCTTCAGCATTTTGCAGGAAGTTGGTTCACAGAATTAGTTAAGTGACATTGCAACAATTCAGTGTGACCCAACCACTGCACCTATGCGCCATGTCTGTTTGATGAATGGAAGAGTGTCCTTTTAAGAGAGCAGGGGTTCCGAAAGATTCTAACCACATTACCAATGTGTGGACATAAAGCATCTGATAGAAATAACTATGCAAACAAAGTTAGTAAAATTTGAAACCTTAGAAGAAGAGTGTGTTTAATCCTTATCTTATCTTTTTGACAATAAAGGAATAAATATGTTCATCGTACCCAAAGCACCAATGGCCAATGAGTCAATAAAGGAAAGAATTAGTTATGTGTAAAATTTCAGAATCAGTTAAAATGTCTATGTAGAAGTGCCTCATGAGAATAAATGATGAGAATAAATGATACTCATTCCACCTTTTAGAACTGCTTGTTTGAACACCAGTAAAGATCTTTATAGCCAAATGACTACTGCATGATGGCTGCTTCTGTTGGTAAATGCAACATGGGGGAGGGAAAGCAAGTTATTCTCTCTGGAACTTAATTGTGTTTATGGTCACAAGGAAAACCATGGAAATTAATGATGCCATGGCCACCAACTGTAAATGTGATTAAAGTCCTTTCTATTAACATATCTAAGAGCAATAAACGTCATGAATTTAAATTTTTATTTAAATTGCACAAAGAAGAGAATTTTCTTTCCTCCAGACAGATAAATACTATTTTAAATTAGTGGTTTAATTTGATTTGCAAGGCAACCATATTAATAGTGTCCAATACCTGCACATCTATTGATGCATATTCAAATTGATTCTGGTTTTCACCTATGTAGACCTTTAGTCTGTTTAGCATCACATAATTAAGACTTCTGGGAACAGGAATTAGGAGCATCAGCAGCTATGTTTGTGAACTGAATCTAACTGAGGACGCAAGACTTGGGAGACTGAACAGGGTGCACCAAAGTGTTATAATGTCATCTATATTTAAGCACCTTGCTTTATATAGAATAGATGAAGGCCTTTTCCCTTTCAAATCATTGAAAAGTCATAACTATTCTAGATTTTTAATAAAACACTCAACTTTCTAAAATAAAACCCTAAACTTTCTAAAATATTCCAGCTTTTATGAAGCTACAGTACAACACATTTATTCACATTTATGGGTGTATGCTAAAAAAGAGTATAGTAAAGTAGTTTATTTGTTGAATATACACCTCCCATTGACTGATAGAAGCTTACAAAATTTTATCTGATTATTTGTTCGTTTGAATTTTTGGATTATTATTTATGGATTATGGACAATATAACTGGATTATTGTACAAAACCTAGCACAGGTCATGATATCTTCCAGTTGTTAACAGGACACCTGCCATTGACTTCTACATGACCTCAGCAGGTTTGAGATGGAGTAATTTTTTATTCTGACTTTTAGCCGCATCGGGGTTTAAGAAACAATTCGTGAAATTTCCCTGACCAGAAAAACTTTAATAAATAATTTTCTTTAGAGTTTCTGTGTTTGGATACCTCTTCGTAATCTTACCAGACCAAGTAGTCATTCATGTCACTGTATGTTTTATTCTGCATTACTGCAGAGAAATTTCTACAGTTTATTCCTTCTTTCTACTTGTGTAAAATGGGCCCTGTATTTATCATCTTATCAATGGCGCATGTCTTTAAAAATGCATCATGCAACATTAAGGGACAGATTTACTAATGGTTGAACTTCGAAGTGAAAAAACTTTGAAATTCGACCATCTAATTTTTTTGGGGGGTCATTTTTGATCGCATTGTTCGAAACAAATGAATTGAAGGATTTTGTGCACAATGCTTTCCTAAGAAATTTTCAGGACAGGTTCTCGGAGGTCCCCAGTAGGCTAAAATTGCAATTCACCAATACGAAGGAAGGGCCAGTACTTCGAAATTTTAATTTTCTAATTTTTTCTGTTCAAATCGAATTTCGGGCTATTTGATAGTCGAAGTAGCCCAAAATTGCTTTGAAATTAAATTTTTTGAAATTCAAATTTTATTTGAATATTCACTTCGACTCTTAGTAAATGTGCCCCTAAAATGTGCTATATAGTAAGAATATTACATTGAGAATTGCAGTTTTTTGTTTATGCAATTTATTTTCATTTATGACTTTTATTCAATTGCTTTTGTATGGAAAACAGATTCCCCCACCACATTCTGGGGATGAAGTGGTACAGTATTTGAACACTGCTAATATCAGCACCTAATATTAAAAAAAAATTTTTGAAAATCACTGTGTGATGTAAATCCCTGTCTTTCTGCTGGTAAAGAGGATAAATCAACACTCTGTATAGACTTTCACTTTGTAATCACATAATTATATTCCTTTATCTATGACACCTGCCCAGAAGAATAGAGAATAAACACTGTTAACTTGTAAAACAGCGTCTAGCAATTACCTTTTGATCACTAACATCCTTTCACCTAGACAACAAAAAAAGGCATGTGCCTGGATTGCCGTGTTGTTCTACTAGACTATCAATTTACCGTGAGATGTATGCCAGAACAATTATCTTAGTGAAGCAATTGAATGTGCAAGAACAAGCCATTCATATGACAGGTAATAGAGCTGAGCTGTTGTAAGTACCTGTAATCCTGGGAGATTTACCTTGTCAAAGCAAGCAAACAGTCCTCATGTTGCTCTCCAGGTATTTGCCTTTTTAGTTCAGTTTCTAGTGAAGGAGCACACCCTATGGATGGAAAATAGTGCTTACTAGAAATTTTATATATACAATGAACAATGATTATTTGTAATGGAAGACACCACTATAATTTTAAATAAAACTATAGTTTTATTAAGAAAGGCAAGTATTTCAGTAACAAGTATATTTTCCTTAAAAGAGAATTAAAGTGTAAGTGATTATAATAACCAGACTGGTGCTACTGTAAAAGCTTGTAGGAGCAATGTTGTTAAGTGATGGGCGAATCTCTCTCATTTCACCAAAAAATTTGTGAATTTCCAGCATCATTTTTGATGCACGTTGCATCATTTTCGGCACGTCTCTTTTTTTTTTTTTTTTTTACACCAGTGAATTTTCAGAAGGCCAACTTTCACTGGTGTTTTGCAGATTTATTTGCCGGTGGCGAATCATGGAAATGCGCTGTGAATTCGCCCATCACTAATTTTGTTTCCTCTTCTGTCTTAATTTCTCATGGTTAGAGTAGGTGCCTGAACAATAGTGTGAAAAAGCCAGCTTTTTGTGTCCAAAAGTCCATCTTTCACTCTACTGTGCATGTGCAAAGCTGAAGATGATAATGACGAGGATATTCCACAAAAATACTAATTAGAGGCATTAGAGTATTATAATCATTGGGGGGTGCCTAAAATTTTGGCACCCCCTGCCATGATTGAAACTTTAGATCTCCTTTAAAAGGAAATGTAATCCCTTAAAACATATGAATTTACAATTCCTATGCATTTGTTTACATAGTTTATTCCCTAGATTTTAAGATATTAGCCATTTTATACTGCTAATACAGTATACTGAAATTCAAACAACAGTGCCAACTTATGGGCCAGTTTTATCGACTGGCTACAGTTGAGAGGAACTTTTAGAAGAGAGAGAGAGACATCAAATTCAAATCTTTCCTAACCAGGGAAAAATTAGAAAAAGGTGCAAAGTTTACTGCAGATCTAATGACCATTGGCAATCAATCAGCAGGGAGCATTCACTGGTCAAGCAAAAATCTTATTGCTTTTTATGGGTTGTTGCACCTGGGCAAAACTAATGTCTAAGCTAGAAGTGTTTGTATATTTGATCATTGATTTTAGTGGTAGGACCTTCATCATGTAGAGTAACTGGGAAGTAGAGGCAGAGTGTCTCTATAATAGGGGTCCCTAACCTTTTTAACCCATGAGCCACATTCAAATGTAAAGTTGGGGAGCCACAAAATCATGAAAAAGTACATGGGGATGCCAAATTAGGGCTGTGTTTGGCTATTTGGCAGTCACTATGTGGATATGCAGTCTACAGGAAGTTCTGTTTGGCAGTACACTTGGTTTTTAATTAAACAAAATCTTGCCTCCAAGTCAAGAATTCAAAAATAAGCACCTGCTTTGAAACCACTGAGAGCAACATCCAAGGGACTGGTGAGCAACATGTTGGGGAGGGTGGGGATCACTGCTCTATAGCATACACTTCTTAACCATACATCAAGCATGATAGAGGCAATTATTATTTTTTGCCTTAAATAGTATCACATCAAAGCTTAAGTTACCCATACTCCAATGGTACTGTTGTAGTATAGGTAAACTGGTTATAGTTTAATATTAATTTTCCTTTAAAAATGAGCATCAACATGACATAACTGGAATTTGGGGGATCTCTACTGGCCATCTGGCAGAAACACAGAAATTTTAATCCTGCCGAATAAGGCTTTAAACTGTGACTGCATATCTTTCAGAATACATCTTAAAAGCTTTGTTGAATTAAGTTCCTAAAGCAACACCGAAAGAGATGAAGATTTAGTTATTTCAATCTGTATAAAATCAAAGTATCTCTTGGTAGCAGTGGATGGAATAGCTACCAAAGAGTTACTATAATTTGTGAATGTACCTTCAGGACTTGCTAATGACTCCACTGAAAAGCGACCTTCTTCTAAAATGTGTTTTGTGACCTATACACAAATTCAAGACTCTCTACAGCAATCCCTCAATGCTAATTATGTTTTTTTACTAGGTTTACTAAGATGTACCTACACTGTAGACTGTTTCCAAGACTATTATCAGAATCTCATTTTTGGTGCCTGAAGTACAGAGAGATGAATTGAATGGCCCAAGGTCACAAGGAGTCGATAAAGAAGGTGAATCAGGATGCCATGATCTACTTACCAACTGTACAAGCCACTTGTTTCTGTGAGGGACAGAAATAAATCTTACACACAAAGACAAGGAGATATTGCTATCTAATTCTTTCTGCCTGAAGCATAGAAAAAGAATGGGCGCTGCAACTCTGTCTTTGCCACCCTTGCTAACTTGCTTTGTTCAACAACAATATAACCAGTTCCTTGCGTTTCTGTTTAATGTTTAATGTTCAGACTTTATCTAAAAAATGTTCATGCTAAAACATATTTGTTCAACCAACCATCACGTAGGATTTAGTTTGTATCAACAAGGATTCAAAGCATTAACATTTCCTTTGTGTTTGCCACAAACCTGTGCAAATTGTATCCACATATTGGACAGAATGGGGCAGCTTTACTAATTTTTTAAGGGTATTTTCAACTGAAATGGATCAAATAGATTCATTTTTGATCAAATACAAATCGTTCGAATAGTTTGAATGCATCATTCGAGTCGAACGATTTTGGCCTTCGAATTCCAAAAAATTTCAAAAACACTTCTTAAAGGTATCAGGAGGTTCCCCATAATCTAAAATAGCAATTTGGCAGGTTTAAGGTTGCAAAGTGTCAAATTTGAATTTTTTAAAGAGACAGTACTTTGATTTTCAAATTTGATTCAAATTTTTTTCAATTGAAATCAAATTTTGGCATATTTGTGTGGCTGTGGGATAGCAGGTGTAGTAGGAAGAAATGGAGCATATAGTAATAGTGGGGATAATAGTCTCTGGGAAGTGACTGTAGCTATGGGATAGCAAGTATAGTAGAGAGATGGTTCAAAGGCTATTTTGATACTTAACTCTACAGTTAGTATAGCTATGGGCATATCTGGTTTGTGTGATAGAGCAGATATGTGTATGCTGGGTTTTAATTTGGAGGGGTTGAACTTGATGGACTTCAACCTAATTTAACTATGTAACTATGATTGTCTAAGAAGTGTTAGAGTGTTAGCACATGTGGAAGGACATGAAGGGAAAAGTGCACCTGGAACCTGAACTGCAAACACAGTGAGTGCGACCTGAATAGACTATAATAGTAAGGAGCAAATAGTAGCCGTGGGGATAATAGCCTCTGGGATAGCAGGCATAGTAGAGAGGTGGTGTCTATAGGTACGTAAAGGGATATACTGTAAGGTATGCTACCTATTAAATTATAGAGAATCATAAACGAGTCTGTCCCCCCATTCACTGGCACAAGTGCTCTGATCCTTTTAATATAATATTACTGTGATATCTCTTGCCTACCAATCATCCATTTTTGTATTGTTATTATATATTGTTATTATATATGGTGCATCTCAGAACAGCTTGTTAAACCCACAGATCATGTTTGCCTTTGGGTGTGACTGGAAAAGGCATAGCTTGTAGGTCCAGTTGTGTTCAACACTTAAAGGGATACTGTCATGGGAAAACATGCTTTTTTCAAAACGCATCAGTTAATAGTGCTACTTCAGCAGGATTCTGCACTGAAATCCATTTCTCAAAAGAGCAAACAGATTTTTTTTTATATATTCAGTTTTGAAATCTGACATGGGGCTAGACATTTTGTCAATTTCCCAGCTGCCCGGGTTATGTGACTTGTTCCTGGAGGGAACTGCTTTTTGGCCGGCTGTTTTTCCTTCTCGACTTGACTGAATGGAATGCAGCGAGACATGGGTTTTTACTATTGAGTGCTGTTCTTAGATCTACCAGGCAGCTGTTATCTTGTGTTAGGGAGCTGCTATCTAGTTACCTTCCCATTGTTCTGTTAGGCTGCTGGGAGGGGGTGATATCACTCCAACTTGCAGTACAGCATTAAAGAGTAACTGATGTTTATCAGAGCACGAGTTACATGACTTGGGGCAGCTGGGAAATGGACAAAATGTCTAGCCCAATGTCAGATTTCAAAATGAAATATAAAAATATGTTTGCTCCTTTGAGAAATGGATTTCACTGCAGAAATCTGCTGGAGCAGCACTATTAACTGATGCATTTTGGAAAAAAAAAAAATTTTTCCCATGACAGTATCCCTTTAATAGTATATAGTCTTAAAATGTATGATGCCATGAGAGCTGCACTGGAGTCCCTGGGTGTAACTCTTTGTAACACATTTTCTGTTAAAACCACTCTGCTTCATTGCTTCACTGGTTCCCCTGCTGTTTTGGCTCTTCAGTGTAAACAGAAATTCAGCAAGGCGATAAACTGCTTAAGATCAGCAGTTATTGTAACATAAAGAAAAATCTTATGCAGTAAACATGAAAACAATGGAACTGTTTAAGGGTTGTATTGTATTCAATAGTATTTGTATATCCAATTCTTAAGTCTAAATTCTTACACAGACCTAAGAGTACTCCATACTCCAAAAGTATATTTTCACAAAAGAAAAAAAAAAGTGAGTATGGAAAAGTGAACAGAATGGCCTTGATTGAGACAATAAACTTGCAGTGTGTGACCCATTCCCTATTTTGAAGTGTTTGAGATGTGACATTTCAAGCCTACAGGGTATTTACAAAGCTCAACTGGTTTCATGAATAAGTGAGTAATTTCCTTGTGTAAAACTTGAACACTGAGATTGGACTTCATCTTAATGTAATGTTATCAATAATATGTCAGATAATGCTTTTTAATGTAATTTTCCAGTTTGAGAGTCCTTGATTATCTTTTGAGTACCAAAGTAAATGGCCTTTTTTGTGGAGGGTTTTACCAAGACCTATTACATTGTGTTCGTTTTACCAGGAGTGGAGAAGAGCTATTCATTTATTTAAACAGTGAAGTTTGCTGTTTTTATATAGAAAAGAATAGTTTTTGCTCTTTGTACTAGCAATACTGCCTTTTCCACCATCCTAACATAGCACATGTGCATGGGATGTGGGTTGCATCAGGCTTCAAAAGAAGCAATTTGCCAGCACTCACCAAGCTTTTTCAATCTTTCATGAATAAGTCAGGTGCATGTCAAACGGTGTCCACTCCAACTGCCTTGAATTTCCAAAAGAAACATATCACCATCCAAGGATACTTTTAAAAAGCCTTTATTTGTTACTTATTGGCTTCATGATCTGGACAGTTACAAAGTTTCAGGCCAAACACTGGCCCTTTATCAAGCTAATGTTACACACATGCTCAAATATTTGTATACTATTTTCCATAGTGCCACCAAGTGGTGTAATACCTAAATAACATTAAAATACAGATACAGTAAATGACTATGAAGATTCTCATTCATCCAGGTCATGGTATATCTAACACAATGAACTCAAGTAAAAGTAAAACACAAGTAACTCCATTCATGCAACTCTCACAAGTAACACCTGTGATGAGCAGCAAAACATCTTCATTAAAATTTCTCAGCAAGTCCAGTTGTTTTTGAGTTACTTGTGTTAGATATACAGATTAATGGTTAATGATCTCAACACATTGTTGGGGAAACACCACAATCCACAATACATGAAGCTCTCTTGTCCCAATATCTGTAAAAATAAAACAAATAAAAACCCAGTTAAAAACACATTTAATGGAATATTGAGTGCAAATCGTATTCCCTATTAAGACCATGGGTTTTCATTGTTTCTAAATGGTGTATCCACCAAACCATCTTTCTTAACAATTCCTTATATCTCCTCCTCGCCGGAGTGTGGGTACACTATCAATAACATGACGTTTTACTTGTTGGACACCATGGTCTTTTTCAGTGACATGCAACCAATTGATCCAATTTTTTCAATGGCAGACTTATGTTCACGTATCCTATCTCTTATCATATGTGTAGTTTGTCCCACATATAGATAGCCACATGGACACTATAATGTATATTACAAAAGAAGATGTACAGGTATAGTAACCCCTGATCTTAATGAGATTTCCCTTTTGTGGATAATACAATATGTATCCCTTTTGGCAGTTGGAGCAACAACTGCAGGATAGGCAGGGAAAAGTCCCATTATTTCTTGAACGTAATATACCTTGTTGTACCTGTTTGCCCCCCACATCTGATCTCACCAACATTGATCCAATGGTCCTGTTCTTTTTATACAATACAATATACAATAGGTGTAAATTATGGAAAGCCTCTCTCAACAGACCCCAATGTTTATTTACATTTAGAGACTTAGTACATTTAGAGACAAAAGGAATTATTTTAATATTATGTTTAATTTTTCCACCTCTAGGATTTTTGTGATCAATCTCTATTGCCCTGCATTGTTGTTGTAACAGGGACATGGGGTATCCTCTGTGTAAAACATTTGTTGCAATTCGTTTTACACGTGATTGTGATTTAAGCAATGATTTCTTAGTGAAAAAAGGGAGAAAAGATTCAAAATGAAGGCGTGCATTTTTATCTGTGGGTTTCACAAAAAGAAAGCTGCATCAGCTGCATCAGTCTTTCCATGTCAGTGGAAAACAGTCTAGAAGTGCCCCTGATTTGGAGGCTTATGAATGGGAACACTTTAAAGCCAGACATTCAGCAATAGCAGGGGTGTAGTGAGTTTGTAAAATTGTTATATCATAAATCCTTTATGTCAAGATAGACATAAATACAATTTAACCTCTTGGTAATTACAGAAGACTTTGAAAAGAATGGCTTACACCCATCCCATGGTGGGCTTATGCTTTAAATATGGGTGTTGTCTTGGAGATCACTCCCCTATAAAAGTTACAATGGGGGAAGGATTAGCCTTTTAAGACCAATGATTTTCCTAGGAAATGAAACCATGCAGGGAGGTGCCAGTCTATAAAAATATTAGCATAGGTTAATCATTGGGGTCACCATATGAGGTTTACCTTGGTGTGGTGACACTGACAATGTAATGCAACTAAAAAACATTGTTTTTTTAGATCTATGGAGCAATGCCTTAGCAATCTCGCTAAATTACATGTTCACAATACTTTTGTTTTTCTATGCCTCTAGTGAAGAGGGGTTTGGATGATTTTTTGGACAGACATAATATCAAAGGCTATTTTGATACTAAACTCTACAGTTAGTATAGCTATGGGCATACAGGTATATGGTTTGTGTTTGAAAGAGTGGAGATGTGTGTGTGTATGTATGCTGGGTTTTTAATTTGGAGGGGTTGAACTTGATGGACTCGGTCTTTTTTCAACCCAATTTAACTATGTAACTATGTAACTATGAAGAGGAATAGGCATAAGTGATGATTTACTTATTATAAGCTCTTTCCACCCCATGTTGGAGTAAATTCTCTCTGTATTGAATTTGTATTTATTGTTTTAGTAGCCTGGTGTAAGTGCTTTAGCCACTGGTTTCAAACTTTGTTTGTGGGACTTAAATGGATGTGAGATAACGTTATTGGCTTAAACAAATATCAAGTATATAGAGATAGGGGAAAAGAAAGATGAAAAAACTTGAAAGTTTTCTGTCACATTACTCTGAACACACACATAAACTAGTACACACAAACACACACAGCTTCCTCTCACTTCATTTCCTGGCATCTACTTTATTTCCCAGCCATCTAAAAGAAGTGTTTACATATTCCCACAATATTGCTCAAATATCTACCACACACTTATAGATAAATGTTTTATCAGCCACTAGGTAAAGAGAACGTGCATTTAAAAATGTTTCTCATGCTTTGGTATTTTTTTTCCCTGGGAATTCAGAAGCAGGAATGTACAGCCTTGTTAAAACATTATAATTTAGTTGGCCTTTCAGTCAATTTGGAGACAAATATACTACTTACAACATGGGAGGAAAAACAACCACTTCCGCACCACTGGCAACATCAAAAGGTACTTTTTACACTGTTCCCCTTGACAGTCTCATGGGGAAATCCCTGACTCATAATCTTTCCACTGGTTAACATGATGCTTCTTGGCTTAGGGAGGGGGAAAAAATGGTTTTACGTTGTTACCTTTGCTCTATTGAGAAATTCTCAACAAGCAGAATGAAATGAAAATTTCAAGCATGATTAAAAAGAACATTCCCCAATAGTCAGTGCATGGTGCACCCAATTTGTCACTGCCACCTTGGAAAGCAGTAGGCATTAATAATGCATGGGTGGCAGGACTGTATTATAAACTAACCTTGCAAGAAAACCTATAGGAAGGACCCAGAAGAGCTGTAAAGCTGGAATCATATCCTTGGTGTGCCTTATTTATAGAAGAAAATTTTGAAGACTTGTTAGGTGGGGCAGTAACCATGAAACATGGTGTATTAAGGTTAAAAGTCTCTAGAACAAGGTCATAATTGAGTTCACTGATCAATTTCCAGACCCCCTTTTTTCTTATCACACACGGATCATGCATGTTCTGTTCTAGGGAAAGTGCTGTGTCTGCAATATCAGGCATTGTTCACTGTAAGTAATTGCTAGGATTACCAGGTAAAGGGCATTTCCATTAAAAAAAGATTTTTTTTACAGTAAAGTAAAAAAATATGATTTATTTATGGTTGTGTGAGTGAGTAGGCATGACATACCTTCATTGTGATTCTCTGCCTCATCAGATATTAATAAGAGGTGGGACAGCAGTGACTGCCGTGTGGCCATACTCAAGGGATGCACTTGAGAACATAATAGTATCATAAAACTCTCTGTATAAGTGCACATTAGGATTGATGTAAAAAACGTCAGAATTAACTTTAAGTAGCAGGAGGTCAGCTTATTCCTTCTAAATGTATCTAATCCACCTGGCACTTGAAGGAAATAGATGTTTAACTAGTGTGAAGTTTAGGGGGAATCACAGCGGGATTTTCAGCATAAATGCAGGCCTCTCCAAGGTGAAAGGAAAACAGTTAGTTTATTTTGAAAACAAAATTCTTCCAGCAACAATCAAATGGCAACAGAACGTACAGCTTCAGTCAGCAACAGAAAGCTCCATTCACAACAGAAATAGCCTACTTCAGCCACTTTAGCAGTCAGTACCCCATAAGACTAGCCAAGCTTGGTCTCTGGGAAAAAATATGCAATGGGTTATCAGGCTCCTCCAGTTCTCTGAAAGTTCAGCCGGTGAAAACCAATACAGAGCAGCACTCCTGTGCAGCTCCTATTCTCACTCTACACACCTCCTGCTCACTCCCTTAAACACCTCTTGGCTGTCCAGCCCACCCTCTGGCTGCTTAACCCTCTGGTGTTTCTTAAAGGGATCACTCTTAACTGGATGGTTCAGAACCTAAAAACAGGGGATACATTTCTGCCATCCACACTACTGTATATCCCCTTCGGCTTCTACCTAGGTTAGACACAACATAAAAAATGTAGTAAAATAGGCTTTGCATATTCCTCTCAGAAAGCAATCTGTGAACAATAAAACAATAGGATATGTTTAGCAAACCACTAGAAAAAAGGAACGTTTAGGGGCAAATTTACTAAATTCATTCAGGATTTGAATTCGATTGAATTTTCAGAAACATTCAAATTCTAATTTTCAAATTTTTTTGAAAACCACTTCGACCAGTGAATTTCGTAAATTCGATCGAATCAAATTATTAGAATGATTTGAATAAAATTTCATTTGAATATTCGACCATTCAACTGTCGAAGTACTTCCCCTTTAAATTTTTATTTGACCACTTAGTTCACCAGATCAAAGCTTCCGAATTGGTTTTCATTAATTTTGATAGATCAAATTTTTCCTATTTGATCGTTCGACCAATCGAATTGCGGTAAAATCCTTCGAATTCGAAATTCGAATTCGAAGGATTTTACTTCCCTACCTATTCACATGGTCGAATTTCTAATTTTTTTCAATTCGAAATTCGACCAATAGTAAATCTGCCCCTTATTGTTTGATTATATTATGTATTAAATTATTTAATTTATGTTTTGCTATTGTCTTCTATGAATTGCCTTTTATTAAAAAATGTCCTGTTGAGACAGGAAGTTTGACATTTTTTTACCTACACAGGCAACTTGGAGTTTAAAGATCAACCAATCATGGCTGAGAATTTTACTCAGTTATCTCTCCATATAAAGACAGTACAACCCAAAAGAAAACCACTTAGTGTATATGTATGGGACCTGAAGATTTCCATATAGGGGAGTGTTTCCATCATTTTCCCTATGACCATACCTTAAGTATGCCACCCCAATTTCATTTAAAGATTTGGGGGTATTTATTAAAACTGGAATATTTTTTCATTATTTTAAAAAGAAAATTTTGACCCAACTCTCATCCACAATTTGGCTTAATTTACAAATAAGTCTCAAAGAAAATTCTGAAAAAAGTCTCGACAACATTGTACAACAATTCAAATTGTTCTACTTTTTTGAATTGCTTCCTGAAAAACTTGAATATCAAATAGGATTGCTTTGTTACCAATATTTTTACCAATATGATGTCTTAGCAGAGATCAAGTACAAGGTACTGTTTTATTATTATTTACAACTATAAATCTTTTTTAAAACGTTAAATTATTTGCTTAAAATGGAGTCTGTTCACATTGGTCTTCCTATGGTTTACTGCTTTGTGGAAAATTGATTTCTGGATTAGAGATCCCATACCTATACAAGTTAAAATTTGTAATATATTATGCTTGTCAATGTATTATTGTATAACTTTGATAGCCTTGATGTTGGAGATAATTAATGCAATTTATACTAACATGTTAGCGAACTGAACCTCTAACTCCAGTTACTGTCTACTCATGTTACCACTGTAAATGACACAGCGCTGTGAATGGGGGCATTGTGAAGCTTTTTATATAGAAAATTCTTATAAAGGACTCAACATTAGACATTCCTGCAATCTGGTGAGGAGATTATCACACATGACAGAGACCAAGCGAAGGGTTTTGGGAGCAAAATAAGAAGATTGCGGGAGAAGTTCCAATGTGCTTTTTTACCATGTCACCAAAATAGCTACAACAGCAAAACATGTTGTAAGAAGCTGACTGTTTTTATTTATAAACATGAAATATATAAACATATACAAAATAATAAGTAACCAACTTTTTGAGTATATATACTGATGTTGAATAACTCACAGCCAACACTTGGATTACAGTTATAAAGCAAATAAAATCAAAAGACAAAACCATGTATATATCACTATCTTTGTCTTACCCTTTAACACCATAGCAAAGATCCCTTGACAAACGCCTTTCTGCTCAAATCCGGATCACAGGAGACAATTTCAACAAGAAGCTATGATTTTTATAGAAGGTCATTGATTTTTAGCAGTCTTTGTAATTCAGCCTGTTTAATACATTGAATGAGCCTTGCAGCATTTTTGTTATCTATTTCAAGAACATAAATTGTATACTAGTCTTTTATATGTCTCTTGAGAGACAAAGAGCCTGGAATTTCTGTAACATTATTCTACGAAAATCTGCATTATGAAATCATATAAACATATATGGGGATATTGCACAAGAAATAATCACACCGTATAATTAAATGCGATATAATACATGCAAAGATTTGGCTTACTACATGCAATAATCTTAATTTATTTATTAAATGTTTTGCCTTTTGGTGAAGCCTTATATTGTAGTAGGACCACTAAAACCTAAGCCTATTAAGTAGATTATTTTGAATTTATGTATAATAATATTTCTGTTACATGATGTTCCTTAGCTTCTAAAAATAAGCCTTTTAATTTTGATCTTAGGCTTTTTTAAAGATACAATAACATCTGCATCAGCCAGACCTAAGCATATAATAATGTAGGGGTCCCAATGCTTATTTTCCCTTACTGCTAATAAAGGTTTTCTGTCCATAGTTCCCTTTTGGTTTTGACTAGTGATGGGCGAAATCATCCCGTTTCTCTTTGGCGAAAAATTCGTGAATTTCCAGCAAAATTTGCGAATTGGTGAAAAATTTGTGAAACGAGTTGCAACACGTTTTTGACGTGTCACGTCATTTACGATGTGTGTTGCATCGTTTTCTACACGAGTCACGTCATTTTTGGCACGCGAATCATTTTTCTTTTTGCCGACAGCGAATTTTCAACAGGCGAATTTTCACTGGCGTTTTGCAAATTTATTTGCCGTTGGCGAATAAATGCGCCCATCACTAGTTTTGACCTAGTATCAGGCATTGATGCAATGTGAAGCCTGAAGAAGAAGGCCAAACCCAGTACCAAACATTGATCTCTAAGGTGATTAAGAAACTTGGTGAAGTTAAGGGACCAAGGTTGTCAGTCATACAGTGGATAGCAGTATCTGACACAGTACACTCGTAGAAGTTGTGAGATAGAGTAGACAGATTAGCAAAAACAGCATCCAATCCACTGAGGAGAAGCAGTTATCCCATGTAACACCTGCCCAAAACTGGCAAAAACGTGCAGATATTACCCTTGTAACAAACGATAAGATGCCCAAATCTTCCGACCTGCCACTAACCATTCAGATTAAATAAAGTAGTAAAAGAACAAATCAGACTATGTTCCACCTGTAACAGCAATTGTACGAAAATGATGTCCAACTAATTCTAGTGACAGTCACCTATTGATATAGTCAGATAATAGTCAGGCAAGAAATACAGAGAAATTGTTAGCCAACAGAAATCTTTTAACCTGTCCAATCCACAACTGATCGCCATAGTGGGAAAACTGCCATACAAAACTTTGATTTATACAACTATATGTTTGCTTCTATGGCCAGCTTATTTGTTAGAACCACAATCTGTAAAGGAACTGAGGACCTGAGGCTATTTTCTTCCACTTACTAAGGTGTCCTTATACAGTACAGCTGAGAATACTCTTTCTCACCAGTCTCACAAGTCTCAAAAAATAGGAGAATTCTTTCAACATATTTTATATTTTGAGAGTTACAGTTGTGCTGGTGTAAAAGAAGGGAGATCATCTGGCCCCCTAGCCCATTACAAAATAATTAGCATTCTCTAAGTAACATGATTACTTAAATAATAATAAATAGGGGGAAGAACTTTCTTGGGATCAGATATCACGCTTGATGAATATATGATAGAAGGAAGGGAAAAAAAATATCTTGATTGTTTTTGGTAAGAACTCCAAGTAAGGCTTAGATCATTCAAGCTAGTAAGTAAGTAAGGCTTAGATTTCCAAGTAAAGCATTTACGTGGTACTTGACTTAAGACTATCATACAAGGAACATAAAAAGATTAAAAAAAAACACTAGGTTTAATTTCTAAAGATATTTATGTCTATCAGCTGAACAATATTAACACCCCATAGAGAAATGGCCCAAACCTTTGATCATTTCCCTCTGCATGTCACAGAGATGAAAACATTCATGAGTTAACCTGAGTGGGCAAATGCTGGCAACCTGCTTTTTATCTTGTTTGGAAAGCTGAAGTCTGGGACTGAAAAGAAATGAATAAAAATGCAGATGTGCAATAACAGTGAATTAAGAAGCAGCTGTTAACATTTGTTACACTGGACCGGATCAGTAGTCCCTTTTAGTTCAAGGGAATGTTAATAAAAAGTAATAAGGGTTAATTTATTTTGAACCTGCATGCAAGAGCTCTAAGGGAAGTAAAAGTGTTCCCTCACGTGCTCATTTACAAAGCAAATGCATTTGGGTTCTGGTTCAGCTCTGCACCTAGCACTGGATTGGAAATCTGGCACTAGGTACATTAGGTGCAAATTGCAGTACTGGCAAGCACAAGGCAGCCCTGTCCCTATCACTTACCATAGGGCAGGTAGTAAGTTTAGGATTCCACTATGACCTGAGCTTGTTGACACTCCCTAACCTACACAGTTAAAAGACCCACAAATCAGGGGACAGGTAAGAAGTGGGAGGCTCACAACACCTCACGAATACAATGCTACAGAATGCAGACTGCACTGTACTCATGGGGTAAAATCAAGTCTCTGCACTCCATTTGGGAGACCTGTTGCAATCCTATACACAGGGCAGGGTATAAAGTGCAAAAGTGGCAGATGGTAAATGACCCCCATATTTTGTTGGCAGGACTTAATTAGGGGACATTGACTGTGAAGTTAAAGTGCGGCAAAAGTGCATCCCTTAATGCTTGTTTAAAAAGCAGTTGTGGCAAGCGACGGGCACATGTCAGCCCTATCCTTACCAACATCTGGCAGGTGGTACATACATGACTTTACTGTGAAATGAGCTCACTGTCAATCCCTAATCCATAAATCTAAATGATATGTAAAGCAGGAAATTGCAGGGGGGGGGGTTGTCTATGTGCTCCACATGCTCATGTCTTATCAGTACAGTGCTGGTGAATGCAGAGCTCTTTTTGGAGCAAGGAGACCTGTGGCAGACAGGAGGCAAATTGCAAAAAACATGTCAGATTCCATTTTTTTGTTTGTATTGAATGACCACTATTATCTGCATATTCTAACCAAATCTTCCACAATTGTCCATAAAATAAATGTGCAAAACCAATCACAAACTTTTTCCTTGTGTGTTAACAACTCCTCCTTTTTTGCTGTTTATTACATGCTCTTTTTAAATACCTTACTACAGTATGTTTACACAATCCCTGACATGTAAATGTCCTCCTTCAAATCTAAACTGTTGTGCTTGGTAATCCCTAAGGTAATTAAGAAACCCATTAAATTCCACGTATCCATTTCCTTGTGACATTTTGTGCAAACCTGTCCATGCCTTTTTCATATTCACTCACCAGAATAGGAATCAAGCAGACTGCTTATAAGAATTGGAAACACATTAAAATCTCCCTGACTGATAAAAGCTTATCATTTCCTCTTGTATTTCATATCAGAATTCCGCAGACTCTGGTGCTTTCTTTTTAGGTTAATACTTGACATGCCAGAAATTGTGTTTACCTTGGATAATCTTACAACCTACATATACTGGTCTGCACAGCAAAAAAAAAACCTCATGTATTCTATCTAAAATAGAAACGGAACAGGAATGAAGCACAGAGCTTCCTTTATGAGTGTCAAATACGAGCTGAGCTATTCATGTTTTTTCCTATCATTATATTCCTGTTCATAATAAAACAGCGACAGATACTCTGAGTACGTCTAATTAGTACCCGTAAGAGAATATTTAGTTTCTCTTGCTTTGTTCACTGTTTATATTACAGCTTCTGTTTATCTCGCAGGGACCATGATTTACAATATTACTATGTTTTTAACACATAGCATTTTCTGCTGCCACTGTACCTTTTGTAATTAGTATACGTTAGGAAAAAAAATCAGGTATTGTATGATTACTGCTGTTTGCACTCACAGTGCAACATTTACATATTTTATTAAAACCCATAATTTCTTGCAAAAGGTAATGTTACAATTTTATGAAGCGGCAGCAGCACTGTTTTCAGTATTCCAAATGGGCGCGTTTCTTTAGACTTAGAGAAATTTGTTGGCTGCACGTGTGTGATAACAGGAAGGCAATATAATGAGGTGGAACCTCTCTCCCTTTTTTTCCCAGTGCTTTTTTAATTGCGGAACAAATTATTTCATAGCATCTCATTTGTTATTCCCATAGATTATAATGACAATGTGCTAATTTTTTGCACATTAAACAGGTTAATTAATCAGGATGTAATGAAGTTGGAAGATACCTGAATGTCGGTGCATGAAAAAAAAATCACAGATCCTAATAATGGGGGTTAAAAATGCAAAAACCTGGTAGAATGGAAGACATTTTTTCTTCACAATGCATAATGCAGCTTGTTGGTATCAGTTAATGTATACAAAGCTTCAGTGCCTAATTATTCAATGTGATTTCACAATGAGGTTTTTTTTTACATTAGAATGTGTATAGACATGTTAGGAGTTATGAAAAGTTTAATTTGCTTCAGTCAAAATTAAGAGGTTCAAACTATTGAGAAGGACTGCTACTTGAGCGATTTTAATGTTACCACCTTACAAGGCTACACAGGACTATACAAAACCCAACTATGTGCTCAGTGCTGTCACAACTGTATAAATGTCCTTCAACACAGTTCTATGCCCATTGAGGCTCATTCAATACAGGCCCACAATGTTGTAAGGGAACTGACGTGTTTAGTCTACTTATCTTCCTTTCTTTTTCATATCTGTTTTGTGAAGGCACAGCCACCAAATAGATTGGAAAACCAGGATATGTGTATAGGGTTCTAGCTCAAGACTGGACAGAGGGCAAAGTGTAGAGTAAAATATTGCATGAATTTTACTAGTCCAATATATTATATTACAGTATTTACTGCCATTTACCAGTTGTATTAAGGTAACATAGATTGGTTGAGCCTTTTTCCTTGTGCTCTCATGCACAGCATACGTCACCCTCATATGTGTTAGCTCTTTTGTCAGGTTGATTTCATGCATTGTGTTGGCTTCAGCATAGCAGCCTTGGCATTAAATTGCATTGTGTGGCATATTTCCATTTTTTAGCCAGCTAACCCTTAACTGCCAGCCATGATCTTGATGTGCTCGATAATGCTTTTCATGGTATAATTAGGCTGTCTAGCCTTAGATGAGCTAGTGTGAGTCAATACTACATTAAAATTTGAATATAATTATGATGTTATTCCATTTGGCAAGAAAGAAAAACGAACCGTGGCCCCTTAAAAGAACATCTGTAATGTACATACAGATGAAGCCACTTTGGATTGTGCATTTGACACGGAATAGCTTAACTCATCTATTCCATTTATCCCACTTAGCACAGAATATTGTGTCACAACATCCCATCCAATTAAAGAGTTCACCATTGAAAACAATGGTGCTTTGGTATGCTAATGAAAAGGTTAAATACATTAAATGAGTTAAGATAACTTTAGATAACACAGTTTCTTCAATTAACCCTAAGTCATGACGCATTTAACTCACAAATCCAAGTGGCTGCATCTGTATAAAATTAAAAGTGGACGAAAACAAAGCAAGAGACCCACACATTGCAAAAACAATAGATTCTTTGAAATCAACATAGTAGAGCTAAGAAAACATTAGGGGTCACAATTGTTTTGATGCCCCATGCAGAACCGAGAATATAGTTATAATATAAGTTACCAACAAAATAGGTGGATGCTTCAGATTGCAGTCTGTTTTGTAGAATCCATGTCCAGCAATAATGGTTCTGCCAGATGAAACCTATAGCTACTGTTATCCTCTTGCTATTGTCTAATGGTAGGGTTGGGGCCAGATCATTAGCACTGTAGTAGTAGGAGCATTAGTATGACCATTGCAATGTATATGCATAGTGCACATTTTGTTGGAAGTAGCCCAAGTTCATGAAGGTTTACTCATCAAAATAACCTAATGGTTTATTAATAGTTTGTATGGTGGATGGCTCTTTTCTATTCAGATTCTATTTCATCTGGATTCTGGCCTGACACAAACGTTATTATACTAGTTAAATACTAATAACATTTACTATGGCCAACTATAACATTTCAGCTTAAAAAAAAAAAAAAAAGACAAGGACAACTCCAGGCACCAACCTTTCAAAATTCACAAGAGTTCACAGACAGGCAAGAAAATTATAAGGGATAAAGGATGTTTTTCTTAGCTATGAGGCTAGTCAAATTGGATTTGTTCACATTTAGAAAGAGGGGCATGAGAGGGAATTTGATTACAATATACAAATATATCCAAAACCGGCTCTAAGATCCCTCTTGGGAACTTTTCATCCCTATACAAATGACACCAGGTCAGGAGATTAGAGGAAAGGAAATGTATCTTTTAGCAAAGGAAATTGTTCTTTAAAGTAATGGTAAAGATGGGAAAATCATAACCTAAGGGAGTTGGGAACAGAAGATACAAAAGAGAACTACAAGAAAATCAGTATTGCTCTGCATGGAGGAAGTTGATGCTGGGAGAATCCTAACTTCTGCTATTTGACTTAAACAAAATTATATGGTTCAGTTTATTAATAGAAACATGCAAATAACTGTAGGGACCCATAAGTACCATGGCCCTTATGGCTTCTTCCCTTGCCCTTTCACTAGCTGCCTTCTATTGGACTAAAGTCCAGGTGGTTAGATTTGTTTCATATTATTGGCTACAGGTTGTGATCCACCCCTGCAGTGCAGTAATAAAGGTGCTTGCAGGGAGTGGCACTTCCTCTTTGGCCTGCAGCAGAGGAGGAGGGCAGTGCTCCATTGAGCCTGGGTGCCAACCGGGCCCCAGAGGCGCTCTACCCTAAAGGGACAGCACACCTTTAGAGGTACCAAGTATCAAGTCGGGGAACAGGGCCCCGTGAATGAGGACTAGTCAGAGGTAGGCTAGTCCTGTCATAGCACTCTCTAGGAGAGGTGAGAAAGAGAGGGAAGTGAGAAAGGGCAGCTCAAGCCCCATCAAGGAGGATAGTAGGGAGTAGCTCTCCCCCAGGCTCTACCTTGCCTGAAGTGAAGGGACCTCAGACATAGGGACTGCAGGAAAAGTATTTAACCCTGAGTCACCTGAACCTGCTGGTGGGATCCGGACCACATGGGCATTGATAGCCTGGCTGGTGCAACTATAACTCCCATCCGGGTATCCTACCTGAGGGCACAATCTATGCTGTACCTGTGCTAAGTATCTGCTATAATACCACTGTCTGTGAGTATATAATACCCTGTGCTGCTACTGTAAATAAATTGTTCATATTGTTTGCACAAAGAACCCCTGGCGTCCAACAACCTTTATTACACACCATATGCAGTATCGAGTTGTAGTTCTACTACATCACACGTGATTTTCCACTTAGCGAAAGCCCTACCTGAGAGTGAAAGAGTCGCGTGTAACCAATGCTCTACCTATGCTAGTTGGTTTGGTCAATATTGGCCAAGAAAGGGTTACATAACCTTTAGTGGTAAAGAAGCAAATCTTTTGTTTTTGAGTCATGGTAATATATAAAGTTCATATCCCTAGTAAAATCCAGGTTTAAAATATGGGTCCTAATGTATAATGTTGGTATACCTGGGAATTTATACAGTAGTTAAAGTTTATATCCATGCTATGATTCCTAAATCATGACCCATTAAAGTGATTTCCCAGTGTCATTTCTAGTTTTTTGTTCTCTACTTCAGGGTTTTTCATGTAAATATCCTTACATGACTTGTAGGCAGAGTGTAAAGGGCAGAGCACTGTATATGTATTAAGCTCAGGGTGCAAGGAGTACAGTAAGTCTAAAGCCCAGTCAAAAATTTGAAAATTGCAGTGCAAAAGCATCATCTGACTAATTTGAACAATATAAGTAAGAATTGTATAAACTATTTGAATCCTTGCACACACCCAAAAAATCTTATTTTTATGAATAATATATGTTTATAAAGCACTTACCTATTTTCCAGCAGTGTACAATAAATGGTTACACATACTACACTGGGAAGATAACCCTGGGAACCTGGGAAGGAAAGGCCCAGAGACTACTAGTCCACAAGTCATAGAGTATAAGAAACTTCCCATGGCACTCCTCTCCTGCCAGTGCTGCATCCAAAATGGTGGTGCCCATGATCTGCATGAGCATTGTGGCACAGATGTAGTGACTTCATTGTACCGCAGTTTGGCACAAAAGTCAGAATGAAAAAATTTTCAATTCCCAAATGTAGGTGCTAATATATAGATGCTACTCCTGAGTGTTCCTGGGTGCTCTACAATTCTTTATTGACTGATCCATGGTTCCTGGCATTCTTGCTTTGACCCCTGACTTTGCCATTTGATGCATGCCCTGATCTTTTGCCTGGAAATGACTACATACTTTCCTAACCCTTAGGATACCATGCATTGGACTTTTTGTATACAGCTTCCTCCTTGGTCCTGACTTCGAACTTACTAAAGCAGTGGCTGGACAGAGAGGTTGTAATAGGTGGAAGAACTTGGGGATGCATGGTTTCCAGGGTTCCTTTGTGTCAAATGTAAATAAGTGATTAGGGCTTGGATGTCTGCACTACATGCTCTTCACCATTGATCAAAATATACTGTAGCTACAGTTCAGTATACATCACTCGGTTATGCCAGGTCTAGAGTGGTGTAAAACAATAGCGTAATTGTAGTCATAAAACAAAATAAATATGTTTATAATACACCAAACAGTAATTAGTGGATCAGAAAATTACAGCTCACGCTGGAGCCTTTTTCCCAACTTTTTCAGACAAAAAAATTATCTATGTTTACACTTCAGTCATGGGTACATTTTAATTTTATTTAAACATCATAATCAAAAATTGGATTCTAATATGATTAATCAATTATTATGTTGCCAGAAAACTCCATAAAATCTATTTCCATATTTATACTTCCAAGAAAAACATTCTTGCAGTGCAAAAGACAAGATTCTTATTAATACTGACATTCTCTGTATGCTGTGGTACATTAATTGAATTATTCTGCTTCCTTTTTGGATTTCAGTTAAGATTCCGCTGTGTGAAAGGTTGCCAAATCATGGTTCAAAGTTGGCCTCCAGCTGGTATTGGCATTACCATCATGATGACAGCTAATTTGTTTCAATCCATTCCAGCAGATATGAGAATTAAATAATATATAGTTTAACTATGCAACAACCAATTCAAGTAATTTACATGAAGACAATTATGCACTCATTATATGCATACTATATTATTTTGGGTAATGTTGTAAAGGTGTTTTTAATTAATACCATAGAATATGGATTACTAGAAAATGTTGTTGACATTGATAGCCATACAAGCTTAGTTTCCTTTTTTTAATGGCATAGGATGCCTACTATAGTGGAAGCACACTTTAGATGGGGCCACAGGCAAAACAAACTGTGAGAGGCTTCATCATGTAAAAATGTCCAGCCCCCTAGGATGATAGAAGTCATCAGCCCATTGGATTTCTATTTTTATTTAATGGCATTGATAATGTGACTCATTATAGCCAAAACTAATCACATGCCGCCAATCATACTTTGCAACTTTTGCAATTAACTTTGCAACTTTTGCAATTAACTTTGCAACATTTGCAATTAACGTTAAAGGAACTACTGAAAGTGTTTTAAAGTAAAGAAAATATAATGTAGTGTTACCCTGCACTGTAAAAACTAATCTGTTTGCTTCAGAAACACTACTATAATTCATATAAACAAGCTGCTAAGTAACAATGGCGGAAATTGAAAAATGACTATATGGCACAGGATAAGTAATGGATAACAGATAACATTATGTTCTACAGAGCTTATCTGCTATCTGCTGTGTAAATTGAGCATTTTCTTCTTTGAATGGCTGCCCCCATGGCTACACAACAGCTTATTTATATAAACAATAGTAGTGCTTCTGAAGCAGACACAGCAGTTTTACCAGTGCAGGGCAACACTGCATTATATTTTTATTACTTTAAAACAATTTCATTTTTTGATGTTACTGGTCCTTTAAGAGATTCAGTATCTATAAATATCAATATCAGTGAATGCAACACATTCATAAAAGTCATTATAGCCCTTAGTGAATGCAAAACACAATGTAGGTATGGGATCCATTATTCAAAAACCCATTATCCAGAAGGCTCCAAAAATGGAAAGGCTATCTGCCATAGACGTCATGTTATCCAAATAATGCAAATTTTTACAAATTTTCTCTGTAATAATAAAACAGCACCTTGTACTAGATCCAAACTAAGATTTAATTAATTCTTAGTAGAAGCAAAATCAGTTTATTGGGTTTATTAAACGTTTCAATGTTTTTCCAGTAGACTTAAGGTATGAAGATCCAATTTATGGAAAGATCAATTATCTGGAGAGCCCCAGGTCCTGAGCATTCTGGATAACAGGTTCTTGTAGAAGAATTACTGTTTACAGAATTAGCATTGCAATATTGTGGCGAGAGGTAGCAAGTAAAAATGACTCATCAAAATGAGTGTTCCCTTTAAGTTAGAGCATCCATTGGTGCTCCCATCTCCAGCAGTGTCCTGTCCAAGATGGCGGCGCCCATGAACCATGTGGACCAATGCCGGCGCGATGGCGTCACGTGCCCAGCGCAAACTTTGAAAATGAAAAAGACTTCCAGGTTCAGTGCAAGATTATAGGATTTTGTTTCAGCATTCCTGGGTGTTCTATATTTCTTCTTGAATTGATTCCTCAAATTCAACCTTGCCTGAACTTTGACCTTGCTTCTTATCTGCCTGCCTATTGAACCTCTGCCTGGATTTTGACTTTGTCTACTCCTGATCCCTATTGGTACTGCAAACTTGGACTATTAACCCTAAGCTTCCTCCTTAGTCCCGACTGCTGATCTTTGTGGGAGGAACAAATGGTTCTTGCTCTTCACAAATGCACCTCTCAGGGACTATGCTTCTGGATAGGGTGTCTGCCTTACAGTTTCTAAAGCCAGGGCTTTACATTAGGACAAAATTAAATTGAGTGAAGAAGAGTGCCCATCGAGCCTGAAGGGCATTTTGTCTTTTGAGAGTCTGGATGAATTCTAGGTTTTTGTGATTGGTGTAAATGGTCACAGGGTGAGGGGCTCCCTCCAAGAAATGTTGCCACTCCTCAAGTGCAAGTTTCACTGCCAGAAGCTCCTGTTGTGATTTTGCTCTGCAGGAGACAACTTGTTAGAAAAATAAGCACAAGAGTGAAGTTCCCATCTGAGAGAGAATGGCTCCAGCCCCGACATCGGACACATCTATTTCAATGAAGAAGGGTTCCAAGAGGTCAGGATGTCGAACAAATCTTTCAGGGACTGGAATGCTTTAAGGGCATGTGGGTTGTCAGGCATTAGGTTTTCCTCCCTTCTATATAAGAGCCAAGACAGGAACAATACAGGAGGAGAACCCCTTGATAAATTGTCAGTAGTAGTAGTTAGCAAAAATCTTTGGATGACCTTGGTACTTGTGGGGAGAGGCTAGTCTTGGCTTAACGTGACCTTGGAAGGTTCCATCTCAACCCCCTCATGAGAGATGATGTTTCCCAGGAATTGAATCTTGGGCACCTCGAAGACGCACTTCTCCAGCTTGGCAAAAAGGGAGTTTTCTCTCAGATGGGAGAGAACTTAAAAATCTTAAATGGTAGAATCTCAGAGTATGGTATTTAGTATGTCATATGGTATGACACCATAAAAAATATGACTATGTCCTTTTAAGAGCCACTAAGTCCAAGGAACTGCGGCACACCGTTTAGGTGAATCAGTTTTGGATCATAGTGGCTTTACTGGCTCAAACATAAAGTAAACAAAGGAAGGAAGGCAAAGTTTCAGGTCCTTTATCTAGCCTCTTTTAAGAGCCACTGACAACCAATAAATGTATTTACCTTAGAGTAGAGTAAAGTACAAAGTTTGTATACTGCATACTTTCATACTGTTGTAGACACACTGATAGAAAGCAGGAAATTATAACTGGGGTCCTAAATATTTACATTTATATGATATCTGTGACATGTGACAAATATTTTTAGCAACATATTTTTATAAAAAGCAAAGTTTTAATTTGTTGTTATTGCTCTTTTAAAAAAAACTAAAACTGCAAAGATATATTTTAGTGTGCATGGAAAACTAGATATAAAATGATGTGGTTTGTATACACTACATTTCTTTAAGATTGTATTTCTGTTCACATTTGTAAACACATTCTCGGGTTTAAAAAAAGTCTATTTTATAGAGTATATTAGAGAGAATGGAAGAAGACTTAATGGTTCCTTTTTGCCAAAACAAGCTACGGGTTAGTAGAGCAAGCAGTGAAAACATTTGTTAAGTATCATCATAGGACATCTACAGTAGGTAAATCCCTGGTAGAGAGAATTCCCAGGAGCACACAGCTTCCAGTGTTGGGGTTACACTTGCTTGACTCTGCCATGTCAAAATACAACTTTCCAAGCATAATTGTTCTTTCTTGTATTTAAGTCACAATGCTTCCCTGTCTCAGAAAATAACATAGTGTGGAAGTAGCACAAGCTTACAAGTTTTGTTTGGAATTCATTTCACAACATGGATACATATTTTCTCACATTTATAGCCTTCATTATGTTCAAGGGGTGCTGTAACCTGTTTATAAAGCAGTCATATTAACAACTTGCTGAGTTTTGCATGTTCACATATTTGGTTAAATTCTTGTGTATGGCGAGACCATGCAAATTTAAAAAAAATATAGTATGATATATATGTAACCCTTTCTTGACAGCAATAAATTAGTATAGTCTAGATGTTCTTCAGATAGAGTATAATAACACCATTACATTACAACCCTGTTTCTCAATCTGGCCTAATATTGATACAGTGCAGGCTCTCAGCATATTAAACCCTGGCACTAGGTGGAGACTTAAGAGGAAGGATCATGTGGTCCCTTTCATTATAGAAGTTATGGACAGGAAGTTGATGGGAGAACTTCACTTTTACTGGAAATAAGTAAGAGAAACAGGACATCCTGAGTAATAAGGTGAATTAAGCCCTTGGGTTATGGCCTCCTTAATCGAATGACCCTTGTGAAGCATCTTCAAGTGCTCAGTTACTTCAAAGCAAGTAAATACCACTTAAGTAGGTGTTTTTGTGGTGCCCCCAAAGACCTATAGTACCTAGAACTTGGTGCTTAGTGGTTGCTTAGAGTATTTGTGGGCCATTTAATTTTCTTTGAAAAGACTGCATGGTCTAAATCCCACCATATGATTTTACATATTTACATAGCATGTTCATCACCCCCACCCCCATATAGAAAAAGCCAACCCTTGCTCTATAGTTATGACACTGTCTGGGGGCATGGCACGAGTGCTAACATTTCCTAAGTGCTAATTTTCACAAGTGCTTAGAAATGACAGTTACACAAGGCAGTTGGACAAGGCATTGACAAGGAAAAAGGAACCGGATTATCCTCCATCAACCTTGAACCGGCTGGGATCAGAAGGAAACAGTTTTGTTTTAACATACCAATTTGTTATTTTTTACTCAAAAATGTTTTATCCTGTTTTTCTGCTCCTTTCACTCTCATGCTTCATAAAACATTTCTCACTACCTCCCCCACTTAGTCCCAATTCTATACAAATCTCAGCCTCTCTAATTTCCTCTCCTTCCCTCTCCACACATGAAGTATACAAAGTACTCTGTTTAAATATTCCAGCATACTCCTCCTTTTCACACAAACTAAGAACTCACAAATCCCACTCTCACTCAGTCTATCTCTCTCTTCTACTGCTGGCAGCTGGGGACATTTCCCCAAACCCTGGCCCCTACCCCATCCCAGTTATATCACGGCCACGGGCTCCTTCTCTTCGCTGCAAATTCAATCAGTACAGAACTCTCACACCCATACCCAAAAACCCAGTTAGTCTTTCCTGTGCTCTCTGGAATGCCAGATCTGTTTGCAACAAACTTACTGCTATACGTGACCATTTCATTGCTAATTCCCTTAACCTACTTGCACTTACAGAAACCTGGCTTTCTCCCACTGACACTGCCTCACCTGCTGCCCTGTCCTATGGGGGCCTACACCTTACTCATACCCCCAGGCCTGGAAACAGACCTGGGGGTGGGGTAGGCTTGCTTCTCTCTCCCCGCTGTACTTTTAAAGTTCTTCCACCTGTTCCTGCCTTATCATTCTCCTCTTTTGAGGTTCACTGCATTAGACTATTTTCCCCTGTTTCACTCTGCATTGCTGTCATATATCGACCACCTGGACCTACCGCTCACTTTATGGACAACTTTGCTGCCTGGCTTCCTTACTTTCTTTCATCTAACATCCCATCCGTCATATTAGGGGACTTTAATATACCTGTTAACAACATTAACAGCCCTTCTGTCTCTAAACTTCTTTCACTAACATCCTCCCTAGGCTTATCCTTGTGCTCAGACTCCCCCTCTCACACAAATGGTAACACCCTGGATCTCATATTTACCAGACTCTGTTCAACCAACAACTTTACTAACTCACCGTTTCCCCTCTCCGATCATAATATGCTCACATTTCAACTCTCGCTAACTCCCTCCTCACCCCCTGCTAATCCCCAAACACGTACCTACCGTGACTTGCAAGCACTGGATGTGTCGCATCTCTCTTCTTCCTTTGACTCTCTTCACTCTAATATCGCCACTATCTCTTGTCCTAATGCAGCGACCTCTGTCTACTATAGCACACTCACCACTGCCCTTAATGAGCTTGCTCCTTTAAAAACTAAACATTCTAGACCCAAACCACTTCAACCCTGGCACACCGCTGATACTAAAGCACTCCAAAGACGCTCACGCACACTTGAGCGTCGCTGGCGCAAATCCCGCTTAGATTCAGATTTTTGGAGCTACAAATCTGCCCTGCACTCCTTTAACACCAGCCTTTCCCAAGCCAAACAAACATACTTTACTTCACTCATTAATTCCCTTTCCAAAAAACCGGCACAACTTTTCTCCACCTTTAACACCCTCCTTTCCCCTTCTCCACCCCCTCCATGCACATCTGTCTCTGCTCAAGACATTGCTGAGCACTTCAAAAACAAAATTGACACTATCAGAGGGGACATTACACTACTAAACCCAGCTAGGCTTCCACCACCCTCCCCACACACTCCCGAGTCTCTCCTGTGCTCCTTCACCCCTGTTACTGATGAGGAAGTCTCAAAACTTTTGGCCTCCTCTCACCTTACCACCTGCCCACTTGATCCAATTCCTTCAAAACTTCTCCGCAATACCGACCTGTGTCTTATTAAAGCCCTAACTCATCTATTTAATCTCTCGCTCTCAACTGGACTATTCCCATCTCAACTAAAACATGCTCTTGTCACCCCCATTCTGAAAAAACCCTCTCTTGATCCCTCTAATCTTGACAACCTCCGACCTATCTCTCTGCTACCTTTCATCTCTAAACTACTTGAGCGCCTAGTCTACAACCGATTAACCTCATTCCTCTCTGACAATAACCTGCTGGACCCCTTACAATCTGGTTTTAAAACGCAACACTCCACTGAAACTGCTCTGACCCGTCTAACTAATGACCTTCTAACAGCTAAAGCCAACAAAAAATTCTCACTACTAATTCTGCTTGATCTCTCAGCTGCTTTTGACACTGTAGATCACCCTCTCCTCCTCCAGTCCCTCCATTCGCTCGGCCTTCGTGACACAGCCCTATCCTGGTTTTCCTCCTACCTCACCAATCGTTCCTTCAGTGTCTCCTACAACGGAGTAGCATCTTCCCCCCTACCTCTCTCTGTTGGGGTTCCTCAAGGCTCTGTCCTGGGACCCCTATTATTTTCTCTATATACTTCCTCCCTCGGCAAATTAATCAGCTCGTATGGGTTCCACTACCACCTCTACGCTGACGATACTCAGATCTATCTCTCCTCTCCTGATCTCAACCCTGAACTCCTAACTCGTGTCTCCTCCTGCCTGTCTGCTATCTCTACTTGGATGTCACAACGCTACCTTAAACTAAACCTCTCCAAAACAGAAATGGTTCTTTTTCCTCCAACTAACACCACTAACATCCCAGAAGTATCCATTGTAGTTAACAATTCCACTATCACCCCATCTCCCCAGGCCCGGTGCCTTGGGGTTATCCTAGATTCTGCCCTGACATTCACTCCTCACATCCAGTCACTTGTTAAGTCATGTCACTTCCACCTAAGGAACATATCCAAAATACGATCATTTATCACCCCAGACGCTGCCAAAATTCTTATTCACTCTCTTATCATATCGCGTCTAGACTATTGTAACTCTCTCTTAATTGGCCTTCCCCTCCAGAAACTCTCACCTCTCCAGTCCATAATGAACACTGCTGCTAGGCTTATACACCTCAGCAACCGCTCCTCCTCTGCCATACCATTCTGCCAATCCCTGCACTGGCTTCCACTCCCCTTCAGAATTAAATTCAAATTACTGACCCTGACATTCAAAGCACTTCATAACTCTGCCCCTCCCTACATCTCTGAACTAATCTCCATTTACTCACCCAACCGTCTACTACGCTCCTCTACTGACCTGTTACTCAACTCTTCTCTCATTACCTCCTCACATGCTCACATTCAAGACTTTGCAAGAGCTGCACCCCTCCTCTGGAATTCTCTCCCACGGTCTGTCCGACTTTCTCCCAATCTTTCAGCTTTCAAGAAATCTCTAAAAACCCACTTTTTTAGAGAAGCCTACCCTAACTGTTAACCACTCAATGCAATACCGCTTACATTACTACATCTCTCACCCACTTTACTCTGATCTTGCCCTCTCCCACACCTTGTGTATCACTCCCTTCCCGTTAGCTTTTTCTGTACAGGGCCTTCCTCACCTCCTGCACCAGTATTTATTGTGATGCATGCACAGTAACTCCATATTTATTGTGATGTATGTAACTCTTTATGTTCTATATATGTAATTCATGTGATTTGGTTGTATAATCACATTCACTTTACAGCGCTACGCAACAAGTTGGCGCTATAGAAATACATGTTAATAATAATAATAACACATACAATAGGGTCAGGTTCATGTCAAGCCAATTATCCTGCCTATACATTTTGGATTGCAGGAGGAAATCCACTCATGTGCCGGAATAACATGCAAACTTCACATAGGCAGTGACCTTATCATTATCGAGCGCTGGACTCCAATACTATACAAACTACTGAGCTACCATGCCACCACCTTTTTTAATAAAAAAAATCTATCAAGTAGATGCTGCCCCCAGAATAGTTCCTCTCAAAGAACCCCTCAAAGCCAGCCCCAACCTTTGTGCAGCCTACCCACAGACTGTACTAACAGATCTTCTGTGTAGCTTCAGTCGACGCTAGGCTGCAACTGAAACAGTACAGAAGATCATTTAGCAGTGTCAGTAGGTTGTGTTAATGCAGGTTCACAGGGCTGGGGCATTCTCTTAAGTATTGTACTCATCTGAAATGCTCAACCTCATGTGCATAACCTCAACAAGCATGGATTGCCCATCTGACTGAACCAACCCCCTAAATATATGCGTACAGTTTAACTTAATGCATATTTATATACAATATGTTTCAAAGAAAATTTAAATTTCCTATGAGCCCCCCTCTGGGTGGTGGATAATGGTCATATGTTAATTTCCTTAATTATGAGTTATTGCACATCCTTTTTTATAACCTATTAGTATTTAAGTAACGGATCTTTCCCATACTTGTGATGTAGTACATCTCTTCTAGCAAAGTTAATTCCTTATGTCTGGTCTGTCAGCCAACATAAACAACTGTTGATGAATGAGATTCAAGGTGTTCAGTCACCTGAAGCAGCTGTTTGAAGTAACTATGCTCAGCCTGAGGCCTGTGTTTTCACAGCTGTGGGAAGTTTTCAAAAGCTTTCCCTCTTGGCTTGACTTTTTGCTATGGGTTTAGACTTTTAAAGCACAAAAATCTGGACAATTTCAAAAGAACAGAATGAAACAAGAGACAGTGAGGGTTTTTTGTTTGATGTTTTGGAGCCAAAAAAGAAAGGCTAACATAAATAAATGAAGTACATTTGAAAGTGTAGAACCTAGGTGGGCTATATATCTGAGAAATGTCCACTTTAAGGAGTATTTTCGTACTGAAAAATTAAACGATTGTTTTACAGAACAAATAAAAATTTATTAATTTCCTCTGTACATTAATTTATTATTTTAATGAATAACATGGTAATCAAAGTACATGGAATTAAATTTATTATTGAGTCAAAGCACAGATATTTTATTTTTTTATTGTAATTTCCTGATACCTTGACTTCTGTTTTATTTAAAGTTCTTCATTCCTTAACTAAATTATTTAGAACACTAAGGACATACCTCCCAACATTTTGGAAATAAAAAGAGGGACAAAAACGTTTTTTCTACCACGCCCATTTCTGTGAAAATTTCACCCTTTGATAAATTTGCCTTTAAAAATCCCATAGAAATGAATGGAGAGAGTCACGCTTAACTTCACTCTTTGATGACTATACCCCTAACTTTTCCCAAGGGACCTGTTATCTTACCTTGTCTTATCTTCTGCTGTGGCTGTTCTGTGCTATATGCCAAAAGCAAATTAAGTTAGAAATGTTGTTTCTTTTTCTGGCTGTTCCGTGCAGAGAAAAACTGGACTTTCCAGTAAAAATGAGGGCCTGCAGGTTGAGCTGTCAAAAGAGGGAATGTCCCTCTAAAAATGGGACAGTTGGGAGGTATGCTAAGGAGGTGATTGGGAGGTATGCTAAGGAGGTGATTTATAAATATTCAAATACAGCCTTGGGATTAATCAAATGAATGAATTTGATGAAATTCCTTAAACCTTACATAAAGTAAATGGAACAATGCCATTTTCATTTATGCTTTCCCCCATGATTTAATGTGACTGCAATTAATCAATTCACTTGTTTTTACTTGCAATCATGGAAAAAAAAGTTGCTTGATTCTTTTTTTTTTTTCTTTTTTGATTATGATTTTTTCATCAAACTTGAAACTTGATGAGTTGCCATAGAAAAGGACCACTGTGTAGTCAGTACTACTATCAAGGGTGCTTAAATAGGTTCTTCCAGATATGACTGGGCAGCTCACAGTGTTTCATGTCTGTTATCTACTTTAACTACTTATTACCAAAACTCTTTTCTTGCAATGCAGATTTCTGAAATGTTCAATATCTACTGTATTCTATTAAAGAAATGGTGGTGTGGAATTCTATGCGCACCATATGTATACAATATGTATTCTTCTCTTTTTGTTTTATCAGAATGAATACCTCCAATTGGTCCAGTTTTTCAGAAGATGAATTAAAGACCCCAGAAGCTGAGGGTAGCAACCTCAGTTAAAGGCAGACTGGGACCTGAACAAATTAATCCCGTATTTAAAAATGTTGGTAGTATGGGATACCTTACCTGGAAACCCGTAATCCTGAAAGCTCCAAATTACCATCTCCCACAGACTACATTTTAATCAAATAATTCTGTTCAATATAATTTCCCTTTTCTCTGTAATGATAAAAAAAAAAGAGCCTTGTACTTGAACCTAACTAAGTTTAAGTTAATTCTTACTGGATGCAAACTAACCCTAGTGGGTAGGGATGGGCTAATTTTTTTGCCTTGTTTCACAGCGGAAATGACGCCCATAAATTTGAATGGCATCGCGCATCAAAAAACAATTGCTGGACGTCAACATTTTTTTGACGCGCCTAAACTTTAATGGGCATAATTTTTGGCGAATTTTTGGCAAAATGGGTCAGATTTGTGCATCCCTACTATTGGGTTTCATTCATCTTTAAATCATTAATTAGTAAGAACCTTATCCAGAAAACTTCAGGTTCTGTGCATTCTGAATAACAGGTTCCACACCTGTGTGTTAAATGTTTGTGTTGTATTTATTTAAATATACAAATATGTACTGGAGCTTGCACTCACCTGCAAAACCACCCCTCTGACTCACCAACAATGGCTCATTTGACCCAGTAGTCCTCTTTCCACTCACCACCCTGACCCCCCGACTTGTCACCCCATTCCCCCAGTTTGCTCACCCATTGTCAGCCAGGGCAGCCACAATGTAGCAAGTGTTAAGTGTATTATTCAACATAATAACTATTTATTAAATGTTGCCCCTCCTTAATAGGCATGTACCTATTCTACCTTCCCCTTGTTATTGCCCTGGTACATACCACTACAATTTCTCTACATAGAGTAAACAGAAATAGGGTACAATTAACACCTTAATAAAATGAACAATAAAAAAGTGTTAGGGACTTTAGTAAAAAAAACTGGAAAAAGGTCCCTGCTGAAGAGCTTACAATCTATGAGGAAGGGAAACAGATAAAGAAAAAAGGGAGTGCATGTGCAGATGTTCGTATATGTGAATATGTATATATCTGCTGGGCCCCTGCAAAACTCCCCATAACCCTGCTGCCCCCGTACTCAGCTTCCCCCTCATCATTTTTTCCATTGCCCTGCTGGCCCCCAAACCATCTGCTGGACCAACAACCACATACCCCTTGCCGGACCCCCACTATCTGCACCATGCCCCTGCTGGACCCATCACTGCATACACCATCTTCCTGCATGATCCACCCCTCTGCTGGCCCGCCAACAACTTGCCCTTTTCCCCTGCTGGGCCCATTACTGCCACCCCAACCTCCTGCTGGGCATTTACCACCTGCCTTTCCCCCTGCTGGACCCATAACTGCCCACCACCTATGCACATCATCCTGCTGTGCTTCTTACCACCTGCCCCATCCCCCTGTGCCTCCCAGCCGACTTGCCTTTCACCCTGCTGGGCAGGGCTATGAAATTTTCTGAGAGTGAGGTAATGCTTTCAGTCTATTAGTTTCCTGAGTGATCTTACTAGCTTGTCTGGATTTACTATGCTTATTTCTGACATGTCTAAGATGTATATGTTCATTGTCTATTTCTTACTTGAATCTCTGAGTTTAATGTTTTCATTGCCCCTTTCTTACTTGCATGTCAATTTCTCCCTTTCTGCAGTTATTTTACGTCTTTATCTTACTTATTTTGTCTTGGTAATTATGGCTACAGGGTGTGGCAGAGAGCCTAAAATACTGGCAACACACCAAGCACACCAAACTTCTTTTACCTTAGTCCTATAATTTTGAGACAGTCTGTTGTGCTTTTTATACATAGCAGTGGAGGGATGGTGAAAATTGTGCAACCACAATGTCGGCTGTACTTACGTATGTGTTTGGTAGGTCCCTAGAGTAAGATTCTCTGGTGGACCCCAGGTAACCCAGTCCAAAACTTGTTGTATGTACAGTATTGATTTCCCTTTTATGTACCTTTAAACAGTTTATTTAGTTTGCCAAATATTGTGTGTGAATTATTACTGTTTTCCTAGAGCGACCACCCATAGGTGTATTCCTGGATCCCACTAGGTGGAGGAACTGCGATTATAAGTACCAGGTACCCAATCTCTCCTGATACCACTGCGTAGAGGCTCAGGTTTGTCCTGTGCCATGAGGTAAGTGCCACACGTGTAGTGTAAAACTTACAGAAGGGTTGTTGAAAGGGTTAAATATGTATTCATGTAGCTGCGTGTATTAATGTGCATGTGGATGTGCCTGCCAGCTTGTGCTTGTACATTCAACTGCCACATTCATGTTCAATACATAACTTTTTATACAACTCTGCTTTTTCAGATTCCATTCCATTAGGGATAAAAACATAATGCCGTTTCTAGGGATAAAACCGCAGTTTGTAGCTCATGGTAAAATAATACATTTCATATTTAAAAGATTTTACCTCTGGTGCAGTCTGAAACATGTAATAAAACCATGTAACCTACTTCTCGAGAGAGACAAAATAAAACACATTGGTTTTCTTTCTCCTGCTTCCTCAGGCTGTAATGCAGTTAACATTTATTTAAAGTACTGTCCACTTTCCCGTAATTCATGTTAGATACAACAATTACAATGCTCGGGATAATACTTTGCAGATGTCAAATTACAGGTTAAATGAGAAGAAAGTTCATCCTTTCCGCCCACCCACTCCTGTTCCCACTGAAATAGGTGATGGTATATCCTGTGGCTGTAGGTGCTAAAATTCCCCAACTGTATAATCATCTGGTTTAAATGACTTCCATTTGCAGTCTTTAAAAAATTACACAATGCGATTTTCAGATTGTTTTGCAGGTACATAAATGTAGCAACTACTTTGTTTTTTCCCTTGCAGAAAAACAAGATTCAGGTCCACTGATTTCCCCTTTTAATGTATGTAAATAACAGTTGCGCTTGGGAGGAGGAGACCTTGGTTAAATTACCTTAACCCTTTGTTGCCTTCCAGCAAAAAAGATACCCTACTCGGTAGGCATTCCACCTCATTCAACCCAATTGCCCATGTTTTGAGACAAGAAAGAGCAATTCACATATTAAAATTATATACTATATAATGGACATGGAGCTTAAATAATACAACTACCCACAAGCTGTGGGCTACCCATTATGCCAGACATAAAACCCAAAGTTGTCAGATGGGCAAATGAAGACTAGTAAATGCCATGAACTTGGTTTTATTTCCATAAAAAACTTTGGGTCAACTGGGATGATATCAAAAGCATAACCCCTGTCCACAATCTGTACACCACAGAAAAGATACTCTTGCAGTCTTCACATATTTATTAGGGAGAGTGAGGGATGTCCCTCAAAGCAAGCATTTCAATTAGAGTGAATACTTTTTACCTCTGACAGTAACTGCTCTGTTTCATACCAACCCGTATACTGCTGTCTCAATGCACCCACTTTACCTAGTCATTTGCATTGCAAATCCATGGGCTCATTCATGCTCAAGGGAATCCCTACCCTCAAAGGACTGGTAACTGTATCCAAGTATCCATGCATCTTCAATTACTTGCACAGGGGATGAGCAGAAAACATACAGCAGATCATCAGGGCCCCCTGTAGTCAAGGGGTCTGCTGTATACTAGCAATGCCACTGGTTAATACCAAATACAATACACAGTTACATGTAAGAAGCATATTAACTTAACAAATGCCAGAGGGAGCACTTACTGTTCCATGCCCCAAATCAGCTGTGCTGAAAATGTGATGAAAACGCCCCTCGTCGCATGAATACCAAAGAATATTTCTGAGAACACAGAGCACCAGCCAGGGCTAAAATCAATCTTTTATTTTGTTAGTGCTTGTAAAACTACTAGAAATATTCATGACAGTGCATGCTTTGCACCTATTTCAACCGCATTTATAATTTCCTTCATATCTTAGCCATGTTGAATTGCTGGTATATTTATTTGATTCATATAAACTTGGAGATAAACTTGCGGCTTTTTGGAGGATTTACCTTTTCGAAAGACAAAACCTCTTTCAAGATTGGGTCTTGTAACAAAATGTCCCAGTGTTTACGGAAACTACTTTGTATATACATTGTACCTTGACTGTAAACTGTAGTGAACTGCAACTTGTTTTCCCCTGGTTAATTTACTTTAATATGTTTATTTTTCTATTTCAAAAGATCAATTCTATTCTTGGATACGGCTTTTTCATAAGCTAATCTGACGTTTGTAGGATCATAAGTTTCAACGACGGACAGCACCAACTTCTTTCAATAAAAAGCCTTTATTATAGCATGGCTATGACCAGTGATACAGTAACGTTTCGAGCCACATCCTGGCCCTTTGTCGAACTGTAGGATCATATCACTGTTCTAAGAATCTATCCCAAAGCTCCATTGCCTTCTTCTGAAAGGCATCCCAACAGGAGCATATACAATGCAGTCTCAGGAACTCACCCACTGGAATGCCCCTGAGACAAGATCTTGGATGGGCACTCTGGGCGTATAGCAAGGTGTTTCTAGTGATGGGTTTATGAAAGAGTGTAATATTAATTGTGTTTTGGTGTATGGAACAAAACAACATCTAAAAAAGATATATAAGTTTCATGTGTATCATATGTGAACTGTATACCCGGTACCGCTTGGTTACAGAATTCTACAAAACTACCCAAAGATTGGTTGTCTCCATCCCAAATTTCTATAGAAACGGACGATATGCTTATGGTAGGGATTTGTCACACCAAAGACCAAACCACCAACCCATGAAAAGGTTGGCATAGGAGGGAGAGAAGGATGCGCCCATAGCAGCACCAAATCTTTGGAGATAAAAACCCCCATCAAAATAGAAATAATTAGAAAGTAATAAGAATTTAAAAAATTTGATTGATTTCTATATAAATTCATTTTGACTGTCTGGGAAACATTTTTCTTGCTTCAACCAAAAATTAATGGCCTCTAAACCAGCACTATGTTCAATGAATGAATATAGAGCGGTCACATCCATGGAAAACCATCTGTATGTAGACCTCCATGTTATATCTTCCAATTTGTTGATACACATGGTTGTGTCTTTTAAAAAGTTAGGACGTTTTTCCACCAGAGGTATAAGTAATTTATCTATCTATGTATAGCACCGATACTAGCCACTGTGGGTCGACCGTTTATGTCTATCAGGGATTTATGTACCTTGGAAAAGACATGAAAGATTCCATGACTACTATGGCTCCTCCCTTGTCCGCATTTTTTATGACAAACACTATCTAATACCTTAAAACAACAGAGATGGTCGAAGAACCGAACTTGGGGGGAGACCATGGCACTCACGGCTCTACCGTGAGTGCCATGGTCTCCCCCCGAGTTCGGTTCTTCGACCATCTCTGTTGTTTTAAGGTATTAGATAGTGTTTCAATGTCTCTTTGCACTAGTCTAGAAAAATTTACGAGTACGAGTAACTCCTATATCGGGATCATTAAGGAGTTCATTTTCCCTCTGTAAATCCTGTAATATGTGAAGTATACCTATTTCATCAAAATTAGAGAAAGATCATTCTAAAGGTTCAATCTGTTCAACTGTCTCAATATCGCTTCCATAGAGGCCCTGACAGAATCAGAATCTTCTGTAACAGTAGATAATGTATTGTTATTATCTGTGAAAAAATGCTTCTTTAGGGTGATTGACCTAATGAACCTATTTAAATCCAATATAGTAGAAAATATATCACAATGATTGTCAGGTAGGTTTATTACATTCCCTTTAATAGAATCATCACCACCAAAAACGTGCAAATTATGGTCCATATTACCGTCCATAGTGTCCCTCGTATTATGGTCTATTAGCTGTTCCCTTAACAACCATATTTCTTTTGGTTCATTGCTTTTGTAATGGCACCTGAACCTTTTAATTCTGGGTCCCCCTTGCCTTGTTAGTCTCTGCAGTTCCGAGTTTGTATAAGATCCTTTGCGGGAGATGCCTGAGAACTTGGGATCCAATGTTAAAAAAGAAGTGGGAAACAAAGATCTGGTAGAAGTATTTCTAGCATTGAAATGTACAGATTTCTCATGTTTTAGAATTGGATGGAGAGTGTATTGATCTTTCTTTGTGTATGTCTATTAAAAGATCTGTGACTCCAGTGTTGTATTCTTTCTGTATGCCACACATAAACTGTATTGTTTGAATAATCTCTCTTGTTCCCCAAAATTTTTTCTCTTTTTATATCTTTAACAGTGGATTCATATTGTTTCACTTTCTCTTGAATATGTTCTAATTGTTTGTGATCTAAACCTGGATTTTGGAGGTGAGCTATTTTTTCCTGCACAGTGTGTAGTTGTATCTTATCCCATTTTATAATAAGCTGCATCAACCTGGTAGAACAATATCGCATTCCATTCATTCACAAAAAGCTGGGGTCAAATCCTCAAAGGTAGGAAACTTTTTATTCCTTGAACCCTGGGGTATATATCCACATTTTAGATAGTTGTCAACGGACCTCCCTCATCATAGCCCTTTCCATATCTCTGTACACATCCCTCTTTACCGGGTCCTGGGAGCCGCTAATTTGTGTGGTATCCACTGTGTCCATACACACCAATTCTGCCTGTTTCAGACGGCTCATATTGCGTCCTGTAATCCGTTCCTCAGTCATGATATAAAGCTGCCACTTCAATACTGCAAATCGTCATTGTAATGAATACAGAACAGGTGCTACACCAAAAACGAGGATATCTATTAACTCACTCCCACCTATGCCAAACTTTTCATGGGTTGGTGCAGTGGTGTCCAAACTTTTTGCAACAAGGGCCAGAATCAGTGACGTGAAAATGTGTGGGGGCCGACCATTCAGCCTGGCGTTCTTTGTACCAATATTTAACATATTTAGAAAATGATATCTGTAGTCTACAGACCAGATACAGTATTTAATATTAATCTACCTTCATTTAATGATAATTTATGACGATCCCTAAGCAGCCAAGACCACACTGAGCATGTGCACAGTCTTGGTATTGCAAAGATGTATAACAAAGTTACAAGACGACAGCCCCCTGTGGCCAACTTTGAAAGCATAAATCATTTGTGTGATTAGGCTTGGGGTGCAGTAAGTTCATGTTTATGTTTAGTATACAAAATAGAGAATTTCTAGCCTTATTTTAAACTTTCCTTTAAATAGTAGTATAGTACTGTAGCTGTGTCCCCACTTGCTGTGGCTGTGTAGCCTGAAGGAGATTGCAGCCAGGCTGAGGCAGCTATCCAAATTTGCACATAGAGAACGCCTCTGTTGTGCACAGCTCCATGGCAGCCTCCAGCAAGAACTAGCACCTAATCCAGTGACTGTGCACAGCTGCAGCAGGAAGAAGATAGAAGGCACTGCTCAGCGAAAAAAAGTACCGGATCCTGGGTTGGGTTTCTAGTTGGGTGCCAATGTAAATAAATACCACTGTCAGAGCTGAGCGAGTGGTATGTTTTTGCTTATACTATAAGGGTCCTAGACAGCCTAGATGGCCTCTCCCCAAATCTTGGTGATTCCTTGTTTAAGGCTGGGGGCCAGTGTAAACGTGAAAATGGCCCCCGGGCCTGACTTTGGACATGCCTGTGTTGGTGGGCAAGGCACCACATCTTTGGAGTGACAAATCCCTACCGTAGGCATACCATCCATTTCTATAGATATATCGACGATATTATAGGAATTTGGGATGGAGACAACCAATGTTTGAGTAGTTTTGTAGAATTCTGTAACCAAGAGGTACGGGTATACAGTTCACATATGATACACATGAAACTTCTAGATGTTTTTTAGATGTTGTTTTTTCCATAAACCAAAACACGATTAATACTACACTCTTTCGTAAACCCATCACTAGAAACACCTTGTTTTACGCCCAGAGTTCCCATCCGAGATCTTTTCTCAGGGGCATTCCAGAGGGTCAGTTCCTGAGACTGCATTGTATATGTTCCTGTTGGGATGCCATTCAGGAGAAGGCAATGGAGCTTTGGGATAGATGCTTAGAACAGGGATATGATCCTACAAACGTCAGATTAGCTTATGAAAAAGCCTTATCCAAGAATAGAATTGATCTTTTGAAACAGAAAAATAAACATATTAAAGTGAATTCACCAGAGGAAAACAAGTTGCGGTTCATTACAGTTTACAGTAAAGATACAATGTATATACAACATAGTATCCGTAAATGTCATGAATGTTTCTAGTAGTTTTACAAGCACTAACACTAATACAAATTATCCAATCAAACAGTATTTCAACTGCAAATCACATGGGGTGGTTTATCTGGGAACATGTAATTGGGGGCCCAATATGTGGGTAAAACCAATGCGCAATGCAGGAGTCCGAATTTTAGAAATTTTTTTTGCTGTTGAAAGGTGTGATACAAGTCTGCAATTGCAAAACACATTACTGAACACCATGCAGGAGCCCCCCTTTTCACTTTTCAAATTATTGATACCCCTAAGTTAAATATATGCCGGGTGATAAAGACAAAGTGTCATCTATACAAGAAACTTATTGGATATACCAGCTTAAAACCATAGAAACATATGGAGGTTTAAACCGAGACTGGGAATTGACATGTTTTCTCTGATACGTAGTCCCCTGTACTATGAACTTTCTATATTAACTTACTTACTCTTTGATATTTTTATTGATTGATTGATTTATTGTACAGATGCAGCCACTTGGATTTGTGAGTTAAATATGTCATGACTCAGGGCTAATTGAAGAAACTGTGTTATCTAAAGTTATCTTAACTCATTTAATGCATTTAATCTTTTCATTAGCATACCAAAGCCCCATTGTTCACAATGATGAACACTTTAATTAGATGGGATGCTGTGACGCAATTTTCTTTGTTAAGTGTGTCAAGTGTGAAGTCTGAATTAAGTTTTCTGTGTGAAACACACAATCCAAAGTGGCAATGAATTTTATATGCTGTTTAATTTGACAGAGATCGTGTTTATGTTTATATTTATATTGAGATTCATATTTAGATCTTGAATGAAAAATTAACTATTTATTTATTTATAGAATTATTTATTTATTTAAATGATCAGTTTAATCAATTGATTAATTTCCTATTTATTGAATCAATTATTACTGGTTCTATTTTAAGAAGCCCTCTATTGATCAATGAATGATTACCAATTTTTTTGCCTGTAAAGAATATTTAAAAGGCTCAGCATGTATATATGAATTTTAACCCTGGCTGGTGCTCCGTGTGCTCAGAAATCTATACTAATATTTATACTAATAGCTTTTGAGAACTGTTTAGCGACCATTTCCAAAAGTGGAAGAAAGTTTGCAAATTTAATAGCTTGCACCAATGCGCAGTCAATGTAATAAAACTTCTTACTGAAATAGTTATCTTTGCTCCAAAAGATTACGACACCTTCCAGTACTTCTTAAGAGTGCGCAATTAAAATTTGAAATGCTCAATTAAAATTCGCAATAGCCTTTTAAGGAACAATATTACATCGCGAGATGTGCATATTTATTCTTATTATTGCAAATTGTTTTACTCTTTGTCCTGATAATAACCCAACTCCACTCATTTATTGTAAATGATAATTCCTGCTGACAATCCATTTCTCAAGATGATTCAAGCAACACAGCCAGATCCATTAGTGCTCAGAGACAGATGTTCCAAACAAGTCTCACCGTGACAATGTTACGGCACAATGTAGCAGGAAAACATAGCAACTGTGATGGTTTTTATTTCTCATCTGGTTTTCACTCATGAGGTAAACACAAGTCAGATGTACACTAGAGATTACTCTGTAATACAGATGTACCTTGTGTCAAGCCGCTCCGTGAATCATGAAACTGACTACATTTCCAGCTATTTACATAATGCATAATTATCTTTTCATGAGAAATGGATGAACTAAAACAGCAAGAAGAGAGAGAGTTGGGAACTGTGCTGTAGTTTAGTTAAGTTAGGCAGGGTAGTATAAAGGCTAAGGAGACCAATGCTCAACCTCATAAAACACATCTCTATAATAATAAATGGCATAAATATGTAATGGTGTCTTCATAAAGTAATTTACATTAAATGGTTTAAACCCCTGGGTACCACTTCCTCAGAGTTTGTCACCCAGTGCTGTGGAACTCATCTTTCATAGATTCAGTGCTTAGCATAGTTCAGTTTCTCCCTCATACAGGTGAAGCCACTGTGAGGCCAAAATAAGCAGCCTAGAAAAGGGCAGCATGGCTCCAGAAGGTTACTACTGTGATGTAATGTAGACTGGCCAGCATAAACATTGGGTCTGGGTGCACATGCCCCAGAACATCAGGGGTCAAAGGGAGTATTTTCCCACTCAACTCTGGTTTTGTCCGAGAATAGGGATAGATAGGGACCTCAAATTGTAAGCTTGGGTAGGGGCAGGTATCAATAATGTATAACTTCTGTTAAGCAATGTGGAAACATAGCAATTAAATTAGCATATAAAATTAAGAGATCTGGGATTCCTTGCGATATCACTTTGGCTTAATTCACACTAACAATCCCAACAGTTCATTTGTAGCTGGCTTGGGTATTGCTACATTCTCAATCTTGGGAAAACAATTCCTTGGGGTGACAGTGCTTTCCATTCTTTATCCTTTGTAGGGCACTATGAGTTAGTCAGCCTTGACTATTGGATTCTTAGGCTCCACTCAAGCTTGCAATTTAAGTAATGTCCACAATCTTTCCAACAGAAAGAGTGGTAGTGATTCAAGCTCTGACCTACTGCCCTCTAAACAAGTTTTAGAAATGAAATGCCCAAAAACCTCTGATACAGATCTGTTGTATATTTTGTCTCCTAATGAGCAAAACAACTTTAAATCACCCAAAATGCTTGCTTTTCAGCCTTCATTTAACCTGTTTGAAGAAATAGCATCATGATCTGATTACGAGCCCCTAAAAAGTTCCATTCTCTAAATTCAAATTTTATTCAGATTAGTTTGCCCATTATGAGTCACATATTCAATTAAAACATTTCTATATATATAAATATATATGAGTCTTTTATTTTCAGGCTGGCTGACAAACACACTTTTTTAAACTTGTTTTTAAAAAAAATAGTAGTTTTTTCATGAAGTAGTCTCCAACCAATCACGCACAATTTCAAAATCAGTCACCTATATACTTCCTTCTTCTACTGAGCCAGCAAACATTGTCAGCAAAATATCCTGTTGCAAAACTACATCTGGAGAGACTGAGTCTGCCAGGTAACCTTAAATAGAAATCACTGCCCGTTAATAATGTTGCAACTCTCGGTTTTGCCAGGAACAACTATCAAAACCCCCTTAACATTTATAAAAATATAAAAGGGGAAGAGGTGAAAAGTATATTCCTGGATGCATAATTTGCAAGCATTATATTAGATTCTTCTCACAAGAATAGAGGAAAACAAAATGTAAGGATTTTTTCATAGTTATTTTAACAATTAACTGGGTTCTTCAATTTTAAATGAACTTTTAAGTGTGATATCCTGAAATGATTTGCAATTAGTTTTCATTTTTTATTATTTGTGCTTTTGAGTTATTTAGCCTATTTAGCTATTTACTGTTTTCAGTTTACAATTTTGTTTGCTAGGGTCAAAATTACACTAGCAACAATGCATCAGTTTGAATAAGAGACTGGAATGAATAGGGGAGGGTCTGATTAGAAAGATTAACAAGTAGTGATAAAAATATATTTGTATCCTTACAGAGCATTTTAAGATGGGGTCAGTGACCCCCATTTGAAAGCAGGAAAGAGTAAGAAGGTTGCAAATAATAAAAAACTACAAAAAGACAAAACTAAGGCCAATTTAAAAGTTGTATAGAATCAGCGATTCTATAACATAGTAAAAGTTATCTTAAAAGTGAACCACCCTTTAAAGGACATGTGAATATGCTGCCCCTAGCATTCTAAGGTAGGAAGCTCTAACTCAATAACGTGTAAGAATATTAGTCATTGAGAATCCACTGGTGCTACATATGTCAGCAATCTTGCTGTTATCTAAAATAGAAATTAAGTTTCTTGTTTTAAGACTTAAGTTAGGGTAAATATTTCCTCCTGAATGTACATGAAAGCCCATCATAAAGGTATATTAAGGTGATATTTGTAATCAAAGCTCTGGATATTTTTCAAACTGTATAACTAAATGACTGATAAACCAATATTTTCTTCTGACTATAACCTAAAGAGGGACCTGACCAAAGGTTGAAACTCTTAGAAGGGCTTCAACTGAAAATGTCTAGTAACTGCTGAATTCACCGGGAGGATAGCCTAAGAGAGCAGCAGAAACATTTCAGTTTCTGTGTTGCTTAAGAATACTATGATTCACAAAGGATTCTCAATGATTCTGTGGATTCCACGATTTGCAAAGTATTTTGCATGAACAAAATTAATCATTCAAATGGCATAGATTATTTTATTCATATTCAATTACACTGTAGCTTATAGTCTGCATAAACTATTTTTTCTATAACCATGAAACCATCAGAAATCATTTATTTACTCCACCTCAGCATATTCCCTTTGGGAGAAGCCTTATAATAATCATTTTATATACACTATTTACATTATGTAATTTAAAAGTGCCTTTATTATTTCAGTGTCTGAATCATAAAGAAATCTGGACCATTTGAGTAGTGTAATAAAATGCTCAAAGTTTATACCAGTTCTTGTTGCTTGTAGTACCCAATCAGGTGTTTGTTTTAAAACAGTAACCCCAGAAATGCTACCAATTGATTTCTAAAGGTTTCCTAACTTGTAGCATATATTACATCCTTTATTACACTGCCTCCATTGTTCTATATTAGACTTTGAATACACTATGTTCATAGTCTACTTTTGTGAACAGTAGACCTTGTATATCTCTATAAGAATGTGGACTCATGTAGTCATTAAAACTATTTTCTTGAGTAATCCATGAAGCAGAAATGTGCCATTCACCCATTTTAAAATATTGAATATACTGCTGTGCTATAGCTGGCTATATTTCCCACTGCTTATAAATAGCCACAAGAAAAGTATTAATTATCCTTGTACAATTTAATGCACCAACTGCCTTAACCCTTCAGGTTTTCTTAAATGGCAGCATAAAAAGCCATATCCATAGCAGCAAATGTGATTTATGACAGGAATGTTTAATTTCTGTTTTTAAATATGTTACTCACAATCTGCATGCATTTTAATCTGTCTGCAAATGCTTTCCCATGTCTTGAGGCTGTTGTTTAATATTCAAAGATAATTTTTGTCCACGTGCATTTTGGTCTATGTCACCTCAGATTAAATTATTACTGTTTGCAGCCTTTTTGAGGAGGCCTCGGGCCCTTATTTACAAGAATCAATGAAACAGTAATGAAAATCCATTTTTCATACTATCAGCCTTGGCCTGCTTTTATTTAGTTAGTGGTGTCAAAGCAAGCAATTCATTTTGTGCAAATGTCACGCGGAGACAAAAGGAAGGGTTAGAAAAAGGGTTAATTAGTAACAGGATCTACATATTCTCTCTTTAGTAAAGTGTAGACACAATGGTTAAATAAGGAAGGAGGAACAGTTATTTTAAGATATGCAAAATAATGTATATTGACACATAAGCAAGGCATTTCATGACGACTATTGAAATATATATGCAAAGTAAAGGAAATGTGTTATGTTATAGATATCTCTGTACATCGGAAGGAAATGAGCCATTTGTATTCCACAATTTAGTGAATATCTACTGTTTATTGGTACAGAACACATAGAAATGTATTTGTCTTTGTAATTAGTTTACATAAATATATTTATTCTTCTGGGGGTTTCTGTACTTTTCTGAATTTCATAGTCCAATGCATAAATATTTAACAGAACTTCTTAGATGTTATTCATGTTATTTATCAGAGGAGTCATGGAGGATAAGAGAAGTTTTGATGCTGCACCTTCTCCAAAACTTGAGACAAAACAAACTGCCATCCATCACAAAGCCAGGCCCAGATTTGTGTAGAGGCCACGAAGGCCCTGGCCTAGGGTGGCAGGATTATAGGGGGCGGCATGCTACTCAACCACAACCACATTGGTTCAGAAACACTGGGATGCACAAGTGATACAATAGTTTTTAAATTATTCCATGTGCCAATCCTCATTGCTCCGGTCCAGATGATGAAAATGTAAGTGAAAAGGGAGGGGATTGGGGGAAACGAACAACAGCAGGCCTAGGGGCACCCACAATGTAAATACAGCCCTGCACAAAGTGTTATTAGGCCACAGATGGTCCTGGTGCTTAGCAAAAAGATAATCAGGGTGTCATGACTGTGGGAGTACAGGGCAAGTTACTACTGTAAATTTTTCACAACATGGAACTCTGGAAAGGGTGGATGTATTTGTTTGAACATGCATAGATGGCCCAACACATAAGCAAATTCACCACCTTACTGTCACGAAGCAGTAGTTGGAAAAGGATAGAAGAACTAACCTGACGGCAGAAAGATAAGACGCCAAAGACACATGAGTTAAGAACCTATAAGGGGTGTATTAGCCACAGAATCTACTATCAATAATAATCACATAAAAAAAGGAAAAAGCAGAGCAACAACATCTACAACTTATCAAGTGCCAGAACAACTCCCTCTAACCTTATTACACAAGAGAGGAGAGCTCTCAGTTCTCTGAGTAAGGACCTGAACATCACTATCCTGCCATCAGATAAAGGGTTATGCACAGTGGTGCTCAACACAACTGACTATCACTGCAAGATAACTACACTACTCAGTGATAGCAATACATATGAATCTTTTAATTCCTGCCATCTGCTGGAACACAAACTGGGTGTCATTACAACCCTGCACCACAGATGGAATGTGTGGCAACTGATACAGAGTCCAAAGACAAAGAGCAAAAACCTCTCAGAATGAAAGGTGAAACATAGTCATCCTATATGAACCTGGAATGTCAGAGAAATTCATGAGGATTTTCAACAAACTCCACATCCCTGTATTTATCAAAAGTAACTCAAAGCAACTGGACTTGCTGAGAAAATTTAATGAAGACGTTTCCCTGCTCATCCGAGCAGCTTCTTCAGTTCAACTGACTGGTGTAGGGGAGTTCTCGGTATATAGAGAATCTATATGAGAATCTATATTCTCTTATGAGAATCTTCATAGTAATACCCCATCCCTGTGTTTTTCAAACTTAGCAGCACACTGAGACAAAAACTGGTACACCCTAAGCATCCAATGCCAAAATAAAATCTAAGAAATGCGGTATACGGAGTCCAGTGTAGCAAGGCATGCACAGATCTATCCATTGGAGAGACTAAACATCTGCTTACCAAGTGAATGGCATAGTACTGGTCCAGGGCAATGTCATGGACAGAAGGTTAATGGTTTGCCTTATTCCAGGTGCCCAACAAACTCTCCAGTTATTTCACATTTCTTTTATAGTTTACAAGGTCTAATGTACTGTAAATTATTGGTAATTTAAGTTTGATTCACAAGTCTTTGCTGATACCCTATTAAAATATTTAGCACTTAAAGCATTGAAATACTGCAATGAAAGACATGAACTGCATTGCCTAAACACATTGTAATTTCCATGTAAGTAAATACAAATTCTACAGTATTTACACAGAAACCATTTAATCTATTGATCTGCTAATCAAACGAATATTCCTTCCTACAACGGGCAACTTTATTTCAGTAAGTATGAGAATAGCAAGGAACCATATGCTGAGGTCTCACCCAAATCAAAAAAGGGAGGTTGTGGGAGCACTCCTAGGGCTAAGTAAAAATATATTAAAGTATATAGTCCCCTTTCTCATAAGTAATTCATCATATAAGCAAATGCATGAATAAACAAAGACAGGGGTTTTTAGTTACAACGTTATGATCATAAAGTTGATAAGCCTCCATACCACGTAAAGGTAAACCCCATACGGTGGTCCCTAACTTGTTTACCTCTGGTCATAGTATAAATGTCTAGTGCCTCTCTGCATAATAGCATGAATTGAAGTAGATTTCTCCTAAAGTAAATGTACCTGAACCTTGGTTTAGTATAAGGGCTAGATCCTCCCCCACCACTAACTAGTGGCTTTTAAGGGAGAGATTGCACAAATCTCACCCAACATTTCTCTTTTTATCCAATAAAGGTTTAGCTCAGTGATGGGCATCCTGCAACTCTGTAGATATTGTAGTGATGTAAAATTACATAGGAGATGTAATTTAACTGATTCAGGTTGCCTTTGAATGATTTAGTTCTTATCAACCTTTTTTTAATAGTTATTAATAGTGGGCACTGAAATGGGAAACGTATGTGCAATGCAAACAATTGTTCCTTTCGGCAAAACATTTTCTTTGGCAAGTATTTAAGAAATATTTTGCGTACCTCAGTATTTAATTACTTATCCTTCAAGTAGGTCTTGAAAATGAGCTGTGTGCAAAAATATTTTAAAAATTCTAACGCACAAAATGCAAAATGGTTCTTCTGGAATGTTTTTTCTGATGATGACTGTTATTACATTTCCTCATGTTCAACTTCAACTGCAACCACTTCCCTGTCATTCTATGTATACCAGAATAAAGCAACAACAGTAATCAAAGGTATCTTGTTCCTAATTAGCTGGATGATACTTTAAGTGGCAATTAGTGTTTCAACACCCATGCAAAGCAATTCAGGTGAACTAATAGGCTCTTTTCAGTTGCCTATTAATCATGTATAGTTCACTAACCTTAACTTCATATGGTTCATTCTGGCTGAAGTCAAAAATACATACTTTTATTTTAACCATTCAAGTGAAACATTTTAAAACATTTAGCAATGTTTTGAAAGCATCATTGGGGCTCATTTATTAACAGAGCGCAGCACTGAAAAATTCACACAGGTTAAACTTGCCTAGCACATGGGTATATATAATAATGTAGCACACAAATATTTCAAAGTTAAATCAATGTGTTACTTTGGACATTGGCATTTGTGCTGCAGGAAATTGCACATTTTCTGTCACAAAAGACTTAAAAATAAATGACATAGTAAATGACATAGTGGTAAAATATCAGTGCTGCTGTGTAGGCACACATTTGCACTAATTGCCTAACTCCCACAACACATGTGCACTGTAGTTACGCCCCCAAGTTACGTCAATACTTGCAACATGCGTATAAACAAAACCTTCACAAAGATAATCTTTTATGGGCAATGAAGCAGAAATGTATTTGCATGTGCATACAAAATGGCACATACATTCGGTTGTGCCAGATTGGGTGCCCCAATTGGGGGGGGGGGGCATTGTGTATTCTGGTCATCCCTTGCTGTCTGTCAATGTTTTAATTAAGATTCTCTAATACATATAGCACACCAATAAGTCCTGCTTGACCAAACTGGCAGCCAGTAGATCATGTACAAGACCAAACATAACCTAACCTGAATGAGTTAGTTATTATAATTATTCTATCTATATTCTAAGGACAGACTGTTCAGATCAGCCTAGCAAGCTGACCTCACACTTTTTGGTAGCCAAAAATGTGACTATGATGTTTTAGTAGCTGAAGGTGTCTGGCCAGCTTTATTGTAAAGACATGGACACATAAGGCTGCGCCAGGACCATTAAAGATGTTACACAGAGTACTACCTGTTTATTGGCATGCAGTAGGATGCTCTTATATAGGGATATGATCTTCTTTAATTGCTATGTCACTGCAAAATCCAGTAGGCATACTCACAAACATGGTGCAACTTTAAACTCACCATCCAAAATATTTTTATATGGACAAGATTCTATAGATCCCTTTGTACAACATTTTTTAGTATAACAGGTCACCAACACATTAAATGTGAATAATGGCCCACAACATGGGAAATCTTGGCCTGCACTGCCCTTACACTTTTTTGGACACTCCTGAGCTGCATTAGTGCTTTATAAAGCACATAAAACATAACTTTCAATATTTCTCTACTTAACACTTAATTAATCAATTAACCCATCTTTAATTACATTTAGAAAATTATGCCTAGTTGTGTGTTAAATTGAAATCCAAGCTTGTTGGTCTTTTTAAAAGACTTGATGTTGGAAAGCTCTAGTGCTCTAGTGCTTACTGAAGATGCTAAAGATAAAGTTAATATTCTGATTCAAGACATGACAACCTCTGACCGTAAAAAATATGAACTGTGAGGGCGCTTTTTGTCCTATTTAGACAGGAACCTCACCCTTTTTATTTTTCTTTTGTTTAAGTATACATAATGTTGAAGTTTTGTGAAAGCTAAAGATTTTTTCCTCTATTGCTGCCCAACAATAACACAGCATCATCAAAGGGAAGGAGTTTTAGGATAAGGTCAGTGATGTCACTGAGTTGCTTTCCAGTGGATGCAATTATGACTCATTCTGTTAATCTGAGCTGTCCATGTTTAGGCTTACAAGCTTAATGAGATGTTTCATAGATTTTATGGCCCCAAGCTTGTGTATTGCCTTGATACTGTACATCATTTCATTTAGTCCTTGAACATGTGGTCTATCAAATAAGACCACAACATGTGAAAACTAGGAAAGTGATGCCATAAATAATTTCAAATAGTTTTTAGCAGTAGTTTGTTTACCTGTTGAAGATGTTTAAGGTTAATTACATATGTAGAATTGTGAAAGGCCAAAGCAGTGTCGGAGGGACACCGGGAAAAAAACCCACATGCACACGGCACCTATGCACTGAGGAGCGCCTACATGCAGGTTCGCTTGGCGCGTCATATATGGGGTGCACATCACAGTAGGGGGGTGAGGGTAGGTGGGGGCCCTGGAAAGTAGGCCCCGTGGGCCCCGGGCCCCCCAGTCTGACCCTGGGCCAAAGAGAAAGATTGTGATTTAAAGATAAAGTAGGAATTTATTTTGTTTATTTTTTCAGTTGCTCAGTTGGGTAATTTTTGTTGTAGTACTCTTGGTTGATGGACTAGGGTGTTTTCAACTAATTTATAGTGCTACTTTATTGTGCATGTATAACATAGATTCCAATAATCTGAAAATTGTTTATTTCTAGACCTCACATTGGTTACAGATGACTCTTAGCTGTGCTCGCATCAGAGCTGAGAAATATCTCCTGATGCAATTTATAAACAAAAACATGAAACATTATTATTGAACTCTGACTTCTGAAATGGCATGTGCTAATTAATTATACTGTTCCAATCAAGCCACAAGCACCAAAAAGAACAGAGCAACAGACTATTTTCAACCTCATAAACCTGTTCATGGCTAAATGCATGTAGTATTATTATTATTATTATTGCTATTTTTTATATCTAAACATAGTGCTTCTCATACACCACTGTGCATCTTAGAGAAAGAAAATACATTTTTGTTCCTGCCAAACATTAAGCCACTGCCTACTGAGCATCTGACTTCCTTAATATGGTTATTGCTCCATTTACCGACTTTCTGATAGGTTCATAAATGGAGATGTGAATGAGGAGGGAAATTAATAAAATTTAATCACAGGATAAAAATGTAAATAAAGATTTGCTTAAAATTACTTGCCTAGGAAATAATTTCCCTCCTCCCTTAAGCTAATACTTTGATAAGCTCTGTACGGTGATCCTGATTTGGAGCCTGACCTTTGAAAATGCTCTCTAGCTTGATTAAAGATGTATTAAATTTGTTTAAATAAACCACATTGTAATGGCACATCATTTGTATGAGGCTATTAGGGGTTAGAAACTCTACAGCTGCATTTGCATGAAAATGTATTTGCTCAAACTGAGCATCTCTCCTGAATGATCTGTACCAGTAAAAGTAACACCTCCACAATTTGTTCATGGAATAATAGATAATGAAACTATATACAATGCTATAGGGGAAAGGTAGGCTATTCCATAAAATAGCTATTTAGAAGGTTTTGACAGAGAGACACGTATGATAGAGATAATGACAGGGTAGATAGATTTTAAAACTTGAACTGAAAATAATGACAACTGAACCTGATTGAGGTTTTATTTCTGTGTGTTTCCTCAACTGCTAGCATATTTCCAAAAAACTTACGGTATTGAAATCTTAGTTGTATAATTTGAGAGGGAAATTCCATTCATTTTTAAAATTCAACTTAAAAAACTTAAAAAAAAGCAGCTGTTGTTGAAAATGTCCTTAATTCCAAGCAAACACCACAAAATAACTCTGGCCACCAATAAACAATCAAGGGCATTATATTATGCTTATATAATACACAAAAGACGTAAATATCTTGTAAATTATATCCTTATAAACGGTGAGTTCTGATGTCATCAGTTATAAACGGTGAGTTCTGATGTCATTTCTGTCACATGACTCACTGAAACTTGTGTATTATAATAAATAAAGTACCCCCAGTTGCAAAATATGAGGATATTAGAAGTTACCTCGGAGTTCCATGACCTGTATAAAAACACTCGGCCTTCGGCCTAGTGTTTTTATATGGTCATGAAACTCCTCGGTAACTTTAATATCCTTATATTTTACAAGAGGGGATACTTTATTCACTATATAATACACAAAAGCTGTGAATATCTTGTAAATTATATCCTTATAAACGGCGAGTTCTGATGTCATCAGTTATAAACGGTGAGTTCTGATGTCATTTTTGTCATATGACTTACTCAAACACGTGTATTATAATAAATAAAGTACCCCCAGTTGCAAAATATGATGATATTAGAAGTTACCTCGGAGTTCCATGACCTCTATAAAAACACTCGGCCTTCGTCTTCGTGTTTTTATATGGTCATGAAACTCCTCGGTATCTTATATTATCCTTATATTTTACAAGAGGGGGTACTTTATTCACTATATAATTGTTTAGCCAGGAAAGCTCCCAAATGATTAAAGGATAAAGTACCTTTGTAACATGTATAATGAAGCAATAGAATTCTTAATGAATCAGATGCAATTTGAGAGTAAAACTGGCCAGATATGGGATGACTTTGACTTAGTTGGCCAGCTTAAATATATTGCAATATACGGACAAACAATCCCTGTTTTGTTTAAAGGGTAAGGCATTTTTAGCAGCTGTATGCACAAAATGTCTCAGTGTCTTATACATATTGATAATGGGTTGAGTGCAGCGGACCTCTTGTATTTGTCTATATGTATTTTGTGGTCACAGCCTCATTGTACCCCCGCCTAATGGTTTTAAAAATTAGTGGTGAGCACAACTTTTCCTTGTTTGTTGTAGTTATACTGGAGCAGTGACCAGCTCCTTGTTGTAGCCCCCACCCTTCCCAGCTATAGTCAGGTGATCCCACTGGTGTCTAATAAAAGGGCAACCAAGTTTGGGAGTTTTACTTTGAAAGTAGCAAGTAAGTTGCAGGTAAAACTTAGTCCCTTTGTAAAATGTATAATGAAGCAATAGAAATGAAATTGAGCGTAGGACTGGCCAGATATGGGATGACTTTGACGTAGTTGGCCAGCTTAAATATATTGCAATATATGGACAAACAATCCCTGTTGTTTAAAGGGTAAGGCATTTTTTAGTAGCTGTATGTCTCAATGTTTTAAATATATTGATAATGGGTTGAGTGCAGAGGACCTCTTGTATTTGTCTATTTGTATTTTGTGGTCACAGCCTCATTGCACCCTGCTTAATGGTTTTACAAATTAGTGGTGAGCACAACTTTTCCTTGTTTGTATATACTACACTGTATATGCATATAATCACCAGTAATGGGTTCACATACAACTTGATGAAGTCTTTGCACATATCTGTCATTGTGTGTGAGTGCAGCTTGCTGTTTCCCTCACCTCAGTGGTAGCAGATAAGTCATCAAACAAAAATCAAACCAACACTGGGTGGAAAGTTAGAGGCTAAAAAGCAGGATAATCTTATAATTGGCACAGGTCATACAAAAGCACATCATTTTTAAGCATTATTCTAGAACATTAATCTCTTATTAGAAATTTCTAAGTACTGTTATTTCTTAATGAAGAAATGGTGCAATCTGCCATGTAATTCAGTATTTGAATTTCAGTAGAAGCTGAATAAACACATTAATTGCTGGACATTTTCCAGTTAAACATAAGGGAACAGTTCAATGAATAACAAATCAATCAAAAGTATTTTAGTATTTGAAGGCAAGGGGTCTTCTGTCCCTACAGTTCTTAAAAAGAGTGCCACTGTGTCTCATTCACTGATAATTTTTTCCTACAGCATTTTACAGAATAATTTCTTTTCCTATAGCATGTTACAGAATTATAATTAATATGGCAATTTCCGGTATTGGTAACTCTGTAAATGAAATTATTGAACAATGCTAAAATAAGGTTAATGCCAGAATACTATACTATGCACAGAGTTTGTATGTTCAACAAGTGTTTCCTTTAGGGCAGTGGTATCCAAATCTGGGGGGTCTTGAGGTGGGTCCAGTCTGAAAGTCTCTTATGAACACATTTGAGAGTGAATGCTTATCTATCTTGGCTTGCATGTCCCTGGAAGTATAGGAGAACAGCTCTCTGTTTTATTGTTTAAAGCTAACAGGGGCATGACTAAGTGTTGGACCACAATGGGACAACCTGAAACCATAAGCTCCAAGTTTTGTGTTTTTCAGGATTAAAATGCCCATCTGTAGGCTGACTTGGCCATTCAATTTACCCCCCAAATTACTGGACCTGTAACAACTTTAGCTGTATTTTTGATTTACGATTTTCTATTTTTTAATTGATTTTAAAGAGGAACTATCACAAAAATGCAAATTTTAAAAAAGCTTCAGCACATTGAAATAAGACATTTTCTACATATAATTAATAAAAAATTTGGTACCTTTTCTGAAATAATCAAGTTTATCTTCACTTTTACTCTCTCAACATCTGTTTCTCTTCATTATCTTAATTTCTTTTTTCCATTTTTCATTCTTCATTTCATTTCATTTCTTCATTCATTCTCTTCACACAGGAGTTGGTGTCAGATATTCATTGATAGTTAGAGCCAATATATCTTATATTATATGCCTAAAAGATGTAGAGCTCACTCTATTAAAATCAAAAGATCATGTCTCTCTGCATGCAAGATTTGTGCAAAAGGCAGTTATTTTGCTAGATTTTTTTTTACTGGAATCAGTTTTTGAGTGAACTCTAAGACAACTGCTAGGAAAGGAAGCCTCCCCTAAAATATATTTGATCAAACTGCATAAAGACTGAATGAATAGAAACAGATACTGAGAGCAGAATAGTGAAGATAAACTTGATTATTTCAGAAATTATGCAGGATTGTTAATTAATTATATTTAGAAAGTGTAATTTCAATATGATGCAGTTTATATAACATTTTAATTTTTGCAATGGTATGTTCATTGACTGTTGTCGTGGTCGATTTTATTGAGTAATGAGTAATTTATTAATGCAAGTGTAGTGTGCAAAGTGATATTTCATTTTTACTATAATTCCAGCATAATTGCTTACATCAAAATTGAGCATGCATGTGATACTGAATCAGATGCAAGCTGCAACTAGTAGATTAAAACAAATTTTCATGTGATCGTTTTGATGGCTGCTGTGCCTATTGATGCAACCCACTGTGGGAATCCTAGAATTACTGCCATATCCAGGATGGTGCTAGCTCAAGAGTTCCAGAAGAAGCGGATCTTTTCCTGAATGCACTGTTATGTAGTGGTTTCTGCATCTTTATACAGTATAAATGTGAGACTGTGCATTGTATTCATTTATGTTAAATTAATGTCAAATGCTTTATCCAAAGAATGTTGCCAATTGCCATTGAGGTCAGGAAGGAATTTTTTCCCTCTTGAGAAATAATTGGCATTGGCTTCAGGCTTGGTTTTTTTACTTCCTCTGGATCAAAACTGCGCACATATGATATTACATTTTAAGTTTTATTTGTCACAGCAGCAGAAGGACCTTGCCAGAGTACTTCCTGGGAAATTTTAAATGAGAGAGAATGGAGGTTCTCTCCTGTGATTGCATGGTGGGTTGATTGATACATACACTATTACTGCTTGTGCTAGGTGGCAGCCTGCTTAGATTTCCTATCAGGTTCGGCAACAGGGCTGCTGAACTTCTCTCATATTTGCCACAGAGCATTTCTTGTTAAATTCTTAAGAATTTCTACTTCACATAATGTGGCAATGCCCACTGATCAAACCAGTTTGGGTACAATTGTTTTCAGAAATATCAAAGTACATAGGTTGGACAATCCACCCCTCCCCCCAACTAGCTTTACTCCATATCGATCTACATCTAATCCCACACATCCATATGTTATATGACTATAGGTTACCCACATACTGTGTGCTGCAAGGCATTCTATAGTTTCCAATTGGAAAGATTGTTCACCACCAAACACAGAACACATTCTATTTCAAGCCTCTCTCAATTTAGATATGGAAAAAAGATTGAGAGGCATAAATATCTGGGGTTTCTACTTAGCTATTTACACAACATTTGTGGTTTGGTTGTTACATATTTTAATATCGCGTCCTGATTTTAGTCCATTCTCTACACGATTTTGTCCTTTCTCCGAATAGGAACATGTGTCTCCATATTATGGGAGGATTTGGGATCCTTGTTACTCTAAGCTGCTGTTATTCTACTTTGTTACTCTGAGTTCTTGTTTGAAGTTCTAAACATGTGTTAATACGGAACTGGCAAACCACCGTTCTTTCTGTCACTGCTCAAAAATGTAATGATACCATAATTACTTCTAAAACACTGTATTCTTATCGAAGGTTTGCATTTCTTGTTTTTATGAAAATCTTCAATAAAACCTGTTAAGTTATAAAAATAAATTCTTAAGAATATTGCCTCAGGTTAGGCTGACAAGGTCCTATTTTTAAAATGTGAATAAATGTTCTGGTCATTATGCACCCATCTCTGTCTTCTGGTTTCATTAAGGTATATAATAATGGGGTTCAGTGAGCTGACTCAATGCAAAAAGGTCAAATTGAGGAGTCCCCTTGTCATGTTCACAAACCTGCTTTAAAGATAACATATAATGATAGCCTCATATTTAGGTATATTTTATAACCCAGAATCCAGGGTAATAAGGGTAGTAATTTTGTCAGGAAGCATAAATGATTAAATCTGCCATGGACAATATTAAGATTTGTGATTGTGATGAAAAAGGGAAAACAAGATTATGTTAGAGCACAGACCATTCTGAATCAACTAACCTCTACATATTGCATGAGGATATGAATATTGCATACAGACAATAATGAGTTATTTGTGCCATATTTAAAATGGATATGAACAAACCAATTAACATAGACAAACTAGAAAAAAAAATACACCCAGTAAAATAGGTTTAGATAAAATCTACAATTTCTAGGTACTGTGGATTGGTGGTGGCAGTGGGTTTAAAGAGGTTGTTCACCTTCCAAACGCTTTCCTCAGTTCAGTTGTTTTCAGATTGTTCAACATAAACAAAGACTTTCTTCAATTACATACTAACATAGTAAGTTAGGTTGAAAAAACACACGTCCACCAAGTTCAACCTTTTAACTCTATTTTAACCTGCCTAGCTGCTAGTTGATCCAGAGGAAGGCAAAATGTCCCATCTGAAGCCTCTCCAATTTGTATCAGAGTGAAAAGAATTCCTTCCTGACTCCAAAATTGATAGTCCCTGGATTTACTTGTACTATGAGCTATCTTCCATAAACCTGTATTCCCTCACTTGTTAAAAAGCCACCCAACCCCTTCTTAAAGGTATCCAATGTATCAGCCTGTACAACTGATTCTGGGAGAGAATCCACATCTTCATTTCTCTCACTGAAACCATTCTGAATATTTAGTTAGAAACTCCTTTCTTCTAATCGGAAAGGTGGCCCTTACATCAGCTGGAAAGACCTACTGGCAAATAAAGCATTTGAAAGATTATAAAAAGATCCCCTTCTTCTCCAGCATGAACAATCCCAACTAGACCAGTCTTTACCCTAATAGCTAAGATTTTAGACTCCTTGTCATGCAAAGTAAAATTCTGGATGCAATTCACCATGCTTTTTATACTGAATGTAGTGTTTTTGCCCACAACTGTAGCATAATTGCAGCTGCATTTGATACTACTGTTCCTGATGCTTGAGTAATGTCTGTGCTTAATTTTTTTAGGCCCAAGTTTTCTGCACCTGTTAAAGCAGTTCCCAGAAGAAACCGTTAGCTTTAAGGTGGTGGTAGTTCAAGGTGGTGCTTCAGAATTCAGAACTGGATCAATTTAATACAGACAGTGGAAAGGACACACTGACACAAAGCACAACCATAGGGAGTGTGGTTTTTGGATACAGTGTCTGTTTTTGCACAGTTGCATTTGTAAATATTCCCTTATGTTTATATATAATGACATGAAAGTGCCCAATATTGCAATGGATCCCAAACTGTTGAGCTTGCCCCCTGGGGGATTTGTGGCAAGGGTGGCTCATCCATAAATAAAGTTAGGGTGAAAATTGGGTAGAATATCCATTTGCTCTTGTAGATGTATTTGAAACTCAAGTTTGAAGGTCATGTAGGAAAATATGTGTTTGCTGCCCTAAATATTATTGAAGCTATGGCTGAATGACTGAATGACCAGGACCTTCAAGTAGATCTTGAACTGAAAAAGGCATAACAACCATTGACATAGATGACACAGACACACACATAACACATACAGATAAATGGTGTATACATAATTAAGTGGCCTCTTTAAAACACAAAAATAATTCTTATAGTTAGGAAAGTGTTACTATTGAGGTGCTTGTTGGGAGACAACTGTCCCCACAATTTAAAAAAAAACGGAAAGTTGGCACTCCAGTTAAAAATAAAAAAGTGGTTTATTGCAACATGTTACATACTGGCATCACATGATTTTCCAGTTATTTTTAACCAGAGTGCCGCCATTACATTTTATTGCAAGTCTGATTACATTGGGAATGCTGGTGGCTGAGCAGAGCAGAATGCAGCTGCATTAATTATACAGACAGGAGGTGAGTCTGGAGAGGCCATACATCCCCCTTCCTACATCTTTAAAACCTACTTTTAAGAGTTCCAGAAAGTTTTTAAAGAAGGTTTTTACCCCTTTAATTGTTATGTTAAAGGGGTTATTATTATTTTTCCAGCACTGTATTCCCTTTAATAACACACACAAAATCCTGTTTGTAGAAAAGCTAGCTGTCATTTCAAGTGATACTTGGTCACTGTGTATTTATAGAGTGAGAGCAAGCTTCATTTTAGGTCAGTCCTGGCAAGAGCCATATTTTCATTTCAGTGAGTAATAGTTGCAATTATAGATTTATATGCTACATGCTTTGCCAGAGCCTATGTTTATTTCTTTCACAAAGCCCGGGGACATTCTGGCAAATGAGTGACTTATGAATTATATATGATTGAGCCATTAGGTAGATGTGAGCTTACCTGCTCCTTAATGCCTGGTCTCATGACTTTTCCCCCTTCTTTTTAATTATTTTATATATGTTATAGTGAAAATTTACCAGTGGGAAAGACAAAAGTAAATTTTTTTTAACTTAAATGAAGTCCAGGAGCTGCTATAATATGTGCAGGCATTAGTGATTAATGGGGATCTAGACACTATTGCTCAACACACTTTACTTAATTGGTGCTGACCTACCCTTTAACATATTATAAAGGTTAATGAATGATGGGAGCAGTGGTACAGCAACTTCAAGGTTTTATTCTTAAAGCAGAATTACTCCAAACCTTTCCCCAGCTACCCAATACTAATAAAACATGTAAAATATGTATCCTTCTGTCTGATCTATGTTCTTTATTTCTTCAACTTTGGAACTAAAAGCTTTAAATTCAGTTTTCTGTCACAGAAAGACTAAAAAGAAGTACAGTATGGCATCAAGATGATTGGCATACATATGGTAAGCAGCATTCTATCTACTACTGGGTCAGCTACTTTAGAGAATTAGATGGTGAAATGGGCCAGTATTATGGAGGATTTAGGTCCCCTTTAAAGACAGTACACAGAAAAAATATTCCCAATAGATTAAGTACAATCATGCGATGTATTTATTCTGGTTTCCATAATAATCATATGAAAACAATTATATGGAATAGAAATAAGATAGAAAAAAAACATATTTCTATCTTTTGCATGTTTAAAATTACCCATCCAACTGTTTATTTCTCTCAATTCTCACCCATATCTTGAAAAGCTACAGTAGATTCCTATCGAACATAGTTTCTTACCACAAATATTCACCCTGACTCCTCCACTGAGAACACAGAGGCTGCCAATGACTTGGCTAAATCCAATGAAACACTCAATACCTATTTAACATAGCTTCCAGGCCATTTGGCCCTATTTTTGTCTTTATTAAAGTGGACCTGTCACCCAGACACAAAAATCTGTATGATAAAAGTCCTTTTCAAATCAAACATGAAATCCAATTTCAAATTTTAATTAAAGCATTCATAGCTGTTTTAAGCTCATTTAAAAGTCTCAGCTGTCAATCAAATATTGTCTGACACTCCTCTATGCCTTAGGCATAGAGGCGGGGCAGATAATTACTTTCACTTTCCATTCAGCACTTCCTAGATGTCACTGCTCCCCACACATTCCCCCAGTTCTCTTAACCATTTAATTGTGTAGCCAGGACATGGGGATAGACATCTGGTCCCCAATTCTGGTGCACAAACAAGATTCTGAGATGATACAAGGCTTGCCTTAATAACAGTGTCCACAAAATGGCTCCTGCCTGCTTGCTATAATTATGAATTCCCAGACTGAAGAAAACAAGATTAAAATAATTTATATAGTGTAATTAATGTTCATTTTGCTTGACTAATGTGATAAAATAGTGATTTTGAATATTTTTTTGGGTGACAGGTCCACTTTAAGGTATGTATCATGTATAAGGGTTCATAACTGGAAAAGATTTAAAAAATATACGTATTGCTGTGAATTAACCAGTTCATTAGTAACCCATCTGGCTCTATTTGATATAGGTCTACCTGCTCTCGCCATTTAGCATTTTTTATGGGATTCCATCCCATGAGCTTGGGTTATTTTAATTATGTGCCCTGTTCATATTAACATATTTTTACTGATTCCATCAATGTGACCCTTCTACTGTTGTTTGTCTGATGTATAGCTCATGGGTGACTGACTGTCTCCAAGTGCAGAGTGCTGGTGTATATGCATACCTCCCAACTGTTCCTTTTTTGGAGGGACAGTCCCACTTTTGACAACTCAACCTGCAGTCCCTCATTTCTACTGGAAAGTCCCTCTTTTCTCTGCACTGTTCAGCCATAAAAAGAAACAAAAGTTTATAACTTAATTGGCTTTTGGCAGATAGCCCACAACAGCTAACAGGTGCAAATAAGATACTTTGTAACACTTTTTAGATAAGAAAATAAGTAATTGTAACAGGAGAAATATTTTCAAACTTTCATAACCTGCCAAATTTTGTAAAATGAATCTGGTAATTAGAGGGGGTGGTCACAAAATATGGGCGTGGTCAAAAAAAATTTGCCACACTACTTGTGAAAAAAACATCTTTGTCCCTCTTTTTACTTCCAAAATGTTGGGAGGTATGTATATGCTCAGTATCGATGAACCATCCTGCACATTATCCTTGTTAGGGTTACATGGAAGCCTTTCTTCTAGTAGCCATTATTATGCTTTATAATGTTTAAATGACTTTGGTTTATGTGTTTAATACAGAATATCTAAACCCATTTAACCCAATCATCCCATCTAACACAGAAAATTGTGTCATGGCACCCCATATAATTAAACACAAATCCAAATGACTTCATCTGTACCTACTCATTTCTGAATAGTTTGCATAATATTTTAAAAGTATATTTTCAATTGAAAACACATTTGTTTGTGGGAATCCCACTGCTGCATTTTATGATTATAATGATTATGAAAAGACAAGGAAAACATACACCACCTCCTGGAAGGATGTTGATATAGTTTTAGTTGTGTCTAGAATCCTATATGATAGTCATGACCATGTAACATCTCCAGGAGGCAGGCTAGATCTTTTACAGTATCTTGGGCCCATGCATTAATAAGAAAGCATTTTCAGCGGATCCCCAACATGCAGTGAGATTAAATAGTGCCCGGAGGATAAAGCCACCAATGCTGGGAACTGTGGAGGCTTAATAATTAACATTTTAATGGTTTTCGAAACTAGAACTAAATTTACATTCTCTAAAACCATAAAGGTCGTGGATTTTTTAAAACAATATATGAATACCTCCAAAACCTCTAAAAAAAATTTTTTTGGACAATTCCTGGTTCAAAAAAAAATCAGAAAACCTGTTAAAGTCCGAATTGATAAAAAGCGGTCCAATAAGATCAAGCGCAGCTCTCAATGGTGCTTATTTATAACAGTGGGCAAATTTGCACCTGGGCAGTAACCCATATCAGCCAGTCAGTAATTAGCTTTTTTCAGGCTGCTACATGTTGAACACTGAAAGCAATCATCTAATTGGTTGCCATGGGTTACTGCCCAGATGCAAATTTACCCAGAGTTTATAAATGACCCCCTCCCGCTGACATCTTTAGGTCCATGGCAACTTTTACTTGACACATTTTTGCATTTGAGCTTTTTGTGGTATTTACATTTCTCAAAAGCTTTTAAGAAATATAGGAAAACCACAAATTGTTTGAGATTCATGGAAAAAAAAGATATAAATGTAATTCCCTAGATACCTAGATATGTGTGTTGACTATATTGTTATATATCATATTGTCTGTTAATTAATAGATTATATGTTGTTTGTTTAATAATCACTGGTGCCCAAGATAATTGTTTTTTTTTTACATAATCACATCATATGATTTATTACACCATACTCTCTTTTATTGCAAGGGTTCCATGTGAGTGTGAAGGACCTGAGTATAACTATGTTCTAATGTTAGCAAGTGTATTACACCTTGTTTAAGGATAAATGGTTAAATATGGATCAAACAATCACTGAAATGAATGAATTGGAGGGTTTTAAATGTATATACAATACAAATAATGGATATGATTTTGATATTGTTACTGCTCTTTAATCTGATCAAGCTCCATGCAGAAGGCTGTTTTGACTTGGGCAAGAGAAATCCAAATGGGAGCCAAGTCCTGGAAAACACAAATGACATGTTGTTTGACAACAGGCAGATAATCATTACTCTGGTTAAGCCAACTGACAGTGGTAGGTCAAGTACAGTGTTGTTGCATTACACTGCTTATTATGCAACTGATCCATTCATATGCAACCTTAAAGTCAAAGTAAATGATATTTCCAGCAAGAGACCCTTGTATGCCCAGTAAAAGATGACTAAATGCATTCTAAATAGATAGAAACAAAAAACAAGGTAATAAGCTCAATTATGTGACAAATGCTATTTGTGCAAGGGTGGGCATTTCATATTATTCATGATTAATACTAATGTTTGCAGTTTCATGGTGTGCTATACAACAGTTTCAACTTTTCTCAGCCCTAGTGATGGGCGAAATGGCCGCGCTTCGCCGAAAAATTAGCGAATTTCCAGAGAAATTCGCGAAGTTTTTGGCGATTCGCGAAACGAGTCGCGCGTCGTTTTTGACGCGCGTCGCGTCGTTTCCGACGCGATGCGTCATTTTCGGCGCGCGTCGCATCGTTTTCGGCGCTTCGCGTCAAAAACGACGCGCGACTCGTTTTTGCGCGGCGAATTTGTTTTTGAGAATTTTTTTGACAGTTTCACGAATTTATTCGCCAGCAGCGAATCGCGGGAATTCGCCGCGAATTCGCCCCTGGCGAATAAATTCGCCCATCACTACTCAGCCCTCTACAAGCTGATCTATAACCCCATCTGCAAGGTACCTTTTAGGTTTATTGTATGGTTATTGGTGTAAATTTAAGTCAAACATTTGGTTCATGCCAAATAAGTGAGCACCAAACTGATCAACTGCAGGATGAATACAAAGGGAAAGGCAGGCATTATATATTTTCAAAGCTATAAATGGATTTTGTTATCCTTTAATGCTATCCTAATACTTTACAGAAATTTTACTAACAAGCCCCTAGAGTGTTGTGTGTCAATAATTACTCTATAAAGCCAATAGGAATGAACAAAAGTCAGTGTTTGCATGAAAGAAACTTCTTTCTCTCTAATCAAAACCAGCTGTTTTTGTGTCATGTACAAACGCAGTCGGCACTTCAAGATCCCCCCGTTTTTATTACCTGCATGCTGTAACACAGCAGATAAATGGATTAAATGTTCAATCTGTATTTATTGTACAAGCTATCTAAAGGGATTGCTGTTTGCTATGCTGTAAGCAATAAGAAACAACATTCCCCGTTTCCAAGAATGCCGAAGGTAACAAGAATATGGCTTGTCTGTTCAACAAATGTTCATTTTCTGGCTTATCATGTAACTTATTTCCTGTGAACCTGTTTTTAAGATCAGATAAATGATTGATAAGAATATTTGCCTGTTTCCTTTCCATGAACAGCATAGGTATATTATTAAAAGAATCGTAACACAAAATAATGAAAGAAGAAAATGTTTGTTTCAGAAAGACTACTTTAGTTTATATAAATAAGCTGCTGTGTAGCCATGGGGGCAGCCATTCAAATTAGAAAAGACTAAGGTTTGCATTGCAGATAACAGATAAGCTCTGTAGAATACAATGGGAGATTTTTTTAAGTTATATACTATTTAACCTGTGCCTTTTCTCCCTTTTACAAATGGAATGGCTACATAGCAGCTTGTTTTATAAATTGTAGTAGAGTTTCTGAAGCAAATACACCATTTGCACCAGTGCAGGGCAACAGAACATCTAGTTTATATTACTTTAAAAAACGTACATTTTTTAGTGTTACTGTCAAAAACCCTCCATAAAACGTGCCATTTTCCAAATATCCCTATAATGTAGCTCACCAAAATCTTTATCTAAATAATGAGAATGCTGCTTACAAACACCATGTCATTGAGATTATTGTTCAATTTTGGTTTATAATACTACATTGTAGTTAAACATTAGTTCTGACAAAGTTATTTCAAGCTTTCACCTCCAGTTGCAGGAACAAACAACATGGAACCAGATTTATATAGATCAGTTCTACTTCTAATTCTCAATGGAAGATGGCTTCATGAAAGGTTTATTTCTCCTTTAACCCTTAATACTATTGCTATTTGGTCAGTATCTCATCAGCCTACCTAGCAAATCACCTGTTATGGCCAGGACCATCTTTTCTTCCCTTAACTCTTCCTACTCCCAACCCTGCTTGTTAAAACCTTCATCCAGCTCTCCACACATACTGTACAGTTATAGTCCTAGACAATACCCTGTTCTGCCCATTCCAAGCTCCATGATGTCACCAACTTGCCACCAGAAAATTGGCAAATCTAACCCTAAATGATATGTTGGAGTATAATAGGACTTCAAAATGTCATCAGGACTTGAAGAAGAAACTTAAAAACTCCAAAGCATTGATATAATAAATAGATGTATTGTGGTTAATACTTCCATGTGAAGGTACAATATACCCTATTTCTTGAGAGGTCAGAGAAAGAAAAGAGAGGTCCTAAGGACAGCCAAACTACCCTCTAGTTCATGTTGAATTACATCTCCTGGGACATATTTCACAGAGGCCTTCACTGATAGCTGTATGATTGGAGTTAATTTGGATATCTATCTAGGATCACAGTGGTCATGTATGCAGTTTAAAGGTAGTAATTGTGATACACTGTTCTCCAGGATGAGGAACAGCCTGATTTAGCCTGCGACATTCTGTTTGGCCAGTTAAACAGTTCTTCACATGTGTGGTCACATAAAAAAACCTGGTAACAGCTAGTAAAAGTTCCTTTGATGTGAATAGAGTAATAAGCAACAACTACAGGAAAGCTATCCATGTTTAAATCTGAGGGCAAAAAGCACCTACCATCCATGAACTCTTTTAACATCCAGTTTGTCAGGGCTATGAAAGCTGTGACATTAATTTGATCACAATTGTCTGTCTGATAATTGCAGTGTTGCATGCATAATGACTATATGGGGGGTGGGGGGGGGGGGGGGGGGGGGGGGGGTGAAATGACATGCACAAACATTCAGCAAACTGCCACAGAATAGCTAAGGGCATGCCAAGTCATTGTTTCCTGGCTGGCTCTATCACTTCTTAATAAATTATCTAATTTTAATTTGTGTGATCTGATATTTTTTCTCTCAGTTATTGCAATCAGTTAGTATTTAGTTTGGTTTAAATAAAGTACTGTTTAGCCCTGTTCAGCATCTAACAGTGATATTGGGACGGATTGTGGTATAATCAGCAGGTGATGCTGTTGTATTAACATTCTTCATTAATACAGTACAAAAAGTAATAATTGATCTAATAAAGTCTGTCCTTTTTTCAATGGGATGGTGGCAGGGGCTTGGATTAAAGGGGTTGTTCACCTTTGACATAACTTTTAGTATAATGTAGAGAGGGATATTCTAATATAATTTGCAATTGGTTTTCATTTTTTATTGTTTGTGGTTTTATAGTTATTTAGCTTTTTATTCAGCAGCTCTCTAGTTTGCAGTGTCAGCTATTTGGTTTCTAGGGTACAAGTAACCCTAGCAACCCTGCATTGATTTGAATAAGAGACTGGAATATGAATAGGAGAGGGACTGGATAGAATGATAAGTAATAAAAAGTGGCAATAACAATACATTTGTAGCCTTACAGAGCATTTGTTTTTAGATGGTGTCAGTGACCCCCATTTGAAAGCTGCAAAGAAACAGAAGAAAATTGCAAATAATTAAAAATCTATGAAAAATAAATAATAAAGACCAATTGAAAAGTTTCTTAGAATTGGCCCTTCTACAGTATACTAAAAGTTAACTTGAAGGTGAACCACCCCTTTAAGTAGTTGGTGGTTTAATAGCAGTATACTGTAGATTGATGAATTTAATTACTCCAAACAGACAGAGCAGACATGTGAGAACTTTAAACTAGTTATCATGTTCAACTTATTTGTACTACAGTGACCTGGAGGTACATTGTAACTTATGAGGACACACTCTAAAATTGACACAATAGAAAACATATTTTGATGCAATCCATTAAGAACTTGTGTCCAAACGTGATCCTGTACTCCACATGTATCCACCTCTTCTTTTGATAAATGGTGTTCAAATGCATCTATTAATAGAGGAAAATGCTGGAGCTACTGCCATGCTGGATCAGATGGTAGCTCCAGGGTCCCTACAGTGGGTTGCATCAACATGCACAACAGACTGGTGCCCTGTAAACTGGATATTAATACTGATTTGAGCATGGTGCAATTTGCACCTGATTTGCATAAAAACACAAGCACTATAGCACCCATTTTGAGCATTCTGTAAAGTGGGGACAACCACAATTGACCATGGGGGAATTGTGCTGGAATTATGGGGAAAATGTTGGGTTTGGGGTAAAACATGCAACAGGAGATCTCCAGAGTATCTTATAAGCACTTGGGGACAGATTTACTAAGTGTTGAATTTCGAATTGAAAAAAAATTCAAAATGCGACCATCAATTTTTTAAGTGTTTTTTCGAACGGAAATGGACCTTTTTCAGTCGAATAGGTCTGTTTTCTATCAAATAAAAATTGTTAAATTCGTTCAAATGCATCGTTCGAACAATTTTGGCCAAAATCCTTCGATTTCCAAAAAATTTCAAAAACACTTCTTAAAAGTTCCAGGAGGTCCCCCATAGGCTAAAATAGCAATTCGGCAGGTTTAAGGTGGCAAAGTGTTGAATTCTAATTTTTTAAAAAGACAGTACTTTGATTTTCGAATGGTCGAATTTTAAAATTTGATTACAATTTTTTTCAATTCGACTCGAATTTTGGCCAATTCGATAGTCGAAGCAGCCAAAAATTACTTTTATCACTTCAACCCTTAGTAAATCTGTCCCTTGGTGTGGCACTTGTAAGTGCTATTTATTTAATTTAATATTAATAATGCCAATAATAGACCTTTTTGGAAGTCATGAAAAGGACCTTATTTGAAGTGAACTTAATAGTACTGTGGTGTAAAGAGGAGGAAGGTGGACTGGATAGTACTGAGGAAGAAAGCGTAACAATTCAGTGTAGGGAACCCATAAATCCCCCCAGTCATATATACCCCTAGTTTTTGTTGGGTTAGTTCTTCATGCATAAAGTTAATGAGTGCATAATGCATTCAGCTTTGGCACAGTTGAATGATAGATAACACACCAATTAGCTCCAGGGTCATTGTAGGACTGTTGTCAGGGGCCCACAGGAAAACCTTAGATTATATGTCCATTCTCCAGCTCTCTCTTCCCTTTACACACTGTTCTGCCTCAAATTCTCCTAATTGTTCTCATACAGAAATTATTAATGGGAATAACATAAACAAGAAGTGCAGCAGATTTTTGAGAAGGAGGACCCATTGACACTTTGCCCGTCTGGGAGTTTTCTTGGTATCCCTGTATGTTAACAAATAAGAAACTATCCCCATGTAATATGTATTTTTAAACCTTAATTATGGTTAATAATAATAATAATAATAATAATATAGCTATCACTTGCTGAGCTCCATTGAATGAAACTGAAAAAAAAAATGGATAACAAGGGTTATTTTCGGCACCTCAATATCTATCAGGCCGTCTCACTCAGCTTTGTAACTGAACTTACCACAGGAAACGTTATGGGTTTTGATTGTATCCGCAGATCATACAATATAAAATTAATTTATGCTACCTGCAACTGTCAAGATTTGGGGATGCTGTTGTGGTTAATGACTAAGAATATAATTTTGAGAATTATAAGAAACTCGTGAGCTAATTAAAGTACATGGTTCCTTACTGTGCTGCTGATTGCTATCATGTTATAATTAGCCTCTTGCTGTGTCCTTAAAGCACTAAACCAGCATTCAGTTTCTATAGATGTTGCACATATGAAAATGAATTCAGAGCATGAGGTAAGGTAAGAGAGAAGTAAATCTATTTATTTTAGGGAGCTGAAAGAAAAAAACAGGAACATTTGCTTAATCCAGCACATGGGAACTGGCGCATCAGATAAAAGTTCCTAAATTATTAAGCATATCCTTTTCTACAAGAAATTCAGTATACAGACAGGGGAGAGCACCAATACACATATGATTGTATCTGACATTTATTTCACTCCACCTCATGTGATGTGAGTATTCTCAACCTTGTGGTGCTTTATACCAGGTTGGTCTAAACTGGGATTCAAAATATGCCCTGGCATTTCAAGTACGCAGAGGCCCAAGCAACCCTCCAGCAGCCCACTAAATAGTGAGAACTCACAGATTGCCAATCTGGGCCTGCTTTATACTGAATAAAGCTTTTGTTCATTTGTTTGCAAACCATGATGTCCTCTTTTCTAGTCCTTTATAATTTTGGCAATGTTGAGATTTAGTTCAGCAACACCCTCCTATGTTTTCTTCCTCCTGGATACGGCCCATCCTGATGATAGAGGGTCCCATGTAAACCATTCTCTACTCTACTAGTTGGTATTTGCCTGTTTAAGCTAAAACATTATTACTATAACCTTATGCCTCTTACATAGATCTATTTTGTTCTGCTAGTAGCTTTTATCTTGTGATATGGATTGCAGTCAGTAAGAAACATAAAGCTTTATCATTTTCTCGTATAATGTATTATTATTTGTATATTTACTTTCATCAAGCAGATAGAGAAGAAGGAATGTACTGTAGCTTCCGTGCATCTGCTTTGATATTTATTTTTGCCATCTGAAATTTTTTCACTAAACTGTGGAAAAATGTGACAAGAGACAAAAAAGCTGCCGCAACAAAAAATGGCCATTAACTATAATGCATTTGGAGTTAGAAATAACTTGAGAAAAAAAATGCCTGTTTACTTTAATGCTTTTGGTGTGAGAATACTGATTATCTATAATATGTCATAATATAAGGCTGTGACTTACTAGTAAACAATCAGTACGACAGTGCTAATAACAGTGGTTTATAGGGATAATATTGAGTGATATGAAAGTTGTCAAGATGAATAAACCCTGCTCCTGAAAAGTGAAAAATGTTATTATTAGAAAGAGGGTATCAATGATAGATCTATATTACACATCCCAAAAGTAACCAGTACATTTTGGCCATATGCAATAACGTACAGTATGTATTGTCTGAAATTCTAATTAAAATTTTGCTCCAATGCTATCATTATCATATTGTTTGGATTTACATTTATTTTAAACAAATTGGTGCCTACCGGCCAGGGCCGGGCCAAGGGGTAGGCAGAGTAGGCACGTGTATATGCCTCAAAGCTTAGGGGCCCCAGGCACATACCTTCTCTTCCGCCTCGTCAGTCCCTGCTCTGGGCGATTGTGTGCTTGCGCATGCTCTTCAGCATATGCGTGATTCAGCGTGTCTTAACACATGTGCACCAGTGTGTCCTGGGTAATGCGCTTTCATGCCCATTAGGCTGGGTCGCCTAGAGCGTCTGGTGGCTCAGGCCCAGCTCTGTTACTGGCACTATGTCAGTAATCTTTCTGTAATCTTATTTGCAGAAATTAATATGCAATTTTGGCTTTGGAATCAAACATGGGGAGGGTGGATATACTTATTCGCTTCTATGAAAACTTTGTTCAAAGGGACACTAAACCCTTCTGCATTGCTCATCCACACTTTACTGTTGTTGTTGGACTACATTTGAGCAGCAGTGTTTAGATTCCCCTTAATGACTGCTGGACTACAATGCTTGTTGGGTGTTTACAAATGAATTTAAGACTCTTTTTAACATCATTATTTTATTTGGCTCTGTTTATTGAACTACAATTCCCAGAAACCACAGCCAGTTAGTACTGCAATATTGTTTATTTTTGACTTTCCAAATCACCAGCAGCAAGTCACAGAATTGAACATAAAAGGCGTAGAAATGAAAGCTTTCATGTTGCAATCACTAATTGTGCTGTCTACTGTTTCTTGAGAATCCATGAGTCACTGCATGAATCCACTTGCACGCTAACAATAACGTTAACTCTATTTGTCAGCATTGGACTGGACACATTGTAACATTTGCTCTGTTTATTATTCATGGAGGCTGACTTCAGAGAGGGACACACCTAATGCTCTCAGTTCTCCCAAATGGCCCCTGTGAATTGCGTAGAGAGTGTGGTACTTGGTGTAGTCCCAAGGATTAGATGTTCCTGAGAATGTATTTTTTTTTGTTTTTTGGACCTTCAAAGCCAGAGGGCTTGAGCCTTGAACTAGTTGAATGCCTTTTCTTTCTCCTTGAAGACCCTCAATACAAAACAGAGCTGAATCATTCAGAGACCAAGCAACCAGAAAAGGCAGCAAGAAGGGAAAGAAAAACAATTGCTTTATTTTGACTAAATGAATGAGTTGCAGAGTTTAGCACCATCTAGAGGCCACATAACTGAAACCGATTCTGGGACTGAGCACATTTGAAGCAAGAGGCTTTATCTCATTAAACTTATGTAATTTCAACACATGGCCCTTGAATGTTCCAGAAAAATACAACTACTACAGAAAATTTCTGCAGATTTCTTTATGTTTGAGTAATGGAACATGTAGCTGCTTTCACATACGGTATCAATAATCCCTATGTAGTTTTATTATAAATATTCTATTTGCCATCTTAGCTGAGTCTTTAGAAGTTGTTATTTGTAGCAGTAAGGGATGGTTATATGATAGGGCAACCATACAATTTGCCCTGAAGGGGCCTTAGGAGCAAGCTCAGGTACAATGTGCATATTTTGTTGTACAGGTATGGAACCTGGTATCTAGAATGCTCTGGACCTGGGGTTTTCCGGATAATGGATCTTTCTTTAATTTGTACTTTCACACCTTAAGTCTACTAGAGAATCATGAAAACATTAAATAAACCCAAATAAGCTGGTATTGCTTCCAATAAAGAATAATTCTATCTTGATTTGAATCAAGTACATTTTTAAAAATGTGGATTATGTTATCATAATTGAGTCTATGGTAGATGGCCTTTCCCTAATTCAGAGCTTTCTGGAAAATGGGTTTCTGGATAACAGATCCCATACCTGTATAACAATTATTAGAGTTGTTGCTCAACAGTATTGAGTTGCATCTTCTGGAGTTATTAATGCCAATTTGCCATATGGCAAAACATTTGGACTTGGCAATTGCCAGGAGAATACTACCTACATGAATGCACAATGCCAATAGCAAAATTGGGTGACAGAGAAATAATGGTCCTTGTCTGTTTTCTGAAGTTTGGGCTCCTAGTAGCATTGAAAAAAATCTTATGGCAACAGTGGACAATGACATTCTCCCTACTTTAACGGTAACTGTTTGGGGAAGTGTCAGGCATCACCTGTTATCAAACTCTAGACTGTGTGCTAGACATTACCTGCACTAATCTCCTGAGCCATTGGGGACTTGCAGAGTTAGTTTTGGTCTGTCTTCCTAAGGTACATGGGCATGGTCAGACTGGAGCATAGGGGACCCACCAGGACTGCAAAATGAAGAGCCCTCCTGGCAGTTCCGGGGGCCCCATCCCGACATACAAACTCCTGCTGTGCCACTGGACTGCCACAGGACTGCCACAGCGTGGCACACCAGCTGATTGCCCAATCAGGGGAACAGGTCTGGGCCAGCAGGGCACATGAAGGCCGGGGCCAACTGGGGTTTTTCCCGCTGGACCAGTCCAACTGTACATTGGTTATGTCTCCTGGCTGTTCTTCCTCCTCCCTCATTAATGACATATGCAGGCAATCTACAATTAGGCACCTATATAAGACTGCTTTGTACAACCAATGTTGCTTGATCATTAGCCTCCCAGCCTGTGATTCTGAAAACCTGCTTGTTCCTGAGTCCTCACTGTTTGTTTCCAGTGACCTTGTTCCAGTTTCCTGCCTGATTCTTGATTCTATGATTTCCTGGTATTGACTTCAGTTTGTTATTGGACTTTGCTTCTGTTTTGAGCCTGCCCCAGACCATGTCCTGTTTTCTGGATATTCATTGTTTGCTGCCTGTCGAGATCCTCTGCCTGTATTACAGACCTGCCATTGCTACCTGCCTGCCTCTGACCACTGGAATGGTATGAGGGCTCATTTATCTCTTTATGCTTGCTCAGAATCTGTTGTGTCCTACATTAAATATTATTTTATTTATTGCAATCTGATTACTGCCTTTTATCATACTTTTTATATGCACTGCTGGGTCATACAGCACATCTGACAGGAAGGCTTTTTCCTTTGTCAGCACAATAAAACCACCAGACACAATGCCAGAGTCTATGCAGAATGAGTTTGCTGAGATAAGTGGAAGAACTTGACTGGCCAGTACAGAGTAGAGACCTCAATCTATCAGAACTCTTGTGAGATGAATTGAAACCCCAATTGTGTGCCCAACCTCACAATGTTCCAATGGAAAGCATTCCCAGAAGGGTAGGCAGTTATAGAAGCCCGATTTCATATTAATATCTTTGCCTTGAAAATGAGACAGCGGTTATCTGGATACTTTTGCCCATACAGTGGATGTTGGGGCAATGTAAATAGCACAATAATGGGTATACAACATGCTTTGTGACTGGTCTGATTGGATCAATGTTTTTGTTGCCAAAGCTCTGACAAGCAGTGCATGAACAGCTGAACCCCCCCCCCCAATAATACAAGTAAAGATATGATTAGTTATTCTGACAGATTTGACAAGTAGCCTTCGATTTGAGTAGCACAAACTCTGGGGCTTTACCTCCAAGTTCCAGTTACTAAATATATACAGAATAGTGTACCAAATACCTTAAAGTATGTTATATGTATCCAAATGGTTATTATTTTGATCTTTTATAACATACACTTAAGGGTGTAGAGAATAATGGAGCACAAAATGCATCACTAAGCACATATTTTAACTGATGACAACAGTAAGCAATAATCATAATTTTATATGTACATTGTCACTTTTGTTGTTTATAAATAAACATATTATTAATCTATTTGGAAAAATTGTGTTCATAATCTATTATCAATGTACCAATGACTCCATTGTGCAGGTGAGCAGTATAGCTTTCTACTCCCTGACGGCCAAGTGTTTTTTCCCATGCCGGGAGTCTGTATAGAAGGAGAAGCTCAAATGATATCAGGAAAGTTAAACTAAAGAAGCAGTATAGAAATGTTGTACATGGTGTTTTTTGGCTTCTGTACCAACCCCAGGCAATCAAAACCCTTTAGCAGAGAAGATCTGTGTCTCCAAAGATGCCCCAGTAGCTCCCCATCTTCTTTTCTGCTGATTCACTGATTCACATGCTCTGTGCTGATGTCACTTACTGAGCTTAGGGACCCACTCACAATATACAGTACACATAGAAATAGAAAAGTCACAGATAATTACTACATGACAGCACAGAAACCAGTGCAACTAGCATCAGAATGTAATATTCAGCCCCGTAGCATCAGCTTATATCAGAGGCCAACTTAATTTTCTGCTTAATAATGTGTGACAACCCCTAAGCTTAGCTTCTCAACAGCTGCTCAGAGCCCACTGAGCATGTGAGTGTCACAGACACTTTCCAAGATGGTGACCCCCTGTGACAAGTTTGAAGTCCTGGATTATTTCTGCTATTGAAAAGCTGAAACTTTAGGCTGGTGCAATAAGTTCAATATATAAAACATGGCATTTTTAGTCCTATTCACTTCTAGGGTTTTCTTCTCTTTCAAGAGGATTTGGTTTTAATCTTTTGAAGCGAGCAAAGATCAATTTTGTTGCACCTGCTACACAGGGTTGAGAAATAGCATAACAGCTGGAGCAGGAATCAAACACATGTAGATTAGGAGCAACATATTGCTTTTTAGCTTTTGTTCTACTACAATTATCAAAGCCCTCATCATCCTTTGGCTGTCAGATGTGCTACTAGTAATTCTTTATTAAAGGAACAGTAACACCAAAAAAATGAAAGTGTTTTAAAGTTTGAAAGAAATAGTAAAGAAAATATCATCTAGTGTTGCCATGCACTGTTAAACCTGGTCTGTTTGCTTCAGAAACACTACTATAGTTCATATAAACAAACTGCTAAGTAGCAATGGCGGATATTGAAAAGCGGCTATATGGCACAGGATAAGTAATTGATAACAGATAATATTATTTTCTCCAGAGCTTATCTGCTATCTGCTGTGTAACTTGAGCCTTTTCTACTTTGACTAGTTGCCCCCATGGCTACACAACAGTTTTTTTATAAAAGCAATAGTAGTGCTTCTGAAACAAAACACCTGTGCAGGGCAATGCTGCATTATATTTTTATTATTTTAAAACAATTAAATGTTTTGATGTTTCTAGTCCTTTAAAGTCTTAAAGACTGCAGGTAGAGCAACTGAAAGTATTACTATAATCATCTTATTCTAGAGGTTCTGGATGAATTTGCTATTACGTGCCTTTCCCAGTGTGATTATCAATCACCAGCAGCTTCATTGCCTAATTAGGCTGAGTCAGTCACGAGGCTTCCCTGTACAAAATCTAGTCTTTCCTCACTTCCTTGCCTGAGCGCTGATCGCTTATGCTATTGCTTTTGTACTGTGGCTTGACATCTCTGCATTTGTCTTGTCTTTTCTAAGCAGGAGAATCCTACATCTCCTGCCTTGTCTGTCTCAATATTATAATATCCTGTCTGTCTTGTTCTACTCCCACTCCTTCCTGCTCCAGTCAGTCCTTTCCTACACCTGCTCTGTCTTGCTCCAAACTTTACCGTTCTCTTGTCACTTTCATAACTCTATTCTGCTCCAGTCTAGCCTCTCTTTCCTTCTGCATTCTATCCTTTTTACACCATTATATTCTGTTCCTCTATGTCCTGTTATACTCCCACACTGTCCTGTTCCAATTTATTTTGTCCTGTGACTGATCTATCCTGTTTTAATATAACATGTTCTACACCTATTCCATCCTGCTAAGCCCACTTTTACCATCCCCAATCTGTACTTTTCTCCATCTGTTTTGTCAGCGGATGTTGAATCTGAGTTCTGTTTATTACCCATTCACCCAGAGTGTCAGCATCTTCTGGGCTGTGCATTTGATGAAAACATTTTTGTGGATGTGTGCCTACCGGTGGGTTATTCCATCTCGTGCTTATTTCGAAAAGTTTAGTACATTTTTGGAATGGGTGGTGAGAGTACGGGCTAACTCAAGGAAGGTGGTACGCTAATTAGATGATTTCTTATGGGTAGGTGCAACAGGGTTAGATGAATGTCTTTTTCCATTGGTGATGCTACAGGAAGTGGCAGCGGATTTTGGTGTGTGGCTAGCGCCAGATAAGATGGTGGCCACTGAGTGATGCCTTCTCTGGGCCTGGAGATTGATTAAGTTGCCAGGGTGAGCCGGCTGCTAGAGGATAAGCTGGCGGGATTGCGGGAAAGTGTACATGAAATGACAACTAGGAAAAAGGTGACAGTTAAGGAAGTCCAATCATTACTGGGCAAACTGAACTTTGCATGCCAGGTGATCCCGATGGGCAGGGTATTCTGTTGAAGATTAGGTTGGTTACTAATAGGGACAAGGGCCCCTCACCACAGGGCAAGAATGACGAAAGAGATCAGGGACAATTTGGCGGTATGGTCAAGATTTCTGGAAGAATGCAATGGCAGGTTCTTCTTTCAGGGGAAGGATATGACCAATGTGGAGCTGCACCTGTTTACAGACGCAGCAGGCAGTTGTGGTTTTGGTGCATACTGGAAAGGAAAGTGGTGTGTGGCGAAGTGGCCATACGTTTGGTTTGAGAAAGGTTTATTGAAGAACTTGTGTTTTTTGGAACTATTCCCCATCATAGTGGCCTTGTTCATTTGGGAGGAGGAATGGAGAGACAGGCGGGTGGTTTTTGTGTCAGACAACCTGGGCATGGTGCAGGCCATTAATCGCCAGTCTGCATCATCGGAGGAAGTGGTTCGGCTGTTACGGGTACTGGTGTTGCATTGTTTACAACTTAATTTGAGTTTCATGTAACAACATCTCCTGGGTGTTCAGAATGAGGTGGCTGACGCTTTGTCTCGATTCCAGTGGGATCGTTTCCGGAAAGTGGCACCAGAAGCAGATATGGAAGGTCATTCTTTCCCAGAGTGGCTGTGACGGACAGATTGAAGGGTTGATAAGATCATCGGTAGCGGAGTCTACTTGGGCAGGTTACAGTAAGGTATGGGAGGACTGGAACAAGTTGGTGGCCTGGGGGCATGCATTCAGAATCTGATGGAAGTAGCATAATGATATGGTGGATATTTTGGATGGCAGAGCAGGCCAAGTCCTCAGCACAAATTGAGAAGGGGATGGCGGCTTCAGCATTCAAAATGGAGGGACAGGTTGATTGGACTAAAGATTCTACAGTCAAAAAAGTGACCAAGGAGCTTAAAATGGGCAGACGGCAGCCTGATAGGAAAAGGCCATTTGCAGTAGAGGTATTAGAGGGCCTGTTAAAAACAGCTCAAGAATTGTGTTTTTCAGGATACAAAGTACGGTTGTTTCAATTAGCCTTTGTTTTGGGATTTTTTGGTGTGTTCAGAATTGGGGAATTGGTAAGACAGCAAATGGAAGCCGAGGAGGGATACAAGCACAGGATGTTCATTTAGAAAGTGGGAAGGTTTTGATTAGGTTGCGAAGATCCAAGATACAGCCATGGAAAGATGGTTTTGCTTAATGGGCTGGGCGGAGGGGCGTTGTGCCCATTCCGGTGTCTGGAGCATTTTAAAAGGTTTGCCCAAAAGGGGATGGTTCATTGTTGGTTCATCAGGATGGGTTGCCTCTTAATACGGTATCAGTTCTTAAAAATCTTTAGAATGAGTTTGGAAAAAATTGGGAGGAACCCTCAGGAGTTCAGGACTCGTTCCAGATCGGAGCAGCGAGTGAGGCAGCAAGGTTGATATTGGGAGATAGTAGTCAAGAGAATAGGCAGATGGGAGTCCAGACGATTCCTCAGTTATAGTAGGCCTCACTTGTGAACACAGAACATCGTAGCACCCTACATGGAGGGTATGACTCATGTGGTTTTAATGGTGGTGGGATGTTGTTTTCTTTCTGTAAGGTGGACGTAAAGTGGTGTGGATAGTGTGTCATTCATTTGTGTTATGGGCTGAACAGAGAGCCGCAGTTCTGGATGTTGAGAAGCAGCTCGGCTTTCCAAAAAATCAGGTGTGTATTCAATGGTTTAGATTTTGTGGTCTGTTGTGGCCTGGTCTATTTGAGTTACCCACATGTCATGGTAATACATGCCAGAGGCAATGACATGGGGGTTATGGGCCAAAGGGAATTGGTTATAACAATGAGGATAGATGTAGACAAAATTCAGTCACTGTTTGAGGGGGTGGTGATAGTTTGGTCATACATGGTGGCAAGATTTGTGTGGAGATGGGCCAGAGATCCTATATGATTGATCAGTTCTGCCTAAGTATGTCCTTCTCTATACCTGAGTCATCTTACTTCTGTATTCTGTCATTTCTACACTATTCTATCCTCCTTCAGTATGTCCTGTTATACATCCACACTGTCCTCCACTAACTTATTCTGTTATGATTAATCAGTTCTGCCTAAGTCTGTCCTGTTCTATACCTGAGCCATCTTACTTCTGTATTCTGTAATTTCTGCACTATTCTATCCTCCATCAGTTTGTCCTGTTATACACCCACACTTCCTGCTCTAATTTGTATCAGTTCTGCCCAAGTTTGTCCTGTTCGCTACCTGAGCTATCTCCAATTTCTCTTTTTCTAAGCCCACTTTTCCCTGCTCCAGTTTTTCATTTTCGATGCCTGCTCTATCCTGCTTCAGTCTGTTCCAAGACCAGTGTTGGACTGTCCCACTGTGATATCAGGAATACTGATGGGCCCATGTGACAGTGAGCCCTCCTGCTTCTAAACATTTGAATTATTTCATGATCATTTCCTATTTTTATGAGAACAAAGAGACTATAAAATGGAATAATAGATTATAGCATGTAAAGAAAAGAGATTAGGAAAATAGGGTATAAGAGGAGAAAGAAAGGTAATTTTGAGAGTGTGCCCATGGTCTGTTTTTTTGGTGGGCCCCTTGTGTCCCAGTCCAACACTGTCTAAGTCTTTGGCCACCTAGTTTATCTTGCTTGAAACTCACCACCAAACCCAAGCCTTCTGGGGATTTCCCCTCAGAAATCCCTTTCAGTGGCTTTTGCTTTGTCCTACTTTGTTTCTGCAAGGAATATACAGAGATGTGTATCAAAAAGGGCCAAGCTGGAAATTGTTCCTGTGTAATAGAACAATTTGTTTTGGCAAAAATGTAATCCTACTGTTGATGGACTACAGCTGCTAAGCGATGGTTCCTGAAGAAGTTCTAGAACTAGAGACATAAATTTATCATCAAGCATATTCCCAAACCTGTGTGCTTTTTCAAACTTACTTACCACGTTGCTTCAGTGAATATCTGGATAACTGAAATTATATATATATATATATATATATATATATATAGTTCCAGCTGTGGTGCACTCCAATATATATAATATTTGTACCAGGTGGGTAGGTGCTAAGTATGAAGGATGAGTACAGACATGAGATTTATTACCTTGAGACCTGGGGTTTCTGGTTTAGGCTACTAAAAATCATTTACAATTTACTGTAAGAAATAGTTTTGCTATCAATTTGCTATGGCAACTGTATGTTACCATCAAGTACAAGGTACTGTTGTATAACTACAGAAAAAAAAGGAAATCATTTAAAAAAATAGAAATATTTTCTTTAAAAGGAACTAAATGTACCCATAAAGCAGTCCCATTATTCCCCTGATTCTCTATTGCCAAATACAACTTAATTACACATGGCAAACAATTCACAAATCAGATTCTACTGGCCAAAAAACAATTATTACAAGAGAGTGCACCAATGACTATGTCAGGCATCTTGCTGTTATATTACACATGGTGATTATTGTTCATTCTGGCTTTGTAATGTTAAACTCGAGTAAGACATGGCAATACAGGATAGACTTGTTTTAGTGCTAAGAAACTGTGATTAAAGCTTCCAGATCAAATTTCTGGAACAAAAAACATGAAGTCAGATTTAAACAGATTCTCACTGGAGCATTATTTGGCATTATAATGGGACCACTGGCCACTATTGTGTAATTAACTGAACTAGAGCTCCCAGCATGTTTTGATCGTTTAAATTCTGTATGTTTATGTACTATGCTGGGATTTTTAGTCCAACATTAATTGTTTAAATTAGGGCTGTCCACCTTAAAGCCCATTGGATGTGGATCTTACGGCATTTTCACAGTTCCATACTATGTATGACAGCAATATTTGGCACTGTAAAGGGATCCTGTCATGGGATAAAAAAAATTTTTTCAAAATGTTTCAGTTAATAGTGCTGTTCCAGAAGAATTCTGCACTGAAATCCATTTCCCAAAAGAGCAAAAAGAGCAAATTTCATTTTGAAATCTGACATGGGGCTAGACATATTGTCAATTTCCCAGCTGCCCCAAGTCATGTGACTTGTGCTCTGATAAACTTCAATCATTCTTTACTGCTGTACTGCAAGTTGGAGTGATATTACCCCCTCCCTTTCCCCCACCCAGCAGCCTAACAAAAGAACAGTGAGAAGGTAACCAGTTAACAGCTCCCTAACACAAAATAACAGCTGCCTGGTAGATCTAAGAACAGCACTTAATAGTAAAAACCATGTCCCACTGTGTACTATTCAGTTACATTGAGAAGAAAAAACAACAGCCTGCCAGAAAGCAGTTCCCTCCTAAAGTGCTGGCACAAGTCACATGATCAGGGGCAGCTGGGAAATTGACAAAATGGCTAAGCCCATGTCAGATTTCAAAACTGAATATAAAAAAATCTGTTTGCTCTTTTGAGAAATGGATTTTAGTGCAGAAGTCTGCTGGAGCAGCACTATTAACTAGTGCATTTAAAAAAAAAAACATGTTTTTCCATGACAGTTTCCCTTTAATATGCATTATATTCACTAACTGACCCACTATAGTGAAAGTGTTGAGTGTGAGAGTGCAGTTAAGCAACTTTATTGAAGACAATTACATTTTATTACACTGAAAACTGTCTTCTTTCCTATTTTTCCTTCCCAAATCCCTGAATCGGTGCACTTCTTTTGCTTTTGCGTTTTCTTTGATTTTTTTTTGTGTCAGAACCTTTTCATTTATGACCAGAGGTGGATCCCCGTAGGCCTATCCAACCACTTGCCTGGAGCCCAGGGGAATAAGGGAGGTTGGTGAAGAGAGGTGGTGTTTGGAATAAACAAGGAGTGACTTTGGACGATCCCCTCTCAGTCCAAATTCATTGCTATATCGGTCATTAAGCCATAGTGTTGAAAAATGTAGGCCTGAAAAGTTTTTGCCCTATATGGACTTTCTGTGTCAGGCTTACCTTCGGTATCCAGCGAGGAAGGTATGATGAAAGGACTTACAAGCGCCTCACACAACGCTAACCGCCCTGGAGAGTGAACAGGGACGGAAGCGAGTGGAGAGTAGCCGGTGAGGCAAACAGGCGAGGTACCAGGTATCAGGCAGAGGCGTAGTCGTAAACAATCCGAAGTCGTAGGCAGGCAGCAGGTATCAATCCGGGAAATCTGGCAGAGGAGGTCAGGGTAGGTGGCAGTTAGCAGAGAGTCCAAGGGTGGTAGCAAGGTCACAACAGGAATCCAATAATAGGTATAACAAGGCTTCAGGAATTAGACCCAATAACCAGGCACTGAACAAGTCCCAAACAATTCCTTAAATAGGCCGATTTGGCGCCAAATGAGTCGCGCAATCCGTCGCCCCTGCGTCGCAATGGTCGCGCGCCCGAACCGACGCGCGTCCAACCCGACGCGCGCCCAACTCGACGCTCACGCACGCCCGGAATGCGCGCATGCAAGCGCCGAACCGGACCCTGCAGACGACAGGACCGCAACCGTCTAGGGTGAGTGGTCTCACAATGCCCCCCACCAAGGAGCGGCCTCAGGACGCGAGGACTGGAAGGCTTGTCTGGATAGGATCTGTGGAACAATTTCAGAAGCCGAGGAGCGTGAACATTGCTTGAAGGTTCCCACGAATTCTCCTCAGGGCCATACCCCTTCCACTTAACCAGATACTGAAGTCGCCGACCTCGAAAACGAGAGTCCAAAATCCTTTCGACCTCAAATTCCTCTTGATTATCCACCACGACAGGAGGAGGAGGAGGACACCCCGGAAATGAAGAGCGAGAAACCGGTATCAGCAGGGAGGAATGAAAAACAGGGTGAATACGCCAGGAACCAGGAAGCTCAAGTTGAAATGCGACAGGACTAATTTGCCTAGTGATAGGAAAAGGGCCCAGGAAACGATGGCCTAGTTTCCTACTAGGAAAAGAAAGCTTCAGATTGACGGTAGACAGCCACACCCGATCACCAACCTTAAAACCTGGGTCTCCACCTCTTCTTCGGTCAGCATAGTACTTGAAACCTTGTTGAGCAGCAGCCATGGTTTCCTGGAGTCTTTTAAAGTTATCAGACAGGAAGGTCAGTCGATCTTGAACAGCAGGAACAAGCACATCCAGAGAGGGGGAAGGGAAAATCGCAGGATTCAGACCATAGTTGGCAAAGAAAGGAGATTGTTTGATAGAAGAATGAGGTGCGTTGTTATAGGCAAATTTGGCTAGGGGAAGCAATTCCATCCAATCATCTTGCATGTATGAAGAATAGCACCTCAAATATTGCTCTAAGGTTTGATTGGTTCGTTCGGTCTGACCATTAGACTCGGGGTGAAAAGCTGAGGAAAGGGACACCTTAATTTGAAGAGACCTGCATAAGGCTTTCCAAAACTGAGAAGTGAACTGGGGGCCACGGTCGGAAATTATCTCGGTAGGAAGTCCATGTAGTCTCACTACTTCTTTGATAAAGACATTAGCGGTTTCTGAAGCTGATGGAAGCTTTGGTAAAGGAACAAAGTGTGCCATTTTGGTAAGGCGGTCGATGAACACTGCAATGGTTGTGCATCCATTAGAGGGTGGCAGATCGGATATAAAGTTCGTAGAGATTGACCCCCAAGGGCGAGATGGAACTGGTAGAGGTTGCAGAAGACCCAAAGGCTTCAAATGGGAATCTTTAGATCTGGCACAGACGTCACAGGAAGCAACAAATTTGGAACAGTCCTTCACGATACCGGGCCACCAAAAATATCGTTTAGCTAGTAAAATAGTCTTTTTTATTCCGGGATGGCCAGCCAATTTAGAATCATGGATTGATTGGAGCGCTTGCAAACGGAACTGTTCTGGAACAAAAATCTTATTCTTGTAAATAAGCAATCCCTCCTTAGAGGTTACCTCTAGTGTAGATAAGTGATGTGAAAATTAAAGCGCATAAAGAACAGGGCCCACCGAGCCTGCCGGGGTTTCAACCTCTTCGCTGATCGTAAGTATTCTAAATTACGATGGTCCGTAAAAATAAGAATCGGATGCCTAGCACCTTCCAAAAGACATCTCCACTCCTCTAAAGCCATCTTTATGGACAACAGTTCTCTATCAGCTACATCGTAGTTACGCTCGTATTTACTTAATTTGCGAGAAAAGTAAGCAACTGGGTGGAGATTCTCTTGGAAACCAGATCTTTGAGAGAGAACCGCTCCTACTGCTGCTTCTGATGCGTCGACTTCCAAAGTGAAGGGAATGGAGGGATCAGGATGTCGCAGAATGGGTGCTGACGTAAAAAGCTTCTTGAGAGCACAAAAAGCATTCTGTGCAGAAGTAGTCCAGGAAAACTTGGTATTGGAATGGGTAAGTTCGGTCAAAGGCTGGATGATCTTAGAAAAATCCTTAATGAATCTGCGATAAAAGTTAGCGAAGCCTATAAAACGTTGAACAGCTTTTCTAGAGGTAGGCTCGGGCCAGTCCATGATGGCAGAAATTTTTTTGGTATCCATTTCAATCCCATTGGGAGAGATGAAGAACCCCAGGAATTCAATTGATGTCTGCTCAAAAACACATTTCTCAATCTTCGCGTAGAGTTGATGAGTGCGCAAGCGAGAAAATACTTTCTTCATATGGTTTCGGTGTTCGTCAAGTGAGTTGGAGAAAACCAAAATATCATCTAAATAAACAATAACAAAAATGTCCAGGATATCTCGGAAAACATCATTAATAAAGTGTTGGAACATAGCGGGTGCGTTGCAAAGACCGAATGGCATTACGGTGTATTCAAAATATCCATATCTAGTGCGGAAAGCAGTCTTCCATTCGTCTCCCTCACGGATCCTCACTAGATTATATGCCCCCCTAAGGTCCAGTTTAGAAAATACTGTAGCTTTGGATAATCGTTGAAAAAGTTCAGAGATAAGGGGTAGAGGATAACGATTTTTTTATGGTTATCTTGTTTAAGTCTCTATAATCGATACAGGGTCTTAAGGTATGGTCTTTCTTCTCTACGAAAAATATGCCTGCTCCAGCAGGGGAAGTGGATGTACGAATGAACCCTTTAGCGAGATTTTCATCTAGGTATTTACGTAATTCGAGGAGTTCAGGTTCAGATAAGGGATAGATGCGTCCAAAGGGGATTTGAGCACCAGGGAGTAATTCAATGGGGCAGTCGTAGATACGATGCGGAGGAAGAGTATCAGCGCCAACTGTGTTAAAAACATCTGCAAATTCCCATTAAACCTTTGGGAGATGATCGAAGATGTCATTGGGAGGAGGAAGAAGACAGAGGGCCGAAGGGAAACCCGGAGAGCCAGAATTACATCTTGACTGACACCACTGGGAGGAGAAAGTGACTTCACTAGTAGCCCAATTAACCAATGGGTTATGTTTTTGTAACCATGGTAGTCCCAGGATGACTGGAAACAAAGGTGAAGCTACAACATCAAAATTCAGAATTTCATAGTGTTTTTTATTAAGGGACACCAGAAGGGGAAGTGTTTCGGATACTACGGGACCAGAGTTGATTAAGGAGCCATCAGCAACTCGTAGATTCAATGGACAATTCTTGTGCTGAGTTGGAATTGAGAGTCTCTTAGCAGTGTCTTCATCCAGGAAACAACCACAGGCCCCGGAATCAAGGATGGCTTGCAGGCATGTGATCTTGTCTCCCCACTGTAAGGTAAGAGGAATGGTAAATAAAGGGACCGTGGAACAATAGGATCTAGAGCTAGTTTTTCAACAGTCTTTACCCATAGAGGAAGGGCGAGTAGGGCAGTTTCGGAGCAAGTGTCCAGCAAGGCCGCAATAGAGGCATAAATTCAGTCTGCGGCGTCGAAGACGTTCTTCCGCAGATAGAGCAGTTCGTAAAGCACCAATTTGCATGGGTTCGGCCTAGTTTGATTGTGATCCAGAAGGCAAATTCACTGGAGGAGGAGCTCGAGGAAGCAACCAAGTGGGTGAATTCTGACCCGCTCTTTCCACCCTTCTTTCTCTCAGTCTCTGATCCAGTTGAATGGTTAAGAGAATAAAGTCCTCCAGAGTCTCAGGAATCCCAGTGCATGCTAATTTGTCTTTTAGGGAGTTGGACAGACCAAGACGATATTGATGTTTAAGAGCAGCGGTATTCCAGTCTGTGTCAGCTGCAAATTGTCGGAACTCCACAGTGTAATCTTCCACAGGACGAGAACCTTGTCTCAGGGCATGAAGTGCGGCTTCCGCAGATGAGGTCCTGTGAGGATCGTCATAATAAACAGCCATGGCCTTGAAGAACTCCTCCACACTTGAGGTGGCTGGATCTTGTTTATCCCTTAAACGAAAAGCCCAGGTCTGAGGCTCCCCGGAGAGCAGAGAGATGATAACCCCAACACATACTTGCTCAGATGGATAGGTGTGAGGTTTCAGTGAGAACAAGAGCTTGCAATTGCTCATGAAGTTTCGGAAAGACTTGCGATCCCCGGAGAATTTGTCTGGGAGTGCCATCTTGGGTTCTGGAGTTGCAGAGGCATGAAGAGGATAAGATACAGGAACTGGAGCGGCAGCAGACAGATCAGGAGAAGTTGATGGCAGGAGACTGAGGTGCTCTTGGATATGAGTGTAACCACTCTGGAGTTCACGAACAGCTTGAGTCAGGATGGTAATTTGCTCCGTGAGAGCCGTGAATGGAGAAACACCTTCGGCTGGATCCATGGCCTGGTTATTCTGTCAGGCTTACCTTCGGTATCCAGCGAGGAAGGTATGATGAAAGGACTCACAAGCGCCTCACACAATGCTAACCGCCCTGGAGAGTGAACAGGGACGGAAGCGAGTGGAGAGTAGCCGGTGAGGCAAACGGTCGAGGTACCAGGGATCAGGCAGAGGCGTAGTCGTAAACAATCCGAAGTCGTAGGCAGGCAGCAGGTATCAATCCGGGAAATCTGGCAGAGGAGGTCAGGGCAGGCGGCAGTTAGCAGAGAGTCCAAGGGTGGTAGCAAGGTCACAACAGGAATCCAATAATAGGTATAACAAGGCTTCAGGAATTAGACCCAATAACCAGGCACTGAACATGTCCCAAACAATTCCTTAAATAGGCCGATTTGGCGCCAAACGAGTCGCGCAATCCGTCGCCCTGCGTCGCGCGCCCGAACCGACGCGCGTCCAACCCGACGCACGCCCAACTCGACGCTCGCGCCCGCCCGCACATCGACGCGCCGAAATGCGCGCATGCAAGCGCCGAACCGGACGCTGCAGACGACAGGACCGCAACCGTCTAGGGTGAGTGGTCTCACATTCTGGTATATCTACAGTAGAAAAGCAAATAGGTGTTCTTCTCAGATCCCACCCTGTGGCCTCCAGACTTAGCACCCTTGCTGCTGCTCCAGTCACCCCCAGGCAAACTTACCCCACAGTTTTGGAGCAACTTCACAAATGGTGCCAAATGATCATTTCTCTCATTCTCATTATGCCACATATGAAATGTTCTACCAAAACTATTTATAAAACACAAAACAGTAAAACTCAGAATGTGCCAAGATTTTTCACTCTCTCCAACTATTTAAGTCCATTTATGTTTGAGTTTGTATTAATATAGTAGTTACCTGAAGATAAAAGTAAGGGAACACTCTCTTTAACAGCACATGTAGCAACAGAATGATTACACTCAGACTTGAATTATTAAGACTTGAGCAATACCGAAGCATGAGTGCTTGTATATGAATCTATTTGAAGGTTTTAGGTGTTTGTATTTTCATTATCAAATCTCTCCCTCTTGGCCAAAACATGAACTGAGAACTACTGTACAATGTTCAGTGAAAATAATTGTCCTGTGCTCTGTGCTTCTATAGGAGCATTGAAGCAAGAAGCGCATTTCATTCTTTTAAAATGTGTTGACAATATGCATACAGTTTAAAATATGGACTGGCATTAAATAATGTTTAAATTAAGCCTGTCAAGTGCACAAGAGCAGTTATAAAACTATAAATCATCTGCAGAGGTCCTTTAAATATTTTTATAAATCCACAGTGAGAAGGTAATAATGCATGACATGAATGAACTGTAACATAAAGCAAACATTAGCTATGGTCTCAGGTGAGTTGCACAGGCCATAGTCAGACCAAAAGCTTTCTATATAGCTGCATCTTATGTTTGCCTTTCTAAAAAGTAATAATAAAGTGTCTTATAAATTTTTGAAAATAAAGCTTTTAGTTGGAAAGGCTAGATTACAAATAACAGGGCTACATAATGTGAGGGTGAAGAGAGGCAAGAGAGACACCCAATATGATATATTTATTTATGACATTGATGTGCAGTCCTACAACACAGGCTTAATTCACTTTATTCACTTTCTAAAAGGCTTTGATATAACATCTTATTGCGTCGCATCCTCCCCTCCTGTGCCGGCTTCTAAGGCTTCTGGGTATTCTTAAAGGTGTCATTACGTCAGCGTGCAATGGCGACAAATACAAAGTATTTAAAGGGACTTTGCTGCAAAATTCACTGCTCATTATAGGAGTTTGTTCCTGGTGCTTCTGAGCCTTGTTATTGAGTTTTTCTTGATCCTGATTCCTATTGTGACCCCTGCCTGCTACTGACTTCTCCTGACTTCTGTGATCCTGACCTCAGCTTGTGACCTGACTATTCTACACTCTGTATTCCGACCCTGTCTGCCTGACCATTCTGATCTGATCTCCTGGTTTGACCTTTGCCTATCTGATTCTGATACTGCCTGATCCCCCTGCTAGTCTTCCTGGATTTGACCTTGGCCTGTCTGACTCCGTCTATGTTCTGCCTGTCCTGACCCAGCCTGATTTGACTACATTATCTGCTCCGTCCTGTCCTGTGACCTTCTGCCCTAAGACTTTGATTAACTGTCGTGCCCCTTGCTAGCCAGAACTTTCGCCTTGCACCTCTTGTTAAGTCTAGGTGGCATCTGAGTAGCTGAGGGCTCCTCCCAAGGCCAAAGGCGGTCATACTACTGGTGAAGCACAAGCTGAGACCAGGGTGCTTGGCATCTGTTCTGGTTTGGGTGCCGACTGTGACATTGTTAAAGATCTGTTTTTCTATGAAAAGCTGTAATGATAGCATAAATAGCATATGTCTTACTAATTATAAAGTCAGTTAAAACTCTTGGAAAAATGACATCCATGGCAAAATATCAGAAAAAAAAATCAATTTAATCAAGTATATTCCTATAGTTCAATTAGTGACACAAATTTGGACCACACTGAAGGAAATTAGAGAAGTTTGTCATCCTCAAAGAGGAGGTAAATCAACCACAGATTCAACACTTCAAGTACATGGACCCAAAGTCATCAGTAATTCCGTTAGGAAATCCAGGGTCCAACAATATCTTTATCAAAATTTCAATGCTTTTTCTAGGAGATGGCTCTCTTTCTGTGGTGTTGGACAACAAGAGTTTATACACAATGAAAATTCCAGCGGCCTGACATCAGTGATGTGAAGCTACCCTATGCTCCGGCAATGAAATTCTTACCCATGTCGCCTTTAATCATACATTTTTCTTTGACTGAGTTATGCTTTCCAATGTGTAGCTCTGGTTACTTCTTAACACATCCCAGAGGCTTTGTCAAAATAAATTCAAAGCCCTCTGTGCTAAACATGTTTTTTTGGGGTGGGTGGGTGGACAGAGATCTTGGCAAATATTCTAATGGTGTCATTCTAACTGTTTTAATAAATGTGTTCATATTTGACCATCATCTATAATTTAGGCTACTCATATTTTAAAAACACAGAGCCAAGAAACTTAGCATAACCACATTCATTTATCTTCCATACCTCCAGGTACTTTTATTCCCTTATTTTTTTTTTCTAAAGGTATTGTTACATGTTACTATAAATAAATGAAACTGTAAAAATTAATCACACAGAATCACACTTTGAAGGCAATATGAAAGATTACACCAGAAGCATTTGCTCATATAGCCACACCCACAGAACATGTAATGGGCTGGTCTCACCACTTCTAGGTAAGAAGCTTCTCAGGACATTTTACACTCATTTCTAAACTGTGGCCCTTACACTTGGGGGGTTGGAAGAACTCTACTACTCTTTGGTTGAGCTCAATAACATTCTTTCTAAATAAGATTGTTTTATATACCTCCTGATTGTGTTAAGACAGAAACTGCTAGATAAAATTTTTGTGAATGTTACCTCTTACACTAGACGTTACTTAAAGGAATTGTTCAGTATAAAAGTAAAAACTGGGTAAATAGATAGGCTGTGCAAAATAAAACATGTTTTCAATATAGTTAGTTAGGCAAAAATGTAACGTATAAAGGCTGCAGTGACTGCAAGTCTAACCTAATAGAACAGAGAACACTACTTCTTGCTTTTCAGCTCTCTTTTGTTTACACTGACTGGTTACCCTGGT
>CM044448.1:55293529-55310935 GCA_024363595.1 Xenopus borealis
GATGAGTTAAGTCACGATGCATTTAACTTACAAATCCAAGTGACTGCATCTGTATATATACACACACAAACACACACACATAAATATAGAAGCACGTGAACATTCCATATGACAACACAGACAAAAATCAGCAGACAATACAAGCACATGGAATAATTAATAAAAAGGAAAAACTTTAAAAATATATATTTCTATAAGAACTTTTATGTTTCTTCAATACCCCTCTCTAGAGCTGCAGTCTAATTGTTAATGTATGAGGTCTAGGAAGATAAAGGAGCAAGCCAGAGTTAATAAAAGCTGACAGTAGTACCATGTTTTAGATAAACCTGTTTTGTGTGCCATGACGTGTACACAGCACAATGTAGGTAGTTTTTCCCAGTAACCAGTGTGACATATTCTGCCATTGGGGACTTCATCTGTCCTTCCATCTTCCTAATGGACTTTTCATTACCAATATCTGTGGCCTACCTGACTGAAATGCTTTAAATTTTAATTCACTTTACATTTAGCCTAGTCATAAAAACTATTTAGTTACCAGCATTCTACTCTGCACAATCCCTAAGGTGGTGTTTTTGTTTTAATGAAGCCAGTTCCAACTCAAGAGCAAAAAATATTCCATCTTTGATTAAATATATTTGTCAGCTTTATTCCCTACTGGCATTTTCATGTGAAAACTTGGATAAAAAAGTAAGAGATGGCTGCTTACCAACTGGGATAAAAGTTTCAATCTGTTCCTGCTCTCATGATTAACTGGATAAATGGTCTCTGAAATTTGTTTTGCATATGAACATCAAAGTTAACCCTGAAAACCACCAAAAAGGAAAATTAGAGACAAAATGTATTTATAAAATAAAATGGTCTGCTTCCAATTTTTTATTTTTTTGTTTTTTCATATTTTACTTTGTATTATAAATATTAAGGGTTATATTAAGTTGTATTTTTGGATAGCATTTATGCGTGTGTAAATGTTCATGTGTCGTGTCCAAGATTCGCCATTGGCATAAACACAAAACATTTTACCATCTACAGTATATACTGTATATCTACTAATTTCAGAATCAGGTATAGACATTTAGGGGCAGATTTACTAACTTCGTGTGACTTTTTAAAAAAAATTCTAATTTTCGAATAGTTTTTGTGCCCACTTCGACCATTGAATTTAAAAAATTTGATCGAATTGAAAGATTCGAATAGATTGAATAAAAATCTATTTGATCATTCGACCATTCAATGGTCGAATTATTTGCCCTTTAAATTTTAATACGATTGCCTAATTCGCCAGATTAAACCTACCGAATTGCTGTATAACCCTATGGGAAGGTTTTTTAGATCTAATAAAAAAAATTTGAATGATTTTATCGATCGATCAGATTTTTTTAATTCAATCGTTCGATTTGTCGAATTTTGTTAAATTCCTTTGAATTTGAATATCGAATTTGAAGGGTTGAGATTCGGTACAAATTTGATGGTCAAATTCGAGGGTTTTTTAACCCTCGAATTCGACCCTTAGTAAATCTGTCCCTTAATGAACACTACCTTCATGATTTTCATTAGTGTTTAGCTTTTATGATATGTCAACACATTCTATGGAGCTGTTCAGAAGGAATCATACAAATGTGAATTAAACAAAGAAAATTCTAAATAAAGGTGCTGAAACCGAAGTATAGAATGGCAGTTTACAACAGTGGTGAAAGAACCATGGATTGACCCAGCTAATTAGAGTATGTCAAAAGTAAATTATAACGTGCAATTCGCAGTCCCATGCTGATACACTAACCTATTTTGCAGCATTTTCAGTGAATGAATGTAGGATGAAATGGATTGTAAAGTGGAGGAAGGCAGGAGTGGTATGAGTTAGAACCAATGTATAGATAGTTAAGGAGAGAGTGGGGGAAGAGGATTTTTCCACCTGCCTGTGCAATATCTCATTCTCAAACCAAGGATATCAGTATGAAGTTGTAACAACTGTAACAGCCTCTAGATGTTGAAGCATTATTGGTGAAATTTGCCACCATTCAGCCAAAACAACATTAGTGAAGTTGGGCACTGTAACTCTCAATTAGTGTTCCAATTCATACCAAAGTTATTTGCTTGGGTTGCGGTAAGAGCAATCCAGTTAAGTTCTTCCAATCAAGTCTTAGAAAATGAATTCTGTATGGACCTTGCTTAAGTGAGTTATCCAATAAAGGGCCTTGTCTGTGTCAGAAACAATGACTGTGGCTTAAAAAGTAATTTTAATATTAATTAAAGAGGGGCTCAAATACTTTTGACCATATGTCATGCTTTTGAAATGAGCTAACTTGAGTTTTATATTATTTATTAATGGAAACTATAATATCAATTCTGGGTGTGGGGAAAAAAATTACCATAAAATGACAAGGTCCAAATTAATTGAATCCATATAGTTGTAATTGATACACGTTTGTGCCCACAGGGGTTAATAAACAATCCATCAGAGGTATTAGTGACTTCTGATTTAATCACTGAGGTGCCATAGATATATCTGTGATACTGTAGGCTCACTGTCACAGGCAGCATATTAGCTAGTAATGCCACCCCCGCAAGCCCATGAGCCACTGCTTTGTACATTAGTCGCTGGCATCTGAAAGGATCATTTATTACCCCATTAGCACCAGTCAAATTCTGATAAATGTCTCCAAATGTCTGCATAATAAATATTTTTTGCCTTATTTGCACTGCAGACTGTTTTGTGCCTAATTTGCTGGTACTCTAACTCTTAAGAACTTGGCTTAATTGCAGCGGTTTCTGGTCATCCTATTTACTACAGTTGCAGCAACTGTGGATGATTGCAACTACTCATTATGATTCTTGATTTCTTAAAATATAGAATTTCCAAACTTCTGCATTTATAAAGCCCAAGCCAGAATGTATAAATAGAAAATGCTTTTTCCTGTTGCATTGAGATTGCTGAGTGGTGTTAAGGAAAACATATAGATGTAAACAGTAAATGGTGTAGGTCTATGTCAGCTCTATGTTAGCTTTGTACATGTATATGCCACATGCATATGTGTGTGCTGATGTAATAAAACAGACCAGTTATTATCCCTCCATAAGTTCAGGAGGAACCTGCAGTATCTTTTAGTTGGGTCGGGTAGAGATAGTATTAAAGATTAGTGCACCCCATTGGTGATGTAGTTTTTGTATCAGTTGGAGACCCATGTGGCATGTAGGGGCTCATGACTCCCAAGTAATATAAAGGTTGGAGCTATGTCTAGTCTGTTGATATTCTGCAAACAGCAGAGCACATCAATGGGGAGACACCTAGCAAGGGGACTTATTGTATACTGCCTTTCCAGCAGCTAGTTTTCCTGTAGGTGGTCAAAAAGTATAAGAAAGGGAAGTGGTTGGAAAAGTAGTGGGTCAATATCCTTGTTGTAATTAGCAGTATGGACATCTTGATGGGTAGATACTGTATAAGTTTAGAGTATATGGGCAAATTTATGAAATTCACATGAAATGATTGAAGTTTGATCGAAGTCGATTGAATACCGATCGTACGAATTTTTCGTGAAATCGTATATTCAAATTTGGCCTCTTCGATCATCGAATATCGAATAGATCGAATGGTCGGATATTCGATAATTTGATCATTCGATGATCGAAGGAATCAAAATTTTAAAGTTATTCGACTGCCAATTTCGCTAGATTGAACCTACCAAATTGCAATAGAAGCCTATGGGAAACCCCCATAGGCTTCTGAGGCTAAATCCTGCTTGAATACCATTCTTTGGCCCTATGTGTTAGATTTCATTTGAGCTGTAAACATAAAATTGCTTGCCAATGTATGGCAAATGGAATGCTTTATTTAGAGCAAAGCTATTCAAAAGGAATTTTATGGCCTCCCTTCAGTCTCCTCAGAGGTTCCCTAGACTTCATTAAATTACATCACTACTTTAATGTAATCTAGCCCTCTGACATTCTGGAGGAGATTTACCTACATCATGTAATAAGTTGGACAGCACTAATCTATAGTACCTTATTTTACTAGGATGATGATACTTCCTACAAATAATTCTAAAAAAATACCACAATTTTGCTATTAAATTATAGAGAATCCCAGTAAATAGCACAATTGTTTTATGCAATGATTATAGAATAAGTTGTGTGAACTGGAAAGCAGCTCACTGCAGTTCTCAGAAACAAAAACAAAACATAACTTAAAATCAAACACTGTCTTTGCCATTGCTCTAATTCTCTGACGTTTCACGTATCCAGAATAAGATTCTTTTATAAATATAGAAAAAGTTATGTACATCACCATTAAATTATTATTATTCCATCTGCATTATCATGGGTTAAACCAATAAACATCACTCTCGCTATTTATTCTATGTTTCTTCCCTTTTTTTACATCAAACTTTGCTTTGTTTCTCTCTGGGGATAAACAAATGGACAGCCTTTGTCTCTAGAGTTCCTCCTTCCATTACCATCACAGCAGAATTCATCTGAGACTATAATAATTCAGTGATGAAATACAAAATGTCGCAATGCCATCTCTTTTAAAGTGAACTGAGATTTTTTTGCTATGCCATTTTAGGTGCACTAATAGCTCCTAAAGTCTCATGGAGTATCCTAATGTGAATTTAATGAGCTGATAGTATATAAATGGTGGAGCTGTAAGGGTGAAGGTGACATAACCTTTTTGTTCTTATTTGATGTTTCCCTTTGAAAAACTACTGATCTATTCAGACTATGCTGTATTATTTAGTGGTGCATTATACAGAGATGCTTCCTACTTGTTTTATAATGCAATAATCAATAAACCCTTTGATTACAAATTGTACAAAATATATTTTATCTGTGTGTTTTTTTTCAATAAGTGAAAAATAATGTTTTTGAAATATTTTTTTTTTTCTTTCTTACCGAGAATTTACTAAACTGTTATAGATTATAGAAAAGAATAGCAGCCTAGCTGCTGGTTATTAATCAGACAGATATATCTATAAATGCACAGCATTAATGCCTACAGTCAGCGTACAAGGCAATATCGGCTTTTAATTGATTTTTAATAAATTAAAAATAGGTAATAATTTAAAAATATGCACATCATCATTACCTGTATAGGATCTGTTATCCAGATGCCCGTTATCCAGAAAGCTCCAAATTATGGAAGCGATAGTCTCAATTAATTCAAATAATCAAAATTTTTAAAATTAAACCATACCTTGTATATGATTCAAACTAAGATCTAATTAATCCTTATTGGAAGCAAAACCAGCCTATTGGGTTTATTAAATGTTTACGAGATTTTCTAGTAGACTTAGGTATAAAGATCCAAGTTATAGAAAGATCCATTATCTGGAGAGTTCCAGGTCCTGAGCATTATGGATAACAGAACTCTCAGTATATTCTATGATCGCCTACTCTGTTGCAAAAATATGTTGCACCCTATTGGCAACACACACTGCCTCAAAGTATATTACAAAGTACCATTATTGACATTCAGGATGAAACCCATGTTCTCTGTGAAGGATAAAGTAACTATAACAGTACTAATCAGATCTGTGCATTCAAATAGCAGACCAAGTGAATGGTTGTTTTGGGTGTATATAACTTGTGCAAACTTTGCACCTTTATTCTAGTAGGCTTATCAAGATGTTAATCAAAATGTGCAATAGTGTCAACAAAAGAAATACACATATCATATCTGTTGGCCCTTTAACATGGTTTCATTTAAAAAAAAAAAAAAATTCCATCTGTCATATACACTAGGTTATGCACAATGGGAAACGTTTATACATACCAAAAATTAAATTTTCATCAGAAAATGTGCTTTTTGTTTCTGGAATATAAAATTCCCTTTTACAAATCTGTCCCACCAACAAATGCAGAATAGTACAGAATGAACTAAGACGTTACAGTTAATCCTTTTTGCCGGCAAACATTATGAGGTGTAGCCTGAGATCTTGTACAAATAATGATAATGCTCTAAGCAGAGTTAAGCAGTTTGCTGAAATATATCAGTGATAGACTGATCAGCATTAAGGAAATAATCACATTGCAGAAAGTGAAACGTATAAAGACCACTGATGAGGAGATACTGCATGTATTACAGTATATCTAATGACTGTATATCCTTTAATATTAGTTCATTGTTATAGTGATGGTCGAAGTAGTCAACCAATGATTATAGGCCAGTGGACACCTATATGGAGTTAGTAAGGGAATCTTTACTTAATAGACAGACCATGTATCCATGCTCTATATTGGGTATATGTATAAAAGGTGTTTAAAAAAGAAGGTCTTGAGTTCATTTACAACATGGAACTTTGCACCCCGTAACCATTCCAATGAATATAACTTTCCTGTGTTTATTGGCAGTGTATTCAGGAGGGCCTGGAGATACAGTACACAGAGATGGGTGATGGTTAATGTAAATATTATTTATATCTACTTTATGCTTCTTTTAAACAGCACTGTTGTGACACCTGGAAGCCCCTGCAAGGTTCCAAAGTCAGGGAGGCTGTAATATATTATATTTACTGTATGTACACTATGTAAATACAAGATTTTTTTTCACAAAAAAGACCCTTGGTGCTGGTATTTTGTTCAGTATATATATATATATATATATATGCTGTTCGGGAACCAGCGCTCACGTCTCGTTGGTGCAAAAATTGCCTGGGTGCAAAGACAAACAAAATAGAATATAAACTGGAACAGAGTCTCGCACTCACAGGGCTTAAAAATGAAAAAAACTATTTATTATCTCACAAACTACACTTAGTAGTGTAGTTTTTTAGATAATAAATAGTTTTTTATATATATATATATGCCCTATGTGCTTACTGTTCTGCAGAAGCCAAGACATAATTGATATTCGCTTGCTCATAAAGCCTGGACTTTGGAACTGTTTAGATGCTCTAGACCTCCTAGTCATAAAGCAAGGGAGGGTTGCTGTTCTTTCGAGGAAGGAAAAAGAGAAATATAACCATGTGCCAAAAAATATAACCCAACAAAAAAACAAACAAATTTGACTTTAGCATTTACATAGTTACATAGTTACATAGTTACATAGTTAAATTGGGTTGAAAAAAGACCGAGTCCATCAAGTTCAACCCCTCCAAATTAAAAACCCAGCATACATACACACACACACACACACACACACACACAACACACACAAACATCTCCACTCTTTCAAACACAAACCATATACCTGTATGCCCATAGCTATACTAACTGTAGATTTTAGTATCAAAATAGCCTTTGATATTATGTCTGTCCAAAAAAACATCCCAACCCCTCTTGAAAGCATCAACAGAATGAGCCATCACAACATCACCCGGCAGTGCATTCCACAACCTCACCGTCCTGACTGTGAAGAACCACCTACGCTGCTTCAAATGAAAGTCCTTTTCTTCTAGTCTGAAGGGGTGGCCTCTGGTGCGGTGATCCTCTTTATGGGTAAAAAGGTCCCCTGATATTGGTCTATAATGTCCTCGAATATATTTGTAAATCATGTCCCCTCGCAAGCGCCTTTTTTCCAGAGAAAACAACCCCAACCTGGACAGTCTCTCCTCATAATTTAAGTCTTCCATCCCCCTAACCAGTTTAGTTGCACGTCTCTGCACTCTCTCCAGCTCATTTACATCCCTCCTAAGGACTGGAGTCCAAAACTGCACTGCATATTCCAGATGAGGCCTTACTAGGGATCTATAAAGAGGTATAATTATGTTTTCATCCCTTGAGTTTATGCCCTTTTTTATGCAAGACAGAACTTTATTTGCTTTAGTAGCTACAGAATGACACTGCCCAGAATTAGACAACTTGTTATCTATAAAAACCCCAAGATCCTTCTCACTTAAGGAAACTCCCAACACACTGCCATTTAGTGTATAACTTGCATTTATATTATTTTTGCCAAAGTGCATAACCTTGCATTACAAAACTTTAGAATTTATAAAAAAATTTCAAATGCTATTTTCCTTTTCACCGGATGAAATAAAGCCTGTTCAGCTAACAGTCTACCTTTAAACTTCTTAAAATGTTATTTAGTAAACAGAAAGCACATACCCTCTTCTATTTTTTTGTTCATCGAAACATCAAACAGCTTTGTCCTCTCAAAAAGTTGGAATTTTGGCAAACTGTAAATTTGTTTATAAAAGCTTTGTGGTTGCCAGGGACAAAGCAAACATATCACATATGCTTAACTACAAGTTTGTACATATTTTCTAAAGTTTCCAGGGCAGGTCAGGAATAAAGATGCATTAATTTGCTAGGGAGTCTTAGCAAGGACAAATATTTGTTCCCAAAAGCATTTCAATAATGCTGTAATTTACAAAAAAAGAACTATTTCTGTGTGAAATCAGTATATGTGTATCACTTGTAGAGCAGACTTAGATAAACCCAACTGTCAGATTTTTGAATTATGATTTTCTCTTTGTCTTGGGCCAGTATCCCACAGTATGAAGCCAAACAATAATGGTTTGAGTCCCACATTTAGTAAAATTTTGTTTTAAGCAAGAAAGAGAGATTAACAAATGCAAAATAAGCGTAAAAGTAATGATGTATGGGTGATCTGGGTTTCATAATCTGAGGTCTGACATTACTTTTGTTTCTTGAGCAAGAACATAAACATTGAGATATGAATACCCTAAACTAAGAAAAATGCTTATGCTGAATTATAGCCTCACAAGGGTGGGAGCTGAAAGATTTCTCTGATGCATATCAGTGATTTTGGCCTAGAAAAATGAAAAGGTATCATATAAATGTAATTGCATTCATTAAAGGGAACCTAAAGTTGCTCAACAATTGGTTAACCAAACAGAGCTGGAGTTCCACTTGCAGTATACAGCAATAAATTTAGAATTGATTCTTATAGCAACATTGTGTAACACATACTTGAGGGTTCCAACTGCTCTCAAGTATAAAGCACAGTTACATGTAACTTCTCTTCTGAGCTGGGCCCTCTCAGAGGAACGGTCTCCAGGCTAAACTGTAATTTTCAACATATTTACTTTCACACAGAAACTTGGTCACCAGAGATTCTTAACAGAAAGAGTAGATTTTTTTCAAAAGAAATGGAAGATCAAATAGTTGCAATGCAATATCATGTCAAACACTGACTTTACAATGGTATTTACTCACACCGCACTTGTCTGTCCTCAGCGTGCCAGATTGTCCAATGGTGCTCCAAGGTATTATATTCTACCTTTAGCCCTACTATATTAGAGTTCTTACTCTGGAGTGTTTCACCTGGAAAACTACCCCTCCAAGGCATTACATTCTACCTTTAGCCCTACTTTATTAGAGTTCTTATTCTGGAGTGTTTCACCTAGAAAACTACCCCAGAATCTTTTTTTCTTTGGAGATCAAATCGCTCTACAGGCTATCTCTGTCTGTCCAACATTCACAGAGGGTTCTAATATAGATGCTGCCCTAGCACTAACAGCAAGTCTTAATTCACAGGGTCCTTGCAGTCTTGACTTTACTAAGATGCTCCTGGAGGGCAGTCCAAAAGACAGCACCATGTACATCTTCCCCTTTTATTGACTGGGAAACAGAAACTACAATTTCCACTAGTAATAAGTAAAATATTTCTAGTCTAGTCTGATTTTACTAACTGAGGCTCTTACTATCCTCATAATCTTTTTTTTTAATTTGGGGGTCAAGATTTTGGCTGTGTGTTTTGAAACTTCCACTTCTCCTTGAGAAGGAATAATTAATAAATTGAGCACATGGGGGTTGTTGTAATAGGTGAGCTTGGTTGTGTCAATGCCAATGTCCACTAGAGGCATGCAAAAAATCCAGCAGCACACTGTTTCAATTTGCCAAAGTGCAAAAAAGTGATTTATTCAGCCCATAAAAATACAAAGCGGCAACGTTTCGGGCCTACCAAGCCCTTTATCACTTTTTTGCACTTTGGCAAATTGAAACAGTGTGCTGCTGGATTTTTTGCATGTACCTTTATGGCCCGGTGGCAGGAGCGGGTCTTCCAGTTCAGCACCTGACACTACAACAGTGGATTTCTTGTGAGGTGAGCACTCCATTATAGTGACTGTAAATGTCCACTAGAGGTTGAGGGTGATTGGCTGCTCTAAGAAAACATCAATGGAATCACTCAGCAATAATTATCCCAATTCTATTTTTAGTATTGTTTCTATAGTAAATATGGAACCTTCAAGTTTCTTTAAAAATGGCTGAATGGCCACCGTTCAGACATCCATATAGAGCACTCTAATGCATGTAGAAAACTGAATTGTTTCCAAGTCTTCATATTCCACAGGCTATTCAGACCTTTCTGTATTTGCATGACAAGGTAGAACACTGGGGTTAGGCCCTAGAATTTTAGCACATGTGTGCCAGTGATCATTGTTTTCCTTCTTGAACAAGGGTACCAGGAGTTTGGTCTTCGTGGTTGCAAGTTAGCACTTGGAAAACCATGCTGCTGTAGATCAGCAAGCTGGGGGTCGCAACCCGTTTGGGAGTCGAATGACCTTTTCACAAGGGTCACTTAAGGGATTCCAGGACTCTCTCCCCACGAGCCCTGGGCCAAGGTTGTTGCTCTCCAGGTGTTGGTGCTAGGAGTTGTAGTTCAGTAACCTGTGTAGGGAAGCCAGTTGCACTACAACTTTCTATATCCCCTTAGTAGGGTCTGCCATACAGCTCTCCCTGCCACACTAGGCATGGAAAACAAACCTTTATGCAGCCACACTGTACTTTCCTAACAATCCGCTCTGGGCTGGCAACGAAAATATTTTAATATTTTATGGTTGGGGGGTCACCACAACATGAGAAACTGTATTAAAGGGTCAGAGCATTAGGAAGGTTGAGAACCACTGCTGTAGATAGTGGCCAGCATGGCAGGCAACCATATGGAAATGTTGTCTTGTCAAACATTCTTGCAAACTCATCAATAATGAAATTGGCTCAACTTGTCCTTTATTATACATTTTCATTTTTTTTTATAGGTGTAAAACTGTCCCTGTAGCCTATTACACAGATATCTTAACTTGGATGCCCTTAATGTCTCCAGAGATAAGGGCTTTGTTATAAATGGAAGGGGATATCGAATTAATTACGAGAATTAAGGATTTGAAGCTTGCCATTGTTATACTGCACAGCCATGATGGGGACTTGTGGATTTATGTGGAACACACTGTCTAAAGGCTAACAAACAACAGCAAACCAAAAAATACAAGATGATTGCTTTGATATCATTATAGATTAGTTAATATCAAGTAAAATGTTATTAAAGTGGACCCGTCACCCCAAAAAATATTCAAAATCATATTTTGTCACATTAGTCAAGCAAAATGAACATTAATTACACTAAATAAATTATTTGATTCTTGTTTCCTTCAGTCTGGGAATTCATAATTATAGCAAGCAGGCAGGAGCCATTTTGTGGACACTGTTATTAAGGCAAGCCTTGCATCATCTCAAAATCTTGATGTCTATCCCCATGTCCTCGCTACACAATTAAATGGTTAAGAGAACTGGACGAAAGTGTGGGGAGCAGGGGCATCTAGGAAGTGCTGAATGGAAAGTGAAAGTAATTATCTGCAGACAATATTTGATTGACAGCTGAGATTTTGAAATGAACGTAAAACAGCTATGAATGGTTTGATAAAAATTTGAAATTGGATTTCATGTTTAATTTGAAAAGTACTGTTATTATACAGATTTTTGTGTCTGGGTGATGGGTCCACTTTAATATAGAAAAAAAATTGTTAAAAATATACATTTTGTTTGTTTGAATTTGGGTTTCAAACAAGAAAAATAGATCCCATACTTGTGTAGACTTTGCATGAAGCATGTATTGCATAAATAATGATTCAAACCTAGTCTATATACTAAATTAATTACTAAGAAGTTTTTAGCTTTGCGTCTTTTGAGCTTGCCTGCCATAATTTTTACACAATGATTCTGAATGTCCACAATCCTGTGTTCACACAACAGATATTTCTTTGATATTAATATGTTTAGCTTTACTAAATTAACAAACAGTTGTTTGCAAAAGAAGTCAAAGGGTGAAAGGAAGAAACAATAAACAGCTGTTTGCTTTGAAAATCTTCAAATAGTATTTAGGTTTTGACAGGTCATATGATTTGCCATTCTTTCTGTTGTTATAATAATACAGATAAGATGGAATCTATTCTCCATAAATTATGCGTTTCTCAAAACAAATGCACTATGACCAACTGGTAGCCAAAAAAGTCCATATCTTTTGTTGAAATATGTACAGCTGTATCATTTGTGTTATATTTATATAATTACAATAGAAATCCAATGCACATATCTTTAAATGATTAAATTAAAAATATGTGCCTTTCTTTCATTAAATGTAACAAAAAATGTATTCATTGATGATTAGTCTTATTGATTTAGCAAAAAATAGAATGGATTAAAATCTTGGCATTGAGTTGATTATACATCCAAAAAATATTTTTGGCTATAAAAAAATATATATTTTTACTTTTCAAATTTGGGAAAGTTCAAATTTGTTTACTTAAATGGTGAAGGTGAAGATTATTTGTCTTTTCAGACTGTAATGGGTCTATGTAAGGCAGATATATTCTTGGGTTTACATTAAGAATGCATTGTTGGTGCCAGTGGTAGCTCCTACTGTGACATTACATTTTTGCATGATGAGAACTCTCTTTAATTCAGCTCCATTCTACTCTCACAAATTGCTCCAAAAGATGAAATTGGCTGAAATATCCTTTGGGGGAGTTTTAATGCTTAAAACATTATATCTATATATATTGTATATTTAGTAATGTTTGAAAGAGTATACTTCTTTATGTCAAACCAATGTGTTCAAGCAGCGTGGACACCCACAATTTACATATTCATCGCTTACGTATTACCCCAGTTCACCAATGAACAAAATCATGATACAGTAAGAAACCCCTTCATATATCTGTGTAGAAGCAGCTTCCAGGCTTAGGGGTCTATGATCATATGCTATTCTGACAAAAAAATGAATTAGGGAAAACTTGTAAAGGAAATGATCATACATTATTAAAGCTTTTATAGCATTCCAGCTCTGGTGATTAATATAGAGCTTTTCCCAATCAGTTTAAACTTTTATTTTAGCTAATAAGGTGCAACATCTATGCATTTTGACACTCTAGGAGGCCATTTGGGTTGCACTTAGAAAACTCGAAAGCGTTGATTACGCAAACCTGACAGCATTTAGAAGTTTGGTTTTCATTTAGCATTATGTTTACATGTTTCTCACCAGGACTGTCTGCTGGTAATGGACTCACAGCTATTCATCCCACACGATTTCTTACAGGTCTAATTCAGTCGTTAACATTTCATTAATGGACTGGCCTCCTAGCTGTCTTCCAGTGTGGATATTGATGAGCCCCCTAACACAATAAGTTGGTCCTGCTTTTTAAGGACTTTTTAAACAATTGCTGTGTGAAGCCATGACATCTTAAAGAATGTATTCAGCTCTAGAAATTATTTCACTAATTTACAGAAATTGACCTTGGACAGATTTTGCACTCTTTTTTTTCACTCCCAGGCATTTGTCTCAAATGGAAAGCATGCTTTAAATTTAAAGAACATAACAACACCATAACATACAATGTAAAAATAACAATTGCTGACTTTTATTTCTGCAGATTCTGATATTGTCTATTTAATTTAATACACCATGATAAAAAGTGATTGAGTTCTTACTTAACTTTCATAGTAACTATTTACTTGAAAGATTTTTAATGATTCACCAAGCTTTGCTTTATCTAAAATCTCACTATATATAACTGAAACTTACAGATATTGTTGTTAAGAGTTTTTAAAAACTAATTGGATTGTTCAGGGCTCAATTCACTTTATGTGTTTTTCTTGGCAAAATAAAGAAATTAAATATTTATTTCCAAAAAAAAACATTTTGTAAAGCCTGTATTTTTCTGAAACAAGTCCAAAAGGAAAAGCACAAGAACAAACATTGGTTTGTACCGTTTATAGTTCTTCCCCTTTGGACATACTATAGCATATATTATTAGCCTATATTATATAAGGTGTGTTTGTTACATCCTATGAAATGTAAAAAAAGGGCCCAGTGGGGCCCGAAACGTTGCCCTTCTTAATAAAACGCTGACATTATACTTCAATTGACGGTGTGCGGCTGGATTCTTCTCCTACAAGTACTGTTGACCCTGTACAAGGGAAGGGTCTTCCAGCTTGGGAACCCGGCACGTTTAACCAGTGTTTCACCGGTTGGGTAAAGCGATCCATTATCATGCAATTATGAAATGTAAAACAATCATAGCTATAAGGATTTGTTAATTTTATTTAATTATTTAATCTTTTAAATTAAACAATTATTTCACTATTGCAACTAAAACTAATATGCTGTCACTGAAAAACAGCATGGCTCACTGATTTGTAATTAAGCTGGTTATGCTGGAATACAATCAGGCATTGCATCCTTTAAGTCAGTGAGTTACACTAGGGAAATCTCAGACAGCCTTATTAACTGCCAGCTTAAAAATTTACTTTGGTGAGATCTTTGACTCATACCCAGTGCAGATCTTGAGAGTACTGTAGCTTGCATATTTTGTTTGTCCAAGAAGTAATACAAGCCACTCTTTATGCCATTATTATAGTTTGCCATAACAAAATCTCCCGGTAGGGTATTCTACAAACACCATTTCTTCTAAAGGGATGGCCTCTTGTTCATTGTTACTTTCTATATGCAAAAGAAGCCCAAAATCTGGCTATAATATGCTGTAATGGACTTGTAAAAAGTAATCATGTCCCCTCATAAACACCTTTTCTCCAAAAAAAAATGATTTCTTCCATCCGTATTCCTGGGACCCTGAAATAGGCAAATTTAGTTTTTTATCCTTCAGGGCAGGACTTTAGTAGCAAAATAATCCTTCGATCAAGTGTATAACTAGCATTTATGTTATTTTTACCCAACCTCATCACTTGACACAGTGCAAAAATGGTGTGCTTCTCCCTATAACATTGTAAAGGTACCATTAAAGGAACAGTTATGCTAAAAAATTAAAGTTTATCAAAGTAATGAAAATTTAAATGTTCAATGTTCTACTAACCTGCACTTGTAAAAGTTTGTGTTTTATTCTGAAACACTTATATAGTTTATGCAAACAATCTGTTTTGTACAGTAGCTATGTGGTCAACCATTCAAGCTGGAAAAAAGATAAAAGTCTAGGTCACATAGCAGATAACGGAAAAGCCTGGTAGAACACCATTCAATTCTACAGAGCTTATCTGTTATCTGCTATGTAACCTATTCCATTTTCTAATAATGGCTGCCTCCATAGCTTCAAGACAGCTTCTTTATACTCTAACTATAATCTGGGGCAGACTTGGTTAGTGGGATAATGGGGAAAAAAATCGGTGGGCCCAGCTCTTGTCGTCCCTGTCAGTCCAGACCGGTTCCCTGTCACTGGTGCGCCAAACCTCCTACTCCTGGCCTGGTCGCATTAGGTAAAGGGTACAATTGTGCAGGGTGTTGCATGCATGGTAGGTGCAGGGGCCCAGAGAGGGCTTTGCAGTATGGACCGGGTGTTAAATTAATCCTCAAGAGAGAAAAAACTCCTTCCTGACCCCAATCGCAATCAGATACATTCCATGGATCAAGCATTTGGAATTAACAATGTTAACTCTCATGTTTTTACTGCATAAAGACACAAAATAAAACCCCACAATATAGCAGTGAATTCAGGAAAAAAACGACATTCAGTTATTAATAGGTAATATGAGCAATGACTGTAAGAAGAAAATGCCTGACATTTTTGAAAAATATGCTAAAAGGGGGAGGCTGGGTTGAATGTTTCTACCTGCTCAGAAAATAAGGAAGTGAACTGCTTCTTCCCCTGACATCACACCCCTTTCTTTCTCCAAAACCTAGTTTTTCCCTTTTTTCTCCCTCATTGTTTCTCACCCAGTCACAGCTTCATTTGACAATCTCTGAACATAAGCCAGTGTAATGTGGCTGCTGGTCATTCAGATCCCTTGTCATGCAGCCCCTGCACATATAGCTCTAGGGCTTTTCCTTTCGTTACATGTTGACACTGTTATTTTTGTTTAAATCAAACTGAAATTGAACACCTGCAGTCTACAGTGGTCTGTAAAGCTCATGCCCCTCATTTCAACAATTTGTCTTTCTTTATAATCTGCTGTCTTCTATTGTAAGAGTATGAAGGCTAAACATAGTATCCAAAGTGAATCATTTTGTAAAGTTTAACTGAGTCAAACTGGCATTGATATCAAATCTCATTGCCTTGACTTGTTCTGTTTGAAAATCAAAAGTACACATTTAGACATTTTACACATTTTGTGTAAAGCAATTACAGGGCTTGTTATCATGATCAAACATGTCATTCAATGCATTTTTACAAACTGCATTCTGTACATCAGATGAATTTGCTCTAAAGCTTCTGTACCCACTGATCCTTCACATACATAAATGGCAACTTTTTAAGTTAGGATTATCAGAGAAATTTTGTCGAGTGCTTTTTTTCTACCAAAGTAAAATATAAGAGGACAATATATGATAAATAACTGAAATGATAAGATTTACTTCTCAACAGGATTCAAAGTTACTAAAATAAAATGGGCAAAGAGCCTTGATTTTCTCATCAGGGAAACTATTTACTCTTGTTAACATACACTATTTGATTTTTTTGGGACTAATTGTAATGACTGCTTGTCTGGATCACATCAGAAACAACTGGCTGATGGCTGATGAGATTTTGATTATTTAATCTTCCATGGGAGGTCACTTAAATGTTACAGATGAAAATCTAGAAAAGCCATAAGGGCTCTATAAGGGCTTGTTAAATCTGTTGTCATTCTGAATCTGAACATCAGGGAGTCATATCAAAATGTACAGTGACTGACAATTCTGCCTTTATGGTATTTTGCAAAATGCTTTGTTTTAAGTAGAATTGTGGGAAATATAGAGATGTGACCAATTTTATTTTTAGTTGAATCAAACACTTGAATTTGTAGATTACCAGTAACCTTTATTGAAACTATCTTTTGCCTTTTCCAGTTTCACTGTGTGGTTTAGAGGGGCCTTTGCATTCTAGATCATATCAGGTCATTGGGTGGCTCAGTTTTTCAACTTGGCTGTTTGCCTTTGGCTCATTCACCATTTTAATATTTTGAAGGGACTATCACAGCCACAGATTATCATACACTTAATTGAATTACCATTTCAGTCAAATACACAACTCTTCTAATAGAATTCTGATTCTCACCTTAGGGAAAAAGCTGCCTTATTTGAGAGTTGATCAGGGTGAGATTTGAGATGAATGACTATTTACTTTCATAGATACCACTGAAAACTTAGCTTCTAGGTCATTTTAGATCATGCTGTCTGAGATATTCTTGTATAATCTCTTTTTATTATTATATTATAACAAATGGGGGTACAGAAAGGAAAAGGGG
>CM044448.1:55315845-55343241 GCA_024363595.1 Xenopus borealis
CAGAAAGGTCTTTATTTCCCTTCTTACCTCTTCTAGGCAATCAGGGTCTTTAAGCAATGTATTATTAAGTTTCCAGGTCCAGTCTCTACGTTTTAGACTAGGAATAGATAGTTTAAGGAATATTGGGGCATGATCCGATAATAATTGGATACCAATCCTACAGTCCGTGACCCATTGCAATGCAAAGTGAGAAATAAACAGATAGTCTATTCGACTGTATGACTGGTGTACCTGAGAGAAAAATGTGTAATCTTTATCATGAGGGTGGTTAACTCTCCAGCTGTCCATCAACTGGTTAGTGTGAAATAGTTTTTTAATATGTCTTAAGACCTTTAATGACAGATTGGTTTTCCCTGACGAAGAATCTAGTATGGGATCTAAAGTCAGATTTAAATCCCCTCCTAGTACAATCAGACCTTCAGCAAAACTCTCCAGCCGGGACAGGACCCCCTCCAGAAACCTTTCTTGGTTTTGATTTGGTGCATAGCAGTTTGCTAGTGTTACTTTCTGCCCTGCTATGTTTATTTTTAGCAATACATATCTTCCCTGGGGATCAAAAAAAGAATCTAGTAAAGAAAATGTCAGTTTTTTGTGAAGTGCTATGGCGACTCCTTTGCTTTTAGAGTCTGGGTTATCACTACAATACCAATTTGAGTAGTATTTATTTCTGAAGGATGGTCTGTGTCCCAGCCTGAAGTGTGTTTCCTGTAAAAAAACAATTAACGCATTTTGTTTGTGTAAACCTGTAAGGATCTGCGACCTCTTCATAGGAGAGTTAAAACCCCGGACATTGTAGGAGCAGATTTTAATGTCGGCCATTGTTGTTGATCTGTTTCTGCTTTTTTTGGTTAAGGGAGCGGCTGAGTATTAAAGGAAAGAAAGAGAAGGTTAACATTGACAGTAATTCAACATCTAAACATGGTAGCCTATATTTGTTCTCAGACATTATGCATATTAAGTTGTTAACTATAACGTTTGAATAACTTAGACAGTTCTGCCTATGCATTCGATACCTATGTGGGGGCATAGGTTGGACTATTCTCCTGCAAGTAAATATATGTTTCAAACAATTAAACAGTTTTTTTCTAAACTCTGAGAGCGTTCGTATATCCGGTTGAGCCCTGATATTTTATTTATCCTTTTATCTATTGACTCGAAAAAAGCCAGAAGACTTAGCCTTATTTATTCTAACTCAGTCCAGAGTTAGAGTCAGGTGTTCATATTTCTCTTCTTAGTAGGGGTCCCTTGTCCACTTCTTGGTGTTTGGTTCCTAGATCTGTTTTGGTTTGAAGAAAATGTATCCCTCAGGGGAGTGTTTGTCGGCATTGTCCAGTCCCAAGATTCCCAATTAGGGATATCTATGTGTGGTAGATTGAGATTCTCCAGGAATGTTGGTATGTCCTTATAACGTCTCAATGAGATTGATTTGCCGTTTTTGATGACTGTTAGTGCAAATGGGTATCCCCATTTATAACGGATAGAATGTTCTTTTAGCAAATCCAGGATAGGTTTCAGCGCTCTGCGTTGTCGCAAAGTGTTCCTTGATAGATCTTGAAAAAGTTTAATTTTAGTTCCAGCCAAATCTATGTCACCAGTGTCTCTAGCTCTCAGCATTATTGCTTCTTTGACTTTGAAGAAGTGTATTCTGCATATTACATCTCTTGGGACCTCAGAAGAAGGGTCCTTCGGTCTGAGCTCCCTGTGGATTCTGTCTATCATCAGAGGTTTTCCTGGGGGTTCTCCCAGTAATGTGTTAAACACTTTTGTCATTGTAGACAGTAAGTCCTGTGGGGCAACCGATTCTGGTAATCCTTTAATTCTGATATCATTCCTTCTGGAACGGTTTTCTTGGTCATCAAGAAGGTTTTGTAGTTGCAGAAAGCGTGAGTCATATTGTGCTAATATCTTTTCCACCTTTGTAATATTGGAGGTGTTTGCATTAACAGATTTTTCGAGTTGCACATGTCTTTCTCCAATCGCTTGCATTTCTTTGTGAACAGTGATAATTTCAGATTTTAAAGACTTTTCTGAATTAGCGATAAGTTTTTCTATGTCCTGCCTGGAAGGTAGTGATAGCAAGTGTGCTCTGAGTTCAAAGTCTCCTGATGTGTGCAGGCCCAAGCATCCATCTTGTGTTTCCTGCCCCCTCTCGCTACTTATTGCCAAAGTGCTTGTGTCCACCTCTTTCCCCCGTTTCCCTTCGGGGTTATTATGCTGGGTGGGGTGTAATTTATTGTCTATTATTTGGTTATAGATTTCCTTACCCGCTCCGCTGTGTGGAGGGATTTCGGTGTGGAGTGACGCAGGTGATAATTGCCAGTCTTCTCCTTGTTCCCAGCAAGGCGATGCGCCTTGTGACATTGCGGCTGTGCCTACTGGTGACGGAGGCTCCGGATCCGCTTCTTGGCTGTTTGGTGAGTCAGCTGCCTCCTTGTCCCCCGCTTCTTCTTGTGGTTGGGGCTGTGAATTAGATCCTCGGAGGTTAGGTGTGCGAGGTTCCCAAGATGGCGGCCGGCCCAGCGCCTTCTCCTGCACGTCGGGGCTAGAAGCGGATCTTTGCTGGAAGAACTTTGCTAGAGGAGTTTTGGTTTGCTGCTCCTGTTCTTCCGATCCTTTTTTCCCTTTTTTGGGTTTCCCCATATCCTCTGCAGTATCGAGTCTATGCTAAATATCGGCTCTCAGTACACGGAGCTCTTCAGAACACGTCCTCACGCAGCCATAGCCAGACCACGCCCCCCGTCTGAGATATTCTTGGAACTATGTTTGAATACCTGACCAATGCTTTCCTATACCTGTAAATGTGTTATTGACAACCATTGACCTTGAAACCAGGGTGCAAGGTGTGAGTTAAGGTGTCACAGGCCTTCATTCTTGCCCCATTGTAATATAATGTAGCTGCAGAGATGAATAGAGACTGTTGGGTATCTTAAATACAAACTTCAAATTTCTAAGCGAGTTAAGCAGATGATGCAGTTTCATTTTTGTAGTGTTTGAATTCTATTAAATTAAGACAATACTGCAAGATGAAACTATCACCCAGTGCTACACTGTAGGGGTGGGAATATGTGAACTGAGAAATATGAGAAATAGCTGTACTGTAAATTCCATTAAGCAAAGCAATGCAGAGTTCCCATTCTCCAAACTGATATTTCATGATCTGAAGCCAGTAGAACTTGTAGGTAAGGTGTAAATGGATGCAACCATTTGGAATGCTATGGGAAAATACAGTTTTCATTCCTCAAGGTTTTTTCCACTTTTTTACCGCTGGAACTTTCTTGCTGCTTTAATGTTTCATATTGATTTAAATGGATTATGCAAGGACTGAAGTGGTATAAAATCTAGCGTTTGGCCAGTGTAAAATAATACACACACATCGATAAATTCCCCATTTATCTTACACAGCTTTTTATACTGTTAAATCACAATGGTGTTTTACACAGTAGGATAAATAGACCCTTAAAAGAGAAGAGGCAGAGTAAAGTCATAAAACATAATTTGTAATTAATACATATATGTTTATAGGACTGGGATGATGAACTTGCAGTCTAGTGACTTCAATTACACTATATATTTCAGATATAGAGATATAGGATGGACCAGCCATTACTGATGTATTTGCTATATAAGTTTTGTAGGGAAACCCTGTAGCTGCCAGTGTAACCTGAATAGCCACAATCCACTCTCTCGGAGTATATACTTCCATAAATGAAAGCCCACACCAGCATATCATTCAGAAAAACAGTACAGTATACAGAAAAGAGCAACATGCATTGGGCTTAAGATAAATTTCTTTTTTTTTACCAGCATTTCCACCATCTTTTGCATTTTGCAACATGTCAATTTTTTTTTTCAATTTTGATGACCAAGGAGCAGATTTATTTAGGGGGTCGAATTTCGAATAAAAAAATTTGAAATTCGACCATATATTTTTTATTTCAATCAATTTTAGGTTATTTGATAGTCGAAGTAGCAAAAAATTACTTAAAAATTCAAATTGTTTTAATTGGAATTTTCACTTCGACCCTTAGTAAATGTGCCCCAACTGTTGTTTATTTTGATTGAGTCTAAAATGGCTTCTTCAGAGTCAGTATATGAAAAATAATTGTCTGTAGGCACAGAGGATTATGATGATATATACAGTATCTGAAAATGTTCTGAGGTTTGAAATTTTTGTTCAATGTATCATTTTAAAAATAATAATAAAGTCAAATATACAGTAACTGACCAAACAGAATGGACTAGGGGGAGCATATAATAAAAACTTACAGCAGAGAAACATTTTTTGCAGAAATCTGTGGATGATGCGCTGCTGCAAAGTCATTTTGCATTCTTCTCACTACAATAGCTCGGTTGATTTCTTTCAGATTACCAAACCTATGAATATGTTCTAAAGGAGTCTATATCAAGGAAGAGTAGATAAGATGTTTATCTGATGTGTTTACAGAGAAATAAGAGGGTTTTTTAAAATACATTTTTGCTCAATATACTTGTTATTTATGACTATCATTACAGATCCTTAAATAAAAAGTTAGAGTGATACCTTGTTTCTGTCACTAGAAAATAAACAGCCCAAAACTAGAACATAAGGGGAAAATCCTTATTGCTTTTTATAAAATAAAAATATATTTAATACCTGGAGACTTTATTTTTAATATACTCTTTTGTTTTTCCAATTTGTTTACTATACACAGATATAACCTTTGGAAAAAAAACCCAATGATGCAATGACATCTCCATAGAGAAAATGAAAAGGGATGTGTGTACCTACTTAAAACTAAAACTGCTGCTATCAATTTTTATAATTGCCTTCCAAGCTGACAAGATGAGAACCTATCCATTCAGATAATCGCTTTCTGAGCTGACAAGAATTGTGTATTTAAAAAAAACACACAGGAGTAGCAATTCATAATGGGACGACAACCAATATTTGAAGCTTTACCTGTCTTTAAAAAAAGAGATTAAATCATCTTTAATAGGGGGTGTAGGTATAAAAAATATAATTTTACTATATATGCTATTTTGTTAGATATCAGCTTGTTTATAGAGAAGGGAGCTCAGATGTTTATAATAAAGCTGTCCGAAGGGATACAAGTATGGGAACTGTTAATTGAGATCCCCAAACCAGACGATCTACAGAATGTAAGGAGGGAGAATATCTGGTATGTGTATATGTGTTTGACTCTTTTTGATCGAATATGCAATGTAACTTCACCCACAGTATTGTAACATTGAAATTTACAGCTCTCTCACTAAGCATTGGTACAGTAGGGAGAGGTATTAAATGATAACAAGAGAAATACAATTACAATACAATTTCAATCAAAATTAGAATAAGAAATAAATCAATTAATATAAAAAAGAAAATGAACACTCTCCCAAAGCATCTTATATTTCATACGTTGTACAGTTCTTATTGTCTTAAAGAGTACTTCCTCCACAATAACTTTATGGATCATGTTGTAGTATATTTTGTCTGTCCATTTGTACTTCAATGTTTTCCAGTCCATATCATTCCCCCTTCCTCCAACCACCACCACATAAGTAAATTTAGAACACACATTCATGGTTATGAATTGCAAATCAAAGGGGCATCTTTTTTTTTTATTTAATGACTTTTCCCACCTAATCTTTTCACCCATATTCTAACACCTGGCTCTCCATCCCTCTTTCCTCCAGCAACTTCCCCTAACAATCTGTCTCCTGACACTCAAAAACCTCATCTATTTTACTCTTTCTTTTGCTGGGGATCAGAATAGAGACTTTTCCCTTTCTCCCGGTGTTCCTCTTTCTCCATTCTCTCTAATTCTGCCTCGTCCTCTTCTTATAAATGCCTCCAAGATTTCCCTCCTATCAAAATATACCTATTTTCAGCTGCTAGGGTAAATATACCTGGAGACTTATCTTTCTTGACTTTCTTCTTTGATTTGCTGCCCACCATTTTCCATTCCCTTCTTTTTGAGATGTCAGTACTTTTTATTCCCTTCATTCATCCCCCTTTCACTCTTCCTTCCATATTTCTCTCGCTCATTCCCTCTCACTTCTGAGGGTGCCCACAAACTGTCTCTTTTACTTCTTCTGCCCTCTCTCAGTCTGCCGCAGATTCTCCCCAGTAATTGGGATACTCATCTCCTGTGCCAAATTCAGAAAATCCTTCTAAATGTTACGTCAGGCTTCAGGGCAACATCTATACGCATATAAAGACTTCATGCACAGGTTGCACATTATTGCTTGGAAACATTCTTCTCTTGGGTACCCCCCACAAAGCACATTTTTGTATATTGTACTTCACAGCATAGTTGGACCCACATTTATAGTATAGTATAGACCTATAGAGGCAGTGGTGATAACATCCTCTTGGAGAGGAATGTGGCTGCGGGATAGCAGGTATAGTAGGGGTGATGGTGCCTATAGTAGCAGTGATAACACCTAATGGGAAAGGACTGTGACTGTGGGAGAGCAGGTAACATAGTAACACTGTAAGTTAGGTTGAAAAAAGACATACATCCATCAAGTTCAAACTTTCAAGTCTATATCTAACCTGCCTAACTGCTAGTTGATCCAGAGGAGTGCAAAATACCCCATTTGAAGCCTCACCAATTTGCCTCAGTGAGGGTGAAAAATGCCTTCCTGTCTCCAAGATAGCAATCGGACCAATCCCTGGATCAACTTGTACTATGAGCTATCATAATCACCGCACCAGAGGCCACCCCTTTAGACTAGAAGAAAAGGACTTTCATTTGAAGCAGTGTAGGTGATTCTTTACAGCCAGGAGGGTGAGGTTGTGATGGCTGATTCTGTTGATGCTTTTAAGAGGGGCTTGGATGATTTTTTGGACAGATATAATATCAAAGGCTATTTTGATACTAAACTCTACAGTTAGTATAGCTATAGGCAGATATGGTTTGTGTGAAAGAGTGGAGATGTGTGTGTGTATGCTGGGTTTTTAATTTGGAGGGGTTGAACTAGATGGACTCTGTCTTTTTTCAACCCAATTTAACTATGTAACTGTGTAACTATAATAATCCTCTATTCCCTCCTTTGCTAAAGTCATCAAAGCCCTTCTTAAAACTATCTAATGTATCAGCCAGAATGACTGATTCTGGGAGAGAATTTCACATCTTCAAAGATCACTATAAAAAAAACCCTTCCAAATATTTAGATGGAGCTTCCTTTCTAATCGGAATGGGTGACCTTGTGTCATCTGGAAAGACCTACTGGTAAATAAAGCATTAGAGAGATTATTATATGATCTCCTTGTATATGTATACATAGTTATCATATCACCCATTAAGTGCCTCACCTCCAGCCTAAACAACCCCAACTTTGCTAATCTTTCTTAATAGCTGAAAATTTCCATATCTTATACCAGCTTAACTGCCCTTCTCTGCAACCTCTCTAATTCAATATTGTCCTGTTTGAATGCTGGAGCCCAAAACTGTATGATATATTCTAGATGGGGCCTTACCAGTGCTCTGAGCAGTGGAAGAAAACACCCTCCATTTAATACAGCTGAAGACTTTGAAGCTGCTGATTGGCATTGCTTGCTACAGCTAAGTTTATTATCTACAGGGGCTCCAAGATTATTTTCCATTATAGATTTGACTAGTGCTGTCCCAGTAAGGGTTTATGTGGCATGGATATTTTTACATCCCAGGAGCATGACTTTACATTCATCAACATTGAATCTCATCTGCCACTTAGCTTCCCAGATTGCTAGTTTGTCAAGATCCTGTTTCAAGGATGCCGCATCCTGGATGGAATTAATTGTGCTGCACTGTTTTGTGTCATCTGCAAGCACTGATACAACCATCATTAATGAACAAATTCATTCACTGAGAAACTCCACTAAGAACCTTACTTCAAGTAGAGGATGCACAACAAAACATTCAGCAACACATTTTGAAGATATATATACTATATAAATTGCTTGTTTGTCAAGGAATTATGACATAATCACAAGATAGATAAGGTAAAAGACAAGAACAAAGTGAGGTTGAAAGCAATGTGACAAGGAAGGTTTACTCTGTCTGCTCTGTGTTACTTTGCATTTGTAATTTTCCCATGTGTACAGTTCAAAGCTGGTTCAGATGAAAAAAAAATCACACAGAGTCAGTAATACATTGTGAAATGCACCAATTAATTAGCCCTGAAATGAACGAAATAATGCCATCACTGGTGGATTATTATGGAAAACTGTTAGATGCTTAAGTCTAAAAGAAAAATTCAGGAACCCTCATCAATAACTTTGTTGCTAGCATCAGCTTTTTTGGAAACAGGGTTGTACAATGAATCTTTACATGGATCACAAATGGCCTGTAAATTGTTTATCTAGCATTGACACTGGGTTTTATGTATTCTCTCAAGGCATTGGGAGAGCTTTGGAGCTCTGTCAACAATACCTGTCAGATGCTGGCCACCAACTCTTAAAGGGGATGTAAAAAATTAAATCCCATTTAAACTTTCTTTAATGAAAAAGAAATCTATCTCCATTATACTTTAGTTAAAAAATGTGTACCATTTTTATAAGAAACCTGATTGTATACAGTGAAATTCCCCCTTTGTTTTACTTGCTCTGACGGCTGAGGATACGAAATTTCATATGGTCCCTAACTGCTCTGCAGGGAATCAATCATACTTTCAAATGGCGGGGAGGGGGAGAGACTTCCCAGAACTTGTGCAGCTTTGTTTGTTTCTCTGTAAAGCAGTCGGGGACCATGTAGAGATTTGTATCCACAGGCCCAGATCAGTCTGATTATTAATCAGTCTTGGTGTATCAGCTCTTATGGCAGATATTATTTGACTTTTGCTGTTTTGATCATTTATGACAATCGCTAAGGTTAGCCTCCCAACTGAAGCCCAGACCACACTGAGCATGTGCGTAGACTTGGTATTGCAAAGATCTTTAACATAGTTACAACTTTGAAAACAGAAATCATTTGTTTAATTAGGCTTCTGATGCAGTAAGTTCATGTTTATGTTTAGTATGTAAAATACAGCATTTATAGCATTATTCTATATTAGACTTTAATCAGTTGCTTAGAGACCAGTTAAAGTCTTGACCTTGCAGTTAGTGACAGTAAGAAGGGAAATCACTTTCCCTTATAAGTTTATAAAAACTTTTTATAAACACTTTATCAGAATATTTAATCTATATTGTTACTGGAACTATACCTAAGGAGTATATTCAGACTCATGAGTGATGTTGAAGCAAATGTCCAGAGAAATACTCACATAGAGAGTACAATGCACTAATGTTCCTCTTGGGCCTATGGCCAGAGCTAGCCATTAGGCACATCAGCCTCAACTGCACCATACTGCTTGAAAGTGCAGTCAAATATTTTGAGTCTTTCTCTAAAATCAATATTGGCATTCTGTTCCTGACTGCCCACAGTGAATAAACCTTTAACCTGGATAACAGGTCCCATACCTGTATGGGGTACATCATCCCTTACAATACATTAGTGATATTTTGAATTCCCTGTATAGCTCAGCATGCAGCCACGTGCCTTTATATGGTCACTGAAGCCCTCAGTGACTTCTAATATCCTTGTAATTTACAGTAGGGGATACATAACTTATAATGCACAAGTGCACAAATTTCACTGTAAACTCCTGCAGCCTTATTCCTTGTGTTCCAAGCTGCAGCATGAAACACTTAAATAGATAATACATGTTATCTTTGTCCAGTTGTTTTCCACAAACAAAGCTTCTGAAACTTTTTTGTACAATATGCATCAAGGAAAGGCTATACCCATTTTAAAAGAGGCAACATTTTAATTAGATTCTAAATTCCTAATTACACATCTTTCAAAACAACATATTACCTTATGTTGTGTGAAAATAGTAAATACCAGTAAAAATTATAGTTTCTTAATGTTCACTGATCTAGATACAACTGCAGAGAGATCTGCTTTCTTCAGCAGTTATTGATATTAATTGCTGTATTAGAATGGGCTATGGGAATACAGATCTCCCATTGCAAGCATAAGGGATCATTATTTATAAGCTAAATGATCTCACAAATTTTACACATAACATTTCCACTGGAAATATTAAAAAATAAAAAAATTACAAATTGGTGCTGAATTCTAAACTTTAAACTGGTGCAAAGGGACAGTGAATGTAACTCTTTATTAAACAACATATATTTTGATTTGAAGCAGAAAAGAACATGGTTTAAATGAGGCTTCAAAAATCTTTTGGAAGGAAAAAATGAACCAGCTTCATTACTTTGTACTGGGAGAGAAACAATGCAGCTCAGATTTATTTAAAGGCTAAATCAACAGATCAAATTCCTATTTATAACTGATCATAGCCTTCAGGGATTTGAAATCTCAACCCCACCCCCCCCAAGGAAACTGAGTTATCAAACCTCTTAGTAAGGTATGAACAATGTTCATTTCTTTTACTTTTGACTCTGCTGGTTCAATCCATATTGACAGTGAGTACAGATGAGTGAAAATATTTTAGCATGTTTCACTGAGAAAAAAAATTCCCCTTGACTCTATGAGTGATTTTATCACGATCCGGCAAGCTGCGACAAAACACCGGTGTCAAGTCGGTGAGACGGAATTAAGGTAAGAGATGGAAATGTTGGATTATCCAGTGCAACACGACTGTCGGATACAGACGCAGCGTGCAGCATCTGCATCCAACAGTCATGTTGCGTTGGATCAAAGCTGCAACACCATCCGGCATTACTTACCTTACTTCCGGATCCAACCGAAATCGTCCATGGAGTTTAGCCCTAATAGATAAGTAAAAAAATGTTACACATTCAAAAAAAAGTTGCATGGTTTGAAAAAACACCCATTGACTTCAATGCATATGGCAAATGTTTTTCCATTTCCAAAATTTCTGCATCAGATTCACCTATAACTAATAGTGGGATAATCGAACCACAAATATTTTGTTCTGAATTGTATAGTTAATTTGAGCTAGAAATAATTATTGTCAAATCTAGGTAGGAAGAGTTATACATTTTAGCACTGATGCTTTTTTCCACAACAGCATAAAATTCTAATTCAACTATTTTTTTTTCAAAAGTGTTTTTATTTCTTTTATGCTTTACAAACAAATAAATAATATAGGTAACAAATAACCAAGTGAAATCAAATAATATTGAGTTTGAATAATAGTTAGCATTTCTAAACTTACCGAAGTGACCATCGTAAAAGAACCTCTCTGTTGGCAAAAGAATTGTATAAACAAACTTTATCATGTAATTCCTGTAGGTAGTTTGAGTAAATCATTTGTCATATTCACAGTTGCGATGAATAGCCAATTAGCAATCTATTAAGGTATTGACTCCTGGGGGGTTCTGTAAATGTATTGTATTTATGAGTAATTGGTTAGCCTCCTGGATAAGCTCAGTTCCACAAAGTAATTCCTTTTCATATAATGTGGTATGTTGAAATGTTTGTATAGTTAGCTGTCTGATAATTGGCGGTAACGTGTTTATATATGTGAGCCAGATGTTAATACATTTTTCTGTATTTGTCTCTTTATTCGTTAAAGTTTCCACCCAGTCCATGTGGAAAATAAATTGCAGTTTTTCTAATACCAAAGATATGGGTAGGGGGGACTGAGCTAACCATTTATGAAGTATGGCTTGTCTGGCTGCTGCTGCTAAACGTTCAGCTAAGGCTTTTTCTGATTTAGATATATTTGTGTCATGCGGGTATTTACTGAATATAGCCCAGGTGGCTGTAATGGGCATTGTTTCCCCTGAAATATTGTTCCAATAGCTGGCGATTTCCCCCCCAAATTGTTGAATATGTGGGCATAACCATAGGCAGTGTATTAAATCTGCTATAGCTTCTCCGCATTTTATACACCTGTCCAAGAGGGCAGTGCTGAAGTGACTTCTTTTTAGTGGTGTTAAGTAAGTATGATATAATATTTGTAAGGTCATTTCTTGATAAATGCTAGCTGGTAAATTCTTCATTGCTCATGTGTGTAATTGAAGAATGTCTTTGTATCTGCAGGTGAGCAATTTCCATATATTGAACTACTAAGACAAATGCAACAATTCAGGGTGAAATGTATATGAATGCATTTCCCCTAATTGTTGCCAGCAAACCCGTTCAGATACTGTCTGTTACAAAGTCACTAAAACTTAACCAGTATCTGAAAGGGTTTGCTGTCAACAATTAGGGGAAATGCATTCCGATACATTTCGCCCTGTATTGTTGCATTTGTCTTAGTAGTTCAATATATGGAAATTGCTCACCTGCAGATACAGTTTTGTTTAAATTTTCTACAGTAGATTTTAGGAGGCAACCTTTTTTTATTTTTGAAAAACCCTGATCATGGGGCTCTTGTTAATTCCAAGAAGCAGAAGAACCACTCAGAACCTGGATGAAAATGGCCATTTTATTATCAAGTTTACAATTTATTTAATATAAAATGCCAAAAAAAAAAATAACATGAACTTTCAAAAAATTACACCAAATTCAACAATGCTTGCCAAACTTTGCAATACTGTAATGGGCTACCTCCTGTGTCAGCTTACGATCCACAGGGGAACTGGATGGGCAGGTAATTGGAAACCATCCCTTCAGGCATCACACCTGGTTGATTGCCATTTCCATCCAAGATAACCTTGCCCCTGGAAAGCATTCCACCTACTGGCTTCAGTCGCTGTGACATTTAAACAACAACTTCCCCAAATACATGCCCCTGGGTTTGGTGGGCACATGTGCCCACATTGTACTGATTTCCTGGCTTGCCTGTGCCTACCCTACCACCCATTGTAACCTCCCTGCTTCTTTACCCTGTCCAGCAGTGGCGGAACTGTCAGGGGAGCAGGGGGTGCAATTGTACAAGGGCCCGCCGGTAGTTCTTGTGCAGTTAAAAAACCCACTTTCAGTGCGGCGCAAGCATAAAAAACTGCTTTTGGAGGGGGTGGGTGGGATGGTCTGCACCTGGGCCAACCCATCATCATTACTGCTGTCAAGGCTCCATCCCCTACATCCTTGAACTACAGGTACGGAGATCCCTTATCAGTTAATTTAAACTTAGTATTAATGCTCCTTGGCTCAGGTCTCCCACAGGGGAAATCACCCCATTCACTAAAGTTTTAAGTATTAATGGAAAGGAGATTTACAGAGATCAGAGGTCCAAGTATAGGTTCCCATTTCATTACATCCTAGTAAGGGAGAGGGGATTTTTCCTTTAGGATTATAAAGCTGAGTTATTGTGATTCTTGGTGTTACTTGGATTAGGCCTAGCATACTGTAGGTGTCTTTCACATTTAGACTTATGGTGAATGGATTATTCACAGGTTATTTTTGTGTTAGCTCTTGGCTATTTAGGTCATAAAACTCTTTAGGAAAACCCCTTAGCAAACATCAGTACTCTGCTAGAAATCTGCAGCAGTTTGGTATAGTGCTACAGCTAGCATTACCCACAACTGTTACTGACTAATATCATCTTATGTATATGTATTAAAAGATCATCTTCTGTAAGGTTTGGGTCTTAAGAAGATGCCAGTAACTAATTTATGTGGATCTAAAGGTTGATGAGAAGTGTAACACAACTACAGATGGCAGGTTGAAGATTGGATACCTATAATTCAATAAATTAACCCCTCAGCTTTTCTGCATTGCCTATAAACAATGATTGTTCATGGAAGTTGCATGTCTTTGTAATTCCATTTTCCTTTTTTCATTTCACTGGGCAGAAAATACACTGCAAAATAATAATATTTCCATATTAAACCATTCAGTGGTTTTCTTAGTTACTGTACATCCAGCATAACTCAACTATTCATGAATGCCCCCTATATGCTATGTGGATTAAATATTTCCGGCAGGTTCAGAATAAGTACATCAGTTCAGCTGAAGCTTAAATATGCTTAGTTTAGCCTGTGTCTGCCATCATATCACACAGTGCTTTACAGTATTTGTATTTATACAGGGATTTTATTTCATCAAGGTATGATTATCTTCAAACAAAGACACCTTTTTACAGGTTTCTCCAGCACTCATTTTATATTTTCTACTTAAGGATATTTAAGTCATTTACCATATTTTAATTTGCAGGTGCTGCTTAGAAATCCCACAGATGCTTTGTAGAGGCTGAAGCAATTGGTCTACTTGTAAATGCATTAAATAATCACTGATTATTACTGACCCATTTAATGCATTTACAAGTATATCAATTGCCGTTTAGACTGATTATTAATAAGTCTGAATGGCACCTGGTTATTTTATATATCTGTTTAAACATTTATAAATATCTTAATGCAAAACAAAATCTTTCTATCTTTCTTCTACACGTGCCTGTCTATAGAAATGGAAATGGGATGCCATGAAAATTGTAAAAAGTTACTTAATTCTTTATTGGCTGAATAATGTAGTAATAGTCACTTACAGTATGTTTGCATTAAAATATGTTTATCTGATTATCAGATACAGCATTTGCAGAATTCCAGCAATATTGCAGTGGTTGCCTTAGGGGGGGGTTATACCCGAAAATCCAAAATGTTCTCATTATTTTATTAAAACTACTTCAATCAAACTTCCATCCACAATTTTACCTTATATATCAATAAATGAACTAAAAAAAAAACTGTGCCTATTGACCCTGGGGAACCCTGGAGTTACTGCCACCATGGACCAAGTAGAAACATAAATAGTAGGTCAGATGCAAACATTGTTTTGAAGGCATTCTCTGAAACTGATGCAGCGCCTCAAAAATTTGCAGCTACAACTTGAATACAATTAGGGGGAAGAGTAATAAAATTTGCAAAGAGAATACATTTGCACACTGCACACTAACCCAAACTATAAAATTATCAGTTGCTATCCTACTGGCACGTCAGGGACAAAGTATTTGCAAAGGTAACATTTTTTACTTTGCGAACATTAATTCACATTCGAACAAATTGTGAATGATTTTTGCATTAGCAACCAATATTACCCATCAGTGTCAAAACACAAGTATCAGTTTAAACAAGCTTGATACATAGTAAAAGTTAAACATTTTTCATTTCTTTTACGAACATTCAACATAGATTGTATTCAAAATAGATTGTATTTGAACATTGTCTGTGTTTTGCCACCTTATTTATTAAAATTTTTATTACTATTATTATTATTATTTATTATTATTAACATGTATTTATATTGTGCCAACATATTTTGCAGCGATGATTTAAGCAGAATCCCCTGAAAAATAGTGATGAGCGAATTTATTCACCAGGGGCGAATTCGAGGCGAATACCCGCGATTTGCCGCTGGCGAATAAATTTGTGAATCACCAGCTAAATTTTGCTTTGCGAAAATTCGCCAGAAAAACGGGTCGCGCGTTGTTTTTGACGTGATTTTTTCTGCGAAGCGAATCTCAAGGAGATCCACCCATCACTACTGAAAAATTTATTTTTCCCTGTGATGAAAAAAGTTATCTCCAATTTAATACGTTTGGTTGTCTGTGTGTAGTGGTTGTTTGGAATATGTGACAGTGGCAGAGAGCAGATAAGTGATGTGGAGAAAGGATGTTATCTACATGTGCACATACTGGAGGGGTTCTGTAGACTTTTTGGTAGTCCTTCTTTTAATTTAATAGAAATGACAATGTCTATTTTCTGTCTAAATAGCACATCCTAGTCATGTTTCCCATAAGAAAAAAATTGAACTGAGACCTGATCATTGGTTATATATGTCTGCTCAAGAATAATAATGGAACTATAAGACTCTCACAAGGCCAACAACATTAAATAGCTTGCATCATGTCCAACATAATGTTGTAAACCATGTATTGCATTTTTCTTCAGCATTCTGTCACTGTTCCACTTTTTCCTGCCTTGGTGATTTTCTGTGCTGTTTTCCTTTAACGGTAATATTATTTTACACTCTCCGTGACTTGTGCACCTGCAGTTTGGTTCCCAGCCATTCATCCTATTTTGAATTCCCTTAGATTTGTCATGCTGCTTTAGAAATTTACATAGTAATGTCTAGTCTTTAGGGTGTCTTTTATAGCAGACAAATAAAATAGTTTTGATGTTTGTATGTAAAACTTATCAGTTGAATCATTTGTGTTTCAAAATATCATATATCCACTTATATTACTAGCATTATGTAGACATTTCGAAAATAAAATTTTATATATATGGGAATTTTAGTACCTTTTCAAGATGACATTATATATTGACTTTTTTTTGAGTAGCCGCTTGCATATTATCCTGCAATACGCCTTATGCAGGACCCAGTTCTGCTCTAAATCTTAAAGATAAAACGGCTTGTACCACGGGGAAACAGCAGATTTAATTTATAAAACAACCTCTGTGTTTTTAATCTTCCCATAGCATTTATTTATATATTTATTACCAACAAGTTCTTTAATTTTTGCTTCTAGTCAGAAGTTTAGAAATCTTTTGGTTCCTAATAACTGGAAAAATGGTTATTTAAAGATAACTACATCTTGCTTAACATGTCAGGCTCCAAATTCTTAACGCTTTGAAGCTGCAAATTAATGACGAGCAAGAACAGTGACTATCTTTCAGGGAAAACTGACCTCTTTCTTATAGCACATCGCTAATGTCATCTGTCTGGTGCATCTCATTATGTGAATTTCATGTGTAAGAGAAAGGAAAAAAAAAGTGTCTCCAGGCAGCAGGCAAATAAAACGAACTTCAGTTCTTTAGCACTTTGAACATTTTTGATCTAACACCTTCCGAAGAATTCGCCATCCCCCCGTTTGTGCATAACACTCTACTTGTGTCATATATTCTCTGTGACTAATTATGTTAATTCCGTGCCATAAAAGTAACTGAAGGCTGTTAAAGAATAAAGGTTTTTGAGTGGTCGTACTTCAGAAACACCCCTTTTGAACAAAGCATATTTAGTCATATTTGCTGTAACAGAAAGGGGGTTTGTGCTAAAAATACAACAAAGACTAGTGAATATGCCCATTTATTCCAACTTTCTTAGGTCATTTATGAAAAAGTTGAAGAGAAGCCTTTTAGTGCCTATAATTTGCATAAAGCTGGTGTCCCATTAATGAGATAACTTCCTGTCTATTGTGCATGAACAGCTGGAAATAGAAACTAGTAACATTTCAGATGCCCAATTACTCAGCCTGCTAGGATCAGAGATGCACTACAAAGCAAACATGACATGCAGTGCAACAGGCGCTGCTATTTACCTCTGCCTTGATATTATGAATATATATGCAATTAAGTGTGTACCACAATAACAGTTTATACATTTTAAAAAATGAGAAAATGTAATAAACCAATTTGATAACATTGGTTGGACATATCTATACATTTATTGTTGGAAATTTTAGCAAAAATTAAAAATGTAGTGTTTAGCTCCAGGAACAGGTTTATCAAAGGTCGAATTTCAAATTTCAAAATTCAAATAAAAAAAAGACCAACCAAAATATATTAAAATCCAAATCCAATTTTTTTAATGTAGACTGTATTTGATCGTTCCAACCGAAATCGGATTGTATTCGATCATATTCGATGTGAAGTATTTTAATAGAAAAACTTTTTTTTCCACCAAATGACTCTATGGGGCAGATTTACTAAGGGTGAATTTTCAAAGTAAAAAAACATTTCATAGACATAAATGTGGTCAAATCGAACGATTGAAAGGATTTTGCGCAATATACTTTGAATTCTTGGAACTTAGAAAATTTTTCAGGACAGGTTCTATGAGGTCTCTCATAGGCTAAAATGGCAAATCGGCAGCTTTAAGGTGGTGAAGTGTCGAAGTTGAAGGATTTTAAAATGGCAGTACTACGAAAATTTGACTCAAATTTTATGCTATTCGATAGTCGAAGTAGCCCAAAATTAGTTCGAAATTAAAATTTTAATCGAATATTCACTTCGACTTTTAGTAAATGTGCCCCTAGGTATAGGTAGGTTCTAGGAGGTCCCACATAGGCAATTTGCCAGGTTTTAGGTGGTGAATAGTGGAAGTTGAAAATTGAAACTGACAGTACACTATAAATTTTAATATTCAAATTTTTTTTTTATTCAAATTTGAATTGAATTTGGACTATTCCCTAGTTGAAGTACACTAAAATTAGCATGAAATTTGAATTTAAAAATGTAATTATTTATAATAACTCTGAAGCGCATAAAAGTAGGACTATTCTTTAGAGCAGTGTTCCCTAAACTGTGGTGCTGCCACTGAAGGTTCAGACAGAAAACTAGTTAATGTGTGTGATTTGTGATCAATACCTACAGTATGTGCTTTCTTAGCTACACCTGAAAGCCCATCTTAAAGACCAGTTAGGATTCAATGTTATATATTGTAAGATATGGGTGTCTAAAGGGCACAATATCAGTTGTATTTCACCAGTATTAGGCTGGTGAAATGTTAAACTCCAGGGAAACTGTGTTGCTGAAGCAAGTAATGCTGCTTAATAGTGAACTGCTCAGTAAAAGCTGGATTAAGGGTCCCTGGAGTGTATGGAAGAGAGCAGGATGGGCTTCCATCCCTTGCTCCATGTAAGGGTTTGCAGCTGCAATTAGGTAGCTAGCTAAGTAATTAGTTAATTAAGGATAGTTAAAAGGAGGTGTGGAGCAACACCTCATGGCTGGCTGTGGCTGCTGCTGTTTTCCCTTAGAGATCTCTTGGATTGGAGGAGCGTGAGGGCCACAGAAGGAGTGCTGGTGAGCACCAGGGAACCAGAGAGTGATCCCCTGAGTTGGAGGGAGAGCCAACGGTATAGGAGAGGACCAGAATAACTACTCCCAGGAGATCAGAGTGTCTCAAGTGTGTCCAGAGAGGATTCTGGGATGTGTGGTTCAAGTGAAAGCCAGTGAGGACCAAACTCAAATGTGAGTAAAGTGAACACCAGTGAGGGTGTTAGGATTGGGACTGTTTTGTTAAACACTTACAGTATGTGATTCCCCATGTGAAGCCAGTGGGCTGAAGAATTGTTTTCAGTTGCAAATAAATGCCAGCAAAACTGCAATTTGTTCTACGGGAGATTGCCACCTAGCAACAGCTGATGGGTTAAGCGGCAGCCTCCCGAAGATACGCTGGAAAAATTTTATTTTACCACTACATCCACATTTCAGCATTTCCCTTCTGATGTGCTTGTTCCTTTAAGATAGGGGAGCAAGCACAGGTCTGCTCAGTGCTGATTGGACAGTGTGGAGCAGAGTGACATCACAGGAAGGGGATTAGCTGAATGGGGAAGTTAGATTTTTTACCTCAGCGTTCATGGAGGATGCAGTTTCTTATTCTGCTACAAACTCCATGGTGCTGATACCTCAGTTTCCTTCCAAATTTCATAAAAAACGGAAGGTACAATCTCCTTTATATTCTAAACATGAGGAGAAACATTTTTCTCTGTTCTGAGGGAAAAGAGTGATGTTAGACTCTGCTTTAATTTCTCCTCATTTGACTGCCCTGAACAGGGTTCAGTCCCACAGAGGTACTCCTAAGGTGAAAAAAGGAGTATTTAAATGTAAATATATCTCTTCTCCGTTTGGAGTTAAACCAAGAGTATGTTAAGGTTCCACTCTCAGTAAAGAGGCCCGTTTGGGTTGCTCTAGTGGTAACCCTGCACCCTGTAGGAGGTCTGTCTCTACAGGCAATGATTCCCAGGAGTGTGACTCATGAACTTATTGTCTGGGAATCTGTAATGTTATGTGAATGGATACATTGCAAATGTCCACAGCGAATTTGCAGTGAGAAAATATAAATAAAGCCTTTGAAGTCCTTCACATAAGTGTCCAGCCAATGACAGAAAGTGAATGGCTCAAGTGAACAAAGCAAACTGCTTATCTGCATGGGTTGGCAGGATAAATAACATTTCTCTTAAATGCTAATGGAGGATGTTGTACCTTTATTTGGGACAAATCCATTGACTTTGTGTTTTCATGTCTCCCTGATAAAGGAAGATGATTTAATTTACATATGCATTTTTTGTATATTTTCTTGATATGCTGAAATGAATTGCACGTTACATTTACCCACTTCAGATGCCATTTGGGTTATCAGGCCTAACCAACAAATATAATGGCTCATTTTCTTTCAACCTTCCACTTCAAAGTGACTAAGGCTATTGGCTCCACCCCTATTAGTCAATGTGGAACAAGAAGGCCTGGATAATAATTCTTGCCATGAAATAATTCTGAACTGCCAATTTGTGGATTCTAGCAGATGCCAGAGGGGCTGCTATAAGATGCCATAGACAGCCATGATTGACTGGACATGTGAGGGCTGTTTGGGCCTCTGTATACATGAAATAGCAGGGCCTTTTTGACTCTCTGTCCAGACCTGCGTGTAACTCTTTACATAAATAGCTCTAGAGAGCAGCTCTATTCATTGGCCAAACCTTTAACCATGTGACCAGCCTAAGAAGGTTTCACCACAGCTGTGCTAGCTACCTAGCCTGCAAATCTACCCTAATGCTACAACCGACTACACGTTTGTGTAAAATTTAATCCATGAAGTCAGGGCTGGATATAAGGCCAAGAAATCCTTTTCGGAGATTAATACTAAACCTCACTTTATGTAGCACTTTAGTAAATATGGTTGTTCCAGGGAGACTATGCATTGGTTAAGCATAACATCAGATCCCTGATTATTCAGGATAGTAAAAAAATGGGGCTGCCCCTTTTTACGGATATTTCCTGTAAATCTATCTGTATTGCACCTATCTTGTGCAAAAATTCTAGACATCATCTTTAGGAGATGAGTAACTTTAGGAGATCCCACAGAGGATCACACTGATTTTTGCAAAGTGGTTGAATTATACATAATTTAAGACTCAAATCATTGCCTTGCTGTATTTAGAGATCTCTTAATTTATTACACAACATATTCCTTAAGAGGAAGTATTACATATTATTAATAACATCCAAATAATATCACAAGATTATAAATTTTTGTCCAATCAAAAATTTTTATGTTGATTCATTCCATTCAAGGACAATTCCTTTTGAAGATCCACAACAACCAGGGCTACCCTGAGATGTCTCTACTTTCCTATTTTAATATAGTAGAATTGTGGAATGCTTGACATAATGAGACATTCATAAAACAACTACTAGGTGTGTGGTATTCTCCCATCAGCTGTTGCTAGGTGGCAATCTCCCGTAGAACAAAGAAGTGTTTGCAGGAATCTATGATCTGCAAACTACATTTGTTCAAGGGATTAGATTGCCACCTAGCAACAGCGCCCACCCGTGTCCCACCCTTGAATTGCAAGATGTAATTCCTTCCAGAATTCCTAGTAGTTGTGATTATTTATTGGATTTTTTCTTCCTTTTATTCTTGTCATAAAGTCTTTAGAAGGAGTTGGATTATAAATCCAAACTCAAAGAGGACTAGAAAGGATGTAACTTTAATCACTCTGGATGTACCTAATGTGTCTTTATCCAAATTGATTGGATTCATTTCATGATGAATGTTACAATACAGGTAGCTAGATGTTATAAATGATTCAGTTCTAGAACTTATAGCATTATTGCCTGATACTTCCACCTTGAGACAATATGTATATATTTTTCAATGACATTTGTTTGTTACAACTTTCATTCTTAGTTTATTAGACAACTAAGGAATAAACTGCATCTTTGTCACTTAATATTCTTATTATCTCTGCTTTTATCAAAGAGCATTCCCTTATCCTTTTGGATTGTCATCCGCAGACTCCCGGTAAAAAATCTAACTTCCCCATTCAGCTAATCCCCTTCCTGTGATGTCACTCTACTCCACACTGTCCAATCAGCACTGAGCAGACCTGTGCTTGCTCCCCTATCTTAAAGGAACAAGCACATCAGAAGGGAAATGCTGAAATGTGGACGTAGTGATAAAATAAAATTTTTCCAGCGTATCTTCGGGAGGCTGCCGCTTAACCCATCAACTGTTGCTAGGTGGCAATCTAATCCCTTGAACAAATGTAGTTTGCAGATCATAGATTCCTGCAAAAACTTCTTTAACCATAAAAGGCTGTGTCAGTGTCCGTTTCTGTGCTGAAATCTATGCCAGGGCCTTGGGGTTTCGCTACCGGAAGCTACCGGGGTTTCAATTTGGAGGGGTTGTATGCTGGGTTTTAATTTGGAGGGGTTGTATGCTGGGTTTTAATTTGGAGGGGTTGAACTTGATGGACTTTTTTCAACCCAATTTAACTATGTAACCCCTCCACTCTTTCACACAAACCATATATGCTCATAGCTATACTAACTGTAGAGTTTAGTATCAAAATAGCCTTTGATATTATGTCTGTCCAAAAGATCACCCAAGTCTCTTTTGAAAGCATCAGCAGAATGAGCCATCACAACATCACCCGGCAGTGCATTCCACAACCTCACTGTCCTCACTGTGAAGAACCACCTACACTGATTCAAATGAAAGTCCTTCTCTTCTAGTCTGAAGGGGTGGCCTCTGGTGCGGTGATAGGTAAACAGGTCCCCTGATATTTGTCTATAATATCCTCGAATACATTTGTAAAGTGTAATCATGTCCCCTCGCAAGAACCTTTTTTTCCCAGAGAAAACAACCCCAACCTGGACAGTCTCCCCTCATAATTTAAGTCTTCCATCCCTCTAACCAGAGTAGTTGCACGTCTCTGCACTCTCTCCAGCTCATTTACATCCCTCCTAAGGACTGGAGTCCAAAACTGCACTGCATACTCCAGATAAGGTCTCACTGATTTTAAATGACTAATACTGGTACGTGGCTTAAGTGAAAATGTAAATCCAAATCCAGTAATGTGAGTACACTCGCATATGCTGCAAAAGTAACTTCTTGCTTTCATATTAGTGGTTTATACATAGGGTAGCCTCGTTGCAGCCCCTACAATCTACATGGACTTTGTGATATTTGCCTTATGTCTAGGGAGCTGTATGCACCTCTGTGCATTGATAAAGGGTTTGTGGTGCATTTCCCTGCTTACTACCATTGCAGCTACCCTGCCTCCTGTTGCAAATCTATGCAAGTTCATGCTTTATAGTAGTGAATCAAGTTGTGCATTTGCTCCTAAATAATACGGTGGATACATGGTTTTGATGCCAAGAGCACAATTGCATAGGATTGATATGAAAATGCCAGTGCAATTGTGTGTTATGTGGTATCCACAATTCCTGCTCGCTGCCATAATAACTGTGGAATTGATTGGAAAACTGTATTTCACTTTCCCCACTGCTTCATCCATCTTATAAAGAACAGTAATAACATGCTGAATGCCTTTGGTGTATATATATATATATATATATATATATAGAACAGGCGCCTTACACATATATTCTTGGCTTCCATTATGTACTGTATCTACATACAGTAACAGGAAATCCCATGATACCATAAGAAATAACAAGTAAAAAATAATATTATAGTTGAAATTCCTGTAAAAGGAAGGAGTTTAGAAGAACTAAACTCACTTAGTCACTTCAAGTACTTTCCATTCCCTGGTACTGTTTACAGAGAAGGAGCATACACTAGAAACTGATCTGGATCTCAATGATGAATACAGGGGATGGGAGGGGGGATGTCTGCATGCATCCAGTTCCCTCATGAATAGTGATGGGCGAATTTATTCACCAGGGGCAAATTTTCAGCGAATTACCGCGATTCGCCGCTGGCGAATAAATTCTTGAAATGGCAGCGAAAATTTGCCTGGCGAAAATTCGGGAAAAAAACAAGTTGCGCGTAATTTGTGACGCGATGCGACAAACGACGCGACGCACATTGAAAACAATGCGACGCACATCAAAAACGTGCCACAACTCGTTTCGCTAATTTTTCGGCGAAGCAAAATGGGGTAGATTCGCCCATCACTACTCATAAATATAGTACTGTCAAATGCAGGCAGCATTAAATTTAGCACAGAACATACCACATAGTATGGTGTATTGTGCCCTTTTTTGCACTTTGTACCCTGCCTTGCATGTTGTATTCGATCCTGTCTGTTTTGTATAATATAAAATATATATTGTTATTAACAAAATAACAAAATAAAGTCACATGGACAGAGAGAATGCAGAGAAAATTAATAAACGTGCAAGAGATATTGGGATATTTTGGCTAAAAGTTTGAATTTGTTTGTTTTTTATTGTAATGTTCCCTTCTAGTTACTCTGAAGCCTTTTTGTTTTTTCCCTGTCTTGTCTGATACATGTTATGATTTGTGGATGAAGTCTCTTTTTCCCATGCAATAATGACTGTATACTGAAATTTCAAGGGGCTGTTCATGACAATCCCATTTTCTGTGTAATTTCATGGTTGTCTTCTTGAATGAAGATATTGGCTGCTCTGAAGCAGGAGGTCAAACGCTACTGCTCCCTTTCAGTATTATTGCAGAGTATGTTTCCTTTCAGCTGATGAAAAGTAATTTATCATTTACACCCCTGAATTCTGCCAGCATTTTTGAACAACTTTTTTTCCCTGTGGTACCTAAGCCCCTGAAAGAGATAAATAGGTTCAATACAACAGCAGTGCCCGATAATCTAGGAGCAGGTTAGGCCTCAATGGCCCTTAGCTGCCCCGTTCACATGATGGAGTCTGTCACCTTTCTACCGCTACAAGTCAAATCTTGCTGACTCGGTCATCTTTCAGGATCTAGGGAGTGCTTATGGCACCCACAAGGGCATGTATGCATAAAATTGATTTTTTTTATCTTTTCTAAATCTGTCAGACTCCCGTAGGATGGTATTCACAGCCAGCAGCCCATGACAATGCACTCAGTGTGCAAGGGAATCCCTAAGAAACTTCCTGCGAGAGGGCAAAAGGCATTTGACTTGCGACATGCTTGGAGGGTGTTGTTGCCAGGAATGTTGGTTTTCAACCCCCCTCCTGCCCTTTTCCAACTGCTGATCTTTTGAAATGATTATTTATACCAACAGTCCTAGAAACCAGAGAAATTGCATACATTTTAAAGGCAGAATGCACAAATAAGCATTTATGTTTTATGATTAGCAGTTTTGTCCTTAGTGCTGCCATAGTGCTGCCTAATACTGGAATTGTATAATTATGCACTAGAGCACAGTCTATTTGTAAATGTAACAGTCCAGGCTCACTTTTGGGTGTCACATTTTAAGGGGCCGATTTACTAATGGTCGAATTTCAAAAGTGAAAAAACTTTTTTGATCGAATAGGTCTATTTTCAATTGAATACAAATTGTTTGAACGCATTGATTCGAACTATTTTGCACAAAATCCTTTTAATTCCTAGGACTTAGAAAAAATTTCAGGACAGGTTATTATTATTATTATTATTAACATGTATTTCTATAGCGCCAACTTGTTGCGTAGCGCTGTAAAGTGAATGTGATTATACAACCAAATCACATGAATTACATATATAGAACATAAAGAGTTACATACATCACAATAAATATGGAGTTACTGTGCATGCATCACAATAAATACTGGTACAGGAGGTGAGGAAGGCCCTGTACAGAAAAAGCTAACGGGAAGGGAGTGATACACAAGGTGTGGGAGAGGGCAAGATCAGAGTAAAGTGGGTGAGAGATGTAGTAATGTAAGCGGTATTGCATTGAGTGGTTAACAGTGAGGGTAGGCTTCTCTAAAAAAGTGGGTTTTTAGAGATTTCTTGAAAGCTGAAAGACTGGGAGAAAGTCGGACAGACCGTGGGAGAGAATTCCAGAGGAGGGGTGCAGCTCTTGCAAAGTCTTGAATGCGAGCATGTGAGGAGGTAATGAGAGAAGAGTTGAGTAGCAGGTCAGTAGAGGAGCGTAGTAGGCGGTTGGGTGAGTAAATGGAGATTAGTTCAGAGATGTAGGGAGGGGCAGAGTTATGAAGTGCTTTGAATGTCAGGGTCAGTAATTTGAATTTAATTCTGAAGGGGAGTGGAAGCCAGTGCAGGGATTGGCAGAATGGTATGGCAGAGGAGGAGCGGTTGCTGAGGTGTATAAGCCTAGCAGCAGTGTTCATTATGGACTGGAGAGGTGAGAGTTTCTGGAGGGGAAGGCCAATTAAGAGAGAGTTACAATAGTCTAGACGCGATATGATAAGAGAGTGAATAAGAATTTTGGCAGCGTCTGGGGTGATAAATGATCGTATTTTGGATATGTTCCTTAGGTGGAAGTGACATGACTTAACAAGTGACTGGATGTGAGGAGTGAATGTCAGGGCAGAATCTAGGATAACCCCAAGGCACCGGGCCTGGGGAGATGGGGTGATAGTGGAATTGTTAACTACGATGGATACTTCTGGGATGTTAGTGGTGTTAGTTGGAGGAAAAAGAACCATTTCTGTTTTGGAGAGGTTTAGTTTAAGGTAGCGTTGTGACATCCAAGTAGAGATAGCAGACAGGCAGGAGGAGACACGAGTTAGGAGTTCAGGGTTGAGATCAGGAGAGGAGAGATAGATCTGAGTATCGTCAGCGTAGAGGTGGTAGTGGAACCCATACGAGCTGATTAGTTTGCCGAGGGAGGAAGTATATAGAGAAAATAATAGGGGTCCCAGGACAGAGCCTTGAGGAACCCCGACAGAGAGAGGTAGGGGGGAAGATGCAACTCCGTTGTAGGAGACACTGAAGGAACGATTGGTGAGGTAGGAGGAAAACCAGGATAGGGCTGTGTCACGAAGGCCGAGGTTCTAGGAGGTCCCCCATAGGCTACAATGGCAATTCGGCAGATTTAAGGTGGCAAAAAGTGTTGAATTCAAAGGATTTTAAAGGACCAGATAAGTCGAATTTTCTATTTCTATTCACTTTCCACATTCAGAAAGAAGGAGAAAAGAAAAAAGAAAGGAAAAAAGAAAGAAAAACCCCCATAGTTTTTCCTCTTTTAATTCCATCTGGTCCAGCAAGTGGGAGAGCCAGAAATAAAGGTAAGCTTCATCTTTGTGAGGTTGGAAAACAAGGACCAAATGAATGCATGATGCTTTGCATGAGGCTGTCAGGGATTGCTCCATCAAAAGAAGTAGTACAGTGTTAGTAGTACCCAGACAGGGACCAAAGAGATTCAGGTTAGCACTCCCTGGAAGGTATCCAGTACAATGGGTATCATATGGTGAGACTGACCGTTTATTCCTGAAATGTTTTCTACTTCAAATGAGCCATTGTATGTGAAAACATTGATTCTACCTATCACTCTTTATTTGACGAGAATTAGTTACTTAAGTGTTCATACAAAGGAATATTATTAATGGGATGATTATTAAATCTGTTGTTTATGATTAAGAACCACGACCACCGATTTATTATGTAATTCTACTGACTGTGAGAGTTACAGTTTGGCCACATTAGCCTTTCTTCGAACACTTCAGATAGGGCCTATCTGAGAGAAAGTTCTATATAAAGTATGCTCTGTAGGGTGTAGCTGGAAGTTGTCCCCTTCTTAAAAAAAAAAATGGAAATGCCTTGGAATCAAGCAGGAAGAATGTGTGTGATTCCCAGATCACCTCTAGCATGAGGCATGTGAATAACTCCTGTTACACTGCATATTTTTGGCTTTTAG
>CM044448.1:55344049-55366423 GCA_024363595.1 Xenopus borealis
AAACCGACACCCATTAAAAAAAAAAAAAACTATGAAATAATGGAGAAACAATAGTGAAGGCAAAGTAAAGTTGTATGTATAGGTGCACATTTGGAAAGTGTGTATGTATGTGTGTGAGATAGGTAATAGTATAGGTGTGAGCAAAAAATAAATAATAAAAAACAAACTAAATAAAGATGTGTAATAAGTGTAAATAGGTGCAAAAGTGTTACTTTTACAGCAGATATCACAGTTAAAATCATAGGACCACCATTAGATAAGTCGGGTAGGTATCATATCCCCCTTATAAACCATGTTGAGATCTACAGTACTGGAATCAAACTGGACATTTGCAAATTTGGATATATAGTTCTGCGGGGTTGAGACTGGACATCATAGAATCATGAACATGCCCCTTCCATAATTCTTAAAGTGAGGGTTAAAGTCTTTCATTTTTTTGTTTTGAGAAAGAAAGAAATGCAGGATAATACAATTTTATAAATAATATATAGAAAGAGAGGTTAGCAGTACTGTGTATGTATGTATGTATATGTATATGTATATGTATATATATATATATATATATATATATATATATATATATTTGCCTGACTTCCAAGACAGCTCTTACCAGAGGTTGTTCCGTGGATGATGATGTTGTACAGACATGTCATTTGCTGTGAGGGTTGCATAAATGACAGTCATATCTGGAGATGATGGAGTAGTGACAGAAATAGCAGAATGTATGAGTGATGTTTCCCTTTACTCTGAAGCCTTGTGGATCCCTGGAGGAAGAAAAGTGTTAGCGCAATACAGAGAGGAGATTAGGATAAGCTGATTCACTTGTAACACAGAAACTGATGAAATTGCTGATAAAAACAGGGACCATTTTGGTGAAACTCTATAGGTACCTGTGTTACTTAATGAAATGTTCATCAGATTAGATACATTGTACCCTTTACTTTCAAGTATACTTGGGAGAAGCAAGGACAAATAACTATAGAAAGTACATTAAAACAGGTGAAAAGATATGAATATGCTATCTCTAATTTAGATGACTTTCATTTTTAATTAATTTTTACTTTAATTTGATGGGTGTATGTTTTTTTTCATAAAGCAAACCGGACCATAATCCCTAGTGAGTATCGAACACTATGGCACTGGTATGGTTTTGACTATGGGAGGACTTTGGTATTCAAGTGTTTTGCTTCCCATGTGATTTTTAGCCATAAGACAGATGGCAAAATCTTCATGTTTGTCTCTTAGGGGCAAATTCACTAAAGAGTGAATTGTCACCAGCGACCAATTCGCCACACTCCACATAACTTTGCCAGGCGCAAATTCATTACCACTATGCTAAATCACTAAAATGCAAAGGGAACTGAATGCTGGCATGTGATCATTTCAAAGCGAACTGACGCTAGCGTTCATTTCTGCCTAGCGAAGCTTCACTAACACTCTTGTGTTTAGGGTAATTTAAATAGGGCAGGTATATTAAGGTTGTATGTGTATCTTTAAAGTGCCCCCTTTATCAAACACATGTTTAATGAGTCATAATAAAGACCGAGGACATCCTCTAACATTGTTCGTGAATAAAGCTAATTTTTAACCGCTCCGAGAGTCCGGTGAAGTGCGTGCCTTTTTGGTGAAAGGATATACGGAAGTCTCCCCTTGCTGAGGGTTCGGGGCGCAGCACCCGGGCCACCGAGTAGGAGCGGTGAGTGACCCTGTATTAACCTATGCTTCGGTTTGTGGGATAAAGCGAAGGGTTCGGGGCAAAGCACCCGGACCACGCCATACAGAGGGTGAGCGGTTGGGAGATTAATTAATTTCTGCAAGTGTATAAGATATTTAAATTGAATTGTATGTTTGCCGCAAGAAACAGTCACCCCAACTATATACATATAAATGAATGCATAGGAACTTTGTGTGAAAGGACAAGTAGCACAAGGAGTTGGAGCGCTTCTATTGGAGTAAAAAGGACATCCTCTAACGGCCTAGACATGAGCCCACATTTTTAATAGTTAGGAGTTTTGAAGGAAATCCCACCTTAAAAAAAGAAGTCGCCAGTGTTTTTTTACCAACTTTAATGCATTTCTGGCATTATATCACTGACATAATATTGAGGAAGATGTAGCTTTGTTTTATCAGTTCGCCTGGTCTGAGGTGGTGAAGTCAACTTTGGCGAAAGAGATCATGTTCAGTAAAATTCACAGTTTACTGAATTTGCAGACTAACGACTGTTTGCCACAGTAAAAAGTCACCTGGCAATAGCGTGCTAATGAACACTAGCGACGTTCTGGTTTGTTAGCAAACTGTCCTCTACACCAGTTAAGGTGGCCATAGATGCACCGATAATATTGTACGAAACTAGTCTTTGTGTGTGGTGGGAAACGAGCCAGACGATATTGGCAGAAGACTTGGATATCGGTCGGTTTAGTGAATTGGTGATGTCCCTGCGAATGTGATGTGGTGCAATGACACTAGCTAAAGCCACTTTAGTGAATCTGCTCCTTAGTCTTCCACAGTAATTACTCTGACCCTGTTAGCATACCTCAGTTATCTTGTGGCTTATCACATGAAAACTCATGTATGAGATTCAACTCAAGGAGAAAAAATTTTTCTCCAAATTATTTTCCCATAGACATCAATAGTTTTCACATGGTAAACCGTGAGAAAAAATTTTCTGAATTGAATTACATCTCAAATTGAATCTCATACATGAGTTTTCATGTGATAAACCTTTTTTCTTACTGAATTGAATCTGACTACTTGCGTCCAAAAAGTATGAACAATAGTCCAAAAGGTAGGAACAATAGTGGAGTAGAAACTCTGAGTTGCATGAACTGGTAATGGTGTGGATACTAATGTGCTTTGTGTCCTTTTCTGATGAATAGAAAACTAGAAAATGTATGAATAATTTGCTGATATGGATAATGGAAATTGTATTAGGGGCATTATTTTGTAAAAATCTTGATTTGTTACGTTACTTCAGTGTTAGGCCAGTATATGCTGGTACCTTATGGGGACTGTAATAAGGGCATTTAACATCTTATAAGACACAAAATAAACTTTATGGACACTTGAACACTGTAAGCACAAAATTGACTCAATGGTCTAAACACCATATGTAGTACATACTGTGGTTTTATATAAAATTGTGGTAATTATTGTTTGTTTTTATACTTGATAAAGAGCCATTAGAACTAAAAATATGTTGTGTGATTAAAACACTTTTCAACAGCTGTGGCTTCAATCAGGGTTGGACTTGTATATCATGAAAAATCCAGGTGGACCTTTGTGGATTCCAGTACAGGAATAAAAATCATTGTGGACATAATCACAGCATTACACAATAAAAATGATCTTCCTGTTGAACAGCTGCATCTGTAACAGAAAGAAATGCTTTTCGTACCTTTGGATTTAATTTGCACTTCTAATCAAACAACATTGCCTATGAAATGCCTCTATAGCTGGGAAACAGGGACATACAACACATGATTAGTTGGTAAAACTAATCAAAATGAATGGTAAGGGATTTGAAGGACAAATGCAAAATGAGAGGTGCTAGAGACTAAAATACAGTAGGTCTGATTGAAAATTTTTAAATAATAGCAGCAAGAAAATGGAAGCAAGGGAAGCAGCAGAAATAAGGACTGAACATAAGTAAAAAAAAAAGTAGTGCATAAGAAGGGGAGGTTTATTCTAAAAGGAGAGATTAAAAATAGGCAAAATAGAGAGATTACAAGGAACAGCAGAGCAGAAAAAGGAAGGAGAAGAAAATAATAATAATGAGAGAAAACAAAAGGCAAAAAAAAAATTACAAATATTGGCATTTCTGGAGCTAATAGGGTGCACAATTGTGCTCTCTTCACCAAAATAGCCCTGTTTATAGTTGAAAACTAAAGGGGAAATTCATGAAGCGGCAAAAATTCGCTAGCGTTGCCTTCGCTTACGTTCGCTGCACTTCGCCAGGTGAATTTTCGCCAGCACTACGCAAATTCACTAGAGTGCAAAGATACACTAAGGTTGGCGAACGGTAGCATAGTTGCGCTAGTGTTCCTTCGCCAGCCAAAGTGCATTTATGCTAGCGATGCCTAATTTGCATACGGCAACATTTTAAAAGTCTAATGGAAGTATACTGTATGTTACAGCCATTACATTACACTACACAAGCCCAGGAAAACTTTAATAAATATTGCCCTAAACATGTGCCCACTGTATAGTTGAGTTGCCATATGGTAGGGAATGTAGGGGGGAATGAGGGTAACCCCCCCCCAAAAAAAATGTTGCTCTTTTTCAGACTATCACCCTAGAAAGGTAAAAAACGCCAGAGTTTTTTTGGGACTTTTTTGTGGTAACGTTCAGTAAAATGGTCATCTTAGTGAATTTGTGTAATTACGATCCTTCATCAGTGCACAACTTTGCCTGGCGTAAGGGTGCGAAGTTGCGCTGGTCTATCTACTTCGCTAGCGAAAATTCACCAGAGTTGGTGTTAGTGAATTTGCAAAGTTATGATTTGACATCACGCTGTCGAATTAGTGCTAGCATTAGACGCTTTGCGCTTTAGTGAATTTCCACCTATAGCTGCAAATGCAGCCCTTAAAGGGGAACTTAACAGTTGCCCACCCTCCTTCCTGCACTGTGCCTCTAACCCCCCCCCGCAACATCTATTCTGTTAAAATGTTCCCCTGTGTGCTGACCTGTCAAAAATCTGCAGAATTGTGCAGCAGAGTTCGAGGGTGCCATCTTCCCCTGTGTTCTGATCTGCTGCATTCACTGACACAGATCTTGCTGGAGCATATGCAGTTCAATCCTTTTCCTGAATTACCTTTTTGCATGTTCCCACATGATCCGTATTGGAAATTTAAGCATTTTTATGCCTGCCTACTATGCTAGATAAAGATGCTTTTGTCAAAATGCTCAAATTTGCCTTGTGTGCCATGGTTCTTACAGAGTTACAAAAATTAGGGATTGCACACCTGCCAACTTCCCCAAATTCTAAAAGGCATGAAACTCCACCCAAACCGGGTAGAGTTACAGTCAAATAAAGGACATGTCTGGGTATTATTGGGTGTGAATGAGGACATTGGTGGGTGGCCTAAAAAATTATACATGTTTCTTTTGAATCTAGCCATAATCTGAATCTGAAAATCGTGCTTATTTGAGATCATAATTAAAGGGAGATAATGTGGTAAATGTAAAAAAATGGAAATTAGCTCTAGTTGCCAATAGCAATAAAAGAGCAGGTGAAATTTTCTAGTCACATGATCGCTATGGTTGCTATGAGTTCCTATACAAAGCCTTGCAACTCTAATTATGTTATTCTAGATGTTATTCAGTTTTGTTCTATTGATTGTAAAAGGCCAACGATGTGCCATCTTGTTTTAAACATTTCTTTCTGTATATTTTTCTGAGAGGGGAATATTTCACCTTGTAGTCTCCTACACCTAAACAGTTGTTCATCCATGATTTACATTAATGTCAAATATATCCTCCGATCCACACTATATTATTTAATGTCTGTAAATTAAAAACAGCCAGTGTAATCAAATATGCCTTCCATGTAACAGGAGAAATCCTAAACTCTGTAAAAATGTTTATTTTTAGAGCCTTTCATTTGCTTGATCATAAAATATGTATTCATATTATGGTGAGCTATTGTCATCCCTTAGATATATTTATTTGATGTACAAGAATGTGAAGGTACAAGTAATCTTAATATTTGTTTTAAGACATATGATATAATTTATCATACCATAAAATGCAACTATACATCTGGGGTAGAATCTGTTTTATATCCAAGAAGTTTTATACTTATACTATATATAAACACTGCAGAAACCACAGTCAATTTTACTGTTATTACCCTGTAAAGCAATATGAAACTTTTCCACTGTACCATTCTCTAAATAGCGAGGTTTAAAAATTCTTAAGTATGACCATTTTTCCAAGTCAAAACGATGTTTAGTGTGCCAGAATTTAAAATCTCAGGCAATAGAAGCAGTGTAAATTCCAATAAAACTGTTTAAATGTTTCAGTGGTAAAAATAATTCTCAGGAAATTACTTGAAGTTACAATTTACATTTTTGTGCCGTTTGCAAAAAGAAGTATATGTGTTATTCTCGGTACTACAGACAGCCTTGAAGTGGCCCTTTTACAAGTTTATTTCTGGACATTCATGGTTGTTTTAAAAGGAATATATACACTTTCTAAAGTAACATTAATGTTCTATTAATTTGCCCCTGAACAGGCAATAAAATATGCTTTTGTCTCTTTTTCAAGATATTGTCCAGAGACATCAAGAAAAAAATCAACATCTAGTATTTGTAATACATTTCTTACTTCCGTTGATGTTTTGAACAAAGGCAAGCAATATGTCTGCTCCCACTCATAGGTTTAAGTGCAAATATTCAGAGAATGAACATAGTAGAGCAAAATGAAGCCCTTCCCTTCAAATTCAAGTGTCTACTTAACAGTTGTGTTACATCCAACCTGGATTTGAACCTTGGGCCTTCAGTCTGTTATATGTCTACTGTTTATGAGAAGACAACTAGGTTCCTGATTTGATGCTCTATTCTTGGGTTTTCAGTCGGAGTGATATGGTCAACCGTTTTTAATCTGTCCACAACAGATTGAATCTTCCCTAAAAAATCCCCAGCTCTGAGTTCATTCGCAGCCCATTGGTGGTCAAATTTGTTGAACATGGGTGATCTGAATCCTTAGTTCTGACTCCTGACTACTGTGTTCAGTTTGTTCCTTTTTTTTTTAGTTTACCTCATGATTAAGTTTATGGTTGTTTATCTGACTATACTTTTTTGTCCATACCACCTCCTTCCCTAAATTTTATGTTAGGATTTACTCACATCTGGATTCTCATGCAGTAAGACCTTTGGTAGCTGAGTACCTGAGGGGCAGGCCGAAAGCCAGAGGTGGTTGTTTTAGATCAAAGACAATACCTAGACCAAAATACAGAAGCTCCTCTTGGGTATATGACTGACTTATATGACAACCTGTAGTTTAGAGAACTGCCTGTAGTTGTTTCTTAAAATGCTAAACCTGGAGTATTACTGGATAATACCTCAAAAATGTCAGATGTTTGCGCTCCCTGCTGGCATGTTGAAAAGTGATTACAATTGTAAAGCAAAGCTATAGAATTTGAAAGCAAGGTTGAGGAAAACCTGAGAATAGGAGACTTAACCAAGAATGAACAACCAACTAACTCATTAACCCCTTCCTAAAAGCTAAAATAAATAAAGTTAAATATAATATATTAAGCTCATATTTTTTAGACAAATACAAAGGGGCCATAACAATAAATATATGGTAGAACATATGATGAAATTTACATAATAAATGCAATTTATCAATTTTTCTATCTACAAGTGAACTTTACATCCCAAGCGAGTATAGATATGTATGATATGAAAGCCGTCAGCATTCCTACAAAGGTATCAATGACCCTGCTTGGATGAAAGGTGCAATCAGAAATAAAAACAGAAATTTAAGATACTGTGTAAAATATATTACTTACCAATTTTCCACAGTAACTGTTCATCATTACTCTAAAATTACTTTTTAATGCAAAAAGTAGTTTCAATCACATTGAGGCCCACATGATTCAGATAATATCATAATCACAATTAGATTACATTACTGCAATCAGGAATCGAGATCATTAAGAGAGAGAATATAAATTGCTTTCGTTTTACAAGTACTGAGCTAGCAAAATTATAATTAATCTCCATTTATAATCTTTTCTTTCATAGAACTGCAAAGCATGCTACTTTGAGGCCATCAATACAAATTAGAAATCAGTAATAGTCCCAAAAGCTTCTTCTGTGTTTCCAATTGTAGAAACGTTCCCATTCTCTATAGATGGCTTGCTATTTTGATAGTAGTGAGTTGCAAGCTGTTTAATGCATTCATATTGGCTGTTTCTTATGATTGGCTCCTTCTGGTTATATAAATATAGAACAGTTGAATAACACAAAGGAAATTAAGCTCAACAAGGTTTGATACACAGAGCAGTATGTTGTCAGTGGAAAGGGAGCATCATTGTATGTTGCAGGAAAGAAGGCTACTGCTGAAATGTTACTGCTTAGAACATAATCTATCATCATTGGTTTTCAATCTCAATTTACTTTGATAGCATTCTTTAAAATGTAATCATCAAAATAACTTGCCTGCTGCCTGAAATTAATGTTCATTGTTTAGTGAAGAGATTAACATTGGAAAATTATCATTTCACTTCTAGCATGAGTATTTCCTGAATAGGGCCTGTCTAATATCTTACATGTGATAACCAGCTCATCTTACTTATCAGTCAGTAGTTGCTTTGGTATTATTTAACAAAAGAGAGTGTAGATAAATGGGGACAAACAGCACATGGTGGAGCTGCCCTAAAATACATGATTTATAGTAGATTTAATATATGAAGATCAACATTACAGAAAGATCTTTTGTCTGGAAAGCCCTGGGTCCAGAGCCTTCTGGATAACCGGTCCGATACCTGTACAATTAGATGGCCACCTGACCTAATTCCTTTTGTGAATCTTTCTAAATACAACAAGTCAAAAAGACTCATTATATAATGTTTTCTTCATAAACTGTATTTACAGACTGGCTCTAGCTAGGATAAAGAAATTATAAAAAAAAAATCCTGCCACCAAATGACAAATTTCTCAGCCACTTTTTCACACTTTTGTTTGACAGACAGTCACAGAATTTTAAAAGTTCACTTCTCTTAGTTCTATTCGTACCCACCTAAAGGAAACACATAAATACAGAATACTGTAGGCTGAAATACCATTTGATACGTTAGAGCTTGTGAAACAGATGTCTTTTTTTCCCTAAAGGTTAACGTGTGTTGTGTGCACTGCTACCCATGGGTATATCCAGATGCTCAATTTCCGAACACCTGTATATATCAGTTTTCTATCATTTACATTTTTTTAACCGAGTGATAAACTAAAAAGCAACTTACGCCAATTTATTTACAGTGTTCTTCCAGTTGCATACTGCTCGTATTATCACAAAAACAACTTAGCAATTTATTTTAAGTAAAATGGTATAAGGTAGGAAACACTGTGATCTTTATTCATTTAGCAAGTCAACTTTTTTTGAAAAGAATAAATGAGGCACAATTTGCACAACATCTAGTAAATTAGATAGTCAGTAATGTAGAAACGTGATTCAAACTCATTTACTAATAATAATTTTACATAATGTTTCACTATTAGAGTTAAACACAATGACATGAAAATATGACGACTGTTGTTTCACTCCTAAAATTGATTGTGGTCATAGATTAGTATCCCACCATGTGCAACTGTGTATATAGTAACTAACCCTTTTCATCTCTTGGGGTACCTACACTATTATTGAATTAAGTATACAGGTATGGGATCCGTTATCCAGAAACCTTTTGTCCAGAAAGCGGGATGGCCATCTCCCATAGACTCCATTTTATCCAAATAATGAATTTTTTTTAAATAATTTCCTTTTTCTCTGTAATAATAAAACAGTAGCTTGTACTTGATACCAAATAAGATATAGTTTATTCTTATTGGAAGAAAAACCAGCCTATTGGGTTTATTTAATGTTTAAATGATTTTCTGGTAGAGCTAAGGTATAAAGATCCAAATTACAGAGAGATTCCACTAATAACAGGTCCCATACCTGTAGTAGGTCAAGGCTAGGGATGATAAAACTTTTTCTTCTGGTACAGTTTTGTTGCAAAATTCAAATTTTCACCAGTGGCAAATACTTTCATGACTCCTCACTAGAATTCCGTCATGTGTTTTGTTTTGGAGTAAAAAAAAGAATTTTTGGTGCACGAAAAAAATGTAGAAAATAACACATAGCATTATTAGAATTTCTACTTTTGTTTTTTGTACAGTAAAAAAAACGGCAGTTCACTTCTATCGATTTCGTGGAGTTTAGGAAAAATTTATTGAGCATTTCTTATTGTGGTATTTGACTGGGGATGCCTTTGCTGGAGGTTTCTGTACCTAGGGACAAAAATTTATCTGGTACCTTGGCTTGCCACTCAAACACCCCTACACTTTAAAACTACATTTATTCACGCCACTGTCCATCCACAGATGTATCAAATTCTGTAACTGTTTATGCAGGTATGGGATTACCAGTTATCAAATACCATTTATTCAGAAAACTCTGAATTCTGGGAATTCCATCTTGCACAGTTGGGAGATAGCTGGGAGTTCATTTTTGTTAATGTTTTACTTTAATTTCCTTGTATGTATTCAAATGTATTAAAGCAGAATAAAAACATGTAAAATGTTTTGCTTAATTATAATATAGTATTTATAATGTCTATTTATTGGTTTTAATTTACATATGTGTGTATGAAGAAGTTAATAATAAAACTACCACAAATTAATATCATAACAAGTGATACCATGTGCCTTTTGTATTCGAACATACTTCTATAATCTGAAACTGACTATATAACATTCCATTCTGTTAGTTATACTATTCGTATAAACATATGATATACTGCATGTCCACAAAGCAATGAGTTCTTCTCCATGATAATTCAACATTAAAATTCTGTTTTAATAATCCCATCATTCAGGCTTAGCAAATTCTTTATGTATTAATGCAGAAATTATCCTAAACAGTGAGATTATAATGTCTTTAAAGATTAGACATTTGGTTATGAATATTAACATCTACACTTCTCAGGAAAAAAAGAGACATGTGTTTTAATATTATCTTCATGCATTTGCTGTTAAAAAAAGTACTTCAGCAAGGTCCAACTTCAACCATGACTTGGTAAATTTTAGAAGTAAGTATTAAGAAACAGGAATGTGCTTATAAAGCAAGATTTAAATTTGCTGGGGACATTTATGTAATTTCTCCTAATGTTGGCATATTTTGATATCTTAATACCCTGTTCATCACAAGATGACTAGGACCTCTTAACCTAATCGTTGGTTAATCCTAATTCAGTAGGAGGCATGCAAATATGTAGGAAGTAATTCAGGATTATCTCTACTTTAAAGAGGGATGGTTGCAACACTTGGAGGTCCATCACTCACACCTTCTTAATACTACTTTATCTGATATTTTTTTCCTGTTGTACAAATAGTATAAATATGATTTTGCTGTCTGGACCTGAAAGCTATAGCTATACCAGTTGGCCAGTGTGCATGTTAGAGCTCACTTTCCACAGGAAGGCTGTCCTGTGGAAAAGTATTAAATCACTGTTAAGTATTAGGAACATCTTTCTGAGCTGGGCATAGAACAGGAAGGTTAACGGTCTGTGTTAGGAACTCAGAGATGAGCTAGGGGTGCTGCCAGCCACTGCAAGGAGCAGAGGGAGATGTGACCAGTGTGCAAGAAGAGGAAAGTCAGAACGGCTTAGTGAAAGGCCCAGATTAATCCAGAGTGTGGAAGTCACCCTGTATGGTGAGAATCCCCCCAGAGTGGGGAAAAGTCTTAAACATGTGCTGTTAAAACACTAATGAACTGTGTTCCAGTGACTTGGGGCAGGTTAAAAAAACCCTCAAATTCAACCATGGGAATTGTTGGGGAAGTAAAATCCTTTGAATTCGAATATTAAATTCAAAGGATTTTACCGCAAACGATCGAATAGAAAATATTCGATCAATGGAACGATTTTATCCATTCGATCGAAAATTTTTATTCGATCAAAAATAATGAAACCCAATTCGGTAGCTTCGATCGAATTTTCAAAATTCACTGGTTGAAGTGGTCTTCAAAAATGTTCGAAAATTCGAATTAAAAAAAAGCTGCTCCTGGTAACTAAGAGCCAAATTTCCAGTTTTCAACCCAGAAATTCGGCTTTTCTAGTGCAGAGTGCGCACTTGCACGCTCTGCACTAGTGCCGTGGACCCCCCTTCCCCTCTCCAGTGCTGAAAAAGTGAGCGTCGGGGGGGCAGCATAGTGAAGGCCGCGTCAGGTGGCGGTAAGATCCTGCCTTCATGCGAATTTAGTAAATTTGCCCCCTTGTGTTGGAAAAAAAGGTCTTATGAATAAACCTATGTTTTTGCCTAAAGATGATGGGGCAAATTCACTAAGATCTGAAAATTCACTAGCGTTAGCCAGGCTAATTTTCGCCAGCGCTATGCAAATTCACTGAAGTGCGAATTTACACTCAGGTCGGCGAACAGTAGCGTAGTTACGCTAGTGTTACTTCGCTAGGCAGAGCGCTGTTACGCTAGTGAAGCCTAATTAGCATACGGCGGGAACTTTAAGTTATAATAGAAGTATATTTTACAGCCACTACATTCCACTGCACAAGCCCAGGAAACCTTTAATAAATTAAATAAAGTTTTCCTATTGCCCTACATGTGCCCCCTAAATAGTTGTGTTGCCCTATGTTAGGAAATCACCCTCCTATGCTAAAATACACCAGCGTTTTTTGGGGACTTAGAAAAAATTTTTAAAATTTTTTTCAACCTCCTATCTATTGTATTGAACTTTGCCTGGTCTGACCAGGCGAAGTAATGTCTAACGAAAGTGTTAACGTTCAGGAAAATGTTCATCCTTTGTCAGTGCGCAACTTTGCCTGGTGTAAGGGTGCGAAGTTGCGCACGTCTATCTACTTCGCTAGCGTAAATACGCCAGAGCTAGTGTTAGTGAATTTCTGAAGTTACAAATTGACGTCACGCTGGCGAATTAGCTCTAGCGTTAGATGCTTCGCGCAATAGTGAATTTGCGCCTGTGTCTTTATGCTCCTGCTCCTCTGCTTACCTGCCTAACATAGATAATTTTCCCCAAAAATCTATAGGCACTCAGCTTGTGGAAAATGATAACATGTCTGTTAATAGTGATAAGCCAGACAGAGTAAAACCATTGGTAAAATGGTAAAACCTGTTTCTGTGTGAGGATGTGCAAGCCACTGAATCAGACTCCAGTGAGCCCAATTGTGTAAGAGTGGAAACAGAATGTGCTGGAGTGGAAATGTATGCAAGGGAATATTTAAAGGTGGAGTTAAAAGTTCCCTAGAAAAATGTGTGTTTTCTGTTAAGTAGCAAAGTCTGCCTGAGTGTGATTTAAAGGCAGGGTTGGACTGGTGCAGTTGGCGCTCACTGGGTTTCCAAACCTTTGGGGCAACTGAGCGAATGCGTAAAAGCCAGTGCATCGTGCACATGGAGAACATCAGACACACCGTGCTCATTGTGTGAGCTACAGGCCCACTGCATGCACTGCACTAAGGGTGAGCTCACTGCTGCCACACAGATTGTTTTTCGTTCTGAGCCAATCTAGGAGCGGGTCTGGGCCAGCGGAGTTCGACCCTGTTTAAAGGCACAGTTGGCCTGTAAAGCTAAGAGGGAATGTTTTACTGGCAAATAAGCTACTAAATGTGGTATTGAGAATAAAGGGGAAGTGTCAGCATTTATGGCTGAGTGTGACCGTAAACTCAAGCTCAAGCTCAAACAAAGATGCCTTTGTAAACTAAAAGTCTGTGCAAGTGTTGCAATACTGAAGGAACTCATGAACCAAACATTTGGTTGTGTGGTAGGTGTGTGGTGGGATTCCCAAAGTGTATCTAAAAGTGTTATGCCAGTGGAGAAGCAGAAGAAGGAAATGTGTGTATTTACTCTCATAGAGGCATGTGGTTAGATCCCTGTGTTATGAGCTTGGTTCTGGAATGTGCTACTGTATGTGCCGGTAACTCCCAGGATTCGGGTATTATAACTTGGGGGAGTAAAGTGAAGCAAAATGCAAACAAATGTATGGGATGCCTGAGAAAGGTAAATGTTGCCAGGAACCCATGTGTGTTCAATTACATGCTCCCTAGAGCAGGAAAGTGGTAGGGTGGCTTATGGTGCTCACCGAAATGGACTGAAGAAGAGGAGGAGGATATGAGGTAAAATGACAAAAAAATTGGTAAAAATGTCTATTTTGCCTTTCTTTAATTTCTCCCCAATAGGAGATGTTACTAAACAGGCAATGGTTTCTTTGTTTAAAGGGTTTTTCTGACTAACCTTGGAAGCTATAGCTATGCCAGTGGTACAGTTTGCATGTTGGAGCTCACTTTCCACAGGCTGACCTGTGGAAAAGTATTTAATCATCAGTTAATTGTTAGGAATGTCTCTCTGAGCTGGGCACAGAACAGGAAGGTTAACTGTTTTAGGAACTCCCAGAGGTGACAAAAGTTCCTGCGAGGAACTGAAAAGTTGGTCTAATAAACCTCTATGAGTCAAGCATATTTTTGTGTAAAGATATCTTTGGTGTGCCGTCAACCTTTCTCAGCCCAGAGAGCTGAGAGGCTGCACCAAAAGCATTCATTTGTATCAGGCTGGCACAGGGTAGCCACATACTGTGCCTGGACAGACAGAGAGTGCAAAAGGAATCCAGACTGGAGGAGCAAACAGCAGGAGATTCCTATCTGAGCATCCAAAGGGGCTGATAATCGCACTGTATGCCTGACTGTGCTAGATTCGCCCAAAGAGAGCTCTTAAGTTTTTCCAAAGAGAGACCAGGCAGAGAATACTCTCAAGCACAAAGTTGGAGGAGAGGTCAGAATACACCTGCAAGAACAACCAGAGGCTGGAATCCTTCAGCCAGAGAAGATACTTCTGAGATACAGGCAGCTCAGACCCTGAGGATACCCAGGAGATTAGAGGAATGTTTAGAGGTTTGTGCAAGGTTAATTTCAGATGTCTGGGTAATAGAAACTATCAAAAGAGGATACTATTTGGAATTCGTAAAGATATCAAAGAAGAATAATTTCATTATATCACAGATTCCATGAAACAAGGAGAAGAAACAGATTCTTCAAGATTATATACAACAGTTATAAGCACAAGGTGCAGTGATCGAGGTGCTGTATTCACAGGGTTCTGCTCACCAATATTCATGTGAAGAAAAAGACAGGAGATCACAGACCATTGCTAGATCTCAGATCTCAGTTGAATCAACATTTAATAATAGATAGATGTAAAATTTACATATACCAATTGCAACAGCTCATCAGCGATTTCTTTGATTCACAATAGGGCAATTGCATGATTACCAGTTCACTTGTCTGCCGTTTGGTCTGTCAACATCACCAAGGGCTTTTTCAAAGATTCTAGTGACACTTATAGCAGATTTGAGAAAGAAGGGGATCAGCATTTATTATTACTTGGACGATATCCTTGTACTGGCAAGAAATCCTCACATTTTGATGAGACACAGAGATCAGGTAATTACATTCCTTCAAAATCATGGATGGATCATAAATAGAGAAGAGCCAATTGTTACCGTCTCAAGATTTAATATATCTAAGAGCAAGATTTCAGACAGACAGGGGAATAGTGACTATGACATAAGAAAAGAAACAGAAGAACATTCAATGGATCAAGAAAAGGAGTTGTTCGGCAAGACAGTTCATGAGTCTAATAGGACTGTTGACTTCAGCGATACCGAGGACTCAATGGGCCAGATGGAACATGAAAATTCCAGAATTTCTTTCCCAAGAACTATGTAACCTGTCAAGAGGAAGGCTGTTACGAGATGTGAGGTGGGATGTGATGACAACAGATGCCAATTCCACAGGGGAGGGATTCTAGGAGGGATATACTTTCCATCTATGATTTTCCCAACCATGCTACAATATATATATGAATACAAAAAAATTAAGAGTCACAAGGAAACGTTATTAGTTCCCCCTAGTTCAGCAACAGTCTTGGGCTCTCCTCCGCCCAATGGAAAACAGGATATCTTCAAAGAAGGACAGTTGCTGTATTCCTCCAAAAAAATACCGATATACTACACTATATTATTTATCAGTTTTTTTCCCCTCCTCAAAAAACTACTTTTTTTTTTAGAGGAATGCAGCAACTGTCCTTCCTTGAAGATATACAAAATATATATGACTTGAATTTATTATTTCTTTATTTATGTGAAAAGCATATAACAAAATATGGGGTTCTGTTTATTATTACTTACCCAATTTTGTTGTGAAGATATAAAATTATAAAATGCAAATGCAAAGTGTTGTTTGTTGTAAAACAGGGAAAACAAAACAATTAATGTTGATGGGGATCCAAATGAGAAAAGAGTCTGCAATCTGAAATCACAGACATGGCTATTTGGCATTATAATTGCACCAGTCCATGGCACAGAAAAACTCAGCAGGGCATATTAGCACTCTGCTACAAAGTATTGACAGTAAAAGGGTACAATGTATTTTAAAAAGGGTGTTCAGGTCTTCTTTTTCTACATCTGGACCGTTGTTGAGATCTGTTCATCACCTACAATAAGCTGACCCACCTTTAGTAAGCCAGCATCACTGTATATTTCTTTGAATACTTTGAAACAAAAAGGATATCTTGCCCAAATTTTTCTAAAGGACATTAGTCCATTAGTCCCTCCTTTACTCCTTTGACCCAATATAAAGTGCATCTTACTAGAAGAATGCATTTATATTGGTGGGAAAGTTAGCGTAGCTCCATCATATGATGCATATCCTATATGTGGGGTAGTGTGTGCATGGGTGTGTGTCTTTGAATAAATATTCATCAATTCTGCAACTTTCTGCAGGTGATTATTCTAATTGTTTAGTTTTTCACAGTGTTTTCTATTTATCTTCCAGTTTGGCATTGAGACCACTGTAGATGATAGGGCCAGTGACTCTCGTGTTCAGTATTTTTCAGCATTCAAAAACTTAAAAAAAAATCAATTATTAAGCCCAACTTGAAAGGAATTTTACTCATCCTTGCATAATTATAACATTTGGGTGAATAATATATCTCAGCAGTTTTGTTCTTTAATGTATTTTATCTTACAGTTTGTTCTGAAATTACTTTTTGTCTTCTGTACATAATAGTTTATTTCAGTGGTATTATCCATTACTGTTGAGTTTGTATGTAAAAGTTTTCAGGAGGGGAAAACTCGTTAGCGTTCCTGCCTTGTGGGCTTAAAGCTTTCATAAGTGCTCAACAAAGCAACTGCCAGCAAAAAATATCTACTTTTATTGAAAGCCATATCCCCTTAGTTTATCTGTTTTAAGCTGAATCAGCTCTTCCAAATGTTAATTGTCAATTACACTCGTGAAAGGCAGTGTATGTGTATGCTTGCTGGCCTCTTTAGTAGGTGTAAAATGGTTAATTAGAGGTGGAAGGGGTTGTTTAAAATGTTTGCATGTTATCCACTCAAGCATTTTAGATGTGTGAATAAGTTTACGAGTAATCAAACTATCACAACCATGAAATATAAGAAACTGGTAGGATCTACTGATATTCTCTTAACAAATTTAAGAGCTGCATATAATTTCATTGAAAGTAGATCTGTGTCCTTCTATATAAATAAAGGTTTAACACCTTCTATTTAGTCACAAAAAAAACATCTTGTTCCTGGCCACAACAGTTTCTTTCCCTGAATACCATGTCTTTAAAACTACAATAGTTTTGTAAGGAATTATCCCTCTGCTAGTTTGAACCTGTAACCTTTGTATTGTAGCCTGAATCCCTTACCTCTCTTCTATTCTGGCAGGTTAGAAGCATAGGTTTATTCTGTATTGAGGTCCCTATGATTAGTCCTGCTGCTAATTAAGTCAGTTGCTTTGCACTAACTGGCAGGTGCAGTCTATTTCCCAATTAGCTCCCAGCAGAGGGCCCTTATTTAAGGCATGAGCTGACTTTCCCCTGCTGCCAGTTCATTGGTCTCTAAACCTGCTGAACACCTGTTTCTATGTTCTGCGTTTCTATGTTCTGCGTTTCTATGTTCTGCGTTTCTATGTTCTGCGTTTCTATGTTCTGCGTTTCTATGTTCTGCGTTTCTATGTTCTGCGTTTCTATGTTCTGCATTTCTATGTTCTGCATTTCTATGTTCCTGCATGTTCCTATGATCCAGCCTGACCCTGTTCCAGGACTCTCCCACATGCTGATGATTGTGATTCTTGTTTGGCTAGAGTTTGCCTGTTCATGGACTTTTTTTTAGTATGAACTCCTGAGCCTGTAAGTTACCCTTTTACTTTTGTTTGCTAATAAACTCTCAATATTAATACAGTGGCCCTTCTGATCATTATTTGTGTGTTTGGTTTGGGCCACTGATCGTGACAAGTTTACATTTGCCCCCAAAAAACAATGTACGTGTACACTTTTTAATGCAGTATAGGAGACATTGGAGCTCTATAACAGTTTCTTCATCCACTTCAAAAATACTGCCAAATACTCCATATCTCTACAGAAGACTTTGTACTCTGTCACAAATGTGATGGGAGACATTAAGGGGTTCATTTACAACCAGTGTGCAAATTGCAAAGAACAGATACAACAATTTCTGTCAAAGCATGTGGTGTGAAGTTGCTACAGAGAATGTGGCAGAGAATCATACTAGAGGGCATGGATTTGGTATTACCTAGTACAACCCCACCTTAGTAGTCACATAGAATACAAAAGGTTGGGGCACCAAGGGATGCAGAGTAAAAGTAATAAGTACAGGGATCCTTTGAACCAGTCATCACATCACTCTATAGTAGCAACAACCATGGACATGACAAGGTGACTTATCAAATGACCCTTTGCTTTCAGCCATCCCACTGAACCCCCATTGTTACATACCTTAATGAAACAGCAGGAGCCAGAAATCGGGTAAAATGGCCATAGCAGTTTTTCAAGGGAACTCCTTCTTCCCTGGACATCACATCCCTCTTTTTCTTCAACACCAGCCTGGCTTTCCCTGCCTTAAGGTAAGACTGACCCAAAAAACTTATTTTTTTAAATATAAATCTGCATTAAAATTTACCTAACGGTCATGTTGATCTTTTTCACTGATAGCTATGCTTGTATAAGTAATTGTTACTTGAAGTTCCTTCACCTGCCAACCTGACTGTCCTTTCTCAACCTATCAGTTAGAGTTTCTAATGCTAAAAGACTCCTGCTGCACAAATATGGCAGCCATCCCATATAGAGGAACATGGGGGTAATAAAGGTAATGTAAAAGCACCTGGCAAATACTTTTTATGGCAAAATTATAAATAGTATGCAAAGACAATGTTATGATATAAAAAAAGTTATTTTCTGGTGTCAGCATCTCTTTAATTCATTCCTTTTCAACTAATCACAGCTACATCTGATCCTGCCAGTCTTTCAACATAAAATTAGTGCAATCTGGCTGCTGTTAGCAAATTTGTCGCTTTTCGTTCCGTTAAAGTCAATGGGTGTCAATGGGCGGGATCCAAATAGTTGTCATCGCCGATTCCGTCGCAGGTGTCAAACATGTTTGATATAATTATATGGGACAATGCTGCCAAAATGCTGGGCTCATGGGTCCAAATGTAGCAAACCAGAAAAAGTGTGCACAGAACCTCACATCAAGCATTTAATAGTTCAAGTTGTCACAATGTAATTGGATGTGGTAACGTGTTGAACTAGCACTATTAAATGCTTGATGTGAGGTTCTGTGCTCGCTTTTTCTGGTCAAACATGTTTGACTCTGGTGTTGAAAACTTTAACACTGGCATCGAAACGCGGAAATTTGCTGTGAATGCAAGCCTGCCGAATAAATTCGCCCATCACTACTGGTGGTCATTCAGATCCCTTGTCCTGTATCCCCTGTGTTTATAGCTCCAGGGCTTTCCTATATATATTTACCAAGAGCTCACAGTATGTGGAATTAACCAACCAATACCCCCTCGTAAGTATTACCTGGTGCACAGTACAGAGGAAAGGCACCCCTGTTCATGTGTATTAAGAAAATAGGCACAACAGGTCTAGTGTATTTTACCACAGGTGTTTAATAAAAGTGACTTTCAGGGACATAGCCCTTGATCAGACATCTGATTTTATTTCTTAAACAAATTAACCAACCAGCCATATCCAATTTTGGCACTGAAATTATTGACTGTTTCCACTTTTCCAAATCTAATTTTGTTTCCATGGCTAATACATTCTGAGCCTGATTCAAGCCTTCATTCCTAAAGAGGTATCCCTCCATTAAATTTCCTATTGGGTCCCGGTTAGGCCAAAACCACCACTACGACAATTGCTTGAAGTCACTTGGACACAACTCTCCACGAACTAAAAGTATGGTATTTTTATGTTCTCACTCGATGTTTAATTTAATAGGTCCAGACAAATCTCGGACAGTTCTCAGAGAGCCCTTTTTTAAAGTAACTACAAACTTCTGAACAGCTTATTGTCATAGTCATTTTAACATCATGTAAGAGTCCTTCAAGTAGCTTCTTACTCTTGCTAACCTATATGCCCAACCAGAATACAAAAGAGAAGGCTAAGGCAATAGTCACAATAAATATTCTCATATAGGGCTGAATGATAGTCCACTAAGACTGCTTGTAGCTCATAAAACAGTTTAAAAATTAGATCCCTTCGGGTCCTGCTTGCCTGTTTAATTGAAAAATAAACTTTCTCTCAACCTAAAAAATATATTTGAACCCATATTTTGCTGGAATCTCATATTATCATTATTATTATCATTATTATTATTATTTATTAAATTCATATCAATATAAATCAAGCTTTACAGAGCACTGTTTAATTGAAAAATAAACTTTCTCTCAAAAATTATTTGAACCCCTTAAGGGTATTATGCTGGCATTTTATAATATAACATATTATTATGTTGTTATTATTAATATAATATTATAATACTACATTCCCCCTTAGTGGTAATTGTTGATTTACATTAATAACTGCACTACAAAGTTGTCCAATAAACTGTTCACAAAAAAAAGCTTCAGTGTAAAAAGTGGCAAAAATTGCACTCTAATACTTTCTTTCCTTTGTTTTGTTTAGTATCTTAGAAACTCCAAATGTTATGGTAACAAAAAGCTCTCTCTCTCATAATGTTATTTTATTGCACAACACAGCAAGATTTATAAACTGGTTACTAATACACTTGTGTTGGTTTTGGTCAGAAATAAAGGACTTACCCCATTTAAAATGTGTTTTAATTTTCTTTGAATTGAAAGTGTAAAGTCTCTGTCTTTGTTATGCCAGGTACAGTCGAAAGGGAAGTTTAAAGCTTCATAAAGCCTTTCACATTACATAGCAAAGGAGTTATGCCCGTTCTGTATGCAATTAACTGTGGTATGAATGTGTGTTTTATTTTAATTTCACTGTGCTTCTTTTTTTCCCTTCTCTCTGTGCTAAGGAAATATGCAGAGCTCCATTTCAGTATACATTACAACTTATTTTGGAGTGGCTGCTAAGCATTCTATTTTGTTCAAAACAAGAAGCTGCAAAGATAGAAATAGAGGTGGTCCAAATTGTGTAAATTACTAACATCTTATTATTGCCGTTGTGTAACATTTAAGATGCAATACAAATTTTGGATATATATGCCCAATTCCATACATTTACTAGTTTAATCTGAGAATTGATGGAAATATCACATGAGGGTTTAAGGAAGGCTTTTTAGCGTAATCCTGCCAAATCCGTGTCTCTCTAAAGACAGAGTTCATGTAAATTAGACAGCTGAGGTAGAGTTTCTTATAAGATTTAAGGTAGAAAGAATACTTTATTGTTTGTAACTTGTCTCACTTGAGTCCAGCTTTTTGTGACCCTTTGTATTTTAATTTAGGAGTGGTTCATGAGTAACTTAACTTCTACACACTGGCATAACTATAGAGGAAGCAGAGGTTAATGAAATAGTTAAAACATTACAGAATATAGTAAATAAATTCCCATTTACTGAGGGTGGGGAATGGGCAGGCAAGGTAAGGATAAGAGTGGCAGTGCAGGCGGGGTTTCAGGTAAGAGTGCGAGGGATGGCCAGGTGAGAGTGACCATGCACTGGACTATTCTGATCCTCTCTGGACTGTGTGATTGTTAAAGGGCAACTAAAGTCTAAAATAGAACAATGTTAGAAATGCTGTATTTTGTATATTAAATATAAGTATGAACTTACTGCACCAGAAGCCTAATAAGACAAATGATGTATGCTTTCAAAGTTGGCACAGGGGGCTGTCATCTTGTAACTTTGTTAGATATGTCTGCAATATCAAGACAACGCACATGCTCAGTGTGGTCTGGGCTTCATTTGGGAGGTTAAGCTTAGGGATAGTCAAAACAGCACAAGTCAAATAATATCTGACATAGAAGCCAATACAGCAAGACTGCTTAATAATCAGAATATACACACTGCACTGGGATACAAATAGCTACACGGTCACTGGCTGTTTTACAGGGAAACAGAAAAAGCTGTTCGAGTTCTGGTAAGTAAGGTGGGGGGACTTTTAGGGACATTTAGAGATATTTTTTAATTGAAGTATATTGGACATAGATTTCTTTTTCTTTTTTTTTTAAATTTGAAATTTTTATTTGTTTTTCAGGTTACAAATTATTTGTGAAACGGAAAGGAAAGAAGAGAGAGAAGAATTTTTGAGGTAAGTGGGAGGGGGGGAAGGAGGGGGTTCCCAGATTTGGGCTATCAGTCCATTTATTTTTGTCT
>CM044448.1:55380707-55396955 GCA_024363595.1 Xenopus borealis
AGCACTATTAACTGATACATTTTGAAAAAAAAAAATTCCCATGACAGGATCCCTTTAAGACCACCAATTAGAACATTGTCTGAAACCTGGAGCTTGCCGTTAGTCTTAAAAAGACTAACCACAGGGCAATTTGAGATGCTGGAAACAATTGCAGACATGCTATTGACACTAAAGACAACTGTGTTAGTTGCAGTCACTTCAGCAAAGAGAGTCAGTGACTTGCAGGCTTTTGCGTCGGAAGAACCATATATGGTGAGACAAGCAGACAGGTGTTGCTGAGGGCAGTGCCTGGGTTCTTGCCAAAAGTAGCGAAAGAACACTATCTTAATAAGCAGTAGTGATGGGCGAATCTCCCGCGATTCGCTTCGCCTAGAGATTCGCGAATTTCTCTAGAAATTCGCGAATCGGCGAAAAATTCGCGAAACGAGTCGCGGGACGATTTTGTTGCGCGTCGCGTCAACTTTGTCGCGCGTCGTGTCAACTTTGACGCGTCGCGTCATTTTTGGCGCGCGTCGCTTCGTTTTCGTTGCGTCACGTCAAAAACGACGTGCGACTGACGCGCGACTCGTTTTTCGGCGAAATTTCGCTGGTGATTCGCGAATTTATTCGCCAGCGGCGAATCGCGGGAATTCGCCGCGAATTCGACCTAGGCGAATAAATTCGCCCATCACTAATAAGGAGGTTATTTTGCCCAAATTTTTTCTGGAGCCTGTGACGGAACAGGAGAAGGAGTGGCATAATTTAGACACAGTCAGATGTCTATCTGTCTATTTGACTAGAACAAAAATTTGGAGAGAATAAAAAAAGCTGTTTGTAATCCCATTTGGAAGCAGGAGTAGGCAAGCAGCCTTGAAAGCTACAATAAGCAGATGGATAATTAATTGCATTAAATTGGCTTAAGAAAAAGCTGAAGTGCAGTTACCAAAAGGAATAAAGGCATATTCTACTAGGGCTATTAGTGCTTCATGGGCTTTTCAGACAGAAGTCTCAAAGGAAGAAGTATGCAAGGCAGCCTCATGGAGTTCTGCAAATACTTTTCTGAAGCATAACCACCTTGATGTGCGGCCTGTGCAGACGGCTAATGTTGGCCTTAAAGTTTTGGAAGCAGTGTGTGAGTAAAATACATTAAATTTTTTACCATTAACCCTTTAACCGCCAAGCACGTACAGCCGCACACACACTTCCTGCTGTGCTGAAACCCTGCAGACACGATGCCTGGGGCACTTACACAAACATTTTAGTAAAGATTGGTATTTTTTATTTTTTTTTATTTTAGCACACCTGGTCCCTTTTGTACATTTATTTATATGTACTTGCACACTCAGACAACCTTTATTAGTGCAAGAACATGTATACACAAAAACTCACAAACAGTTTTTTTTTAACTTTCTTTGCCTAAACACTTATTTCAACAGCGTGACTGTTGGATAGTCAATTTGGGCCACTAATTACGCTGCCTGATCAATTATTATCTTTTTTCATTGATTTACGCTATTTTTGTGGATTTATTTCAATTTTATCCTTGCATTATTGTTCCTTATGTATCTTTAGTATAGTTTTGCTATTTGGTGCTTTGGTATAGAAAGATATATTTTACTTTGTTTGTTCCGCCAGAATATATGCTTTCCAAAAATGTATGGTGTTCTGGGGGTCTTTTTACAGTTTGGGGGTCTTACGGCACTTAATACACAATTTCTACAGATTAGTTGGATAGCGTGAAAATTCAAATGCATGTTTTTTCATTTGGGGTCCGTACACACCACGTACTTTGGTAAATCTATGCTTATTGCGCATCAAACTATTCATTAGACCTCTGATGTCCATGTTTAAGGTGACTTTTATTTTTGCATAAGACATTGTGTGTGATAAATGCAGCAAACTGCAAAATTTTTAAGCGATTTTCAGAAATGTTGTAAAAACCTCTACGTTTAGAAACACTTTTCAGTTCGGTAGTTTGGTGTAGAAAGACATCTTTATCTTTGTTGGATTTTTCAGAATGTGTACTTTCTGAAAATATATGGTTTTGGGGGGGTCTTTGCTGTTAGTAGGGACTTGAAGTACATAATCTGAAGTCAAGGGTCTATGTTCACAGAAGGCAATTGGCAGCAGAGAAAATTCATATGCAATATTTTTATTTGGGGTCTGAGCATACCAGCTTCCTTAGTATATCAATGCATATTGCGCTTCAGTAGACCCTTGGCATCAATATTTATGGTTTTTTACAACTGTATGTAAGACCATTACAAACGGGACATCAAACTGTTCAGGGTGAAAATTTTGAGGTGATTTTTGGAAATGTCACAAAAATCACCAAATTTAGGAATGGTTGGCGGCTTGGTAGTTTGGAGTAAAAAGACATGCATATCTAATTTGGATTTGTGGCAATATGTACTTTTCGAAAATATATGGTTTTCTGGGTTGAACTCACTTTTTAATAACTTTGCCCCCCCCCAAAAGTATGTAAATGTGTTTATTTTGCAGTACCTGAACTGACAGACCATATGGGGGTCTTCCTTTTGGGTCCCCTATATGCCAGGTGCTTGGGTAAACCTGTACATATTGCACATCAAACTGTTAAGAGGACCCTAGGCTTTCATATTTGGGGTGATTTCTCTTGATACCTAAAAGTATGTGGGAAATATGATGCTGCAGGGTGGAAATTTTGAGGTGATTTTTGGAAATGTCCCCAAAATTGCCAGATTTAGGAAGGGTTTGCGGCTTGATGCTTTGGAGTAGAAAAGCATGCATACCCAATTAGGATTCAGGGGAATGTTTATTTTCTGAAAATGTATGGTGAACGTTATTTTTTCTAACTTTTCCTAACTAAGTAAATGTGTTGATTTTGCAGTATCTGGAATTACAGAACTGATAGCAAAAATGGGGTGTCTACATTTTATTATCTATATACCACATGCTTAGGTAAATCTATACATATTGGGCATAAAACTGTTCAGTGGACACTGGGCTTTCATATTTGGGGTGTTTTACTTTGATACTTAAAAAAATTCACCAGTTTTGATAAAACATTATGGGGGAACTTCACTCTTCACTTCACTCTTTGATGAATCTACCCTTATAACTTCAGGAAATAATTGCAGCTTGGTACAGATGCAGTCACTTGGATTTGTAAATTAAATGCGTCGTGACTCAGGGCTAATTGAAGAAACTGTGTTATCTAAAGTTATCTTAACTCATTTAATGCATTTAACCTTTTCATTAGCATACCAAAGCACCATTGTTTTCAATGGTGAACTCTTTAATTGGTGACACAATATTCTGTGCTAAGTGGGATAAATGGGATAGATGAGTTAAGTCACGACGCATTTAACACACAATCCAAAGTGATTGCATCTGTAATTTGGAGTACATAGATATAGTTACCCATTTTGTATTCACCAGAATCTGCTCTTTTAGAAGAAAAAAAGGCAGGCACTTCAAAAGACCAATCTTCCAGGAGGCTCAGTCAAATCATCAAGTAAACTTTATTGCAGTGCCCAAGAATACAGCTGTATTCTTGGGCACTGCAATAAAGTTTACTTTATGATTTGAATGAGCCTCCTGGAAGAATGGTCTTTTGAAGTGCCTGCCTTTTTTCCCTCTAAACGGTTGTCCGCTCCCCAAGCTGAGGGTTCAGGGCGGTGCACCTGAACCACTCCATATAACTGGTGAGTTCTACTACTTAACTTGAGCATAGTATACTGATCTTCAAACTATACAACAGAAGTATTTGTATTCAGAATCTGCTCTTTCTAATAATGGGTAGTTTTCTAGAGTAAACCTACTGTTAGGGGAAGGAGCGGTCCTTTGTAAATTTGGTAGTGTCCTGCTTGTAGATTTTGATCCATACAAGTGAGAAATCTCCATAAAACTATATATATTTGGTATTGCCGCATTCAGGAGACATAGACCTTTCCAAATTGGGTGTTTTTTCATACATAACATAAATGATGTTTTTGTTATATGTGTTTGTTCTTTGTGAAACATGTTTTTTTTTATTTTATTTGACATTTAGAAGTCTATATTTTTTTACAGAAGTATAATTACACCAAAATTCTTGCATATTCTGAAAGTTCAAGTTGTCCTGAAAATATTGTTTTCCTGGGTAAACTAAAAGACCGCCCCAGGAAAGGCCCTTAAAGTGAAAGAGTACAAAATGTCTAAAAACTGCTTGGCAGTAGATGTTCACATTTAGGACAAAACAGTGTATAGGTTGCCATAGTGACCATGGGAAAGAGAAAATTTAACTTCATACTTAACAAAATGTTATTTTCCTGGTAACTACTACTACAAAACAACTACTACTCGGACATTAAAAGGCAAAGGGCAGATTGGGGAGGGGGGTATTTATAGCTAATTGAATTGGTTTGGTTGGGAGGGAATTTGCTATTAACATGTCCTGTTGGGTTGAGGAGCAGGGGAAAACCTTTAGGGGGAAATGTAATTAAATTTGCAAAGAGCAAAAAAATACGCATCAACAAGATTGTTCCTGTTATTGCACTGCAAATTTTATTTGCGCATTGCGAATTTTAATTGCGCACTGTTAAGAAGTGCTTGAAGGTGTCGTAATCTTTTGGAGCAAACATAACGACTTTTTCAGTAAGAAGTTTTATTACATTGACTGCACATTGGCGCAAGCTGTAAAATTTGCAAACTCTATTCCACTGTCAGAAGTGGTCGCTAAACGGTTTCCGGGTTCGCAAAAGCTATATTATATACACTGCAAATAATTCACTCTATTATATAAAATGTCATTCCTGAACCAGCACATGTGTTTTTTTAAATATATAATGTTAGTGTGTAGGCACCCATCTCAGGTCATTTTGCCTGGTCATGTGTTTTCAAGAAAGCCAGCACTTTAGGATGGAACTGCTTTCTGGCAGGCTGTTGTTTCTCCTACTCAATGTAACAGAATGTGTAGCAGTGGAACCTGGATTTTACTATTGAATGTTGTTCTTAGTTCTACCAGTCAGCTGTTATCTTGTATTAGGGAGCTGTTATCTGTTACCTTCCCATTGATCTGTTGTTATTCTGCTGGGGGGAAGGTTGGGGGTGACATTATGTCATGTCAGATTTCAAAATCAAATATAAAAAAATCAGTTTGCACTTTTGAAAAACAGATTTCAGTGCAAAAGTCTGCTGGAGCAGCACTATTAACTGATGCGTTTTGAAAAAGATGTGTTCCCATGACAGTATCCCTTTAATGCTCTAGTAATCCTATATTTCTTCACTGGCACCAATCATCCTGAAATTAAAGGAGAATTCAACCCGAAATAAAAAAAAAACCTAACCCCTACCCTGGGTAGACCTCCCTCCAAAAGTCATAATTTTTTTTTGGAATTTTCATGACTTTCATACCCCGAAAATGCTGGGCTGATTCCGAAGTAGAGCTGAAAAAAGAAGATGGCGCCCATGAACTCCCGAGGCCAGAATCTACATGGAGGGGTAAGTAAAAAATTATAGGCAAATATTTTTCTTTTGTATCAAATTAGACAAATTTATTTTGTACAGAAGGGAAACCTCTGCCCATTATCTAAAATGACACGAAAAGCAGTACTGCTTAACCCATGTTTAGTAGTAGTATTTATTGTAAGTATTATTATTGTTATTATTCTTACTGTACATTTGCCCCTCTAGCTATGGAAATATAGGATAAAATTTAAGAAAGGTGCCTGCCCTCTTAATGGGGATCTAAACCCAGAGAGAAAACAAATTTAAACTTGACCAGAGTATTCTTGTAATTGCCTTGGCACATCTCTATATTCTATTTTTACTGATTTTACTGCTGGAGATGTTAGCAGTTTTAAGTTGCCAATGCCATAATTTTAGCTTAGCAATCATTTCCTGTTTTTTAAGTTTAAATTATAACATCTTATGGGTTACTTTGGGTCTGATGTGGTGCAAACTGTATGCCTCCTTTTACATTTCCCCCAATATTCATTTTGTTTAAATAACTATTATTCAAATGTTTAATTTTAAAATCTGCTTTAAGTGTTAACAAGGTACAGTCTTTCTACCTGTTTCACAATAGCCTTACCAAGGCTTAAAAAATAAGATAGAAAAGAGCTGTATGGATTTATGTTCATGGCATTTAACAGACAATCCCAATTTTGCTTCAGATTACAAAGCATCCTGCTGATTTTCGTAGCGCGATTAACATATCAAATTAGAATGTTGTGCCTCTCCCTCTCCAGCTAATCTGCTTTAATTGCATAAATCCATAACTTTTTCACGAGTGCTTGTAAATTAGGCAGTTGCAAAAGCCCCACGTTAAAACAATTACGGTTCACAGATGCACAGGCAGATATGTGGCAAGCATTCACAATTAAAACTGATACATTTCAAGTTGTTACTTATGGAGAATTATTTCATTCTGCCATATAACTTTGTTATAGAGAGATGTACGAGGCCATAAAAAGAAAGAACTGGACTATATGTAAAGAAGTAGCAATGCAAATACATTTGTATGATGTACTGTTCTGCAAACATTTAATGCGTAACAGCTTCCCACCAAGGGTAAGTGAGAGAAGAATGATTCCATGGTAGACAACTGAGCGTATGCAAATTCATAATATTGTATCAGACATACAATTGATGTCCTCTCTTACATTGTCTAGGTTGAAACAAGCAATACAGCTTATTGTTTCAATTGTGTATTGGTTTAACTGAAATTCTGCTGAAGTTAATTGACTTTTTTTTTACGCTGGATCCTTCAAAACACAATTAAGCCGGGTCACAATTACTTCTATTAAAAGAAATAAATGAGTAGGAAAAACATAAAAAATAAAAATATATATCTTGCTTCATGGCTGCGCTTTGATAACACATTGCTATTGTTTGCATGCAAAGTAAATAAATAAAGAGGGTCCTCTTTAATGGGTTAGTATTCAGTTCTAGTTGCCTCCTGCTGAATAGTTATTAGAAAGGAACGAAACATGTCTACCATATCTACAACCAGCATGCCAGATACAGTTTCATAACCAGATCACAGAATTGTTGACCCTTGGTTTATTTATATTTCTTTTTAAGAATTACTACTTATTGCAGCCCTAATGCAGTCCTAACATGGTCCATGATCCATTATATTCCCCAATTTGTATCATGAATCTGTTACACCAGGACAGTGAGAGCAATGGCCCCACCCTAGTACATCAGCATGAATGTTGAACCTAGCATAGTACATATCTGCCAGACTTCTGAGCAGAAGGATCAATTATAAGGAGTGCCTATGAGGGGCATGAAATATCTATCAAAAAATGTTTAAACCTCCCATGAGCATTCCATTTATTTTTGTAATATATATATATATATATATATATATATATATATATATATTTGTAAAGAGATACAACGGAATTTACTTCTACTAAATCCAATCTACAAATAATCAAAATTTTAAAAAATTGTTTCCCTTTTGTCTGTAATAATAAACAAGTAGCTTGTTCGTGATCCAAACATAAAAAATGTAATCCTTGCTGGAAGCAGATCTAGCCTACTGGTTTATTCAACGTTTACTTGATTTTCTAGTAGATTTAGCATGTATTCATCGATGATATGGTTCTAATCTGGTGAGGGGAGAAGGAGTTTGTAGATCTGATAGATGAATTAAATAGACTTGATAGTCCAGTTTGTTTTACCTACCAGATACATCCATCTAAAATACACTTCTTAGATGTGGAACTCTTTTTCAACTCTGGTCTGGTACAATATACTTTATTTAGAAAACCAACAGATAAAAATGTACTACTATACCATAAAAGCTGTCACCCTAGACACATGAAAAAGTCAATAACTATATCTCAGTTTTTCAGAGTTTTGCGTAACAATTCATTAAAACAGCGGGCTTAGCAACAACTAGACAATATGTGAATTAGGTTTAGGGAACAGGGATACCCGGCTGAAATGCTACAGAGTGCACTTGAGATAGTGAGGACTCGTTGTGTAGACACAGGTATTACAGGGAAAGGATGAGACTCAAGGTTAACATTTTTGACAACATTTAATGAACATACAAGTAAACTGGAAAAGCAAATTAAGGAAAAGTGGAGTATTATTGAAGCAGACACAGGACTAAAGGGAGTAATTGGTGGCCCCTGATGGTGTGTTACAAAAGAGGGGTAAACCTCAGGGATCTGCTGGTCAAGAATGATCCAGTGAGTTGCTATCAAAAGAAACCTACTGGCTGGTTAGCAGAAGTGAAACCTGGGTCCTTTCGATGCCCAAACTGCACTTCATGTAGACATATGACCCTGGGATCTTCATTTAATCCTCCCCAGACAGAGAAACAATGCTCAATATGCCACCACATTACCTGCACCACTACTCAAGTGATTTACTTGATTACATGTCCATTTGGACAATCCTATGTCAGTAAAACCAACCAAACTTTACACCTAAGAATGGATGGACACTGGTCCGCGATTAGCACAGCATTCAGGGATGGCAAAACAAATAAACTGGTGGCAAAACTTTTTTTGGAAAAAGGACATTGGCTACCTACATTTAAATATATGGCTATTGACCATATTCCGCCATTAAGAAGGGGAGGTGACAGATCCAAACTACTCCTTCAAAAGGAGTCTTTTTGGATACATAAACTTAAAACCTTTGTACCCCTGTGTTTAAATGAATATTGCCCCCTGAATTGCTTTTTTAAATCGGCGTTAATGTGTGGAATATGCACTACTCTGTGGTTATCATGTTGCTATATTGATCAAAGAAATTGTTTCTGCTATGGTTCATGTGGTTATTTTTTTTAATATTTGTATTCGATACATACTTACCTGTATAACTTGTATTTTTGGTTGCAGGTGTTTTGATCACAAGATCTGGTGGGTGTGTTTTATGTTGGTGTATATCTATTTAAGCAATGTTTGTTATTTATTTATATATATATATATATATATATATACACAAGTCCAGAGAAAGCACTCACGGCAGATCCATTGATAGTGTAGCAAAGTAGTTTATTCACACATGGTGTATCAACGCGTTTCGGCCCGCATGGAGCCGTCGTCAGGATCATATATATATATATATATATATATATATATATGCAAATTTAGTGAGCGCACACTTTCTGGACCTTTAATTAGCGATTGTCGGTGTGTTGGTCAAATCTTATTCATGTATATTAGCAAATGGACCCGCATTCGTTGATTATCATGTAAATAAATGTGCTTTTATTCTTTTATTATTGGATATGCATTGTGAATAAAAGCACATTTATTTTCACGATAATCAAGGAGTGCGGGTCCATTTGCTAATATATATATACTATCTATATATTACATTAGGTAGTATCCTCTAATAAAATCAATACTGTTGCCAAGCAAAATGTAAATGCCTAGTGGATACATCTTGCTGTGGTAATAATCTACTGAATACATTGCTAGTTATTTCTTGTCTATCTCTATGTCACGGGTTGGCCTTCGTTAGGCGCCCAGGGGAAGAAGTGGACCAAGGAGGAAGTTTTAGGGGTTCAATAACGTAGCACAGCAAGGATCAAGCAGGAGTCAAACAGGTCCAGGCAAAAGTGTATTCACAGGAACAAAATAACAAAAGTCCAAGCAGTGGTCAAAATACAGGAACAAGGTCAAAAAGGTACAAGAACAGGATCAAAAGCAATATCAGGATCAATAAACAATACCCAGGATCAAGGCAATGTGGTCCTATAATTGGGCGCCATAATGGTGTCCAATAGCCCTTTAAATATTCAAATTTGGCGCCAAAACGAGCGCCGTGACGTCATTGCGTCAAGCGTGACGCGATGACGTCACTACCCGGCGCCGCATATCCACGTGGCGGCTATGTGCGCCGCCATTGTGGATAGGACGCCGGAAGGAGAGGACGCGCCGCCCGGAGCTAAAGGAAACCCTTTCGGGCGGCGCGATCCTGACACTCTATTACCGGTGACATTTTTCCCTTAAATTACAACTTGGGGAAAAGAATAGCTTTACAGCTTTCAAATATGCATTAGCGTCTGCGTTTCTGATATCATATTCTAGTTCCAGTATATATGTAAGACAGAGCACTTTGGAATGAATATGTAAATATGTAACTAAAATATTCAGGTATAAAATATTGTTTCTGTATGTAATGCAAAGTATCTGTCAAAATATTGTAACACATGAAATTACTCGCCATGAGACTTACTTGCTATTAAAGGATAATGGTGGAACTACATTTCCATTATAATTATTACAACCATAGTGAGGGGTAGGGTTTCTTTCCATAATTTAAAGGGGTATGTCTCTGATGTGACATGTACTTGGAGCTGAATTATACATTCAACAGCTTTTAAATACTTTTTCTGGCACGAGACAGCTATAGATGAAGTTGTCTTTCTAAAATAATTGCCCAATAAAGCATCCATTATTCCTGAAATAAATGTGAAACTTGACTTCTACAAATTATACACAAGTTTTAAATGGTTATTTTTGACAGCTATTAGGTTTCTTTATTTGAACCAAAATAATACATTTTAAATTGATGATAGAGAATTGACACCACATACAAATCTACTCCAGGATTCTTTAACAGTCTAGAAAATAGAGGTTTGATTACTTTATTTTGTTTTAAATTTCTTTTAAACAATAACAATTTATCAGTTTAATTAAAATATTTTGATTGCGAATATACAATTATTTTTTATTGCAATTGTTTTTCAAAAAAAGATAATTTACTGATGCAAAGAGCATTAAACAGTTGTAAAGCCCATTATGTACCTTGTGGTTCAGCTGCAAAGTTTGACAGCTAACTGTGAATTGTGACCTGACAGGTCTATTTTATCGAAGAGGGTGAATCTGAACAGTTCAGAAAAAGTCAGCTCACCTTGACCCCTATGCAACTGGAAAGAAGGATGACCTGAGGGCTCAAGGTAGGTGGTAAGTTCATAATGTTCCCTTGCAATGTGCAGTATGCAACACATATTAATCCCGGGAAAGATGCTGAGTACAATTTACAATGCACTTTGAATATGCAGTGCAAATCCCCAAGCAAATTAGTGCACATCTGATCATAAAGGAGTTCTGTGGTGTCCTTTGATGCCAACATATTTACTGCACAACTACTCTACGACAGAGTGTTGGAAAAGTCAAAACAAAACAAGAAATTTATTTTGCTGGATTCCTGAAGCAGTGCTGCCCTTGGAATAAAAGAAACAAGTGACAAAAACAATATTTATTTTTTAGCCATTTTATTTGGTTGATATAAGGCCTTTTAATTGGGCTCACTTGATTTGTGCAAACTAATAGGTTGAGATTAGGATGCATCCAAATCACTGCCTTGAACCTTGATTAATGGTTTGCACCTAAAAAGACAATATCCCCTTACATGATGGTTTGGTGGGACTAAGCAGTAGGGGCAGTTCAGCTATAAACAGAGTAGTGGTAGTCTATTGACATGCAAGGCTGCACAGGTTGCCCCTAAAATGCTTCTCACCATGAGCTGTTATCCCGAGCCTTACCGTACATATATATTTTGGTTTTAGAATAATACAGAGCACTTTTTATACTTGTTAGGAAAAGGCATGTATGTAATGTTCCTTTAAACCATCTCTTTTTTGCATCCATTTCTGCTGAATCTGAGACAAATGTCATAGAAGAAATTATCACTGGAGAGCTATTTCTTAATGGTGATTCAGTTTATTCACGATGCATAAGCACTACATGTTTCGGACCACTGGGGTCCTTTTTCTGGTGCATTCAACAAACAAATGAGTGTATAGTGCTAAATAGCACTATACACTCATTTGTTTGTTGAATGCACCAGAAGAAGGACCCCAGTGGTCCGAAACGTGTAGTGCTTATGCATCGTGAATAAACTGAATCACCATTAAGAAATAGCTCTCCAGTGATAATTTCTTCTATGACATGATACCACTTCCCTGGACCTGGCAAACCCAGATCGCTGTGATTGAGCTACACTACACAATATAACTTAAGGTTTGTGTCTTCCTACTACTTGTTTGTCGAATCTGAGACAAACCCAAACTAGCTCCCTTTTTATTATGCAAAAAATTTTTTTTATTTGAAAACTTGAAAATCAACAGCCTATGTTTTAGGGGCCTGGAGTAAAACAACAGATGTATCAGCAGAAAAAATGTTCACTTTTAAATATGCTTTGGTAATGGAAAACTGAACCACAATGGACATTTATGCACTGAGGCAATTTGAAGGTCAGCAGGTTGCACTAATTACCAGAAGAGCGTTCCTCCAAGGGTCCTATTAATGCATATTTAAACAGTCCAGTCACATTCTTTTAAATTATGTTTTTCTATACACCTTTTTTTTCCAGTTATGCATATTGAATTCTAAATGGCCAGTTGGAGCTGCATTGTACAATGGTTTGCTTATGTATCCACGAGAACTGAAGGCACAGCTGAAACTCTGGAATACTAACATAGAGCCAAACAGAAATAAAATAAAGAGAGAGACATTCAAATGATTGCTATGTATTTTGCTGAATGTCTTTGATTGCCCAAATATCTATAGAATTCCTTACAATAAAACACAAAGCTCAAATGCAAACTGGGTTTATTAGTTGCTGGTAGGCACAGCTCACATCACTGAATAGAAATAGTGGACATAAAGAATCTAGGATTTATTCCACCAATACATGGTATATCAGCCCAGTATAGAGAAGTTAAAAAAGTTAGAGCCAGCACCCACACATTACAGTTCAAAAAGTTTGGGCTGGAAGTGATTTGCTCCATCTTGGTTTGCTTATGACAGATGTAATCTCACTTTCTACCAATGTTTACTGAAATTCAAAGCCCCCTAAGCTCAGGTTCTCAATAGCAGCCCAGAGCATACTGTGTGTAGTGTAGTGTCACTGGAGTTATAAAGATGGCTTAACAAAATCCAAGATGGGGAGCTGCTGTAGGCAAATTTAAAGGCCTGGATTATTACTGTTACAAGGCTGCTAGTATGGTAAAGTAAGTTTAATACGTAAAATACAGCATTTCTAGTTAAATTATTCTTAAGACTTTAATTCCCTTTAACTGTTAAAATGTACACACCAATAGGTTGAACCCCTCTTTCATCTAATATAAGACTGTCACTACCAAGAAATATTTCATTTGCAGATGGTGAACAAACAAAATATTTTTTTTTTAAATAGTGAAATATTAATAAAATATTATTCATTTTCTGTTGCCACTGGTCCCTTAACTCCCTAAATATGCTTTGCAGGAAGATATAATTCAACAGCAGTTGGGTAATCACAACCACACAGAACTTGAGAATTTGGGTATCGAGACTTTGGACCTATGTATGTTCTACAGATTTTTTCACTGGAGGTTAATTTAATTCCTTAATAATCTTATTCGAGGACCTACAACCAAAGTTTGACAACCTCTGACGTATCTTAATGCATTATTTTCTACTTCAGTGAAAGTTAGTACAGGTAGTGATTCATACTCTACTCATAAAGTATGTACAGTAGAACATGTTTTTCTCCCTATTTTATTGCTATTTAATGCTAAAATGCAAAATGCAAAAATACTTATTGTGTCAACAATAAGCATGCTGAAAATAAGTATTCCTTTTTCATAACAGCCCCTTTAAAATTACTGATTTGGGTATTGACTCATACAGTGCATACTAGTACATACAGTATCTGTATAGAAAAATAAATCTAATTTAAAGAAACTCTCCTGATTAAGTTATAAAATGAAACTATTGTGAATAAATGAATATTTCTTAAGGCTTGTCAGATATATAAAATATTACTTTCCTTGGCAGATTTAGTTACAAGCATGTGTCTCAGTAATAATCCCTGTGGTTTCGGCATATGTTCCCTAATTGTCTAAGAAGGAAATTCCATAAATACCATGCTGTCATTTCCCATAGGCATTTGATCATCTATCACAGTGGGATTCACTGATTTGGTGAGTGTCAAGAAGAAATTTCCTAAACAGTAAATCATAATATTTCTTTTGCTCAGTTTATGGCACTCCAATTCAGCAGCATCTTCAAAAGTAGGGGGAAAATGTAAATTAAAATGTTACCTTCAAGCTAAATATCCATCGGTGCCATGTTAAATTATGTCATAACTACTTTTTATGATCATTCCATGAAAAAAACTTTCTACAGGGTTTGTGATGTAGCTGAAGTGATAGAGATATAAGCATTTGTAGTATTAATAGGACCCAAGTGTTCAAATTATCATCATATCATACTTTTCAAAAATAATTGTTTTATTGGCAATTAGAAATATCTTTTTACTTGTGCTCAGTATTCCATGTGACTTCAAGTAGTGGAACTATTGATTGAGAAATGACAGGGGCAAGACTAAGGAATCACAAATGATTGTTGGAAAGGGAGGTGGACCATAATGTGGCGCCCATAGTGCAGCACGCTTAACCATAAAACAAAAAGGTTTCATCTCTAATTAATTTATATTCCAAAGAATACTCCCTAAGCTGTATCCTTTTGAATTATGTGACAAGGCAACAGGCAGCGTTATCCAGGAACTCTGAGTTAGAGTGGTGTGTATCCCACAAAATGTTCTTTTCATTTTGTATGGAACAATAAAGCTAACACAGCAAAATATACCTCCTAAACTATAAGGATATTAGAAGTCACTGAGGGGGCCATATAAAGGCACAAGGCGGCAGGCTATATATATATATATATATATATATATATATATATATATATATTTAATACACAAAAGCCGTGAATACCTTATAAATGGTGAGTTCTGATGTCATCAGTTATAAATGGTGAGTTCTGATGTCATTTCTGTCACATGATTCACTGAAACGTGTATTATAATAAATCAAGTACCCCCAGTTGCAAAATATGAGGATATTAGAAGTTACCTTGGAGTTCCATGACCTTACAAAAACACTTTTTTTATATGGTTGTGAAACTCGGCAACTTATAATATCCTTATATTTTACAAAAGGGGGACATTATTCACTATATGTGTATATACAGTATGTATACATATATATATACACAAGAAAAAGTTGTGCTCACCACTAATTTTTAAAACCATTAAGCGGGGGTGCAATGAGACTGTGACCACAAAATACATATATATATTTATTTATTTATATACTGTATTATAAGAGATAATATACCCCCTGTTGTAAATTAGGATTTTAAAAGTCATTGAGGGGTTTGCTGCCAATATAAAGATACAAGGCTGCAGACCTTTATTTACAAGTCTGTACATTTATGATTTATGGCCCTAATACACTAGTACAGTTGTTAATAGGGGGTAAATGATACATTACTGTTTATTTAAGGAACAAATCATACAATATGTTTCATGCCTTCTAGCAAGTGCTTTTCAAGACATGAAAAGGGCAACACAATTATATATATATGTATATATATATATATATATGTTTGTACTGTATATAAAGTTATTGATTACCCCTGCCTGCTCATTGTTTTTTCATATCTTCATTTTACAAAGCCCACAGACAATCTGCCTGATGAGTGTCTTAATTAACCCTTTACCCTTCTCTCTGTAGTTGAGAAAGAGCAAGAGTCCTAAGCTAATAACCAGTTTTAGCATTAATGACAAGGTTGAGCAGCTAATTATATTGTAGCACACTTGGATGAAGAAGCAGACCAATTAATTCCGGAATCAGTTGGCCACTTATAAATGTCATTGCTAAATAACTGGGAACATCCTGGTTCACACACCTAATAACTGCATCAAATAAAAAATTACTTCCTAATTAATCCTAGTTATTTAAAGATTGTGTTAATAAACTCCTTGTGCTGTCTGCTGCCTGTTTTACTGGCTTGGAATTTCCATTGTTTCATTTGCCTGTGCAACTCCATATTGTTCTACCTTGTACAAGGGGCACCCTCCATGAAATATGTATTCATATGTCTCTGTTTTGGAAATAATGTTATGAATTCTAGTAATGTATAATACCCTCACGTTTTAAGTAAAATACATTTCAAGCTTCTTGAAATAGCCTTCAAGGTTCCCCTGCATCTATTTGGAGCTGGAGATGGAATGGTTGCACTGGTGTTGAGTACAACTATAGTAAAGATTAAGGAAAACCTTTGGGCACATTAATAAGTACAATGACTATGTCCACAATGGCAACTGCAGTAGTAAAGGGACAGGATTGGGTATCCAAAAACCTGTTTTCCAGATTTATAGTCAAGGCATCTGGTAAAGCCATGTTTAAATAGATTTTTTTGTAGATTTAAGGTTTGATGATCCAAATTATGTATATATATATATATATATATATATATATATATATATATATAT
>CM044448.1:55397011-55417089 GCA_024363595.1 Xenopus borealis
ATATATATATATATATATATATATATATATATATATATATAAATATCCACCTATATCCACAAAACCCCAAGTCCTAACCATTGTATATAGCAGATCCTATAACATTACGTTTAATATATTGTATTTTATGTGCGACTGTGAGGAAATTTGTGTGAACACTTAACACAATGTTTTGTGATTGTAACTGACCCCTGTGTAGAGTGCTTCTGAATTTGTATTTTGCACACTTTAAATTTTGGAATCTTGCTAGCATATTTTCTTGTTGGCAGGGGAACAAATCTTTCTATAGCTTCAAACACATCTAGCTTAAAGGGTAAGGAAAGTGTAAAATAGAATAAGGCTAGAAATGCTGTATTTTGTATACTAAACATAAACATGAACTTACTGCACCACAATCCTAATCAAACAAATGATTTATGCTTTCAAAGTTGGCCACAGGGGGCTGTCATCTTGTAACTTTGTTAAAAATATTTGCCTGCCTCTGGCCCTGCACATGCTCAGTGTGATCTGTGCTACTTAGGGATCGTCATAAATGATCAAAAAACAAAACTGCTTGAGTTCTGCATGGCTGGTAAGTAAGGCAGGGGCTCCCCCTGCTGTTCATAAGTATGATTGTTTCCCAGTCAGAAGTTAGGGACCGTCTAACAATTCCTATTTTTTTCATAATTTCACTGCATACAGTCAGGTTTCTATTAAAAACGGTACACATTTTTTAATTAAAGTATAATGGAGATATATTTCTTTTTCCTTTGCCTTTCCTTGCCCTTTAAACCCTATTCTACATTATCTCTGGTTAAACAGTTTTTTTCATTTACCCATCATATCAGACATTATAGTTGCAGGAATCCTTACACACATTTGTATTGAAAGGAAAGGGTTTTGTATCTTTTTATTCTGTCTTGACAAACACATGATTGATTATAGCTTTGCTTTCAGTGATACTCTTGAGTAAGCTTTAAATTCAAGAATTGATCCAATCAGTGCAGCCATTCAGGCTGGTGTTTAGTTCAGCTGTTCTGAAGCAGTCAAAAGCTTTTGAAATAGAGATTTTTTTTCTTCTCTTTAACTCTCCTGCGACTGCGAATCTGCCCTCAGAATACACGGCATCTACTTATTAAGGTAAATTACAGATCAATAATACATTTCTGTTAGACGTTACAAAATACATCCTCAGTGCAAACGAGATTTCAGAGGATGTCTGATAAATGCAATTAACGCTAAGGAACATTATTATTGGAGCATTTGCATTTTGTATCACTGGATAAAACAGAGGTGGTTGATGTTATTAACCAGCTATTACTGGAGCAAGAATAGTTGATAATTGTTCTTTGGGACAGGTTACTTATTGCATCTGATTTGACAAAATAATGTCCCCCCCTTAGAAAACTGATCTATTATACTGTAATATACACTCATTGTTTATTTGTTGTGAAATGGTAGAGAAGTTCGGACGTGGGGTCATGTGTAAAATTTCCATTTATGTGGAATACCCCAGAGACTGAGCCTCACCACTGGGTTTTAAAGCACAGCCAGAGCAGGATGCTGATTGGATTCTCAAATGCAGACCTGGTTCACCCTTATTGGGGCTCATCAGTGCAATATATAAAGCCAAGGAAGTCTATTTGCTGGAATCCCTTGCTCAAATTCCAGTTACACAGTAGCCAAAGCTCGTTTTTAGAAAGGAAATTTGTTAATTTACTGTCTAAATGGGGGCACAAAAAGAAGCATGTTTTTGCCCACCTTATTTTCTGGCCCCTTTTGTCCCTTTTTTCTGACTTTTTGTCCAATGTTTGTCCAGTGCACCTTCTTTATGAAGTGTAAAGAGTTTAGCTGACTTAAAGAAGTTGTGTCTTGCATGAAGAGGATGGCATGTGGATGAAACTTAGGCATGCCCTTAACTTATTTATCATTATGAACTAGGAAAAAATTCTAAAGTATGCAAGACACCACTGCAGGATTGTACTTATTGCCTGCTCACGGCAGCCATTAAGAACAGGGCTGTCTTGCACTACTGACCATTCTCTTTGTCTTGTGCTGAATGTTCTATCCTACATGTGGCCAAAAGTGCAATTTACACTGCACAAAAGGTAGGCTCAATTGCTTAGGGGCTGTGTATCAAGCTGTTAAAACAATAGTGGAAGATTAATGTCATTATTTCTCCTTAAAGGTTATTTAAAATCTTCAATTTACCATATTGATGCAATTTCATACCACTTCAGACCTTGCATAAAGTAAATTGGTGCTTAAAATACAACTGGCAAGTTATTTCTGTAGAAAATTGCCATGTAAAAAAACATGTGAAAAGTGGTGATGGTGATCACTGTCTTTTACACAGCTTCTTAAACAGGCCCCCTAGTGTATGAGGAGCTAATGATTACAACTTTGTGATCCAGCACTGGTTCATACCCCTTATTAAATGATTGCAAGCGTTGGTGTGACCCCTGGATCACAAATGCCCAGCATAATGTGATGTATAATGATGTGGGATGGTACAGAAGACCTAAAGTCTACCACAAAAGCCAGTAGAATACATTCCTGCAGAACCTCACCATTATTTCTCAGTCGATGTATCCCTGTAAAGAGATTGCTGTGTTTACTTATTTTCTTATATGCTGGTGGGAACTTTCTTTCATTCTCCAGTTGGGCTTCATTGGGAATGTATTATATGGCATCATTTTGTGTATTTTGGTAAGGAAATATAATTTTTGCTAGTCTAGGAATCTGGATAGTATCCTTTTTCTCAAGGGGAAAAAAGAGCATATTTAAAAATGACTGGGGCCATAGCCATAGGATCCTAGTGCTTGAACTGTTGGCTTGTCGCTCATATGAAATAAGCATATATTGTTACATCTGTGATTTAGGAATTTTATATGGCATATTTTTGTGATGAACCGCATTTACCAAATTATGTTAAGGTGGCCAAACACAAGAACACTTTGTGCAATTTACCCACACATTTGCAAGACCAAACTGAATTAGAACAAAAGATTAGATCATTGCATGAAAATGCAAGTACCTTTGGCTGCATCCTTCTTGATTTAAATATAACTTGATTTCATTATACAAAACCTTAAGATATAGCACCTATGTGTGATGAAATTAGTCCAGTATGCAAATAAATTATGGTTATTAGCCAGCACCAAGAGGATTATGGGATTAATTTCAGGTTGTTTCATGACTCAAAATGCCCCAAAGAGGTCACTGGCAAGTGATGCTTATTTAGTAAACTTAAGTGCACATGCCTTTTCTGAATATTTTATTAGATACCCTACACTTGGATCAGTGATTTAGTACTATATTTTCTTTAAAAAAAAAAAAATCGGGGGGAAGTCATGAAATAAAAACAATTATATGTTGTGGTTCGTTATTTAGCTCTTTGTTCAGCAACTCTCCACTCTGGAATTTCAGCAGCTATCTAGCTGCTTAATTATTTATATTATCCTAGTAACCAGGCATGGGCTTAAATGAAAGACTGCAAAATGAATAGGAAAGGTTGAAATAGAACGATAAGTAAAACATTAATAATATTAATAAAATTGTAGCTTCACAGAACAATAGTTTATTGACAGTTGCTTGTTTGAAATATAGAAAGAGGAAGAGGAAAGCAAATAATTTAAAGACAATAAAAAAATGAAATTGAAAAGTTACTGAAAAGCAGCCATTCTATAAAATTCTATTAGTTAACATAAAGGTAAACAATGCTTTTAAAAGATCTACACCATACGAAGCAAAAATGTTAAAGTATTAATTATACAAATATGTACACACAGTATTAAAGATTTATTAGATACAGGAACCTCAAGACGTTACACTTGGTCACCTACTTTTGCATTCACTTGTGTGTGGCCTTGGCACAAGCTAAAGCAGAAAGTTCAACTGTGATAAATGAACTACTATAGTGTTTATAAATGAAATAATCTACAGCATCACCAAAAACACATGGGGTTAGACCTGGAATTCTACAGTCTCTAAGTACTCATAGTTCTCCTTTGCAAAAAAGTCACAAATGTCCCCCAAATACTTTAGCCAACTGACACACACACATAGATTTATTTATGACAGTAGTTGAAGTTGCTCAAATATAGACACACTCACTGCACATGATTCATTAAAAATACTTGCATCCAAACACTGGCATTTCCTTGTAGTTGCACTCAATGCCAGTGCATATGTTCAAGTGTGTTCATGCATCGAACAAGTATGTTCAAGTGCATCAATATACAGAGGAGAACACTGGAGCTACTGCCCCCCTTTAAACTGACAGTAATTGCAGGGTTTCACTGCACTTCCCCGTTTTTGGATAAAGAGCTGCATTTTTGGATAAAAAACATGGCAAATTGTGTCCAAACTATGACGATCCAACATGATACCTGCTTTTAAAGACTAAATTTCAATGTATTTCTTTATGATACAAACTTCACTATTGATACAATCAAAGATTACCGATCCCAATATCATCATTGACATACCCCCCTCTAACAAAAAGAGCACAAAGCCCAGGTTATAAAAGGGGTCTGTCTGAACCTTGTTTTTTTGTTGAGGAATGCAAAACATTAAAGGAATACTGTAATGGGAAACCAATGATTTTTTTTTCACATAGTTAATAGTGCTACTGCAGCAGACTTCTGCACTGAAATCCATTTCTCAAAAGAGCAAACAGATGTTTTTATATTCAATTTTGAAATCTGACATGGGGCCAGACATTTTGTTGATTTCCCCACTGCCCCTGGTCATGTGACCAGGCAGGCTGTTGTTTTTCTTTCTCAATGTAACTGAAGGAGTCCCAGTGGGACATGGGTTTTTACTATTGAATGCTCTTCTTAGATCTACCAGGCAGCTGTTATCTTCTGTTAGGGAGCTGTTATCTGGTTACCTTCCCATTGTTCTGTTGTTAGGCTGCTGGGAGGGGGGAAAGGGAAGGGGTGATATCGTTCCAATTTCCAGTACAGCAGTGTAGAGTAGTGATGGGCGAATCTACCCAGTTTCGCTTCGCCGAAAAATTCCCGAATTTCCAGCGAAATTTGCGAATTGGCGAAAAAATTTGCGAAACGAGTCGCGGCGTTTCAACTCGTTTTTTTTGGTGAATTTTCGCCGGCATTTCACGAATCGTGGGAATTCGCCACGAATTCGCCCCTGGCGAATAAATTTGTCCATCACTAGTGAAGAGTGATTGAAGTTTCTCAGATGTCAAATGACTTGGGGCAGCTGGGAAATTGACAAAATAGCCCCATGTCAGAATTCAAAATGAAATATAAAAAAAAAAATCTGTTTGCTCTTTTGAGAAATGGATTTCATTTCAGAATTCTGCTGGAGCAGCACTATTAACTGAGGCATTTTGAAAAAAATCATTTCTTCCCATGACAGTATCCCATTAATTAAAGGCTTTGGAATAGGGGTGTTCAGGAGATACAATGTTTTGCAAACTTGTTTCCTATTACTCTATATTATAAAGCCTAGGATGTTGAAAGAAAGTAAATCACACCCTGCTTAGTGTATGAAAGCAACCAGAATGTTTAATGGGTTATCAACATCAGATTGATGTTTTTAGCACTCTTAATGCTTTCATACATTAATTTTTTCCTAACAAACAAAAGAAACTTTACCATTTTAGGTTCCTCACTAGCAGATGTTTTTCAGCACCATCAAGTTTAGCATTTTAAGCCACAAACTCAGCAAGTGAGTTTGCATTCTTCTCCAGGAGTGTCAAACTAGGTAATTGTCTCAATTATCTAAATATTTGTTGGTAAAATGAGACATGCTGTTCTACGCATGGCAGGGCAGAGAAGGATCCAGTTTAGTGAATAAATAAAGGCAGTACAGTAGCCTATAATTCATCTCTTTAAAATAACAGAAGAAAGCTAAATATGTAAATAACTAAAAATCAATGTTTCTTTAAACAAAAGGGGAGTTTCCAAACATGGGGAAAAAATAACAATGTTTTAGAAATATTGGATGTCTCAGTTTAGTTTTGTGTGATTAAACACATTTGTTTGGGGTTTTTTGACTTATTTTGGCCATTAATACAGACTTAAAGTCTCCTTCTTGCAGAGATACAGACTGATGTAGCGCATTTCATCTCTTAACATTTCCCTTCAGGGCAAAGAATACACAAACTGACCCCGGCTTTTCACAAACCCTGGTTGAACAGAATGTAACAAGCCTTGTATGTTTTGAGAAACAGATTTTTTTTTCTCCTTCTGACAGGGACTGAACAGAGCTATTTGAAGTCTGCAAGCTGGACATAGATAATGGTGCATCTTGAGACTTTTGTCATTCTTGTCAATAAAATGGCCTAAGGGAACATTCAACAAAGCTACCTTTTTGAATCACCATTTTTCTGTCTAGCGAAGACATTTGTAAACCTCTGCTCAGCTAGGTCACTTGTTTCATCCTGATGTGCCTTGTTGATAGCATCATGTCTACAATATAAAAAAAATTGTTTGACAAAGCAACAATGCACACACATTCTTATCTTGTTTGCTTAACTCTCTTGCTGACAAAAAATATATATAGATATAGATAAAGTGCTTTATTAAGTTTTACTTTGTATCTGCTGAATAAAACATTTGTTAGAGATGTCTGGTTCCAAGCTATAACACAGAGTTTTATATTTATTAAAACAAAATATACTGTTAAAATAGATACTGAGTAACAAAAACTTGTTAGGACTTATTTACCATTAGTGCATACATTTTCACCAAGCGGTATTTCAGTAACCAGTGCAGTCAGAATTATTATAGCAAATCTCTGAATGGTTGCTATGGGTTACATCACTTGGGCAAATCTGGACAAGTCTTGTGAGTAAAGGGTGCTGGATCACCCTTTAATCAATATGCTTGAGCCATAGCTACAGTGCCATAACTACTTGGTACTTGAGATTTAGATAAAATGCAAAGTACACAGCTTAGTTGGGCAAGGGAGATGCTAAGTATATACTTCTGGATAATCCTATTTGTAGTCTTGTATATGCGAGTACTTTTACGATAAACTTGCTAGTAGAGGTGAAAATTTTTAACATAAATATAATTGTGTTAGGCGGTTGGGTTTTAAAATTACAGATTCTGTGCCACCTGCTAAAATTAAAATAAGGATATTAGATGTCACCTTGAACATGTATAACCTCATAACATTATAAAGGGAAGAATTGATGAATTATCAGCAATAATGCATCCTCTAATGTTATTATAAGAATATTAGAAGGCACTGGTCCATGGGACCCCACAAATTAATTCTAAAATACTTATATTTTCAAAGTTTTATAATTTAGCATTAGTTTATACTCCTTGTAAGGGCAAATGTGATACAAATGTTGTATCATTTCCTTACCCCAAACTGAAAATTAAATATGGTTGGGGAAGGGTGCTTACAGTTTTGCTTATCACTGGCTCTACAAATGGCAAAGAAGACTGAATTAGTAAAGCAAATTATAAATGCATGTAGCCAGTCTGTCTATTGTTCTAGACAAACATAACAAAAAAGGCAAAGCAACAGGCCAAAACCTTTTTCCTTGGAACTGCTGTCAGTGACATGTGAGCCATGATTATTATTGTTAGCATTAGAGTCAATCCACTTACATTGTATATCTCTTGGGGAAACTTGTAGAATTGGAAGATGAGGTATTGTCTCTGACCAAAGTGTCTAAAAAAAGACAAATACAACTTTAACTTCTCTAAAGCAGAGACATTCAGCAGAACACATTTTTGCATAAATATTGCACATACAGTCTTCAATGTAAATAAAAGATTGGAAAGCTTTTATACAGAAGTTTCTTTGATTTTCATTTTAATGAAGTAAATCAAATGTGCTAAATGCTGTGTTTGGAACCTTAGGATGTAGCCTAATATATTTAAACAGCAGTACTTCTTGTTATTGTTTAGTTATGCATAGACTTTGTGACTGCCTTTGTCCTCACCACAATGCCAATTCTTTTGGTCATATCATAAATCCTTATATCTATGTATAATATATACATACGCAAAAAGCAGAAGGCAAAAACATTGATCCCTTTATGTAAAAAATAATAACATACATACCCTGAAATTTTAGTTACTTGTCTCTTGTACATTTAAAATATTTTCTAAATAGCAGAATTCTTGTTATAGGCTGTTGTAAGCTATTGTGCCTCTTGTGTCCAACCATCTGTTGTCCTAACAAGCCCCAACCACTCTGTCATGTTCAATGGTGTGTTTGAAAAAATAGAATAGTTATGTCCACAACTCACCAAGGCCTCACGTAGGCCCAGGTGCACTGCCTTGAGCCTTCAGTTAGGGCAACAGAATCAACCATGTGAATTTGAATGGGCACTCAATGAGCAATCTATCATAAAGCAGAGGAGTAAGGCTCACTGAGTTTATGACTAATGGGGTTATTTATTAAAATCCAAATTTTCCTCATGTTTTAAATAAAAAAGACATACCAAACTAATATTCACAATTTACCCTTATTTATCATTAAAAAACAGATTCAGAAAAACCTGGGACTTGTTCAGGTTGTTGGACTAAAACCATGACTTTTTTGGATTGTCGCACGAAAAAAAATTATTTTTCAGATTTGACGACCCAAAATGTCCTAAGCTCAAGGCTTCCTCTGTAATGAGTACTAATTAACCATCACTGCTTTTTACTTATTCTGATGGATAACACTCATTGAGTGTGTGCTCAAATTTACATGGTTTATTCTTCAATAATACATATTCACTACACTAAAAACCTTATGTAATTACAGATTATATGACAGGAAGTTATCAAGCTTCCTAGAATTGTTAAATGATTTGTGAAACTGCAGAATTATACACCCTATTATGCATACATGAGAATGGTGGTATAAGAGATCTCCTGCACCCAAACCCTATGAGTTTTACCATGAGAATGGCACCAGAGTAGGGTCCATGATTATTACTTTACAACAGTAATTGTCAGTTTGATTCCTCCCAGGCACACAGCCTGCTCATTCCTTTTGGTTAAATACTGCCCACATCATTCCATGAGATACTTGCCCATGATGACAATGTAGATGATGAAGGGACCCCTTTCTTGCTGGCCGCCAGTTATAGCTAGTACCTGCAAAGACGACTCTTACTTAATTTTAATTTGACATTCAGGAAAAGTATGTTGATTGATCTCAGGTTAACTGAGTAATTCATAGATACTATTGCAGATTTATCTTGCCCTGGATGGTATATTGAGTCATTGAATGGTATGTTTGGTCTATGAAATATGATAACTGGCCAAGATAAAAAGTTCTTACAAAAATATATTCATTGGTAATATTCCTAAACATAGATCATATACCTATTATTGAAAAAACAGATTATGGATAGCTTATAATGCTCAAAAATGAAAATGCTCAATTTGCCTGTTTTGTAGGGCTCTTGTTACTTTGTTGCACTTTTGTTACTGAAAAACTGTGACTGAAGAATTTCAGTCGAAAGCATTGACTCTTAGTATCTCCAAATGTTTCAATTCAAAAATCTCATATATTTGAATGAAATTTGGCATCTAAAACTGGAGAAGCTTCTCTAGGAGTCAATGGGGAGTATATTGTTATCATTCAAGATATCTATTTGTCTAGTCCATTCATTTATAAAACATTTTTTTAGAAATGAATGTACCAATACATTTTCCATTGCAATCAAGTTTCTGTGTTTATGATTTTAGTGAATGACAAAAATCTCAGTTGAATTTAATTGTGATTTTTTTTTCTCAGGATGAAATTTAAAAAAACAAATTGAAAAATGAATAAATTGACATTTTAAGAGAATACATAACTACTACCAAATAGGTAAGTACTGGGTAGCAATAACCATTATGTAAATGCAAATTATTTTTTTTCTCTCTTGATATTACCATTCCCTTTAAGCATTAAATTAGCTAAAGCAAATGACAGCATTAACAGAGTAGTTATTATTATTATTATTATTATTATTATTATTATTATTATTATTAACATGTATTTCTATAGCGCCAACATATTGTGTAGCGCTTTTGTAGTTTTCACATGTATGTATTGAAAGAGCCGATAGTTGAATTAATTTTGGCAGCATCTTTTATATTAACCTGATAGTAAGGTTGGGCTGTAAAGTACACACTAGATTGAAATGGATCTCAAAAATAAAGGCATCTGTTTGATATCTTAAACTTGGCCATGCTAACCACAAAGAGTTGGCTGAGATAGTAACACTAGGGCATGTGTTTCCAACAATGTTAAAATCTTATAGCAAAATCATCTTTTGGAAAGAATATTTACTTCAGAGTTTACTTTTTCAGCTGACATTGTTTATGCCCAACATTTACAGAACTAAACAGGGAAATCTTTGAGACACTAACAATAGCTTTTGACTTTTGATATTTCTTGGCAGCTTAGATCTTTTTTCGAGCCTCCAGTATCTGACCTGTACATATCGGACAAGAAAAATATAGATATGTGAACCTTTTTTTCTGTTTAAAGAGGCTAAATTATGCTGGTATGTACTTTCTGTACATGCTAAAATTCAAGATATTATATTATTATTTAATGACAGATAATAAAAGTATTGTTCCTAAAAAAATACAAAATGTTTTTCATTTTTATTAAATAAATCTTTATTTAAATTAGATTATCTACCTGTGCCTGATACCTGTATAATAAAATAGGTCAGAGCCGATCTCTTCCCCTTGCCTTTTTAACCATGGGGCTTGTATCTTCATGCCTGGTGATTCTTGGCTATATGGAAAGAATGGTCTTCTCACTTCTCTTTTGTTTACTTGTTTCACCTCTTTGAACATGCAGTTAGATGTGCCACTTGTACTGTGGCCACTGCTGAGTTATAGATGCTATCTTCAAGCCATTAGCTTTCCATTTGATGACAATGATTGAAGGACAGCAGATCAATAAGCATTGACACAGATGTTTGACAGATGCTCCTTTGACAAATTAATAATGTTTATTGCCTTCATGATCTTCAAGGGTTTCTGCCATTTTTACACAGGTTTTTGTAAAACTATCCGAAAAAGTCGAGTATTCTGAGACAACTTGCAATTGCTTTTGATTATTATTTCTGGTTTTTGAGTTTTCAAGTTTGTTATTCAGCAGCTCTTCAGTTTGCAGGTTCAGCAATCTGTTTGCTAGGGGCCAAATTACTGTAGCTATACACTGATTTGAATAAGAGCCTGGAATATGGATTGGAGAGGCCTGAATAAAAGATGGGTAAACAATACTATCAATAACAATAAATCGGTAGCTTTACACAGCATTGTTTTTTTAGATGAGGTCAGTTCCCTCCATTAGAAAGCTGGAATGAGTAAAAAGAAGGGAAATCATGACAAAAATGAAATTATGTAACTACAAAATGGAAAAAAATGTAAATAAATAAAAGACCAATGAAAAAGTTTCTTAGAACTGACCATTCTATAAACTAAACATTAACTTATACTAAACATTAACTTAAAGGTGAACTGCATCTTTAATGATAATTAGTGATGGGCGAATAAATTAGCGAAACAGCAGCCGAAAAGTCACTAAAAACTAGTCGCACGTCGATAACGACGCGACGAAATGAAAACTCGTTTCGCTAATTTTTTCGCCAATTTTTCAGCGAAGCAAAACGGGGTAGATTCGCCCATAATAACATTGCAAGTCTTAAGAGAAGTAAAGGATCATGCTGCTATATATATGTATACATATAATATTATCTTTGGACATATTGCAGATTTGACAAAAACCCGTGCATTATGCATAGGATCAAGAACAATCATGTAGTGATGTGTAAAATTTGCAGATAAGGCATGTTCTTTAATAGAATCTTGAAGGATCTTGTTATAGTAAATCACATCATTTGTTTGGGTCTCTTGATAATCGGAACACACAGTTAGTCTGATATGTTATGGCAGGCTACACTGATCCCCTTTGAATATCAATTTTAATGAATGATTTGCATGAAAAGAAACCATTATGCAGCCTAATGCAACATGACTGCAACAATAATTTACACTTGAATATATAGAATTGTAAGATTAATTAATCAAATAACAAACCAAAAGAATATTGCAAAAAATCCTATCCTGCTTGATATTTGGAACACCTACAAATAGCCATAACTTATTTAATTTAAACTGATCAATGCATCACATTGCACAAAATTATGTTAAAAGACAATAGAAGTACTTTATGCCCTGGTAGCGCGATCACTTTCTTCTCATTCCAATGGCACAGAGAAGATGCAGATAGCTTTTGTGGCAGTTGATATCTAGCTTTATGGTTCATTACATTGACATCATATCATAACTTTGAATAATGAGTGGTATAGCATTGCAACACTATTTAAATATTATTAACATGTATTTCTATAGCGCCAACTTGTTGCGTAGCGCTGATGTTGATTGACTCTGAGGAAGTGCCAGGTACAGGCGCATGAATGTGTACATTTTTTCTCACCCATTTGCAATGTGTGCTTCAATAAAGCCATATTGTTTTTAAGTTGAGCAGTCCCCCTGGATGATTCGGTCAGCACCTGAATAGCAAGGAAGTTCTTCTTGAGAGAAAGCAGAGACCAAGAGAAGAGACGCAACTGGACAGGTGAGTGCAGCCATTATCATATCCGATTGTTTGCTTTGTTTCATTAAAGGAAAAAATGTTTCCTTAAAGTGTAAAAATAAAAACTGGTTTAAAAGATAGGCTGTGCAAAATAAAAATGTTTCTAATATAGTTAGGTAGCCAAACATGTAATCTATAAAGTGACTGGATGTCTAACATAACAGAATCCAACTTCCTGCTTTTCAACTCTCTAACTCTGAGTTAGTCAGAGACTTTAAGGGGGACCATATGGGACACTACTGTTCAGTGAGTTTGCAATTGATTCTCAGCATTCAGCTCAGATTCAAAAGCAACAGTTATGACCCATGTGGCCCCACTCAAGTCACCTGGTTACTGCTTGGTAACCAGGGTAACCAGTCAGTGGAAACCAAGAGAGATGAAATGCAGGAAGTAGTGTTCTGGCTATTATGTTAGACATCCAATAACACCATCTACTTACCCACTTTTTATTTTTACTCTGAACAATTCCTTAACCCATACAGCCACATTTCAGGGAAAATCTTTTTTTGCGGATTAGTCATCATATTCTCCTGTTCCAATTCTGTCCCTTATATTTACATATGTTCCTTAGTGCCATATTGGCTGTAGCAATATAGAAAAATTAATATGATAAGAAGTAGACCACAAAATAGACATTACATTTATTTAAGGAACCTTTCCTATAGGTGAGGAACAGTGTAATGGCATCAGCAAACATTATTGCTCTGATCCTTGAACTGCTCTGATCTATTTGTACATATTTAGTTTCCTGCACAACTTATTCAACCTTGGCAGATTTAATACATTGTAATGATTAGTTTAATGTTAAGGAGCCTTATAATACCAGAGACAATGTTCCTTGAGGCTACACATATTATTGAGCCTGTCATGTACTGTTACTAAAGAGGAAATACCAATTATCATATCATTTAGTGGAGACAAAATATTATCCTCCTTTTATGAGGAACTACATCCTTGAAGTTTATTCAAGTGTTTATAACCATTTAATGTAATATTGCTACTCTGAGGTATCCATTACAGTGATATATCCAGCAGGAAATTAGTTATGTCTCCATTGTGTCTTGCAAGAAAATCCACTTTATTTTATATAGTTTAAATGACTTGGATAGCTTTCAGATAATATTTGAAGAAGGTCACAACTGAAAAAGGGAACATATTATATTATATTATTGATGCTCAAGTTGGCAACATTACTGCAACCTGAGCATATACAACATATACAAAATGTGTTTGAAGCATTAAGCCCCTGAGTAAATTGCATTTTACCTTCACAAAAAATTATTGCCAAAATATTACCACATTATTATTTTTTCCCAAACTATGTCATTTATGGAATGCTGACAGGTTACTAGATTTAAAATAGGAATTAAATATTTGCTGAAAGTGTTGTACAGTTTTTTTACAGTTTTTTTATGCATTTAATAGCTTTCCATATATTTTACAGAACCGCAGTTTGCAATTATTTTGGGGGTAAATTTTAGTTAATTATTTCTAGATAATTGTACACCTTCATTCATCTGTAAAGGTCATTATAAAAATGTTATGTGGCCCGATAAGGTGTACAATCTGTTAAATATAAAGCCATCCTGAAAACCAGTACATTCTCAGATAAAAATACTTAAACGATTAAAGCAGAAATGTTTATTGAGATGTTGAATAATAACAAAATGTTGAATAAAATAAAAATAATAAAATAATAACAATGCACAATGACATAACTGAAAATAAAGCATAATAGGAAGATGCCAATCATTCCTCTAAAGAAGGCTTTCCCAAGTGAAAGTGCCAGAGCAACCACAGTTGAGATCCATATAATATGAGAGAGAGGCAATTGCACACTCTGTACTAGTTATGTTGCCCCCCTTGCCCCACTCACACTCTGTTCAACTAAACAAGTGTCCTGGAACCATGTTAACTTGCTTAGCAATTATATGCACCTCATCCAGATTCCAGGTAACATGTGCATACTAAGTGAGCTTCCTGGGCTCTGGGACACCAGTTACATCTGAGTATACATGTACCCCAGCATGGCCGCCTGCACTGAGAATAGGCACCAAGGTTTTTTTATTTTCAGTTGAAAAAATCTTGAACATTCAAGTGACAAAATTGGGTGACTTCCAGAGAAGTCATTGGAACTGTATTTTCAACATTCAAGCTATTTAATTTTTTTAAAGTTAATGGAATGCTGCAATTTTTGCTGGTAAAGTTTTTGTTTCAGTGCTCATCTGAGCAAATGTGACTGATCCCACTCAAACATCTAAGTACCATAAAATGTATGAAAACCCTGCTTACAAATGGTAGAAAATGTTTTCCTCTTAATAAAGACAAAGTTTTTTAAGACCTTGTTTTGTTTGAAACTCTGATACATCTGTTCCATACCTGTTCTGTTTACATAATTAATAGCTTTAAAACTTTAAAAACAAGATTATATGAATACATTTATCTCCTTGACGCTTGTTTTGCCTTCTATAAATGCTTTATCACAAAGACATTAAATAGGCTTTGTTGAAATATTATTCATTAATCATAGTCTTCTTTCTATGACATCCTTATCATGGCACTGATAATACAAAAGAGATGAATAAAGTATTATAATGCACTTGTGCAATAAGCTAGTGTTCCCATAAACCAAGCTGCCATTAGACTTCTTAAACTACAAATAATCACAAGTAAATGACACATCTCATTGCATTGGGTGAATCTTACTATAATTCTGAATAGAATAATTCAATATTGAAGTGACAAAGATAAGTTGATTTCACTTATTACAGCACAGAAATAATGCTCTGCCGGGTTAGTCTGAAATCTGCAAATATATATATAACTCAGTTATCATACTTTCATTTATTTGTTTAGAAAGTAAGCAGTAGCATATTTCGAATTTTAATTTGTATTTGATGAACCCAGTTATGGTGTGTGTGTTTGTAATGTTAAACAGTTGGTAGCTATTTTCAGCATTGGAATCATTATTACTGTAAGTAGGGTTTTTTATGAAGTTGATACCAACTTGATAAGTGAATGTATCAGTGATGTATTATTCTGTTCTATCCATTGATGTTCTGTTAATATCATAAATTAGGTCTTATCACTTTCTTGAGATTATTATATTTTGAGCATTTTCATTTAGTACCAATGTCCTCATAAAAAGCTTCCTGAAAACAAAGTAACAACAGTAGTTTAGCAAATAAATGTCCACCTGTTTGCCACATACGTAGCAAATTAGGCGAGATTTGGTTCTGTAATGACCCTCATTGTTAATCTCTTTTATATTTGTAATTATTTGCATTTCCATTCTGCCTCTTTCAACTCAAATGGGAGTCACTGGGCCCCATCAGCTAAAAATGATTGCTCTGTGAGACTAAATGTTTATTTTTATTTATTTTATCTATGTTGCTGTTCAGGCCATATTTCAGCCCACTGTCTGGTTGCTAAGGTAAGTTGTTCTCTAGCTACCAGATAGCTGCAGAAATTCCAAATTGGAGATCTGCTGAACAAGATGCTAAATAATAATAAAAAAAATGAAGATCAACTGAAAATTGTCACATAATAGCATTGTCAATGATTAAAAGTTGATTTAAATGTAAACTATCCCACATAAAGATGGGATATGAACCCTCAGTAATAGTGAAGAGCAGATGCAAGTCGAGTGTAGGACTGGCCATACCAGGGATGACTTTGATGTTGTTGGCCAGCTTAATATACTGCAATATACTGTATGGACAAACAGTAGTAGTTGGAGTAACATTAAAGTCAGGGCATTATAATTGGATAGGTGGGGGGAACTTTTTTTGTTTTTATTCATTAGACAACAGAAAGATGATAAATATATATTATGTAAAGCACATTGAGAAATAGAAATTGGGTAAGTGTGAAAAGATTGGTGAAATACATGAAAAAATGAAGAGGGAAAATGAAAAGACATTTTCTAGACATGATCAGTTTTAGTTGGATTAACAATAAAGTCAGAGCATTATAATGAAATACCTTGACAATAGATTGGAGGGGTGGGTCCCATGTAAAGTATAAACACCAATTTCATCCAATTTATAAATTTGTACGAAGACCTGTCTAATGCAGTGTAGGTTTTTTAATTGTTTCAATACAAAGAGCTCAATAGCTGTTCAGATGTCAGGAGACAGGAATAATAATGAGCTTTATTAGAGGAAGGAAGTGGAACAGAAGTCAAATTTGTGAATGCAAGTATCTTTAAAGAATGCATTTTTCACTGCAACTACAGTAAAAATGACCCATGGGATATTGACCAGATAAAATATTTTATCTGCAAAATATTTTAATAACTTATAGCTTACTCACAGTGGTGTGTACTGTAGGTACTAGGGAAGCAGATGGTGCAACTGTGCAAAGGTAGGGCCCCAGTACAAATTTTCTCAGGCCCTTAGTTGCACCACTGCTTATTCAAATAATAGATTAGGGCTACATAACAATAGAATAATCACAAAATACAGATGGAAGAGGTTGTATGGGTGCTTTTTGATGCTTATAGTATACTATATGTGTCAAGAAAGAGATGGGAACCTTCCATTATGGGCACACTATCTCTTGTTCAGTTTCTAGAACAACTTTGCTGTGAAAGTGTGAAATCTCAAAATAGTTGAACCCCCTACGGCAAAAGTTATACCATTATAGTGCCATAGTTTGCAGGACCACATCCTCAATCAATGCATCGTCTGTAGTGATAAGTGAATTAATTTGCAGTGAAAAATTGTCATGCACGTAAAAATTTGTTGCATGTAAAAACGCTCATAGACCGCAATGAGTTTCGCAAAATGTTTTCTTTTTGTGAATTGTTTCTCAGTTAAATGTAACAATGTAACTAACCTTCAGCTCATATTTTCCCATTAAGAAATAGTATGTGCAAACATGATGTAACATAGATAATGTTTTCTTTTATTATCAGTGTTTCATTTATTTTTAATATGATAAAAATTTTAAGCAGCTCATTAACTTGTCTTGGTAAATGGCAACAGATTGTTTTATGCAGTGCACAATATGTGATCAAGTAATGAAGCAGCATGACAGCTGTAAATCAAGACAATGCAGAGAGTCAGACCAAAGTAATGTTCCACATTAAATCACAAATGCACCCAGTTTATAGAATTCTAAATTCACATTTAAAGTAGAATGAAACATGAAAGCAGGCTGAAGGTGTTAAGTTTTTAGAGCAAAAATGTCAAATAAACATGACATAATAGTTGACTTATCTAAATGCCAAATGATTTATATTGTTGAGGTTTACATTAAAAAATCTGTGGAGACATCAAGAAACAAGCTGTTTGACCCAACAGGTACAGCAAGAGCCACAGTATGTACTGTATTTAGATACAGTTACTCTACCAAGGTTTTCCTCTTTTCTATATTACCTGCCCTCCACAATTACTCTGTTCCTTTAGACTCTAAGCCATTTTTGACTCTGTAGTCATTTGCCAATACCCTGGACAAGAGCAAGGGCAAAAGTGCACCCCTTTAGTAGTCATACTAAAGCACCGGTTTCTGAATGCTGAAGAGTGCTGAAGGAATGAGGACACCTATCCCCCATATGCCCTTAATTTTTGTGTTAATTCACATCTAGTTTTTGCATTCTTGTTTCTTTGTAGATTTACAGAGTTTTCAGGTTTTCAGAGTTTCCCTTGTCAAACTCCATTTCAGTATAGCCCCCCCTGCTCCCATTAGAAGGACCCTCCCCAAACCTTTGAAAGGTCAACCACACCCACCTACTGGTGTCTTTTTTTGACCTTCTCTTTTGATTTGCTTTTGCTCCCATTGGAAGTAAAGCTTTCTTTTATAACCTTGGGAAAGCATTAGGCCTGCCCATGAGGCATTGTAGGGACAGGGGTTTAGGTCCATGGGATCTTTTAGTCCCCCAGCACATTACCTCATATCTTGGTGTCTTCTGTGCATCAGGTCCTGGATTAGTTAAGGCAGTGGTGTACATTGTTTGGTACTCCTTGCTGGCCTGGGTTTGTTGCCTTCCTGTATTGCTGTCAAAGCATTGGGTGGCAAAGTATTTGTCCAACATCTGTGTGCCCTCCTGTCCAAAAGGTGTCCAGTGGCAGTGTTGTATGTGGCCCCTACACCCCACTTTATTTTTATTGATGGGGGAGAGGGGTGGCAGTTAGCTTAGGGTCAGTAATTAAGTATAATTAGTTAGGGGCCTGAGCCTAACTGCCTCCTGTTACTTTTTCTTTTTCTTTGTGTTTCTTTTGCTCTATAGCCTTCAGCCAAAATGTTGGCACACTTGGACCCTGGACCCTTGCAGGAGGCATCAAAACCAATTATCCAATTTGCCTCTGTGTAACCTCAGCAGTTGCTTTTGGTTATCTGCCTATGCAGACAGCTGTTGAATATATCAGAGAGTTCCACTGGCTATTAGTTCCCACACTGAGTATAATCAGGTGAGTCCTGTGCAACTGCCAGCTATAACAAATAAAGATGGTTCTTCTCACTCTCTCTAACTCAGCAGAATAGAAAGATGCTTCAGGAGCCTCATGTAAATGCTGCTATTGTCAGTAAACTTGGGAGGTCTGTCTGGCTGTTAACAATGAACCTGTTGTCCTGCAATATGTGGCTTTAAAGGGCCTACTTACAGCCAGGCATAATGAGCAGCAGGTAAGGAGCATGTCCATATTCTGTTCTGCAGTATACTAAAGTCTAACTAATTGCTTGCATGCAATGTGATCATATGCTGACCTGCACTGTGCTAAGTTCTAGCTGTTTGTCCATCTGAAACCAGTAGCCCTAATAGAAATGGATATATGGGCTGGCATGCTCTTATGGTGACCAGTAGTGTATGTGGGGTTCTGGCTAATGGCCCACCTTAATCCAGTAGCCCAAATAGATATAATAAGTGGACTGGAATTTAACATGATCTTATACCTACCTGCAGAGTTTGCAGAATTTGGGCTATTAGCATGCCTGAGATCAGTAGCCCTAATGTGTATGGATAAGTGGGCTGGCAGGCAGTGTGCTCTTATTTTGCTCTGCGATATGCTATGCTCTGGCTACTGCTCACCTGGAACAAGTAGCCCTAATGTATGCAGATCACTGGTCTGGCTGGCTGATATATGCTTGCCCTAAGCAGCATCTAAACTATCTATTACATGCTGCTGTGATTGGGTACATTGGGAACTAATACCAATGAGTACTGACATGGATACCTATATTTGAATGTCATATTATGCAACTGCATTTCCCCTGTGATAAGGTAATGTATGGCTTAATCAATTTAATTTATTACATGGCAGTGTTTCTCCCTGTGGTAATTTACATATTGTCTTAATATACACAGCAAGAGTTTTTTTAAAGTCTGTCCGTCGTGAGGATTGCTTGGTTAGCAATAAACAGCAGGTATGTATTACACAACAAAGTGTTTGGTGCCCTTGAATGCAAGTTTTCCCAGATTCTGAAGCCTTGTATTGCAAATCACTGCCTGCATGATTGAAGGGCCGAGCAACTGCTTCTTATTCCAGTCAAATGTGCAATATAATTAC
>CM044448.1:55419541-55434540 GCA_024363595.1 Xenopus borealis
GCTGTTTTAGCCTATGGGGGACCTCCTATAACCTATATGGAGTCTTTTGGCTAAGTTTGAAAAGTCAAAGGGGCAAATTCACTAAGCGTTGCCTTCGATAATGTTCGCGCTAGTGAATTTGTGAAGTTACGAATTGACAGCAAATTAGCACTAGCGTTAGGCGCTTCGCACTTTAGTGAATTTGAACCAAAGTTTTTTCAGACACAATCGTTCAAATCGTTTGAATAGAACGATTCGTTCGTACGATTCAAACAATTTGGACCTGTTTGATTGAAAACGTTCCATTTTCGTTCGAAAAAACACTGACAGGTCAAATTTTGAAGTATTTACACTTCGACATTGGACTCTTGACAAATCTGCCCCTTACTGGAACATCAACATGGCCTCTTCAGTCCTAAGGTCAGCTTCATTGATGGAGTTTTTATATGTAGGAAAATTGATTTTTCACATATAGATAGGATCCTTACACATGGGATGGGATAGGTTTCATGGTTGATCGAAGCATCTCTTCTGAGGTTACAGCCTGCCTCCACAGTTCATGTGATTACCCTTAGCTTCATTGAGGTTATTTTATTTTTGGATCTGGAAACTTTAGGGGTATGCATTTATACCTCTTACAAGACTATGTTCAATCAACCAACAACAGTTCTATTCCTTAGGTACAGTAGTTGCTCTGATTTCCATGGGTACTATGTTCTGGATAAGGGGATTGGTACCAGGGTTTTCACTGTTAATTCAGTCTTTCAGCACATGACCCTACACTGTGTAAGGAATTCTAATCAAAGGTATGTCTCAGGTTTTCAAACAAATAGAAGAAGGACCTGTGATTAGTGGGTTTTTTCACTCTTTGGATAAATTATTTCCAGTATTTCTAGGCTTCTTTTGGAACTGGGGGCCTGGAAAGCATCTTTAAGTATGATACAACAGCATATTTTAACTTCAGTCACTGATAGTGTTAATAATGAAGCACAATAGAACTGCCTGACATGTTTCTAGGAGGTGAGTTTGATGATGCACAGATACATGTTTTGTTTGTATTAAAAAAGACATTACACAGAAAAAAATGTTTTGTCTTCTACAGAAGCTTTAGATCACATAAAATACAAGAAAACACAAAGCTTCAGAGGGACCATTCTCACACACTTTTGAACTCTAATTAGCTGAAAACATGTCTAAAGTCAACAGAGCAAGAGCTGCAAGACATAAATAGATAGCTTTGGCTACATTTGTGACCAAGAGAATATGCAAATCTATGTTAAGCTTAAAATGTCTCAGAGAAATAACTTATCTCTAGATTTAACTGTGTTTAATATTGAATGAATGTCTCAACCCTTCTTTGTATATAAGTATGTATGGTAATGTGACATGGGCTTAGCTCTCAACAAAACATCACTGTGATCCGAAGTTTTCTGGAAAGTGGAAGATGCAACCAGGTAGATTACACCCTCTCTGTAAGTACAACGTTCATAATAGGGAGAGAAAATGTCCCTTTTCAGTGTAGCACAAGAACTTCAACAGTTAAATGCACAAAGTAATCTCAGCATACTCATTGGGAAAGGTTGCCAATTCCTATGGATTTGGGAGGAGTGCCATTTTCTGGGGACTTGTCTGGGGATTACCCCCATATACTGCCGTGGTAACAATAATTTCTGTTCAGTCTAGACCTGATTATCCATAATCTTACTATGCTTACTAAAGTGTATGTAGCATTGTTTTTCAAATGTATACTATGGGAAACCCATACTTTACAGAGGTACACTACATGAAGCCTCTGAAGACTTTAGATATAAAATGTACAGTTCACCTTGAAATTACTTTGTAATATGATGTATAGAGCAGAAATATAAGGAATTTTCAATTGTTCTTTATTTTCATGGGTCTAGGTTTCCTAAATAGAATTCTAACTTTTAAATTGTTCTGGAGCTCTAGATATTGTTGCTGGTCTGCATCTTTGTGATGTCTAAACACAAGCAAACCCCCATTTTCAGAATGTCATTCAGACCCAATGAGTAATTCCTAGGGAGTTTGCATACTTCACCAACGAGTGTATTCTTCACTAACTACAGGGAGCTTACTTTCCTTCCAACGATAATTGCCTTAATGCCCATTTTAATCAGTATTAACTACTAGCAATAACATGCTTTTAATTATGTTTTAAATGAGTCCTTTATTGGCCTGTTTTGGGAAACAAATTAGTCAAAAGGAGCTGTTAATCAAAAATGTGTTACTGGCACAAAATAAATGTTCATTTAAGAAGCCATATAAAATAAACCTGGTTCATTGACTCCGACAACCTGCAAGGACACCAAGGTCTCCTGAGGATAAGTCTTCCACTATTCTTCCAGATACGCCTTGCTGAACGGAAGTTATATGTAGAAACATATTAAACAGCCTGAGTCGTTCATCAGCTAACTTTTACTACGGTATTCAAGAAAATGAGCCCCCTAGGATCCTCACAGCATATCTATTCCTTCATTAGCTAAGTAATATTGAGAGAGATGTTATCCTGTCACTGCGAATGGAGAAATCTATTGCAGAGAATTACAGTCAAGTGGCCGTTTTGTCTATGAGCTGCCTTAAAAGATGTACAAGTATTTAATCTGCAAAAGCTGCTACATGTGTTTAATATTTACATTATTAATGGATAGCTACAGTGGTGGTATATTATTGAATGGATCCATACTCAATCTGACTAATGTACAATATTGATATAAACTAATCTTGTTCATTATGACCACATTTATTGTAGGTATCCTAAGTTAATTTAACTGCCTTTATTATTTTGTTTAAAATGTCATGCTCTATTTTAGAGATCTCTCCTAGATTTACTCTGATGGCTTATGTCCTATAAAAGTGCCACATCTAGTTTATTCATTTTTGTGCTTGTACTGATGAACGTATATATCAGAGATATTTTGAAATTCTGTTTTTGTAAAGGAGAACTGTATTGAAAAAATACAGTTCTTAATTAAAACGAATTACTGGAAAAATAATGGGTGATATAGTGTTGTGGTTGTATTTTTTGTTTTTACAATGACAATATCCATACATCAAAATATGTATGGGTGTATCTATGACCTATGGAGGCACCTAAACAATTTCAAAGGTACTGTAGGTCAACATTATGGCTTCAATAAAACAACTGATGTAACCTTTCTTGAAAACCTCTGTTTCTCATAAGTGTAATACTTGTATTTAATAATACATATAGCTTTGCCTGGCAGTTCTTTAGGGTGATGTCATAATCTAAGGCTCAGTTGATTAAAAAAATCCAGGAGAGTTTGGGCTTTTTGGGAAACCTAAAAATATGACATAAAACAGAGCTAATGCAAATTTGCTACAAGAAATTATAAACTAAACTCTGTTTATATGCATTGAAATGATGTTTCAAATGAATTACTTTTTTTGTTCTGTGTGGCTTCATGTACCAAAATGGGATAAGAGTGTCTGCAAAAAATGGAACCCTAGAAGAGAAATTAATTTCTTTCAATTTTTTTTACTTTTCAGTTAAGTATATCTACCAGTATTTCACCCTTGTTTTGTCTTTTCTGAGTTGTTAATGTTTTATAGTACAGCTTTTGTATGTTGGGTGAAAAACTCTAATGCAAGTATAATACCTAAGGTACTAATGTGTAAGCCCTATAAATTAATGTCAGTTCTCATCTGTACAAAAAATGGCTCTTCTTACAGAAAAACTGAGTTAATGGTTTAGCGAGGGAAAAAAAGTCAGTAGAAAGTCCGCAGTCCCTTCACTGAGAACAATGTTTACGCCAACTAGCATGACTGTTCATCTCAAAATGTCATCATTTAAAAACAATGTGTACATACATAGGTCTTCTGTGCTCCTTTGTACCATGAATTTTTTAAGCACTGGGGAATGTGAAACTATCAGTGATATTTGTACATCCTCAACAAGTCCCTGACTTTTTTAATGAAAACAATTTTCCACTACCCTCTGACCTGACATTCACTCTAATGGACAAAAGTGCTATTTACTCATTTCTTACAATCAATATTCGCTATTGTAGTCATTGTTGAACCAAAGCTTATAAAAATGTAAGGACAGTAGTTGATGTCTGTATGCTGTATTGATTTACATGCAAATAATGTTTCTAATAAATATGTAAAAGATTATATTGTTGCTTCAATTATGTAATTCAACATTTTGAATCACTGTTCAATTTGTAACTACCTAGACTAACTGCCCACTGAAATGTACAGTGCAGTTGAAGTTTCACTATCCATTCAATGTATATGAAGAGAAATCTCAAGTAGTGAAAAATTTGCGAATCGGCGAAAAATTCGCGAATCGGCTAAAAATTTGCGAAACGAGTCGCGGGACGCTTTTGAGGCACGCCGCGTCAACTTTGTCGCGGCAAGGTCGTTTCCGACGCGCGTCGTGTCGTTTTTGGCGCGCGTCACGTCGTTTTCGGCGCGCGACTTGTTTTTCCGGCAAATTTTCGCCAAGCGAAATTTTGCTGCCGATTCGCGAATTTATTCGACCAGCGGTGAATCGCGGGAATTCGCCGCAAATTTGCCCCTAGCGAATAAATTCGCCCATCACTAATCTCAAGCGGAAGAGATTTTTCTGGGAATGGAACAATGACTTGAGGTAAGAGCTGAAGTTTAATTGCAACTGACCAGTGCCAATACAGCTAAGAATGTGCAGTGTTACTATGTCATAAGTACCTGACATTGCAATTTCTTAAATTGCTTAAATATAGTGGTCTCACCTTAATATCAGCATCATAACCATAGAAACCATAGAAACATAGAAATATAATTGTAAAAGCAAAGATTAGGCAATGATTTATTCATTTGCAGAGTAGCTTTCAGATGGATCAGCAAAGTCATCAACTGGGATGTAAAAATATGCAAGCTACTTATACCCTTAATTGGACTGCACTAGGTAAATCCATAATGGCAAATGACCATGTAGATAATAAACTTGGCTGTAGCAAACAATTAGTCAGTCAGCAGCTTCAAGGGCAAATAAGGTCTTGTATTAAAAGGGGTATAGATTTGCAGAAGGAGGGGGTCATTGTTCCACTGTACAGAGCACTGGTGAGGCCCCATTTAAAATATGCCATACTGTTTTGGTCTCCAGCACTCAAACAGAGAAGGGCAACTAAGCTGGGAAATAGTATGGAAAATCTCAGCTATGAGGAAAGACTGGTCAAATTGGGGCACTTGAGAAGAGGCATGTGAGGAGTGATATGATAAATATGTATAACTATATAAGGGGATCATAATAATAATCCCTTGTATGCTTTATTTACCAGTAGTTCCTTTCAGCTGACACGTGGGCACCCATTCTGATTAGAAGAAAGGAGGTTCCTGCTAAATATTTGAAAGGGTTTTTTCAGTGAGAGCCATGAAGATGTGAATTTTTATTCTTATTATGTAATTTGCAGCACCTTTACATTTTTACTCAATAAACAAGCGAGAGTGTTTATGAGGGGTCTTGCTTAACAAAAGTACATAAATGCCCAGTTTTAGAAACATTGAAATAGCATTTTCCATTTTGCTGCTTTTGTGCTCAGTTCTAGAAAAATATGTGTTATGCTTCAAGTAATAATCTCATGAACAAAGAACCAAGATTGAAAGAATGCAGAGCAGTTAGGATACATATTTGATAAGCCTCTTGCACCCAACGTCTCACTCACTGACCCTGGAGTACTAAGTTATAAAACAGTAACATCAAAAAATGTAATTGTTTTACATAAGTAATAAAAATATAATGCAGTGTTGCCCTGCACTAGTAAAACTGCTCTGTTTGCTTCAGAAACACTTATTGAACTGATGGTACACTTCATGAAGAAAGTAGTGCAGCAGGTCATTTATACACAATTGTATTACTCACAAATACTTTCTGACAATTGGACAGTTTAGCATCTGTGTTTGTAAATCAGCCCCCCTTTATGTACAATTTACAACTTTTAAAGGATTTTTCTATAATCTATAATCATCAAAGTGTAAAAATTAAATAGGGCCATGAATATAGATGTTTAATACAGTAAAAATAATATTCAGAATAAAATATATGCCCAAAGCCAATGGATTGGTATTTAACAAATTACTGCTCATTATTTACCAGCACAAGAGCAGGTGGAAGGAGTGATAGGTAAGGCTGACCAGAAATCCGTGGGACCTGCAGGTTTATCAGCAAGTTGGGCATGTCTGGGCCAAGAAGTTGAGATCTGGGTCAAACTTCAACAGTGCACTCCCCTTTGATAATGTAATAGTGTTGACTCACCCCTGATGGTGGTTGATCCCACCCATCTATGGGTCATCAGGTGGTGTGAGTCATAAAGCAGAAGAGGACATCAGGATAAGTTGGGTTGGAATTATTGTCATCCTTGACTTGTGGGTGATTCCAGGATTCCCTGATGCACAAACAGTCTCATTCCAGTTGAATTGGACACTAATATATTGATTAGCACTGCATCCCAAAAGCATGGGGAAAAATGCAAGCTACTACTTGCATGTGCGGTGCATCACACGGTAGTAGAAATGGGTTAAATGTGCCCACAAATATGTTGGAATTCTTTGGGGAAATGTGACAGTTTTGCATTTGAATTTTACTCTTTGCACATAAAAGGGGTCATTTATGAGTCCACCTTTTAGTGCTCATTTACATAGCATGTGCACCCCCACTGCACTTCTCAGCAAAGAACTCAACATCGGGATGCACAGCTAGCCCTGTCCTAATGTCTGTTTGCGGCATTATTTGCACTTTGAGCACTGTTTGGGGGCATTGTGAATGTGCCCTAATGTGCATTCATATGTATTTTCTTTATATATGCATATATTTTTTTTTCTTTATATATGCACAAAGAAAGAGCAGCTCAGATTTGAACTTCTCCAATAGTCCTGAGTATAAAGGGGTTGAGGAAGAAAAATGGCAGACATGGCTCTGTTTTTACTGAACCCTAGAAATATCATATGGCACACAACATTATTCTCTTGTCGATTCCACCCAGTTTTTAGTAACTCTATCCCCCTAACTTTGCATGATCTTTTTATAGCAACGAGAGTTGAGATATTAATTGGCTAAAACAATAAACAGGCTGAGACTTGAGATTTTTCTTCTTTTTTTTGCTGTAAAGTCACTCTTGACAGAAATATATACCACCTCTCATGTGTTCATAAAGTAGAGATGTTTTTAATTATTTTTATGCCTTTGTAAAATAATATTTTCGCTTTAAAGTCATTTGTGAAAAGTCACCTAATTAAAGTGTCACATAAAAGGGTAACGTGCCCTATTCCACAAAGTAAATCGTTTTCCTGCAGTTTGGGCTTTTTTTTTCTCTCTTTTCAATGACTGGAATTTTCTTTTTTTCCGCAGTACCATCTGCCATCTTTAGTTCACTTGCAACAACTGCATTTGCAAAATAAATGAACAGTCCATCAACAAGGAAAAAAAGACTCCCACTCCAGCTTCTCCCACAGCCCAGTGGAAATAGCCCATTAATAGCAATTTCTGGCAGAAAGACTTGAAAGGAAACAGAAGAGGAAATGAGATAATGAGTCCAGAATAGTGCATTTCCCCCCATGCCCAGCTGTTTGTAAAATGACCTTACAGTTAACCAGGAAATTGTGAGGTGGCATTAAAAACCCTCAAAGGGCTTTAAACATTTAAACTAAATTTTTTCCAAGATACGTTTCATATAACAGAATGAATATATAAAAATAAATTAGGAAAGAAAGTGGAGAATATGGGGCTATGAGAAAATGTAGTTGAGAGGATCTGGAGAACACCTGGATTAGATTAATACCATATGCACTGTACATGTAAGCAAAGAGGTTGTTTGCTATAACCAGAGCATTGTAATGCGCATGGTCTTCTTGTGCTTTACGTATCAGACATGCAGTGAGGCTTTGGGGGCCTGGAGAGTGAAATATATTGCTTGTTTTGAACATTATCCTACACACTGCAGTTTAACCTTTACAAAGTGTGATTTAACATATCTTGCTCTGTTTTATGGTGGATGGAACCTGTCACACAGATTACAGCACATGTTGGGTTTTTAGGAAAAGTCAGATGTCAAGTCTACTTATTTTACAGAGTTCTGAAGTCATGTTAATTAGATAAGGGCTCCCCTGGGAAATATAAATCTGCCTTTCTAAGGACTTAAAGATTTGCTTTCTGGGGTGGGGGGAGACCAGTGAATAAAAAGAGGCTGGCTCAGGGTAAAAGTCATTCAGTTTTCCTCTAAATTTGTGTTTAGTATCAGGGAAGTCATATGTTTTACTGGATAGCATTGCACAGGTAGAATTATTGGCTCATACGCTCTACATCCAAAGTGCCAAAATACGTGGCTGGCCCCCATTTTTGAGCCTGATGAAGTTCCAAAGATGGCTAATTAGTGTGAGATTTGAAGTGAATAGTTTTTCTTTTGCTAATCTAGATACATGTGAAAGCTCAGTTTAAAGGAAAACTATACCCCGAAAATGAATTTTTGAGCAATAGATAGTTTATATCAAATCAAGTGACATATTAAAGAATCTTACCTACCAGGTATACAGTATATATTTAAGTAAATATTGCCCATTTACATCTCTTGCCTTAAACCACCATTTCATGATGGTCTGTGTGCTGCCTCAGAGATCACCTGACCAGAAATATTTAAACACTAACTGTAAAGGGAAGAAGTGTTGAAGCAAAAGACAGAACTTTGTCTGTTAATTGGCTCGTATGACCTAACTTTATAGTTTGTTTGGTATGTTTGTGTGCACCGTTGGATCCTAGGATCCCAGGAGGCTGTCCTTATTTTTTAAAATGGCATTTTTCTATTTATGATTACCCAATGGCACATGCTACTAAAAAGTGTATTATTATGAAAATGGTTTATTTACATGAAGCAGGGTTTCACATATGAGCTGTTTTATGCAATATCTGTTTTATGATATAACACTATATCTATTTTGCAGAATGCTTTACCATACATGAGTACAGCTCTAGAAACACTCTCTGCTTGTTTACGATAGCACCTGTCATATTAGCTTGGTGTGACATCACTTCCTGCCTGAGTCTCTCCCTGCTCACTCCTAGCTCTGGGCTCAGATTACAGCAGGTAGGGGAGGAGGAAGGGGGGAAAGGGAAAAATTAGCAAACTGAGCATGCTGAAGTCCTAGCCCTGGAGTTTTATGTTGAAAACAGGAAGTCTGATACTGAAGCCCATGTATAAACAATAGAAGGAAAGAAATGATGTGTTTCTTTTGACAGAGGACTCAGAGCAGAATTACTTTAAGGTTTTGGGGTTTATTTATAGAAACCTTTCTGATAAAGCTTGCTTCATTTTAGCTTTTACTTCTCCTTTAAACCCATAGGGCAACATGCAAACAATAAAGACAATATAATATATATTATATATTTCAAATATGACTTTCTGCCTCGGTCTCATCACATATTTTTAATCTTACCTTTGAAGAATAATTTCTTTCTATATCTACAACATACCTAGATATATGACTTTTTCTTTTTCAAAAGAATTGGTTAATTCTTTCAAGCCAAGGAGGAAAAGAACAAAATTAACAAAAAAGTAAAACCCTTGTGATACAATGACACTTGCTCTGTGCTCTTCTGGAGAACAACACGATGATAAAATATCACAAAGAGGAGTGTTATGAATTTTATTAATGACTAGAAGAGAGTGTGCAAAACATCAAAGGACTGTGGAAAAGATTAATGACCCCGTGTGAGACTGTTTAATTACCTCCAGCTAATTAGATTCTTGACCAAATTTTTAATATCTGCATTCCTTCTAAAGCTTAATTAAGATTCCACATTATTTATCAATCTTTCAAAAAGCCCTTAGCGTGCCGATTTTTTGTTTTTTTTCCTCTGCTCTTTGACTCCATTTATGGTCAATTATTATATAAACAGAAAAAGTAACGATTCTACACTGTGTACATGGAGCTCTCTTTGCCGGTTTAGTTCAACTATTTTTATTATGTTGTTAGCATGTCTTAAACCTAATGATTGGGAGTATTTTTTTTAAAGAAAGGCAAAGGAAAAGGCTGGAAACATTTGTATCACCCAGGGTATGATTTTCCATAAATCAGCCTCTTTTTTTAACTCACAAGTCTTGGAAACCAAGCTTTTTCATAGTTTACCTTGATCTTATATCAAGGAATTTATTGTTATGTGGAATTGGTGGATGCCACAGCTCATTCCGTCAATGTGTGTATTTCATTCTTGCTTTGGATTATGTGCTGGTCTAATGATCATGTTGCCGTCATATCGGCTGCTGTCATTAAACTTTAAACTACAGTCAGTAATTTAATATGACATACTAGGTTTATAATATACTATGGGGGAAATGCTAGGAAGCTGTTGGTTCTTTTTTCTTTGCTGGAATGCAGGAACAGTATTTTCATTCCTTTCAAACTTGTGTGTAGTACAGAAATACTTGTCAAAATGTCCTATATACCCAAAAATGGCTACTGTATTCTTTGGTTTAAAAATCTATCACTGATATTGGTGGATTATGGAATGTAAAAGACTTTTAAAGGGAAAAAACTACCATTTTTCATATAAGAAAAAAAACTCAAGATTTATTAAACCCAATGGTGTGACAAGTCTGAATAAAAAACTACTCCAACTCAGAACTGCCAAGTTCATGTAGAAGTCAGTGGCAAATGTTCCGATAACATTTTGAAGATATCCTAATCTGAACTGGGTTGTTTCAGGCGTCAAATTCGCAAAAAAGACACATCCCCCAAGATGACTAAACATAAGGTATAAAATGTAAAGTTTGGTGATACCTTATCACCAAACTTTACATTTTATACATTTTTTTCGAATGGTTAACACGGTACTACATCTCAATACTATAAACATAAGGTATCATTTTTGACGGAACTGATTTTATTTGCATCTCATAAAGTAATTGTAAGATAATAAAAATAACATTTAGAGGACATGACGCTTACATCAACTGATGGGAGTATTCTAAAGTGATGCCATGATCTCCATGCATAACAATTAGAGCCACTTTGTTACAGTGCAATTCAAGACACAAATTCACCCCAGATCCATAACCCATAGCAACTAGTCAGACGTGAACTTTTATCAGTTAAACACTACGTAATTGATTCATTATTCATTCGCTAATTGCTCATTGGTTAAACCACAAAGACAATTACTGCAGCTGACCAAATCAGTGCCAATCTATAAAAATGTTGTTCTTATCAAGCTAATTTTAGAAGAAGCCTGAAGCCATGGTACGGAAGTCAGACAGTTATTTAACTGAATGACCTGTGATTATAGTCCAGTGAATATTAAAGAATTAACTTTTTTCCTTTTATTTAATTGTTTATGGCAAATCTATTACCATTTTGACATACGGGCAATCATGCTGGAAGTACTGAAAATGTAAATTAATAATGGCAGATTGCTGGTATGTCTGGGTGCTGTAAGAATTTATTTTTTTGTTTTTTGTAACCAGTGTACCCTGGTTTTGGTTAATGTTAGTTTCCAAAGGTGTCTACACAGATATATAATATAATATGTTTATTTTATTAAAGGGCAGCTAGCCCTTTCTCTAAATTTAAGTTAATGGAAAGGTCATTGCAATTATTGCATTATTTATGTCAGTTCTGAGATACTTGCAGATTGCACATGCTTGCCCTTTTAAATAAACTGCTTACAGCTAATCAACTTCACTATCAAACAAATTATAACAGCTTCTGAAACCTATCACTTTGCTAGAACATTTTGAAGGTTTGGCTTTTGACTGTAACGAGTTGAGGTTAATATACTGCATTTCTGTGATGACAGATGGAGTTTGCACTACCCACCTTGTAATTTCCATCTATTTTTATAACCTTTAGAGGTATGACTCTGTTCTGTTTTCATAAACTGAATTACATTGTGCTACAAAGCCTCTTTCAGATGGAGATGTTTGACCCAGTGTATTGTTCCATGGAAAGACACTATAGGGTTCATTGACTAAGACTGCAATCCCATCCAGGGCCCTCTTTACCTCCAGTATCTGTCAGCGTTTGTATGTAACGATGTATACACCCTTATACTGTACAGCTCTACAGAATATGGAGGTACTCTATAAATATGCATTGTTGATAATAATAATAACAACAATAATAATTAAGTAAATGGTTACTAATTTCCCACTGAGGATCTGATATGCTCAGTGAACATACTACTTCACAAGAAATGGGTTTTATCAAAATATTTAATAATTAAAACAACAAGGATGTAGCAAATATTAAGCAGACAGAAATCAAAGTCCCAGTACAGGCAGTTCTGATAAGCAGGATCCAAAATACCAGGCCATGGGTCAAAACTATGGAGTCAGAGCACAGGGAGCAAAGGAAGGGCAGGAATATAGAAACTCGATGCTTGGGGCCTGAGCAGAAGGGCTGAAGATCCAGCAGAAATTATTACTTGGGCCTTTGGCTGCAGATGTATTAAAGGGGGTGTCAACTGTGGAAGACAGAAAGAGAAAAGTAAACTCTGATTACAGCACCAAAAGATTGAGGCCCCTAGTGGCTTAACAAGAGGGGTCTGCAGCCAGTAAACAAGAGGACCCTGGTTCTAGATCAGGGAATGTCTAACAGCAAGGTGAAAATGAAAATAAATAGGTGCAAATATCTATATTTTGGGCCCATACGTTAATTTACTTTTCTCTCTCTTTAAGGCACCCCCAGTGGGTGCTCTCAGGAGCCAGTATAGGGTGTAGAGATTTGGATCTGACTGTGAATAGCATATTGCTAGGCTAAATATGTACCTGCTATGTAATGGGCAGCTTAGGACCAATCCATCAACATCTCTTATTTCTGTTGCATTACCGAGGTGGAAGGAGCACCCGTGGATGCAAAACACATCAGTCCTGTCAAGTCCTATACTTACCACCCACTCAAAGCAAGATTTAGGTTTAGGGCTCCCTTGTACTTCTGGATGCTGTGCTCTGCACTTTTCTAAAGATGTGCCAACAAAGGTGCAACTGAAACAAGTATAGTGTGCTCTTTGCACTGTCATGGGTCTCACAAGTGCTAACAGCAATTTACTCATCTCAAAGAAATGTTCCAAAGAATTGAATTACCCCATTAACACAGCTCTTTAACTGCAATGGAATGTCACTAAACATTGTTTGTTTGAGAGACATGTAAGGAATTGGTGAAAATGACAAAGCAATCTTTTCTTCCAAAAATGTTTTAGGTTAATGACTGATAATTCAGGTACAACTGATACCAAGCCTGTCGCCTATCTACATTTGGCCATCCAGGTCTTTAACTGACTGCCATTTCATCAGGAAGGCACAATATGAGCTTAAAGGCATAGGGATTACCAAAGAATTATACATGAGGGGCCAAGGGAAGGGAAATAAATTGAACTTTACCACATTCATAATTATCTTTGAATTCAGGGAATTTAATCAGGAGAAAACGCTAAACCAGTATCTCATTGGACATGTGTAAATATATTGTGAAAGTTAAAAGGAGATGCTACAGTTTAACCTAATGCAATACAATTTATTTACTGCAAACAGTTTCACTTAATACATTCTAAAGTGGGATCACCTTTTTAGACGATACTACATCTCAATACTATAGAATGTGGAGGCAGCCATAATAACTGGTGCAAAGTTTCAACAAACCAGTTGCAGTTTAACAACAAGCAGGGGCGTAACGATAGAGGAAGCAGACCCTGCGGCTGCAGGGGGGCCCAGGAAGCATAGGGGGCCCCATGAGGCCGAAATATTGAGCAATTTCAGCATTTATAGGCAAAACAGGACAATCTATGGATATGTTTGGGGCCCTAAAATGAATTTGCTGTGGGGCCCAGTAACATCTAGTTACACCACTGACAACAAGCCAGAAAATTGTGCTATGTGGTTGATTGCTATTGATAATTAGATTTGGATCCAGTGTAGTATCTCATGTATGTATTATTTTGTAAAAGAGAATACAATAAACGTGCAGTTAACAAACCTCTAGAAGAGCTCCAAAACAGAAACATGGACCTACTGCTCAGACCTCAAAAGCTATCTCTAATTACTAGAAAACACCTTTTTCATGAGCTAATCTATACAGTGAGTTGTTTCCTGCATTACTATCAATTTCCAAAGCAAGTACTCCATGCTTCTGATATTTATTGATAGAGAATGAAGAATGTATGCTCATTGCAGTTAAGGATATTCCTGTATGGAAGTTGCAGAGATTTATGCTAAGTGTATGTCAATATTATAATTTAATGTAATTACATACTTAATCATAATTTAATTCTGCTCATAATTATACATAAAGGGGCAGATTTACAAAATTCACGTGAATAATTCGAAGTTCTATCGAATTTAATATACATTTGAATTCGAATTTTTGAATATGCAAATTAGGCAAATTTGACCATCGAATATTCGAATTGGAATGATTCGAATATTCTAATAAAATTTTATTCGAATATTCATTTGTCGAATAATTTTTATTCAACCACCTACTTCGCAAGGATCAAGCTACTGAATTGGGAATGATAAGCTGAGATTGAATTTAAAAAATTTGATTGATTAAAATCATTCGATGGTCGAATTCGAAGGATTTTACTTCCCCACTATTCCCACTATTGAGAGTGCATCTTCATGAGAGGGTACAAATACAATAAAAAGATGCCTATACATGGAGGTACTGGTCTAAAATGCATGTGTACAGTATGATATGCAGAATCTTGTTAAAACTATAAATTAAGCAAATTATGTTAATGCGTTACTTAATAAATAAGCACATAAAGTTAATATTAATGAGCAGAACTGTGGTATTCAACTTTCTTGACAAGAAAAGACTAAGGGGCAGATTTATCAAGGGTCGAATTTCAAGTTCATGGGAGTTATTTAAAACTCCCATGAACTCCCATGAACTAAAAATTTGACCAACTGCAATTTATTAAAAAAATTGAATTTTGAAAACTCTGATGAATGGAATTGACTTGAATCGATTCGAGTTTTCTTTTATCAGAAAAAAACTTGAATTTCAGGAAG
>CM044448.1:55434550-55523771 GCA_024363595.1 Xenopus borealis
CAGGTTTAAGGTGGCGAACAGTTCAATTCGAATTCCTAAAGAGCCAGTGTATGATAAATTTATTAACATCTTTGTTTTTTTTAAAAACAACTCGAATTTTGACTATTCCAAGTTGAATTTCACAACAAACCTCAAAAATTTCAAAATTCAAAATTTGAATTTTCACTTCTACCCTTGATAAATCTGCCACGGATCATTATTAGTTGTTAAGTCAGGGATGTCCATCCTGTTGCCCTGAGTTATTGGCAGCTACACTTTCGGGCTGCTGGTTGCACACCCCTGATGTACACAGCTTTTGTTTCTGTATCCAGTTACCAGGGCCCCTTCATATCTAATAAATAGGGCACAGAGCACATTTCTTTTAAATAACAGGATCTCTAAAATAACCTTAATCATTTGGGTTTCAAGCTTCTAACCTCTAACTCTAAGTAGAGCATCAGCTGGCCACTAACATATAAGTATGCTAGATATCCATAGACCCGAACCTTTAACACATGCTAATAAACTGGAAATTATTAAGGTCCCTTGAAATTGGTTGATTTATACCTTCCCAAATGGAAAGAAACAGGGACCTCATGAGTTAACAGGATATGCTGTACATTTTTGCTCAAACATAACTGCAGTCCTATTCTTGAGCTGTATGGATATAATCTTTAAAAAAAAAAGGTAAAAGTAACTAATGTGTTAAATATACCAGAATTAGACCATGAGCAACCTGATGACATGGAGGTAAAGCATAATTATGCAGCAGATTTCTTTAAAAAAATAATAATATTAATGTTGCTGCTTTATGATTTCTTGAAAGTATAAATAGAATGTCTCTGTAAAAGCTGCAAAAAACATCTGTTTCAGTCTATATATCAAGAAACCATTTCTCATTTTTGCTCGTGTAGATCTATTATCGGATCTATTAACAATATTTCTGTTTTATGTTGCTACATCAGCCGACAATACATCAATCACATTGCCATACATTGTTTTGGAAACTAAATTCTAATTAGTTCTTCATTTGTGCAAATTATAAAATGAACAATTAATAAGATTCCATGGTGGGAAATAGTAAAGGAGAGGGGATAATCTATCAAGAAAACTTGCCAAATTGCAAACATAAATGAAACTTTCTAAAGCCAAATAATATAATTAACTGTTGTAACAGATCTTTCTTTCTTTCTTTCTTTCTTTCTTTCTTTCTTTCTTTCTTTCTTTCTTTTTCTTTCTTTCTTTCTTTCTTTCTTCTATCCATCATATATCCACTGTTCCTCTATCTATCTATCTATCTATCTAAATTAAGTGGTCAAACAAAAGTCCAACTTTTGGAGAGATTATTTAGGGCCTATTTACTGCCTGATTTATTTATCTTTCATTCATAATCATCATGGATGGAAGTGATTAAGGAAGTTAAGTGCATTTAAGTGAATTTTGTTGATTCCATAATTTTTTTTTTTTTTGCAATAAAGTTAAAGATTTGTCAGATTTAAAGTGGTAAGCTTTTTAGTTTCTGGAAAAAACAGGATTGATTGCAGGGAATGACTGGCATACTCATTGGCATAGTATCTGTCACTTCGTTGCTGTGCACATTCTGCCAGTTTCTATTGTTTTTTGAGATTTTACACAAGGGATCATTTATTTTTGTTTGGGGTAATTTCAGCTTTTTGCCATAAGACACAATGCCTGACAGGCCTTTATGATGACATATTCAGAACTGTACTGCACTCAAGAGAATCTTGTATTTGTTATTCTTCTGCTTAGGCATTTCATGCAAGGAAATGTGACCGTGTAGTTTATTTTGACTATTGACAGATTTGGATACATTTGCCATTGCTTTGTTTAAGGTGTCTAGACCCTCCATAAATCTGCCCCACTGCCCCCTCTAGTTCTTTAAAGAAGTTGATGTAAATATAGCTACAAGAAAATTCACTGTGGAAGACTCTGGAAAATATTGTAAAATTGCCTACTCTAATAATGTTGTTGCCTTCTTTTCTGGTGCAAGAAAACCTGCACTTTTTGGCAAAACTCACATTTTGACACTCCAGGAGATCTCGCATACATTCCACTTCTTTTCAGTTCAAATTAATCAATACACCCAAAAATCTGACTTTCCAGGATATTTGTAGCCACTGGCCTTCACATAACAGGCTAGAAATCAATCTTCTAAATATTTGCCTGTAGTTGAAATACAGGATAGACAATTGTCCTTGGCAATCCTGCTAAGCCCTATCAGCCAATAGTAAATGCTTTTATTGAGTGATGTGATTGTTTAATGAGACTGTCTAGTACCGCCACAGAGATATGTTTCTTCACGAAACGCATTGAAGTCAATGGGCAGCAAAATAATTTTGACGTGCAATTTTATGTGCGTGACTGTTCTGACACACAATTTTTCAATGCGGTTTCGCAATTTGCTAGCAGCAAAAAGCAGAAATTCACTGTGAATTCATGTCTGCTGAATTTGTTCACCCATCACTAGTCACCAGTTCTACTGAATGTATTCACCCATCACTAGTCGCCAGTTCTTTGTCACTTAGGGGGTTGTGTAATAAAAGTCACTAAGTTTGCCCAGTAGCAGTAACCCATAGCAACAAATCAGCAGGTAGCATTTACTGGTCATCACCTGTTTAAAATCATGCATTGTATTTGTTGCTATGGGTTACTGCTACTGGGCAAACTTAGTGACTTTTATTACATATCGGGTAAATGTATTGTTTGATTACATTAATACAGCTATTCAGTGATAAATCTATTGATTCTTTGTATGCTTGTGTATAGGAAGAAATGAGCACTGCATTAAACAAACACAAAATTGTAGCCTACTGGAGTATTAAAACTTGTGTTCCAAACATGCTGGATATCTCCTGTATCCTGGTGCAGAAAGTGCTTACCTGTCCATAATTGTTGTATTGTCGCCTTAGCATCCAGTTGCAAGATCCTCTGTGTCTAAATTTTTATTGTGGTCAGGGGGTACATTGACAACCGCAGCGGCGTAACTACCAGGGGAGCAGGGGTGCTGACTTATCTTTTTTTAAATTAGTTTTTTTTTTGCACTTGTGTGTGGGCCGCTACTGTAGCTGGAGTGTGGGGGCAGGCTCCTCCCTCCTCCCTCGCTGGTGTGTGGGGCCTCCCTCGCTGGTGTGTGGGGTGGGCCGCTGGTGTCACTGGTGTGTGGGGTGGCAACTGGTATCACTGGTGTGTGGGGCTGGCTCCTCCCTCGCTGATGTGTGGGGCTGGCCGCTGGTGTCACTGGTGTGTGGGGCAGGCCGCTGGTGTCACTGATGTGTGGGGTGGCAACTGGTATCACTGGTATATATATATAAAAAGTAACTCAAAGCAACTGGACTTGCTGAGATATTTTTAATGAAGACGTTTCACTGCTCATCCAAGCAGCTTCTTCAGTTCAACTGACTGGTGTAGGGGAGTTCTCGGCAAATAGACTCTTCCAACAATCCAATCACAATGGCACACTGCAACTCTTCAGAGAGGTGACATTTGAAATTCACAGTGGTCTTGATTCTGTGTAGTTACAGTGATAGAATAACCAATGTGTCATGCAACTCCTAGATACAGGTGTTACTTGTGAGAGTTGCATGAATGGATGTGTCAAGAGTTCTGAAACCGCCGGGGAACAGATGCGAGAACAGCATTGTATGTAGCAGACAGGTGGTGTCGAAGGCCCCCGCCTCTGTTCAGGGATGGTTTCTCCACCTTAACATGAATCGCCTCTTTCACACCTCTTTCAAACCAGCGGTCTTCTTTATCCAAAATTTATCACTGGTATCAATGGTGTGTGGGGCTGGCTCCTCCCTCGCTGGTGTGTGGGGCGGGCCGCTGGTGTCACTGGTGTGTGGGGTGGCAACTGGTTTCACTGGTGTGTGGGGCTGGCTCCTCCCTTGCTGGTGTGTGGGCGGGCTCTGCCCTTGCTCGTGTGTGGGGTGGGCCCCTCGCTGGCGTGTGCGGTGGGCACCTCCCTCCTCACTCCCTCCTTACTCCCTCCTCGCCTGATCCACTTTGCACGGATCTGAGTCAGAATAATTAACCTGCTTCTGGCGAGGTCAGTAATGTTTACCTCTTGTTGGATGGGTTGTAGGAAAATGATTTGGTGCAACCTTCCCCACTGAAGAAGGACTGAAGAAGGACTGAAGAATGCGCATTTATCTTTAAGAATGTTTACTACTAAGGTTCATCCAGCTTTACACATGTCAGGAGTCCCAGAAACAGATTGAATATAGTGGCTGAGTATTACCCAAGGATCACAAGGGGCAGCACCTTTCCTAATGGCTACAGATGTTGTGCTATCTTTAAACAGAAAGGACATTGAGTCATAGAGGAATATCCAGGTTTGAGCTCAGCATGCCATTTCCATTAAATACTGATATAAATGGCATGGTTACTGTTTGTCATTAAAGGGATTTATACAAAGGTAAGATAAGAATCCCCAAAAATGGTCTAGGAAAGACTCTGTACCAAGAGCTTCACCCACCAAGGCAAAATGGAGTGGAAATACTTTCTGTTTCTGTAAATGTCTGAATCTCCAGGGAATCTCTGTGCTGCTGCCATATCCAATGCATTCATGTCTAACGTATAGCAATGAGTCTGAATTATGGATTCATCTACCCTTTGTACATTTTGCCTTGTTAGAAGTAGGATCAGAGCCTCTAGGGTCTATGGTTGCCTTCTTGAGGGGGAGGGTGATGTTGGATTAACCCGCAGTTTCATAACAAGCAAGTCATACTGCCCAAAGCAGTATCAATAAAACATTCTAGGTGTTTAGCAGGCTTTACATCTAGTAGCAGCTGCCCAGCTTAGTATAAACTGTCCATAAAAACTGACAGCGTTTGGGTAATAGTCTCTGGGAAGGAAGTGTGACTGTGGGATAGCAGATATAGTAGGGAGAGATGGTGCCTATAGTAACAGTGAAATAATAGCCTCTGAGAATGAACTGTGATTGTGGGATAGCAGCTATAACTGGGAGAGATGGTGCCTATTGAAACAGTGGGATAATAGTCTCTGGGAAGGGACTGTGGCTGTGGGATAGCAGATATACGTAGTAGGGAGAGATGGTGCCTATAGTAGCAGTGGGATAATAATCTCACATGGCTGTCCCCATTCAGCACATCTTTGTAGAAATCGCACAGCAAGTCCCTCTTTACAGAACGGGACTCCATAGACTGGAGCTGACCGAATGACTGCAGCGCTAATCCACGCCCTACTACTTACCCCCCCAACCCAGTACTGCTGTATTCCAGTCCAATGTGTGGGGGGGTAGGGGGCCCAGTTTTAAATTTCCGCACCAGAGCCCTTAGGGTTCTAGTTACCAACTGGCCAACCCACCCACCTCTGCAGTACCAAATATGTGTAATGCCGAAATGTCAATGTCATGTATTCTCTAATGTTATCACCTACAACCTTGGGCTAAATAATGATTATTGATTGGGTTTCAATGCTGGCTAATCAATATTTACATTTCATTTATTTCACCTACATTTCCCTTAAAAATGAAACAAGAATTAATTTCTAATATAAGAGCCAGAAACTCTTTATCCAAATGAATTCATGACATCCTCCTTATCTCCCTAGCCAAGAGAAGAAACAAATGTATTCTGATTTGCTGTAGATATTGAGAGATTATTGAGAGAACAACGTTCCCTTTTGCTTGACTAAAGGAAACTTAATTAGAGAGAGAGAAAAAAACCTATTTCCCCTGAAGATGAATAAAGTTCACTTGAAACTTATATCAAATTTATGTGACATAAAGGGTCATGCTTTAATAACGATGATGAAACACAATTATTACTTCTTAATGCAGAAATTAGAGTTTTTACATTGTAAATTTTTCCTTCTATGTGCCCTGTGGCACTAACATCTTTATCACTCCATATGTGTTTGGTGTTTTAAAACCTTTCCCCCTGCTGTTTGAAAAATATTTCTCATTTTGGTCCCCTATGGAGTACAGAAATCCCTAAAGGCAAACCATTAGTGATCTTCCTGCCTTTTTGCAAACAATTATTACGATCACCATTGTGGTTTCCCCTGCCTCATTGGCTCTCGCTAAGTTATGTAAATGAGATGTCGAAAACACACACTTTTTTTTTTTTTTGCAACTGTGCAACTTCATACTGATTTACAAAAGGGGGCGAGCTAGTATGTGACTGGTGATGTCAGCAAGATGTACGCAGGAGTGAAAAATTGTATTGAAAATGTTCATTTTATGCATGCTGTTCGGATGACTTTTTATACACATCAATTTAGACGTTTGGTGTAATATATTTGTTTAGATTTTATTTATTTTAACTGTCACTGACTTTTCATGAGAGGAAAAAATTTACGCAGATAAGAGAGATTTATAGTGTTGTTCCTCTTTAACTACTTTTGAGATGCAGTTGCACCACTGGGTTTGGTGTGATTTAACCATGTATTTCTAAAGAATATTAACTGCTTAGAAACCATAAAAAAGAACAATGTTCAAGTATTTGTTTTTTTCAGAAATGGCATCTGCATTAATCATTTACCTTATTCTTATGGCCTATACAACCTGATATTTTGTAACTGTATATATGAATAGGCTGGCTAGTTGAGTTAGTTCTAGTCTGTTAAGGTTTACTAGATGCAAGAAGGGTATCAGAACTGCATTCATTAAAGTGAAATACATAAAGTGTTAATGCTAACTTGCACTTCTCTGTACTACCTTCACAATCCAGTTTGATGGTTGTATTGCTGAGGTGCATAAGACAACAGATGGGAGCCTCTGTCTAACAGTAGTGATGGGCAAATGAATTCACCAGGCACGGATTTGCACCGAATTTCTGCATTCCCTGCCTGGAAAAAAAATTTGTGTGCGTCAAAATTGGCACACATAACGGAAATTAGAGCATGCAACGATTATTTGGACGCACATTGACTTTGATGCATTTGGTTAAAATTGTTGTGCATCAAAATTATTTGACCCCCATTGACTTCAATACGTTTTGCGAACTTTTTACCATTTTAAGAATTTCTTTCACTCTTTTCATTCTTTTCACTCTCATCTAACATGTCTTATCCACATAAATTGCACACTGCACTCAATTTATGTGAATACACATCTCCTGCCTACTGACCCTTCTTTCACAGGTACCAGCTTTGCACATTTTCTTTTTTGCCATGCACAATATTTTGCTTCTAATTGATGGGTTTTTGTGAATAAAGAAGGCAAACTCATTTAGTAAATGAGTCATATGGCATCAATCATCATACTGCAAACAGCCACAGTATTGAACTAGGGTAACTAGGGCTTATGGGGTACCCAAAATCAAGTTTATACAACCCAGAAACCATTGCATTTAAGGAAGTTGTGGGCAGACAAAGGACCCGTAATGTAAACATACTCTTGGAACAGACCGGCTCAGTACCAGACAGACACAAAATCAGGAACCAGGAGCACAGTCAGGTTAACAGGCCAGGGTGAAAACTAGTAGGTAACACAGTACAGAATCAGGATCCAGAAGAGTGGTCAATAACAGGCAAGGGTCCATTCAGAAGGGGATATGGCTATGTCAAAACAGGATAGGGCCAGGAACAGATGATCAGATGAAAAAGTACACCCAGCAACTATCAGGAAATAGACATCTGTTGGACAATGAGTCAGTGCAGAGCAGGGGGTTTTATAGGCAGCCTAATGGCTTACACAAAAATACTCTTTATCCCCACAATACAAGCAAAACACATTAGCCCTTTTCTGTTGGGGACAAACAGGTAGACCCCCAATGCATAGGTTCCTCTGAGACTTCAATTGTGGGTGCTAATTCTTATGGGATTTCCTGAATGGTAGAAAAGAGTGTTCTCTCTTGCCCCTCCCTATACCTCCTATCAATTTGAATAGCAAGGTGCATTAGGGAATCAATTGAGGACAGAGCAGGAAAGTTAACTAGACTATCTTTGATAGCATCTGAAAGCCCCACTCTAAATTGACTGTGTAAGGCAGTATCATGCCTGTCTCTACTACCCAGCAGCTGAATTCAGTACAATTATCCTCTACCCACTGTTTGCCCTGCCTTAGGTTGCAGATAGCAGAATCAGCAGAGGGAGGACAGTCAGGGTCGTCATAAATAGCAGCCATGACCTTGAAAAAGTAGTCGAGAGAGAAATGGGCTGGATCAGAGGGTATAGGCTAAAGGCCCATAATTGAGTAGGGCAATAACAAATTTTACTTTAGCCTCCTCGGTGGGAAAGGAGCAGGGTAGAAATCCAAAATGTAGTTTGCACACCTCCTGCAAGGCAAAAAAGAATTGCTATGATCCTCCATAAAGCTTTTTGGGAATGGAAGCTTAGGTTTCAAAACATAATAACCTGTGGATTCGGGAAGCAGCCTGCCTGGCAAGACCTGAGCTAGGAGCTGAATAATGTCCAACCTTGTTGCAGACATTGGATGATTTGATCCAGCTTGGATTTTGTTGCCAACATTGCTTCTGAAGTGGCAGGGGAAGTAGCTGCTTCTTCAGCATCTATGTCTGCCCCAACGTAATGTAATGTATGGTATCTCAAAACCCAAAACAAACCCCAGATACCACTAGCTCTTAAAGGGAAAGAACCAAGGGGGAAGTTCTGGGAAGGCAAGGGAATCTTAAAGTATGCAGGAAGGATGGGGAACAGAAAGCGTAAATGTGGAACAAGCCAGGTCAGTACCAGACAGTGTAGTACAGGATCAGGAATCAGGAGCATATTTGTGGAACAAAACAGGTTAGTTCCAATCAGACCATGCAGTACAAAATCAGGAACCAGGAGTGTAGTCAGGATCAGAGGTAAGAGTCAAAACCAATCAGTAACAAGATACAGAATCCAGATGAGTGATCAATAACAGGCAAGGGTCAGTTCAGGCAACGATACAGCAAGGTTAAAACAGGAAAGGGGCAGGAACAGACAATCAGATGAAGAATTATATCTAGGAACTATCAGGAAGTAGACCTTTGTTGGGCAATTAGTCAGTGCAAAGTAGGGGGTTTTGTAGGCAACCGAATGACTTACACTGATCACCTGTGGCTATACTGGCAACAGGTGAAACAAGCCATGCCTACTTGCACTTAGAGGATAGCAATAGGAGTGAAGCACAGTGTTAGCTGTCTGCCCACATAGAGCAGCAGCAATGCAGACAGACATTACAGAAACACCAGATCCCCAGTTCAACTCCAGGCAAGATACCACCAGTGATGGGCGAATCTCCCGCGATTCGCTTCGCCTAAAGATTCCGAATTTCTAGAGAAATTCGCGAATCGGCGAAAAATTAGCGAAACGAGTCGCGGGACGCTTTTGACGCGCGTCGCATCAACTTTGACGTGCGTTTCCGGCGCGCATCGCGTCGTTTCCGGCACACGTCGCGACTCGTTTTTTTGGCGAAATTTCGCTGGTGATTCGCGAATTTATTCGCCAGCGGCGAATCGCGGGAATTCGCCGCGAATTCGGCCCTGGCGAATAAATTCGCCCATCACTAGATACCACACCAAATGCCTTGCATTTAGTAAATGACCCTTTTTTGCAATATAAATATATAAAGACATGTATGGCAATAAAGTTATGCATGGAGAAGATGAGTTTCTATTCTTGTTCTTTGGTTAACTTTAATTCTGGTAGAACCCTATGTTTTGCTCAGATGAGGTGAGAGTGATGTTGTCAGTTGAGATCAATGAGAATTCAGAAGCAAAGATGGATATTAAGATTTTATGGCTTGGTTACAAATGAAATGCAACACCATTAATTAGTTATCAAAACATATTGATTTTAGAATGGCTGATGATATACATATTCACACAAGAACACCATCCATCTAATTTCTTTATTTAATTTATTTTAATAATGTATTTCTTTCTTTTGTGTGAACTTTGTAAACATTTTGCTCAGAGCAGTGGGATATCTTGAAAAGGTATCAGGTGCAGACAAATGTATCTCTTCATTAAACATCATGTTACATGTTCTTATGCCATAATATTTAGCTCAGCATAAGGGCACAGCTTAGATAGAACATTAATTGCAGGTAGAGCTAAAGAGAAAGAGGGAAGTTTAAGGTTTTACCTGTTTAGATTTTTGAAAATATGGTGAAGCTTTGTGTCTTAGTTATTCTTTCCTGGTGGGTGTGCTCCACAACACTAACTAGTAACCTTAACATTATTGAGATGACCTTTGCTTTTTTACAACATTTAGTCATCTAAATAATGTTAAGGTCACTAGTTAGTGCTGTGGAGCACACCCACCAGGAAAGAATAGGTAAGACACAAAGACAAAAGGAGGACACAAAAGAGCAACATCAAAAGAAAAGCTTTACATAATACCAGAGAGTCCTGTGCTGTGCCATAGGAAATACAGAGAGTCATGGCACAAATATCATGTGATATACAAAGTATATGATAGTACTGATAAAGTTATTTATAGACTGTAAGCAGATCTTTTTATATAATCCAACAAAGTCGTTCATTATTAAGTTACTGATCTTATTAGGTATTTCTGTTGCATTGGAGCCATAAATACTTCGGTGGTTCATCTGAATGGCTGGTATCAGGAATCCATCTAGACAGGTGAGTAAAGATTATTTAGCATATTAATGCCATTCCCAGTGTTTGTTGACCCATGTAAACATTGATATTAATAGTCTTTTAGTAGTTTTAGTATTTTTTTCCAGAATGGTAAACAAAAAAACATGAATTGCATGCTTTCAACAATTGCATTGAACATTTTTGGAGTCATTATAGTGTAATTTCTGATCCACGGTTCTGTTAGTTTACATCACTTTATAAAATGTAATATAATGTTATGTCCTACACTTGTGCAGATACAAGGGACATCATTTAAAGATAAAACTATGGCATAAATAATTAACAAGCCTCAGTTCATACACAAAGCATCAGGTTTAAACTGTATTAGATAGGTTTCTACTGATGCCATTCACTAATTATCATTCATGGTCAATAAATAGGAAGCCAGGGCAGTTTATTATTGCAGTTGATACCTTCAAAAGCCATAAACTGATATTATGTAGTCACCAATCCAATGTCTGTTGCATTGCAGTCACAAATTGGTAATTATAGATCATAATCATGGGCCACATTTACATTGACATAACTCCAAATAATGTATCTTAGTCCACTGTACTCCATGTTTGCTTGTCTGTTTCTTGACTGGTGATCAGACATAAACTACAGTCTTCTGATCTGATGATAATTTAATTATTTATCTAAAGGGAAAAAAACATTACTTCTTCACAGACAAGCTTTTTTTTTAACTTTTCTACATTTATTAGATGCAGGCCATAAAGAAACAGCTCATTAACATGCTAATTGTACCACTGCTGTTTAACTACTATAATATTAAAGGTTCCCTTGCCTATTGTTCATCTCATAAGGTTTAAGTTGAAAAATAATAATTAATTATCTTCCATTGGAGCAATTACCTTTGCAATTAAACCGTTGGTTTTTTTTGTGGGGTTTTTTACTTTTCTTGGTTTCATTATATACTTAGTTTTTTTTTATTTAAAATATTTTCATTTGACAGCCAGGAACACCATCAGTACTGTATTCAAAAGTCAACAGCCTTTATTGGTATACATTAGAAAAGATTTGAAAAATGTTAAAGTTAAAGAAAACAACAGTTTTTTTTTATATAAAGTCATTGTTGCAGGGTCTACCCAGTCTAATTATAGAGCTATACTGTATATAAGTTATAGAATTGCTTGACACTATTTTTTTTCCATTTAATTTATAGTCTAAAAATGTGAACTTTCTAACTTGATTTGAATGAACTTGTCTGTGAGATAGTTAGCTAGTACATTTCACTGTTGAGCCCCTGGAGGCTATGAACATTAATGCTTCTAATATTCCAGATAAGTACTTGTTACATTCTCTATCTTCACAGTCTCCACCTTCAATATTGAGATATTGAGAGTCTATTTCAGCCAGCCATCTGTACTGCAGACATACTTATTGTGGATAACTAATAAACAGTGTGACGTTCAAGGTCATTCATTCCTCTGCAACTAAGTATGGGGCAGATTCACTAAAGCGTGAAGCGTCTAATGCTAGCGCTAATTCACCAGCGTGACATCATTTCGCAACTTTGCAAATTCACGGACTCTGGCGAATTTTCGCTAGCGAAGTAGATAGACTTGAGCAACTTTGCACCCTTACGCCAGGCGAAGTTGTGCACTGACGAAGGAACGTAACTTCGCAAATTCACTAAGATGAACATTTTCCTCAACGTTAGCACTTACGCTAGACGTTACTTCACCTGGTCAGAGCTGGCGAAGTTCAATACAATAGATAGGAGGTTGAAGGAGGAAGTCCCAAAAAACGCTGGCGAATTTTAGCATAGGAGGGTGATAGTATGAAAAAGATCGATAATTTTTTTGGGGAGTTACCCTTCTTCCCCCCCTACATTTCCTAAAATATGGCAACACAACTATACAGGGGGCACATGTAGGGCAATAGGACAACTTTATATAATTTATTAAAGGTTTCCTGGGCTTGTGTAGTGAAATGCAGCAGCTGTAACATATACTTCTATTATAAAAAACTTCCCGCCGTACGCAAATTAGGCTTTGCTAGCGTAACAGCGCTCTGCCTAGTGAAGTAACACTAGCGCAACTATGCTACCGTTCACCGACCTGAGCGTTTAATGGCACTTTAGTGGATTTGCGTATCACTGGCGAAAATTCACCTGGTGAAGTGCGGCGAACGCTAGCGAAGCCTACACTGGTGAATTTTCAGATCTGTCCCTATATCTCTTCATTTGTGTCTACAAACATTCCTGGCTAATGCCATTTTTCCATTTTTCTGAAGGGAAATATCACCCATTTCCACATTTGTATCCTGCCTTTAACTTTTCTGCCTCACTGCTCCTTAAAATTCCATCCACAATCTTGTCTGTAGACACTACTCCTTCAATACTACTTCTTGGAGCACTGCTGCAACATCAGTCTATGCCTTATTAGGCTACAGTATGTATCAAACTTTAACTTTCAGGCTTTATTCCCCTTTTAATTGGGTCTGTAAATGACCCACCCACCTAGACTGTAAGTTAGATGGGGCGGGGACCTGTTGCCTCTTATTCTGATTAATCCTGGGACTGGATGGTATTCATCCCAAGGTACGTAGTGAGTTTAGCTCTGTGGTTGCCAAACATCTTTACTTAATTTTTTAGGATTCATTGAGGTCTGGCAGGGTGTTGAGAGACTGGCTAATTGCTAATGTGGTGCCTCTATTCAGAAAGGGATCCCATTTTCAGCACTGAGGGGCACAAGTGCACACATTAGTGCCCAGTTCAGAAGCACTTGCACCCTCTGTGTGCCGCACTCTCCACTGAGTGCAGTATGAAATATCTGGTGCTCAGTGATGATGTGCAGCTAGAATAACAATGAATGAAAAGTAATGTTAGAGCTCATTTAATATTTCTTAATTATTAGTAGTAATAGTAATATCACCTATTAATTTCATATAAAAAATTGAAGGGTTGCAAAAATAAACATTTGTAGTTATATGTCTGTTTTTTGCACTTTGTTAGCATGTTAATAATTAACCGACCTTACTATTGCCAATACATACAAATAATATTACCATACATATGTATTATAAATAATAATTGTATTAAATAATAGCTTTTTATTAAATGAATGAATAAACATTAAATGTAATATTTTCTATAAATCTCTCGATGTCCCAGGGCCATAATGCATTGCTGCCATGATGAACATTCTCCTCTATGTTTAGGTTAAACACAATGTTAAATAAGCATGTAGAGTGACATCTTGTTAAGATGTTTTCTTTCACATCTGTGCCTCCCTTTTACAGAGCGCACTTCTAGAAGAATCAGAGAGATATCCTCTAATTAAAACAAGTGGCAAATCACTGTTAACCTTATGTGTTGCTCTCTAAAACTTCATCAAACATTCATCTTAAAACCTGATTAAACACAAGTTCACCAGATCTCCTTCCTAGAAAGTGTCATTTAATGTAGCCCAGGCGGGATGTCCGTATTGGTGCTGAATTACAGGTTGCCAAGGCAATTCCTTTGAGAGAATTGACAGGGGATCATTTTGTTTTGGGACCACCTCCCGGGTATTTTGACAACCAGTCATTACACCTCTGAGCAAAGCACTCAGCTGTAAGGTTTTCACATGATGCAAATTGCTCCAAATGGATTCAATTTAGAGAAATCTGAGAAGGTTATCATTTACTTTCTAAAGGTAAAAAAAAGCTCTTCGTCTTTTTAAGGATAAAGACTGTGTTTTCTTTTTTTTTTTTGCCTTAATAGAGAATAAAATAAAAATCAAAAGTGATTGTACCCAAGTAAATAATATTTACACTGTGTTTGGCAATAATATTCATCATATCTTCCGAAACGCTTGATTATCCCACTGAATATGCTTGTCAAAAATAATATGCAAACAGTAGTTTCAGTGAATAATTCCAGTAGGGGCCTATTATGGAGCACAGAATTTTCTTTTGTAATACATATATATTAGAGTGCAATAACATACATTAAATAATGGTCCTTATTAATACAGTTTTTCAAAATAATATAATAACTGTAATCAAGCAATATAGCAAGAGAGAGTTGAGCTTATTTATACTGATAGAATTAATTTTTTTCATTAACAATGCTGCTCTGGTTTTTCCCTTTTTTTAAAGAGCTTTCTTGGGTTTTTTCCATTTTTTCCTTTAAAAAAATAATCTCATGATATTAATTATAAATACAGTAAAATGTATTTTTGTCTTTTATTTATATTTAAAAGGTGAATACATTTTTCAAGTTATGTCATGATGTTAAAGGAACAGTTACACCAAATCACCAAAAGTGTTTCAAGTGTATTAAAATAGAATGTAATGTTGCCCTACATAGGTAAAATTAGATTTAGCAGTTTTTGGAAAAGCTGTCCAGGTCAAAACTGCACAAAACATAGCCCTGCCCACCAGCGCAACCAACACACCCTGTGTCATCACCTCCTCACCCACTAAACATCACAGCCCCCCAGAGTGAACAGTGGGGAAAGTTGGCAACCCTGGGTAAAACTGACTTGTTTGCTTCAAAACAATACTATTGTGTATAAAAACAATCTGCTGTGTAGGAAATTGAAGGCAAATGGAGACAATTTAAATAGTGGTACAAGTTAAGAAGGGAATAACACATGAGCTGTATACGACTCTTCATGGCTACATAAAAGTTTTCTTGTTGAACAATAAGTGTTTCTGAAGCAAACACACCAATTTAAAGGAATTGTTCATTATAAAAATAAAAACAATGTAAATAGATAGGCTGTGCAAAATAAATAATGTTTTCTATATAGTTAGTCAGAAATGTAATGTCTAAAGGCTGGAGTGACTTTGCAGCTCTCTTGGTTTTCCTTGACTGGTTACCAGGAACTAACCAATCAGTGACTTGAGGAAAGGTCACATGGACCATTACTGTTGCTTTTGAATGTGAGCTGCATGCTAAGAATCTCACTGAAACTCACTGAACAGTTATGTTCCCTGTGCCCCATTTAAAGTCACTGACTAACTCAGAGTTAGTCAGTGGAAGGAAGTTGGGTTATGTACTGGTATGTTATACATCCAGTCACTCCAGCCTTTATACATTACATTTTTGGCTAACGCCATCTCCATGTATAAAAGTGATTTAGTCAGATTTAGCAGTGGCATAATTAGTGTGTGCTGGGTCCTGAGCAAAAAAAATGTTGCATGTTGCAGGGTCAGAATGCACCAGCCAGACCCACTCCATCCTATGATGCCTTCTTCAGTGCCCAGGCTTCCCAGTCTGACCCTGAAATGTTGTAAATCTACCTGTGTAGTTTGGACAAAAGCATGATATAGTCTATAAATGTTTTGTGTTTTTTTGTAATACTGTATGCTAAACAGTACTGTCAATTGCCTTCTGGGCTACATGAATTACAGGGTTATGCCTCCACTGGCTGCCCAGAGCACTTACACCAAGAATTAATTTATACAATATGAGGCACATTTACTAAGGCTGGAATTGATTTGAAGTGAAAATTCAAATCAAATTTGAATTAAAAAATTCAAAATTCTATTTGAATTGGCCAGATTTTAAAATTCTAATTCAATTGTGGAAACACTGGCCCTTTAAAAAAATGTTGATATCAATTTGGCAGATAAAACCTACCAAATTGATATATATTCCTATGGGAAGCTCCCATAGGATTTTTCTAAATTTTTTTGATCGAATATAAAAGATTTGGTTAAAATCGTTCAAATCGTTCGAATGATTTTGTCGATCCATCAAATTTTTTATATTCGATCGTTCGATAATTCGAATTGCGTTAAAACCCCTCGAATTCCAAATTTGAATTTGAGGGGTTTCAATTCTACCTAAATGTGAGGGTCGACTTCAAGGGTTAATTAACCCTCGAAATTTGACCCTTAGTAAATGTGCCCCTATATGTCAACTTTGTTTACCAGCCCTTAAAATTATTGTAATTTTGGCTGCTTTGTGTAGGATTATCTTTCTCACTCTCTTTGCTACACAAGCTTCAGATTTACATTAAAGGTGAAAGCATGTGTTGCTACACGTATATTATTAACTTCCCTAATCACTTTACATTGATTACATTGCTTTAAACATGTCGTGATTAAACACATCCATCATGTAAGAGTCTGAATGTAGTGTTGTTCATTAGGAATATTTTTATTTAATTTTTGGATGTATTATCCAACACATATTCTTTTTGCTTGAATGCTAATTAGATCAAATAAATACAGCAAGAGCAGAACACCATTTAAGTATCAATGTGAATAACCTTTTATACTGGTCTTTCTAGTATACTACAGGATTGGGAGGCATTTGTAGGATAAGCATTTGTTATTTATACAATTATTTGAACAACTATTAAAGTAGAATTACAGTATAAAAATTAACATAGTAGGCAAAAATGCTGTATTTAGTGTACTGAACTTATACAGTAGCACCACCCCAGGTCGGCAAGTTGGCAACAGCAGCTAATCCACTTCAATCTTGTCAGGGCATGAATTTTGATGCAGAATGCACTAGTTTCTTAGCTGCCATGTAATCTGAATCAGTTACCAATTGTCCTTGTATTTTTGTTTTCAGGTGTTCAAATTATTAATATTTGTATATTTAAATTCCATAAACTTCAAAATTCCATAACCTGCAATTATTTATCTAGGCGGAAAGGAAGGGTGCCAAGTAGCAATGAATTCACTATTTGGGATTTTTGGGAATACTGGATTTGGTGTATCACTAGTGTCAATACAAAAACATGGTGGATTGACCCTTCTTTTGCACTTTGCACTGATAAATGAGCCCTAATGTGTAATATTTCTATTCTTTCCTTTGGAAAATAAAGAGTAAAACAGTAATGAATTCAAAAGAGATGTGTAAAACAACATATACTGTAATGTTTTTAACACAGCATATTATATTTATAGTTAAGTAAATCTACAGTAATACAGATATTTTGTAACAAGACTTGTAAAATTCTACTCTTGGTTCATTATTTTAAATTAGAAACCTTATTGGCTTAACAACAAAAAACAATAAATTACAATAATCCCCAGCCCCCCTCTCGAGCCGATAATTATTTTCACATTTCCCTACGTAAAATACTTTATCCAAAGAAAGCCTGCATTAGAATTCCATTACTCCGAGAAAATATATAATTTCATTTTGTCAAAATGTCTCCCTTTTATTTCTAGGGTCAGGTTTTATTTAAATTTCAATCCATTAGGAACAAAAAAACTTACCATTTTCTGAAAAACAAAATCAGTGGGGAAGCCTCTCCAGAGTGCAAATGTATTTCCATAGATCATTGTTTCTTATGAAAATGACAGGTATATGCCACTTTTCCAGTACTTAATTAAAAGATTTTTATTTCAAGAGGTGACATTTTTAACAACAAAACTAGCAATCACCCGGGCTGTCCTGTGACAGGAAGATGGAAGTATTTAAAAGGGATATAATCCAGTGGTTTAGAACACCAGAGAGGCCTAATATGTGTTATTAGAAGAAAACCTTTAATTTTCTATAAACGTTGTTTGTTGATGTACACATGCCTTGGTATCAAAAACTTTAACTCTTGTCTGCTTTTAGTTTTTCAAGGACTTCTAAAGCTTCCCAAGGGATAATTTCTACAGAGCAATTCTCTTAGGACAGGTCATTAACAGCTGCATTTCTTGCTAAAGCGGCACTAAATAAGTAGGTAAGACCTGCAGATATTCTGTCACAACCACTTAAACTATAGAGGTTGCCTCATCTATATTTTGTATTATCACAAATTTAGCTCATTAAATCATTTTTAAAGGGACAATAAACCCTCCTTTCTGACATGAGCTCATTCAGTATGGCTTATGTGGAAGAGTTGCATAAATATATAAATATATATAAATATATAAATATATAAATCTGTACTGCAGAAAATTACATAAATGTATTAATTTACATAGTTTCCACAGGTACCAAGGAACCCCTTGTACTATGTAAAACAATTCCCTCACCCCTCATTAGCCCACAGTGTAATACATCCATTGCTTCACCTTGTTCCATTGTGTAACGATTCTCTGACTCGAAGTCTCTATGCTTTGCAGAGAATCTGTGCACCACCTACTATGGAAAGTAGAGGGACTTCAAGAACCAGAAGCCAATGGAGCAAGGGGAGAAAGGGGTTGAATCATTTGAGAAGGGTGGGGAAATTGTCTCTTTAAGGGCAGACAGACTATTATGGTTTCTTTTCAATCTTTAGTTTATATAACTACAGTTTAAAAACATTTTTTTTTTGCCTTTTCTACATAAAGGTAAGCCCAACTGAACAAGTTAAAAAAGAGGGTGTATTTTCCTGATGGATTTCATGAATTCATAATGTGGAAATACAAAACATATGTGTAGCACCTATATTTTGTTTGCAACAGAATGTCTGGGCTGTTAACCTACCTATCACATCATTCTTTCTTTCTCTCTTTCTTTCTTTCTCTCTTTCTCTCTCTTTCTCTCTCTTTCTCTCTCTCTTTCTATCCAGGATCTAGATGTGGTTGTCTAGAGTGGCCATCCACCATGTGCACCCTTCATGCATTCATGAGCACTTGCGCTTGCATGAGAGAACATTGATGGCAAAACCATGGGTGCGACAAGAAGGGTCAGGACTAGGTGTAAGTGATGAAAGAGGTACATGCCAAACTCCCACCTCACCACTACACCCTAGGCACATGCCTCATCTGCCTACCCCAGTTACAGCCCTGCTTCTATTTAATCAATTATCCGAGGGATGATGGTTATGTACATGATTCTCTACTAACCTGTCCTAAGGTGCCAACTGCATTTGCTTTTGGAGCAAAAACCTGTTTTTGGTATAATGTGCATGCATTTTGTTCAAATAGTAAATGATTGTTATGCATTAGCCCACCTAGATGCAATTATTGTATAATACAATAACCTTTGCTACATGTAGCATTAATGAGCAGAGAGTTAGATATCCCATAAAGATTTAGACACAGCATGTGCACTGATATCCTGACCCATTCTTCTAGTGGCCTACAATAATAACAGTGAGCCATTCCACATTTCAAAATAAATAATAATAAATATAATTAGAAGAGACATTCTCACTGTGACACTGTCCAGTGTTTAATTCGCTTCGTACTATGTGCTGCTCAGCAGGGCTGCAAACATTTGCCAACATCTCTGTTTCCTTAATACATTAATCATCTCTAGTTTGTGGTTCATGTACAGCTATTAAATTAAAAGGTATTGCGTTGAAGAAGCAGAGCCATTACCCTCTAGGAAAGGTGATTAGACTTCTCTGATAAATGCTGCTCTTTTCTTTACAAAACATATCACAGCTGATAGAGGAAACACAGTGTACCTAGAGATATACTGCAAAAACATTTTGCTTATCATTAAAAGGGAAGTGGCTGGGCATAAATGGAAGCTTTCCTTGGCTTTCTTTTAAGGTAAGCGTATTGCAGTCGGTCTTAAAGGTCACACAGGAATGTGTCACTGTGCTTCTGTACATGAAAGGTCATCAATCTCTGTGTCCATGCTTTACTCTGTGATCCAAAATTTGGCCAGGACCCATTTAACTTACATTGCATTGTATCAGTTATATGAAAACCTAATGTAACCATCAACCAACATTATTCCCATAACTATGAAAACCAGCAAATAATAATTCATCAAATATTGATTCTGATTCATTTCTCCCCCATTTCTCCCCCATCAGCTATTTGAACCCCAGCTCCATTAACTCAGCAACATCTGTTTAACACTCATGTCTCTTTTTCTGATCTTATATCTACTATTTACTGTATATTTACTGTTTTGGATGTCACTGGAACTATAATCGAGTGACTGATCAATCATGTGCTCATATTTTTGTCAGCCCTATAGTCAACTTGCAATGATCTGTATCAGTGCTGTCCAACTTCTGTGGTACCGACGCCTGGGATTTTTCTGACCTGCATGGTGGAGGGCTGATAATGGAAGCCAGAGTTGACCACTCCCTGTTTTAAACCACACCCATGTTACTACAAGACCATATCCACATTAATGGTTGTAGCACACCAAAAAACCAAATAATTAGTTTTCACTGAAGGGATATCACTCATATGTGAAAAGAATGTCATATTAAGACATGTCCTTATATCCATATGTTTCCTCCTCCCCTGTGGATAACTCAGCACCCCCCACCAGCACATGATTAAACAATTTTCAAATGCTAACAAACCCCCAGAACACACCCTACCAGACTTATGATCCACAGACAGAGCATGGCACACACAGGCAGAGCATGGCCCACTCAAGGAGAATATTGCAGGCAAAGTATGGCACAACCACAGAGAATAGGCCAGTCCTCATATGGCACTATCAGGGAGCATTGGGCAGGAAGGGCATGGCAAACACAAACACAGGGAGCATAGGGCAGGCAGAGTAGGGCACACCCAAGGAGAATAGGGCAGGCAGAGTATGGAACACCCAGGGAGCATAGCACAGGCAGAGTATGGAACACCCAAAGAGAATAGTGCAGGCAGAGTATGGAACACACAGGCAAACAAAGCAGGCTACATTCTAAGATGTTCTAAGATGTACCACAGTGACACAATGGTGGAGCCCCATAAGCATTTTGTTTGAAGTGTGAACAGGTGAACTATGTGGGCAGTTTTAGTCTGGGTCTGGAGTGTGAACAGTACAGGTCTTACAATGCAAAAGTTTATAGTCTGAATTTGAGGGGTAAACAATGCAGGGGCCAGTTCTCAGTACAGAAACCTTTTAAAGCTTGCACATGGTGAAAGGGGTCACAAAAGTGTGGGATCATGCGGCCTATGGTCTACCGGTTGGACAGCACTAATATCTATATGATAATGTAAAGCTGTTTTATGGTGCTATTTTACTTTTGAACAGAAAAGCAAAATAAATATGGTGGATTATTCTATGTTTTAGAAGGCAGTTAAGGCTTGATAAAGGACTCAATGGAGTTTGAAACGTTGCCCTTTATTTGTATGCACATGGGCTAAATAAATCCCTTAACTGTTTTCGCAAGTATATCAGTGTGCTGCTGGCTTTACTTCATATAGAATACTGGACTTGAAGGGCAGGCAAAGGTCATCCAGTTTGAGCACCTGACATCCTCATTTGGGAGATTTAATTAAGGGCTGGAGCACTCCACGACTTTCAGAATTAGAAGGCAGTTAAGACCCCTTGGAGAGACTGGTTGGCACCATTACCTTTATTCTAAAGTATGACAGTCACAGAGCAACTGCTGGGGGGGTTGTCATTTGTCACAATCATATGCCAGTTTGTATTGTCGTGACCAAGGGACCACAGTGGAGTCTCATTGGCCAATGGTCTTAGAAATAAGTATAAGGCTGACTTGCAACAGCTAGTACATATGCTTGGCAAAAAGAGCACTTAATAAAGGCAGGGTAATAAGTCAAAGGAAAAGGTAGTTAAACAAGGGTTAAACAGTCAGGCAAATAGTTAACAGGCTCAGGTCCCAGTCCAGGCAATGGGTGAGGGCAGGGAAAGATCAAGCTGTATAAGGAACAGGCCAAAGGCTTCAGACAGAGATCAGATACAACATAGCAGAAGCACTTCCCATGGGCAAAGTGACCAGCAGGAAAGTAGACTTATGAACAGCCAAGGGTACATTGCAAGACTAGAGTGTGTGTAGATTTCAATGCAATGGCATAGACGTATAGACAGAAGTCTGAAGGGTACTACATGTCAGGTCCGAGCCCTAAGGGAACAATAGCATTCATAACAAAAATAGGTTTAAAGGGGTTGTTCATCTTCCAAACACTTTTTTCTGTGGAGTTGTTTTCAGATTGTTCAACATAAACAAATACTTTTTTCTGTTGCTTTCCATCTTTTATTATTTACCATTTTCCAAAAATTAAAGTTTAAATGTCCAGAAATTTGAACTGTTACAATGTGCTACATTTAATTAATACATTTAGCTGATACATTTCTTAGCAGCATCTGTGGAATATTAGCAACTACTGTATCAATTCAGCTGTCTTTAATGAAACTCTGAACACAACTGAACTGAAAATAGTGTTTAAAGTTGAAAACCTCCTTTAAGGATATCCTTAAAACAGGCATCCATACAACAAATTGACAAATTGCAACTCAACATATCTTCCAACTTAAATGCATAAAGTACATGCATCGCAATGTAACATGTTACATAATACTTAACATGAAGTTCACAGTTACTGTCAATAAGACCCTGTGTGTAATTGTTCATGCTGTTCGCTTGAACTACATATGCTTTTTGTCCACTTTGAGAAGGGAAGACCCCTATGGAAGAGGGCCCCTCTCTGATCATGTGCACTGTAGTCTCCCAGGATTTGTCTCTCCCCAGGTGCACACTGAGCAAATCTAAGAGATAAGCTGCTTGTTGTATGCTTTGCTTTTAATATCAAGGTGATCTACATAACATCTGCAATGGCTAGTGATGGGCGAATCTACCCAGTTTCGTTTTGCCGAAAAATTTGCGAATTTCCAGTGAAATTTGCGAATTGGCGAAAAAATTTGTGAAACAAGTCGCAACAAGTTTTTGACGTGCTTCGCGTCGTTTTCGTCGCGTTGCGTCATTTTCAACGCTCGTCGCATAGTTTTCGCATCAAAACCGACACGCGTCTCATTTTTTAAGCAAATTTTCGGCAGGCGCATTTTCGCTACCATTTCGCGAATTTATTCACCAGCGGGAATTCGTCCCTTGGCGAATAAATTCGCCCATCACTAGCAATGTTGGATAACTATTGGTACTATGTAACATGGTCGTATTCAATATGCTGTGAAGCACTAACCCATAACTCACACACTAGCAAATCCATACATTTAAGGATACAAGCAACAGACTGACTTTATACTGAAGTATTTTGGATATCAATATAAGCACCACATACTGAACTCTATTTTTTGAGGAAGCAAGCTTAATTAAAATGGTGCATGCATAATTAGTCTGCAGCTGATGCATCTCTCTTTGAAATCTTTTCAATATAAACATATCAAGTTCACAAGTAGGAGTGACATTATTTTGCGGATATTGTGTTCATTTTTGGTGGACTTTTTAGTTCAATATTAACAGCAGTTATTATTTACTGTATTGTGATAACATTATTATTTTGCAATATAATTGTTGTTAATGTGTTTTGAATATGCATGTATTGGCATGGTTGACTAATAAACATCACCATTTTAATTATATTCGAAATTACCAATTAAGTATCTTATTATCAGGTTTTTGGGGGATGTGTTTTTTGTCTTATATTATGGTAATTTAAGTATTAGAATTATTTCCCCTTTACCATTCCTGCCACAGAGAGCAGCAATGTTTCTTAAGTGAGATTGGTCAGTGCGTATAAAGTGTTTCTCTCAAGTTTCATTTTGCAAATTCTGTTCAGAAATACTAAACCTCAAATCTCGGTCGAATATGCATTACCACAGCCTGAAAATTAAAAACAGATTATCCCGGTGTAACCCCTGGATTTTTTAAGTGGACAGCTGTGAAGAAGTGAGCACATGTTTAACTGGCTTGGGAGTGCTATCTGTCTGAAGTCAAGAAATACGAAAATAATTATTTTAGATTTACTGCAATCCACTTAATAGCTTCCTTATAGGGAATCACTGAAGTGAGTATAGGCCAAAATGGAAAGGCTCAATCACATTTAAACTGCTCTAAAAAGAAATTTATGGTACAACTAACTGTCACAGATGTAACATATCACAGTTACAGTCACAAGCAGAAGTCTAACAGGAGGAATTATGATAGTGAAAGAAGAAATTGGGTTATTTACAGGGGACACTATACTTGTATAAAATTATTTTAAATATTTAGTAGAAAAAGAATAAATAGTTAACAGTATTGACTGTTGGATTGGTGATCTAATAGAGTAGAGATAGGTAGACAGACAAGACATATAGATACTGTGGACAGATACTGTAGATAAATAGTTAGAAAGCATACAGAAACCATTTTTCAAAACTAGGGCCACAGTGATAGTAGCATAGAACATTGAAAAATAACATCTGATTCAGCCTTCACTAGCTTCTTCCTGTATGTGCATTCTACCTGGAAAGATAACTCCAAAAAATGTCATTAAAGTTGATTCCTTACCATGTACACATGATTTAATAAGACACTGGTCGCTGAACTTGATAAAATAAATATGGAAGGATAATGAGCCATTTCTCTTTTTATATTTTTCTTAATACCCCCTCTGTGTTTTCCCAGTGTGTAGAAATACAGTTATCCTTTAAACTACATACATTATTCCCCACTGCCTGCAAACTTTTATTGATGTAATCTACAAAAAGGCAAAACCTATGCATATTCCCACTGGTTTCCTTTGTTAGTCCCAGTATATATTGTTCTACAGATGATCAAAGGTTAAGAGAAAAAAATAACACAAAGGAGTCAGATGTTTACAAAGCTATTTAATTCTTAGCGACTATAACTTTCCAAATCAGGGGAATTCTGAATAAATTTACTAAGTTTCAATAATTCTGACTCTTAAGGGCAGATTTACTAAGGGTCGAATTGACAAGGGTTTTTAGCCCTCAAATTCGACTGGCAAATATTTTGCAAATAAATATTTTCCAAAATCGAATAAAATAAAATTTTCCCAGGTTTTTGAATTTTGCTGATCGTAGAAGGAAATCTTCCCCTTTATACAAGATTGGGGACAAGGTGTGGCTTTCAACAAGGAGAAAAAAAAAAAGGCAAAAACCAGGTCGCGGGTTCAGTGACAGTGAGGAGATTCTAGCTTGAGTTCAAGGGTGTTCCAAAATTGAATATTAATATTTGCCTGGACTTTTGACCCTGCCTGAACTCTGACGATGATTACTCTTGACCCCTTTTAGATACAGCAAACTTGGACTTTTACCCAAGCTTCCTCCTTGATCCTTGCTGGGGGGTGATAGGCCCCCTGAATGCAGTATGGGGAGGAAAAAAAAATATGTCCATCTGCAAACATGCCTACTGATCTTTGTATGTAGATTATTTCCATAAAAGCCTACATATATAGAAAATAAATAGAAAGACTTTCTTTATACAGTAGATGCCCCATTAGGGCATTATTAGCAGAGCAAAGTGGATTATAGTCAGGGCACACATTTCTCTCTAACCCTATAAGTGTAAAAACCTAATTAACAAAACAAGTAAAACACTGCTTAAACAAAAAAAGTTTGTAACTCAAACTTGCATTATTTTACCAGTTTTAGCTTAATGAATGAGGCAATATTAGCAATTTGAGTGACTATATTATATAAAGTAAAAGTAAAGCCTCCCAGTCAATTTTGGCAGCACTTAAGACACTTGACCTAAGATATTAAAATATTTCTGATTTTCTTATACAAATACCTATATTATGCAAAATAGCATTTTTTGTATTTAGACATTTCTATCTTGTTACAAAATTGGAATTACACAAACACATAGGCAGATTTAGAAAGCCTAGGTTATACTGAAAAAAATTATGTATAGTTTTCCTAGGTAAAATAAAACCCCTCCCCTGAAAATTCTGCTTTGATGGCTGACTGACAAGTTTAGTAAGAGCTAAAGACAAATTCAGAAAAAATGTCGTTAAAATATTGTGCAAAAGACAAAACTGTCTGTTTAAAATACAAAATCACAAAAGTGTGAAATTGGTGGGAAAGCCAACATTTTTATCTTCACTTTTATTTCTCAATATCACCACTTATGTAAAGCTCCTCCTATGTGTTTGGTTATCTTATGATAGTTTACTACCCATTTTGCATAGCTGAGTGCAGATACTTAAAGGGAAACTGTTTTTTAAAACGCATCAGTTGAAACTGCTGCTCTAGTGAACTTCTGCACTGAAATCCATTTCTCAAAAGAGCAAACAGATTTTTTTATATTCAGTTTTGAAATCTGACATGGGGCTAGCCATTTTGTCAATTTCCCAGGGGCCCCTGGTCATGTGACTTGTGCCAGCACATTAGGAGGGAACTGCTTTCTGGCAGGCTGTTGTTTTTTCCTTTTCAATGTAACTGAATAGTACGCAGTGGGACATTAGTTTTACTATTGTGCTGTTCTTAGACCTACCAGGCAGCTCATATCTTGTGTTAGGGAGCTGTTATCTGGTTACCTTCTCATTGTTCTTTTGTTAGGCTGCTGGGTGGGGGAAAGGGAGGGTGTGATATCACTCCAACTTACAGTACAGCAGTAAAGAGTGATTGAAGTTTATCAGAGCACAAGTCACATGGCTTGGGGCAGCTGGGAAATTGACAATATGTCTAGCTCCATGTCAGATTTAAAAATGAAATATAAAAAAATCTGTTTGCTCTTTTGAGAAATGGATTTCAGTGCAGAATTCTTCTGAAGCAGCATTATTAACTGATTGTTTCCCATGACAGGTTCCCTTTAAAAAAACAACAGACAACAGGAACATTTCTCCCTGAAAACCTGGCAAGCAGCAGCCAGTTATACAAATGTGAACCTGAGAAACATCAACCACCCCTCCTGAATCCATTTTTGCCCATGACCAATGTACACGGGCCATGCCTCTTGCTCCATCTGTAACTGGGATATGAATATGGGCAAATGATAGTGATGGGCGAATTTGTCCTGTTTCGGCGAAAAAAAATTCCCGACTTTCCCGTAAATTTCGCAAAATGGTGTAAAATTCACAAAATGGGACTTTTGACGCAGGCAACAATTTAGTGCGTGCCCACTGAAGTAAATGGGTGCGTGGTAAATTTTCGCCAGCATCCATTTTGATCAGGTATCCATTTTGGTGCCGGTATCAAACTATTTTGACGCCAATTTTTGGGGGAGATACGAAAATTTATTCGCTGACCGCGAAACAAGGAAATTTGCTGCAAGTTCGTGGCTGGCGAATAAATTCGCCCATCACTAGCAACTGCTAATAAAATCAAGGAGGTTTGACAGGCCTGATATATATGCTTTCTCAGTAACGCTAATTTCAGAAACTTTTTGATATGTTGATAGACAGGGGAAAGCAGAGTATGATTTTGTTTTAAACAACGCCAAAGCTATTTTCTTTTTACTGTTGTATAAACAAGACATGAAAGGTTAAAATACTTAAAACTTAATGCTATAGTGCTAATGTGCCTTTTAAATCACGTCAGCAGCAATAACTGCATTATAATTAACAACTTATTGAACCAGCAATAAAATGAACATCACATTACTTCTTAAAGCAGCAGAATAAAATGGCTAATAAATAGCATAAGCCAGACAAATTGCAGAGTAATAGAAATTTTCTTAAGATTTATGGTGTGTAGAAAGATGGATGTGCTATTAGCCCTAGCTCTATACTTGACAAAATTCTTTTACAAAGACATAGTTACTGTGTGTGTCAGAGTTCAGCAGCCAACGTAACTTATCTGAATTCCCCCTCACTGCTGTTATTGAGAAAAACACTCGTTATAAGGTTTCCCTTCTTTTCCTTATAAATCTTGTATCCACATGCCAAAATGCAATCTACAACTGCCACGGAGATGCTAAAATATTTTACATTCTGTCTGATAGCATTTTCAAGTGTCATCCATTATGCTGGTACTGTATTGATCACTGAACCTTTCAAGTAGGGCAAGCAAGGGCAGCACCACGTTTAAATAAGAAGCTTTCAACAAGAGATTGTTTATCTCCTTGTCTCAATTAGATGGCATCTTTATAGACATTTTAGTCAGTAGCTGAGGCTCAAGGTGTGTTCATATTATTTTAAATGTGTTATTAACATTGTCTTTGTAGTTGGAATTGATATTGGTTTTATCTCTTACTTTATTCACTATTTATTTAACAAAACACAAAACAGGGATTCTACAGCTAATATATCACAAATCTGTTGGCGAAAGCATCACTTCCCCCAAATCACTATAACTGATGAGAGGTTAGTCAAATAAAACATAGGCAAAACTCCATTAGCTGAAGACCACATTGGTCTTCCAATGACATCTCTGCACAAAGCCCCCTATGTTATACAATAGTTGCCCATTGTTTCCACTGGAAATCAATCAATACGAATATTAATAGGCAACCTCCCCCGATAAGTAGCTCAATCCAGTTATGGTTAGCTTTAGCATTATTGCAGTTGGCCAATTAACCATTTCTGATCAGCAGATTGGCTGTATGGTCCCATTAAACCATATAAAGCATGTAACAGATAGGACTGACGTATAAAAAACTGTATGGCTATAGTTTGCCAAGACCAAAAATACACAGTGAGTAATATAAATTTGGTTCTAAATGGTTGAAGTGTATGGGTGCTACAGGAACATCTGAGTACTGGGGTGTTTTTTGAACAAAGATTTTTAGTAACGTATTTAGTTGTATGAAATTAAAGAAAATCTGGCCTTGAACTTCATAGGCAGACGTGAAAGGGTTAAATGGAAGCATTAAATACCAGAGATGACCATTATTAATACATGGTAATGTGCTTCAGCCTTTGCAATGTCCCGGCTGTCTTCCATGAATTTGAGATACTTAGCCCCTAAATGGCTTGGAAGCCTTTCAAGCCTTAAATAATCCTTTGCCTCTGCTCCTGTCCTTAGACATCCAGACCCTCTTCAACCCTTTCTCATCAAAGTAGATGCTTTCATTTGGGGCTGGGGCTATTCTATGCCAAAGACCAGCTGCAGGATGGGAAGTTACACCAATGAGAACATTTTTCTAAGAAATTCTCCTCTGCCAAGCAAAATTACAATTTTGGAAAACGTGCGTAACTGCTAGTTAAGCTAGCTCTTGAGGAGTGGTGCCATCTTCTAGAAGGAGCACTAAAATCTGTCATAAATAGTGATGGGCGAATTTATTCGCCACTCTCGAATTTGCAGCAAATTCCAGCGTTTCCCGCATTTTGGAAGCTTCATTCCTATCGATCATCACAGTGAGGACCAAGACCTAATTATTCCTCCAATCAAGAATGCTGCTTCTTTGCTTCTGCAATTTACCTCCCAGATTCATAATTGAGCTCTTTGTCTCATAAGGAGAAGATGGAAACCCTGTTCCCAGTATAATGTAGGGGACAAAGTGTAGCTCTCTAAGGGAATAATTAATTAAGATTAATGTTACTGATAAAGTCCCATCCCAAAATGTTTTGGTCCTTTCTCCATTCTGGAAATTATTAAGCCTGTGGCTGTCAGACTCCAACTTCCCCCTGACATGCATATCCCCAATGTTTTCCATGTGTCTCTAGTGAAACCAGTAACTTTTAATCACTTCTCGTCTGAACAGTCTCCCCCTCCTCCTGTCACTGTTGATGACCAACAGGAATATGAAGTGGAAAAAGGTTCTGGATTCAAGAAGAAGTAATGTTCCTGGGTTAAGCACTTTGATCCAAACTCCCTGATTGGTGTAGGGATTTTATAAACAGTTTCCTCGGAAACTGGGACATAGTGGTCTAGGGCCCCCTGGGGGCAGGGGTACCAGGGGCATTTCAATGTTCTCCCAATCAATGCTTCTAACTTCTAATATTGGATTGGGTCAAGGGGGGCCACATCGCTAGTGCAGCAATCATTGTTGCACCTGCTGCACTAGCAGAGTCGACTTTCTGTTTTAAAAAACGGATGTTCAACTCTTAAAGTTACCAGAGGCGGCTTTTTGCCATCCCTGGTAACTGACTGTTCCGAGCTACTATGTAACTATGTAACTATGTAAGATGGCGATGCCCAGAGCCACGCAAAGTTTGTGTGCTGAATACACATGCCACTAAATTTGTATACTGGAAGATTAAAGGGGTTGTTCACATTTGAGATTACTTTTAGTATGATATAGAGCGTGACAATATGCAATTAATTTTCATTTTTATTATTTAAGATGTTTGAGTTATTTAGCTTTTATTCAGCAGCTTTTCAATTTGCATGTTAAGCACTCTGGTAGCTAGGGTCCAAATTACCCTAGCAACCATGCATTGATTTAAATAAGAAACAAAAATGAGTAATAAAAAGTAGCAGCAATACATTTGTAGCCTTACAGAGCATTGCTTTTTACGTGGAAGGGGTCAGAAACGAGTCAGAAGAAAACCAATTAAAATTGCTTTGAATTGGCCATTCTATAACATACTGTACTAAAAGTTACCTTAAAAGTGAACCACCCCTTTAAAAAGAAATAGAAGTAACTAAAAAGATTTGTTCTCTCATGCCTTTACTTAATATTAAAACTAAGGTTATTGCTTATTAATGGCACTGACCATTGCTTTTATTTGCAAGCCAGCTACCATGAACAATAATTCTCCAAGATTATGAACAAAAACACCAATAAGCAATAATAGTACAGTGAAAGAAGTTACAAAATTTCAAAATGTGGGGAATTTGGCCATCTTGGAGTTTCTGAACTATTTCTCAAAAATTGTTGAAATAGAAAGAGGAATTGGCTTGCATTCACACACAGAGGGAAAACAGGTTTGACCATGGGTGTAACTATAGAAGAAGCAGACATTGTGGTTGCGTGGGTTGGGTGGGAAAGGGGTGCCAGAACTGAAGGATCTGCTCTTTCTATAGTACACAGTAGACATCCCCCCTCCTCAGTTGTTGTCCTACCTGAAAGTAGGTGGAGGAGTGAGGGACACAAAAAAAAGTCTGACCAGGAAGGCAGTGGGTGAGGGTTTGGGTTTTGCCAGTTTGGCTGTGCACAGCCCCCCTTCAAAAACAGTTTTTGCTGGGTCTGACTATTTTGGGAATTTAAGCAAAACAGGAAACTGGAGAGTCTTCAAGTATAAATAATGTAGTTTTAATTGCCGCACTACTCTGTGGTCCTTCCTCTGGTGCACGGCCACAGGGGTCCGAAACATATAGTGAGGCAATAAAACTACATTATAAATACTTGAAGACTCACCAATTTCCTGATTTGCTTCATGTTACAATGGTGGAGATGGCTACTCCATTCAACTGTTGAAGAGTCCGACTATAAAGTCATTTGGAGAAACACTTTGGAATCAGACTGTGAGTTCATTGTACTATTTTGGAAGCCCTAATTTAAAAGACTTATTGAGTAGGAGTCATTTTGATACGCACATATCGGATACATGCTACAAGGGTTGTTTTCCTTGTGGGAGTTGCAATGTATGTGATAGGATGATTCACAAGTCTGATTTTAAAGACATGTTTGATAGGACACACAAAATTAACGATTACATTAATTGCAAATCCCGAGGAGTGATATATTGTTTGGAGTGTCCATGCCAGAAAAAATATGTTGGCATGACTACACAGATGGTTAAGACCCGCATACAACAACATTGTAGCCGGCAAAAACGATAAAAGTGAAAAGAATTTATCAACTGTGGCACATCACTTTAAATTAATACATAATATGAATCCTGCGGGATTAAAATTTTGGGTAGTTGAAAAGGTCAATCTAGGAATAAGGAGAGGTGATTTGGAAAGGGAACTACTGAAAAGAGATAGTCATTGGATATTTAAATTAGATTCAGTAGCACCGAGAGGCATAAATGAGAATAACCTACTGTATTTGGTGCCTTTATTCCGAAGATAATATCAACCCCTGATCCAATCCTATAGTTCCTAGATATTGGTCAACTTGTGCAACCATGAATCAAAATTCGCATTTCCTTAGTTTAATTGCAAATAATCAGACTGTACGCATGAGAAGCCATAATTAAGAATAATAATTAATTTATTGCATATTCCTTCTAATTTAATCTGGTAAATTATACTAAGATTGACTCATGTGACAAATTAATTAGTTACAGTATTCATCAGTCCAGAGCAAATTAATCAATATATATATATATATATATATATATATATATATATAAGTATGGGATTATCAATTCACAAATTAATAAATCAAATCCAAATCGATTCATAACGAGTCTATACAACGAAATTATTACATGAAATTCATATGGTATACGTACAATCCATTCTTTCACAAATAAATTATTAATTTTGTACAGAAATTGGCAGAATTAGTAAGACTCAGTTGTAAATCAAATTCCCCTTTTAGGATATCAATTGCGGTGAAATCAATTACTTGAACAAATATACAAGTCAAATGTATCAGCTAGCCTCCTGTGTATAAGAGCACGATGTGGGGATTGCGCACTAAGATCAGACCAGCACAGCCGGCAGGAGCATCAATGTTACCACAGAGACCCGCTCTGTCAGACACGGCAGGTGCGGACCTTCGATACATAGGGGAGATTCATCAAAGAGTGAAGTTAAAAGTGAAGTTCCGCCACTAGAGGGAAATTCCGCAGCTCTCAATTCATTTCTATGGGATTTTGAAAGGCGTTTTAATTTAATGGATTAATGAATTGTAATTAAATTTACCACGTGTAGTTAATTGAATACCTTTTCATAATTTTATATACATAATTAACTGTGGAAGTTCACAATCAGGTGATTGACTGATTAGATACATCGGAGGGTGATAATTTTGCACCTAAATTGTTGTTGGCTAAGATAACAACACCATGCACTAGCACTTTATTTAAAATATTACAAGCAATAGATAATTGAGGCAATTATGCGAATACAGGCTTCTATATTTGTTTTAAGTACAACAATATATTGGTGAATTAAGACATACAGGGTTTTCCTTTTCTTTTTTTCTTTTAATAACTATTTTGGAAATTCCCCATCTTTTTACTGGGTTATAATAAATTAGCAAGAATGTATCAACCTTGAGACTAGCATTTTACATTCATTTTCAAAATGTCACACACTTTGCACACAAGTATAAAACAGTACACTGGTCCTAAGGCGAAAACACAGAGCTACACTACTAGTAGCAGCTACATTTTGTGGCTACCCCACCATAGACAATACTGAGAATTGCCTCTGCTAAAATAAACCTGGGGGCAGATTTACTAAATTTTTGTGAAGGATTCGAAATTCGGTCAAATTTTCTAAAAAGATTCTAATTAGAATTTCAAATAACTTTTTTGGGTACTTTGACCATCGAATTTAAAAAAATAGTCGAATAAAAATCTATTCGATCATTCGACCATTCGATTCGATTGATTGCCTAGTTTGCCAGATTAAACCTACCGAATTGCTGTATAACCCTATGGGATGCTGCCATAGTGTTATTTCTGCATTTTTAGATTGAATTAAAAAAAATCGATCTCATGGTTAAAATCATTCGAAATGTTTATATTCGATCATTCAATTAATCAAATTGCATTAAAATCATTCGAATTCGAAGGATTGCAATTCGACCAAAATTCGATGATCGAATTCAAGAGTTTTTTAACCCTCGAATTCGACCCTTGAGAAATCTGCCCATAGTGTCTCAATTAAATCAATCAGAACTATTGTCTATTTTGGAGCCATGACAAGTAGTTGCTACTAGTAGCTCTGTGTGTATACACCCTAAGAACATTTTGATTACTTAAATGGATTTTACATACCAAAGAAAACAAACTCATTTAAATCTTTTATGCCTTTGGTATTTTTTCTTATTAAATCAGAAGGCAACGACCAAATGTCATTATGAAATATGCAGGATTAAAGAGAAATTATTTTATTTCCTCTAATGACTTAGGAAGCAACAAAGGAAATGTACACCCTAGCAAAAACTAATGACAGAATTCTAAGCAAGACACAAGGGCTTGGCTGAATTAGTATCTCTAATCTCCAAGGATTCGTCTCTGTTCCAAACATCACTGGGTTCAGGTATCCCAGCACCCTGCAAATAAAAGTCATTAGCTTTCCCTTGATTCATTTATTACACTGTCTAATTTTTTTTCACCGTGCTTTTGCTTACATGCAATTTATCTGTCCTAATGTACCAGAAATGAATACAAAATGGATGCAGCCTGGATGTTTCTTAAATGGAATTGTGCTATTATTCATTGTGCACATTTTGATTTTTAAGTTTAGTCCATGTTTTGTTCTAAATACATTAAATTATAATATTGAAATATATTATAAGTTGTATTGATTGGGTTAAAAAAATTTTGTTGGGGTTATATTGGGAACCAAAAATGAGCTCTAGACAGATGTTAACATACATCAAACGTATGATGTATAATTGAAGCAAATAATAAAGTTTAAAGATGTAAGGAGTTAGTCATTCCTACTGTCAAGAAGTGTACCTCTGCCCTGGGTAAGGGGTGTGTCCCTTTAGGCCCAATGTAATAATTGCAGTTCATGTTTGCAAGTCTACATAAAAGGAGTGAACAGATAGTTTTTTCTCTTTGTAAGCCACTCTAAGAGGAGGTAGATGCTACTGGATAACCTAAAGAAGTATGTCTCAGAAAGAATAGGAAACCCTAAGTTACTTCAGGTATTAGTGAAGCTGGGAATAAGGGACCTGTAATGAGGTGGCAAGTAGCCCCTGTTATAAAACCCTTGCAGAGTGTTAGATAACCAGGGAGAGCTAGGGAGTAGCTCTGTGCTCCACCTAGTAAGCTTAGTGTGGGGTAGTTCCCCAGGTGAAACTCAGTTGGAGAACTCAAGTAGCCGCTCAAGTGATTAGGGCTCAAGGAAATGATAATGTAACCCATTGGAGCACCCCAAAGAATTTGTACAGTATACAGTAGGATCAGACACCTGTGGTGTGAGCAATGTCCATTGTGAACTATGCCATGTTATGCATAAATATCTGGAGTATTTCTTTTGACCAATGTATTTTTCCTGATTAGGAACCCTGGACGCTTTTACTTTGTGACCATATTGAGGTGTAGTGCTCTACACTTGAAAAAGCACCGGGAAACATTACCACCAAATGCTACAAAAGATTTCAAATTTGTTGGAGTTTGGTAGAAAGTATTTGCTAGTAAAAAGTTTATGCAGCCTTCAGAACCATTCCAACAACCAAAAAGGCATGCTTGGGTCAAAATGAAAGACACAAAGGAGTGTTGCAAGCAAATAATCTACCCTTGTAAGTACATTTTACTGTTTAAAAGAGTAGGTTTGTCTTAAAGGCAATTCATAAAGCAAGACTCTCACATTCACTTTCAGGGAAAATGTGTAATCACAAGATGTGTTGGATGGGTTGATCTCCTGTCATAATATATACTTATAAAGGCCAATATTACTCACAAAAAAGTAATTAAAAAGAATTTAATTTGAACCCCCCACATACTAAACCTCTCTTGTTTTTCTTCTCAACAGCCCACTTTAGTTAAATACATTAACTTAAGTGTTCTTTTTTTAAGAATAATTTTTTCACCTTTCCCTTTGCTATAAATTGATGCATGGAGAGCTGGCCAATAGTCAAGATTAGTATTTAAAAAAAAAAATAAACAGCACTCTCATGGGTGCAACTGATTTTGTCCAGAAATATACTAGGGAATTAAACTGGCCCTGTGAGGGCCAACATTGATTCATTGAGTCATCATGCTATTGTTCCATAAATTAAGTTAAAACAATTGCACCCTTAAACCAATATTGGAGCAAGACTTGGTTAGATATCAATTGAGAAAATTGGAAATGCCTGGAAAAGGACTGAATTGGGTCATGGATGTGGATATCCAATATTCAAGACCTGGGTGAACAAAACTGTCAAGGTATCCCAAATCTGCAGCCTCAACAACTAAGCAGATCTTCGGGTAAATGATCAGGACACTGTTGGATACCACGGACTTAGAGTACAGATTTTTAGTATATGACTGTTATATTATACTATATTCCCTAAACCCTCTAATGTTTGGGGTTCATCACAGCCATAAAGTCAAGGTTTAACGATATGGAGCAAACTTGGCTAATGAACCCAGCAGAAGTGAGTTGGATGCTCAACAATATTATAACAGAGCTGAATCAATGCTGTCATATCCCCTTAATTATAAGCAGGTAATATAGGTTCTGACAGATGTTACAACGTCTCCAGCTGTGAGTTATGCTCCTTTCCAATACAACAAGATTTCCTCCCTTCACTTTTAGTCATCCCTTATGGCTCAGGTCCCACTTTCAAGTCACTTGGTTGTTAAATCATTGGGCTCAGTGCCAAATATTAATGGGTTTCAAGGAGCAGCTGGAAAAAAAACATAGCTGAAGTTTTATCCATGGTGACAAGGACTGCTGCATGCAAATGAAATAATATTTTTTAATATGTAACAACCAAATCATAAAACTTTGCATGCGCGACAAGAAAGTACACGGAAGAATTTTACAGATTTCAAAGGCGTGCTATTAATTAATAATATTATTACGGTATATTGATTTTTGTATTAGCCTGCCTCGTGCTGATGTCTCGAAGAAGGAATAGAAAGACATTCAAGTGACCTTTCTGATATAAAAAAGGTGTATAGGTTCCTATTTAATATCTTGTAATGCACTGCTCTTTTTGCTTGGGGGCTTTCCAGACACATTATTGTACAGGCATGCTTTCTAGTTGTGCAGGAGTCATTTCATTCTTTCATTTTTAATTGTTCATAATTCGGTCAGGACTTCCCTGTTAAGCTAATTACAAGGTTACAGCTATAGAAAGACAGTAATTCAGTCACGGTTCCAAGAATACTTGCAGCCAATGTGTATTTTAGGTGTATCTAGTAGTGATGGGCGAATCTCCCGAGATTCTCTGGAAATTCTCGAATTGGCGAAAAATTCGCGAAACGAGTCGCGGGGCGCTTTTGACGTGCGTCGCGTCAACTTTGGTGCGTCGTGTCGGTTTCACCGCACGTCGCGTAGTTTTCGGCGCGCATCGCGTAGTTTTTGGCGCGCCGCGTCAAAAACGACGCGTGACTCGTTTTTCCAGCGAAATCTCGGGAATTCGTCGCAAATTCGCCCCATGCGAATAAATTCGCCCATCACTAGTATCTAGAAAATCTAATGGGTATTCTTTCGCAAACCTTACTCTAAATGAGCTTCAGGCTAAGTGCCACTATCACTGCCCTACCCTGCCTAGGAGGCCAATTCCACAGTTTGGGAACCATTCTCCTGCTACAGAAGTAGGTTGTGGACACCCAATTCTTTGTAACATATAAATATATATAGCATTCAAGAAGACCAGCAACACTGGGATTTTGGTGCAATCATTCAAAAGTTTGTATTTTTCAGTGCATATACAGCCAACGTTACGTTTCGGTCCATACCAGGACCTTTCTCATGGCCTTGAGAAAGGTCCTGGTATGGACCGAAACGTAACGTTGGCTGTATATGCACTGAAAAATACAAACTTTTGAATGATTTCACCAAAATCCCAGTGTTGCTGGTCTTTTTGAATGCTACATATATTTTTACCGTGCACCTGGGTATCTAATGATTGTAGCGGTGTGCTGCCCAGCGTGAAAAACTATATATATATATATGTATATATATATATATGTATTCAGTATATAGATAGATAGATAGATAAAAAATCATCAGCACTCTCAGGTCTAAATATTGTAGAAAATATTTTTATTAATAAATTGGCTCAAGACTAACATGTCAGCTCTATCCAAGGCCATTCTCAAAGTGTTGTTGGGGATTGAATAATGATCATGCACCCAGGCAGACTAATACTTTATATCAAGAGTGCCGGCTCCCTGTGGATGTGTTTATGCACATCTGGGTGGAACAGTTTGGAGTGCTGCTGTTTGTTTTCCCACCACAAAACATGGATTTTGAATAATTTTGGTGATAGGGTTTGATTCAACTCCTTTAGAAAAAATTACCTTTTAAATTGTGCCTGTTATGCATCTGACCATTAGTGATGAACATTCGTTTTAATTTGATTTCTTTCTATGTTAGATAACAGTAAATTGGCATTAGTCTGGGACTCCTAAATTAAAGAGGTACATTTGGTATAAAATTGAGTGTATGCAAGTTAAAAAAATATTCAGCTTTCTGACATCAACCTTGAAGAGCTGTGGCTCGCAAATAAAGGCTTCTAAAAAAAGTTTGCCTTTATATGACTATGAAGATTTTCATTCATTCATGGTATATCTAATATATATTCAAAAAACAACTGGACTAGCTGAGAAATTTTAATGAGGACGTTTCACTGCTCATCCAAGCAACTCCTTCAGTTCAACTGACTGGTATGGGAAGTTCTCGGCATATAAACACTTCCAACAATCCAACCACAATGGCACATTGTAACTCTTCAGAGAGGTGGCATATGAAATTCAGATTGTTGATTCTGTGTAGTTACTATTATAGGATTATCAATGTGTCATTGTGTCAATGTGTCAACTCCTAGAAACAGGTGTTACTTGTGAGAGTTGCATGAATGGATGTGTTAAATGTTCTGAAACCGCCAGGGTACATATGTGAGAACAGCATTGTATGTAGCAGACAGGTGGTGTCGAAGGCTCCCGCCTCTGTTCTGGGATGGTTTCTCCACCCTAACATAAATCGCCTCTTTCACACCTCTTTCAAACCAGCAGCCTTCTTTATCCAAGATTTGGACATTGCTATCTTCAAATGAGTGTCCCTTGTCTTTTAGGTGTAGAAAGACAGCCAAGTCTTTCCCTGTAGAGTTCGTCCTCCTATGCTGATCCATTCACTTTTTAGAACAGTGCACTCCTCATTACACTGGACTGCGTATACCACATTGCTTTGTTTTTCTTTAGGAGTTGGATCATTTGGGTGTACCAGTTTTGTCTAGGTTTGTAAAACACAGGGATGTGGTGTTTGTTGAAAATCCTCCTGAGTTTCTCCGAACACTCCAGCTACATATGGAATGACTATATTTCCCCTACTATGCATCTCCGGGCGGTTATTTCTTTTGGTGTTTCTGTTGGGCTTGGTTGCTGCTGTTTTGACAAAGGCCCAGTCTAGGTAGCCACACACTTTCAAAGCTCCTCTGAGATGTTTATGCTCCTTGTCCTTGGACTCTGTATCAGTTGCCTCACATTCCACCCTGTGGTGCAGTTTGTGTTCCAGCGGATGGTGGGAATCGAACAACAGATATTGATCCGTATCAGTAGGTTTCCTGTATACCTCCATTTTCAAGTTATCCCCCTCTTGGGTGTATATCAAACAGTCCAAAAAGGCAAGTTTGTTCCCGTGGACATCTTCCCTTGTTAACTTGATGTTATTGTCCACTGAATTAATGTGTTCTGTAAAGGCAGCCACTTCATCTGATCTGATTTTAACCCAAGTGTCATACACATATCTGAACCAGTGACTTGGTGTTGTTCCCTGGAATGTAAGTAAGGCTCTTCTTTCCACTTCCTCCATGTACAATTTAGCTACAATGGGAGAGACTGGAGAACCCATTGCACGGCCATATTTATGTCTGTAAAAAAGGTCCTTGTACTTGAAGTATGTGGTTAACTCTTTGTGTGCCATACAGCATAAAGTCCCCTAAGTATCCCTTATAGTAAAGCCTATTTGAGGATGCTTAATGCATGTATGGAGTATGCTTGTGCTCAACTCACCTCACAAGTTAAATTTTGCAGATTAAAAAACATTGCTATGGAACAGAAGGTAGTCCATGGCTTTGGTTTCCCTTTAACTGTAAACTTTATGAATGTATTTAAAAAACACCAAGGTGTGATTTAATTCCTCCAAGGCTGTGAACAGTTAAGTGAACAATGAGGAATGTTGAAAATTTAATCACATTCAGTTACTCAAAAGAAACTGATAAACAAGTATAATAGTAATTTATTTCCCAAAAGAATTCCAGAAAACCTGATTTACTGATGAGTATTTTTTTCTGTTAAATGGATAAATAGTAATTTAATAGTCTTAGCATAGCCTTTTTCACTAAAGAAAATTAACTAGTTCATTATTGTTTATAATTTGCTGAGGCATGGCTGCTAAATTTGTAAAATCAGCAAGTTTGGGGAGGGGGGATTATAAAAAATGCTTTTCCAAATGAACCTTCATTTTCATATTTTGTAATGTATTGAAATGGTGATTGCTTAGCTCCCTCTAGTGCTCCAGAATGAAATGACCTTGATTGGAAAAGCAATAAATCAATATATCAGAACATTACTGTAAAAACAGAAATTATATGTATTCTCAAGTGGAATTTATTTATAAAATACACACTGCTAATACTGTATATGAAAAAGATTTAGCTCATTATCCAGTGCTACTGTTTATTCATATTGTTGTATATATGCAAAATTCTTGAAGCACAATTATCACCTCTGCTTACGGTGCATCTAGAGGTACTGCTAAACCACCATAGATAGGGATGAGTACATTTTTATCAACAGAAAGTGCCAAAAAGTTTTGGGAGTATGCAATGCATTTTGTTTTGCAGGGAAAAAAATGCATACTTTTTATATGAGGGAAAAAACTCAAGAGAAAACATGCCCATTGTATTTGCCACAAGAAAAGACTTGACAAAAAACATCCATTTACTCCAATTCTTTAGGCAACATTTTATTATTAAATTAATTTTCTGCATAATATTACTATTATTTGCATGTTTCCCATTCTATTACAATCCTAAATGTAGTCAGTACAGTATTTGAGTTGTGCATCTGTGGTTGTCCATCTCCGAATAGTCTGGCAACATTCCAGAGTTCTTAAAAGGCATTGCAATGTAGCCAACACAAGTATATCACTATGTGATCCTGTATGCATCAGCTATTTTGGAAATGGCGATGGAGGAAGAATGCATCAGTTTTTACACTGAACCCTACCCTAACATTCGGACAGGACTGGAAGGACACAGGGAAAAAAAAACTTGGTGAGCCTTGGCTCCCTGCACAAAGACTTTGCCACTGCTTCTGACCTCTGTGCCTGGCCCCTGCCGCAGCCAGTTGAAGAAAAACTTTCACATGGGGGGGGGGCAAGAGGGGGCTTTGCAGCTGTGGCAAGGGGCCTGGGGAATGTGGGGGATCTACGGCAGCAGCCCTGGTGCCAGTCCAACATTGCCTACAACATAGAGATTTGTAGTATTGAGACTGAGGGGCAGATTCACTAAAGAGTGAACTGGCTAATGCCAGCATTGCCCTCCACAGGGACTTCGCCTATTCACTAACAGATGCCGGCATCAGAGTGGATTTTACTGAACGTTACCTCTTTCACCACTTGGCCACCTCAGACCAGGTGAAGTGCTAAAAATAAGCTAAATCTGCCTCAATCTTCTGTCACCTACATCATATCCTGTCTGCTGAAATACATTAAAAGTTGAAAAAACTCCTGGCAACTTTCCTAGCGGGATTGCCTGCAAACATCCTAACTTACACTTTTTTGGGGTAACTGATTTTCTCCAGACATTTTATAATATTTGGAACATTCACTTTACAGTGGGCTCATGTGTAGGGCATTATATTAACTCTCTTGTCTTTATTAATGTTCCCTGGACATTTGTAATAAAAAGCGGTAACAAACCATTTGCACCAACATTTTTAATAAAGACCTCAATACAACAGATCCGATCTTTGCTGTTATTTGTAGGTGACTATTCCAAACTAATTGTTGATTGGCTGCTACATCTTACATGGTTCTGTTGACAAAGAAAGCTAATTTATTATGGTATTGCTCTTAATATTATACTTCTTTAAATGAAGGTTCCCCTTCTTTAAATGGGATTTTTTTTTGACAGTACAAATAAATTTATAAAATTTTATACTGTACCCATAGCCTGCTAATTGTTTTCTGTGGTTTCAAATGAATTTTACAAGAATGAACATTTGACTCTCAAGTTCAAGTAAAATACAGACTTATACCTTTCTGAATATGTTTGTTTATTATGGGGCAGATTTACTATCGGTCGAATTCGAGGGTTAACATAGCAATTCCATAAATTTAATCTGGTGAACTAGGCAATCAAATTTTTTTGTAAAGGGACTTCGACCATCGAATGGTCGAATGATCAAATAGATTTTTATTCTAATCATTCGAATCAATCTAATTTTTTAAAATCCGATGGTCAAAGTACTCAAAAAAGTTATTTGAATCTTTTTGAATTTCAAATGATTCATGTGAATTTGATAAGTCTTCCCCTTTCTGTACAGTACATATGTGAATTACCTATAAGATACAAACACAAAACATAGTCGAAGAACTTAAGGATAATTAAAAATACATGAGCAGGGTTAGTGAGAAGATAGAGGATACCATAGCAAAACAGCTCATTGAAGGACCAACATGAACTTACCCTTGTATTGTAAGCTTCACTACTGGCAGGGACTGATAATGTATAACTGTCAGCACTATATAAATAAAGCATAGTAAAAAATAACCCTACAACATACAACATGGAAGAGACTTTATGAAATATTCTTAAATTCAAATAGTACAGTCTTGATCTACAGTACAGTTCCTAAATCCCTATTCAGCTTTCTCTTTCCCAAACAAACTTGTTATACCTCAGGCACATTTATATAGTCATAGGAACTCATACATGACCCATATTCCATTTTGTATTCTGTACGTAGTGCCAAGTCAATGAACAGAATATAGAAATTTAAAACAAATGACAAAAAATATAATATTTTGATTCAATGTGATAAATAACATCAACGTTGCATATATAGAGAGCTTTCTGGAACTAGATTTATCTTGATTCATTGATTTCAGTTCCATTTGAAAACTTTTGCTTCATATCCTATTAAAAGTATCACTAATGAGCTATGACGCTGACCCCGAAAGAGAGAGCCACAGATGCCACAACCCCTCAGCATTAACCACCCAGATTTAATCTTTTTAATGGACACCTTAAAAGGCAGTGCATGGGACTAAATAGAAGCTGCTCCAAAACTAAAACACTTAAGGAATCTATTGATTAATGCCTCCTTGATTAATTACTAGATGAATATATTTTCGGTACAGATGTTAGGACATTTCCTTAGGACATGTCCACTTTAATCAGTCACTTTGGAAAAAAGGAAAAGATGGATGATCTCTGTATTTTGCTATTTTTTCCCAAAAACATTCTCTTTTAAATATTAGAGCTCTATTATCAATCAATCTATTTATCTATCTATATGTATATCGCTATAAATCAGTCATTGATTAAAAGTTGGCTTTTTCTAATTTTACATCGAGGGTAGATTCATCTAACAATCAACTTTTAAGGGAACCGGCCTCTGTAACCAATAAATGCAGTATTAGTGCCACACATTTAAGCTGTGGAAATATTCTATTAGAGAGAGCATTTTTTTGTGTATATAGTTGCCTTTTTATGTTTAATGAGCACTGAAGTGCCATTGTTTTATATTAGACATGTCAGAAAGGACAAATTAAGTAGTAGAAGAATTTCTGGGGTGAAAATGTAAAATTCTGTTTAAAGAACTGTTTATTAATGTAGCCTTTTACACAAAAGTTGCAAATAGCTGCATAAAATTGTGACAGAGCTTGGGATTTTACAGTATGTATCATGATGTTATTATGTTCCACATATTTCAAGTATTTTTTTACCCAACTTTCTGACCATGGCCTTTTAACAATGACAACTTTTCTCTCCAGCCTAAAATTTTAACTGAGTGCAAAGAAATAAAAATGCCTAATTCCTAGGGTCACTGTCCCTGACAACCATAAAGGAAAGTTATCCTTGTGATGTTAGGTTTGGGATCTCTTATCTGGAAACCAGATGCCCAGGCCTTGCAATCTGAAAATTAACAGTTTTTGAATAACATGTACTGTATGGGATATGGGTTCTATAATCTGGAAACATGATATCCTGAAAGCTCCAAATTACAGGAAGACCATTCCTCATAGAATCCATTTTAGCAAATAATATTTTTTCATTATTTCCTTTTTCCTATAATAATAAAAAGGATTAGTTACATGACGGTAAATAAACTGAATAAATAGTTTATGTTTAGATGTTTCTCAATTGACATCCAAATCACAGGTAAACACCATATCTTGAAAACCTCAGGCCCCAAGCATTTTGGACAATAAGTCCAATACCTCTACTAATATTTAGTATTTCCTATAATTATTATTATAATTAGAATTCTTATTATTATGTATTTTCAGAGTGCTAACATATTTTGCAGCACTTTAAAATAAATGTATATACAAAGAACATACAGAATTACATAAGTAGAACATACAGGTTTTGTCAGTTCCTCTCCTAATCATCGTCCAGCATGCCACTCTTAGTGCAAGGACCAGTAAGACCCTAATAACCATAAATAGAAAAGAACTTTGCAAATCTATTTATGCATTGCATTCATAAAGTTGAATAATTACAAATAATGGAAAATAAATAACTACTGCAAATTATATTAGAATACCAGTAAGATAAGATCAGTAAAGATCAATGTCACATATTACTGCTATTAGTGATGGGCGAATCTCCCGCAACTTTGTCGCGCGTCGCGTCAACTTTGACGCGTCGCGTCGTTTTCGGCGCGCGTCACTGCGTTTTCGGGGCGCGTTGCGTCGTCACGTCGCGTCAAAAACGACGCGCGACTGACGCGCGACTCGCTTTTTCGGCGAAATTTTGCTGGTGATTCGCGAATTTATTCGCCAGCGGCGAATCGCGGGAATTCAACCTAGGCGAATAAATTCGCCCATCACTAACTGCTATGATTTCGGTTATGGGAAGTTAATTAATAGCATTCATTTAATGATACTGATTGAATCATTAGTAAAAAATGTTAAGTAATGATAAAATTTTGCCCATAATCTATTCAATATCAGTCTTTTTTTCTGAGGAGGGGTTTCAACAAAATTCTAGCATGAGGGTTAGCGGAGCTCACCCATTATTGCTTCCCCTTGCAGTCACTGCTCTCGCGAGATGCTGGTCTCTTCAATACCAGCTTCTGTATTGCTTCAAACTATCCCGCTGTTGAGCGCTGATTCAAATAGGGGAGATATTTATAATATGAAATGCGGCTTCTTTATTTAAGCACACATACTTAATTTACAGCAGTGGGGTGCAAAAACACATTTCGTGCCTTGATCTTGGCTAGGGATGGCGCGAACTGTTCGCCGGCGAACTTGTTCGCGCGAACATCGGCTGTTCGCGCTCGCCGGAAGTTCGCGAACGTCGCGCGACGTTCGCCAATTTGGGTTCGCCTTAGTTGGCGCTTTTTTTTTGCCATTTCTCCCCCAGACCAGCAGATACATGGCAGCCAATCAGTAGCTCTCCCTCCTGGACCACCCCCACACCCCCTGGACCACTCCCCTTCCCTATAAAAACCGAAGCCCTGCAGCGTTTTTTCATTCTGCCTGTGTGTGCTTGGAAGAGATAGTGTAGGGAGAGAGCTGTTAGTGATTTCAGGGACAGTGGATAGTAAGTTTGCTGGCTAGTAATCTACTGTACATCAAACAACTGCCATCTAGCTGTGTGAGCTTGTTCACATTCTGTCTAAATATCCATAATATTACCCTCTCCAGAAAAAGCACCTGAGTGACTTTTTTCAAGCAGCCATAATATATTTTACGTAATCCGTATCCACCGCTGTAGTAGTGTATACGTTGACCTTGTAGCCATTATTTGCCCTGTAGGCATTTTTTGCCCAGTGTGTTCTTCAAACAACTGCCATCTAGCTGTGTGAGCTTGTTCACAGTCTGTCTAAATATCAATAATATTACAGTGTCCACAACCACCACCTGAGTGACTTTTTTCCCTTTACAGCACAAAACGCAGCGCTGTGTCAACAATGGATTTTTCAGATACATTTTTGCCCTTGATCCCCCTCTGGCATGCCACTGTCCAGGTCGTTGCACCCTTTAAACAACTTTAAAATCATTTTTATGGCCAGAAATGTCTTTTTTAGCTTTTAAAGTTCGCCTTCCCATTGAAGTCTATGGGGTTCGCGACGTTCGCATATTTTGTCGCAAGTTCGCGAACATGTTCGTGAACTTTTTTTCCGCGGTTCGCGTCATCCCTAATCTTAGCACTTCCTCATTTTTTTTTCTGGGGGGGTCTAAGTAATTAAATATCTGCAAGGCTTGGACAATAATAAATACAGATTTTTCTAGAACTAGTCAAATTTTCTTTTTAACTTAATCAATGACTCAATATGTTACTTGATCAACATCCTTCCTCGTCCATATCTGATCAATGGGCATTTTTTATAACCCATACTTGGGTCAATAAGATGTCATGTTAACAGCTAACAGCAGCCTGTGTATTACCAGCTTTAAACTACAGATACTTTGGGAGGGGATTAAGGATACCTAAAAATCATATTTAACTGATGTGATTTGATGGGAAGCTTTTATTATGAAATAATGTCCAAAAATAACATGTACTTATGGTAAATCATATTTATATAACCTCTTTTTATCTGAACAATTATGTTTCAGCCAAAGTAATTTCCCAATAATTAAGCTGAGTGTATGTAATGAGTATTGCAGTCATTTAACTGATAGAATTGTTTTGGAATTATTGTACAATACAGTTGAAACTGAAAATACAATTACCTATACCAATTTGTTTAGTCTGGAAGCTTGCATATTACATCAGTGTTCAGGTTTAATAAAATAGGCCCTATATGAATGTCTGAACGATACTAAAATTAAAATATTTCTTATATAAAATATAGATTTTGGGGGTCGCTGTTCTGCTTATGTCAAATCAGGTTTTAGTATCTGAAAAATGTCACAGGGCATAGATGTGTCTGCTAGTTAGATATGAAATATTTTACCATTTCCGCCTTTTTTATTTATTAAGCTATTATATCTCAATTTGACTAAGGGCAAAATCAACATTTTATTTAGTAGCCATTGTAGATGAATGTCAATAACCTTCCTTATCCCCCACCCACAAACGATCTTAAATGTCTTTCATGAAGGCAGAAGGAATGTGTCTTTTAAGTCAACGGTTGTCATATGGTATCACTGGGCAAATAAATGTCAGAAAAGTTAACTGTTCATAGTAGAAAACCCTTCCCAAGTAGGACATATTTTAATAAATAAGGTTGACGAGATTAAGATGGTATTATCGGGCAAACTTTCTGCTGCAACTAAAATTTGAGATGTATGCACCTCCAATGTAAACCTTTGGATTTGCTTACGATCTCTTGCATTGCAAAATACTGTGCTATTTTTTTCTGTGCTATAAATGTAATGCTATGGGCCAGGAGTGTTGACACTTTCTAGCTACAAATATAAGCTACTATGAGTAAGCTGGTGTTTTTCTTCATGTACATAATTAAAATGTTCTGTTTAGGGTACTGCTGAGCTGTAGTTGTGGTGGCTTGGTTATTTAGCTCCCTTGGCTAGAATAACCCCGGGCCAGTGCAGTTTTCTCCTGATAGGTATACCGGCCCAGGGTATCAGTTAAGTAGATAGAATCACTTGGGGGTACCTAACTTTTGGCATCCCAAGTAAAAATGCCTTTCCTTCTCCTTTAACACCCTGTGTTTCTAGCTCCACTTACAGAGCACTCAATTAAAGAACAAACACTTAAGAGCAGCTGAACACTAGAGAAGGGGTCCCCAATCTTTTTCACCTGTGAGCAACATTCAGACGTAAAAAGAGTTGGGAGCAACACAAGCATGACAAATGTTCCTGGGAGGTGCCAAATAAGGTCTGTGATTGGCTATTTGGTAACCCCCATAAGGACTGGCAACCTACATGAGGTTCTGTTTGGCAGTACATCTGTTTTTTATACAACCAAAACTTGCCACCAAGCCTAGAATTCAAAATTAAGCACCTGCTCTGAGGTTACTGGGAGCACCATCCAAGGGGTTGGGGAGCAACATGTTACTCACAAGCCACTGGTTGGGGATCCCTGCACGAGCAAACTCCACTGGAGTCCCAGGAGTTCTAGTTATGCTGTCTGTTCAGGTGCAACTAATCAAGCCCACCCACCTCAAATTGAAGAAAAAACTAACTGCAAATTAATGCAGTGTTTGGAAAACTTGCTGTAAGCACAATAGCACACCAAACTATGCTATTTAGCAGCAAGGGCACAAAAATTAAAACCATTAATTAATTATTACAAAATGAAACCACAATTAATTACAAAATTAATTACAAAATTAAACCACAGTACTTATATATACAAACCTTACTTTACAATAACGACTAATAAAAAATACTTATTTGATTTTACTAGTCAGCAGTCTGCTAGTAAGCCCCTGTGTTAAAAGTTATAGATGTGATAAGGTTCTCTCTTTCTTTTGTAGGTCATGTGTGCAAGATGTTATTATTGAGAGCATTTTTTAAAGTGCAAAGTGGTAGATCCAAGTCCCCCTGTGATAATGTGTAACTTGAAACTAAAAACATTTTTGCGCACTCCACACTACACAAACATTGTTCCTTTATAGGAGGTGTGTCTGTTTGCAATGGTTTCACATTAATGTGGTATCTTCATTTACTGTAGCCAATTTGTATCAGCTTACTATACTATTGGCAGGACTTGTGCTCTCATCCTTAGCATTTCTGGAAGATGTGGTATTAATTTCTGTGCTATGCTTATGTGCAGAGACTGTTGGTCTACAAGCATTAGTCTGCAACTCTAAAAGACAGATAAGTAGCCTTGAGCATGTCATTCCCTGTACAGTTCCACCTGATACCAAAAATACAGCCTCCATTATCCATATTCTATAAGCCTAAGGTAAAGTAATAGCACTAGTTAATGCCTTATTTAATGGCAGAAAAGAGACTGTGCAGAATAAATGTCAGTGAAAATATTGCACATCAGCACATAGTCAGAGCTTTCTGTCAGTCTGTATTTTATTCCTAATACTGATGATCTTATATTATTTTTAAGCCTTGTCCACTTTAACTCTAGCATATCACTTTTAAGTGATATACTGTAACAGCAAACATATAAGAAATGAACTAAATGGAAAGATGCAAAGCTACATGGTTTAAATGCAAACATCATATTGGTTGCTATGTTTTACCGAACCTGGGCAAAAGTTGTGCCTTTTTTACATATGGAGCTTTATCTTTAATTAGCAATGAGCAATTTTTTTTACCAGGCATGGATGATTTTCTGCATTTCGCAATCTGCTAATTTTTTGAGCGAAAGTAAGGCAAAATTTAACCACAAAAAAAAGTTGCCAAGACAAAACTGTTGCCGGTCCATCGGCTTTAATGCATTTGGACAAAAAAATAGCTGAGACAAAAATGTCACTACAAGAAAAACGGCCATTGAAATTGTCACGTGTAAAAACAATTCTGTCTTCAATGTGTATTGTGAATTTTTCTGCAAAACAAAACGGAAAAGATTCATTCATCATTAGCAAGTCATGTTTTGAAAATTGTGAAACAGTTGGTCTGTATATGATACATTCATTTACAGTAAATATTGTTTCTAATATGAATCATACATATTTCCTTGTATATCTTCCAATATCTATATTAAAAAAACTAGATTAAATAAAAATTACACTGAAAAAAGAGAATTCCAAAGTGTTATGTTTTGGTAGCCGTGGATGAGCAGAGTATAGCAGTGCTTTATTAGCAGGTTCATGCAGCCATTACACTACAACAGTAACTTGAACTCTAATTCTTTTAAGCAGTATAGAAAGTACAGTGTATGCACAGTATATTCTTGTGCACAGTGACACCTACAGGCACCTTGCACAAACACCACATAAAGGTACATTAGTCTTCTATAAAAATTTAAACCTTTTAACCTTACATAAATGGATAAGCCAATCCCTATCACCTCCCTCTCGGCATACAAACTAACCAGCAGTGTTATACTCAACACTGTGTCATCAAAACACACAACTATATGGCATCCTAGTCTGGCTTAACAAAATATAAAACAAACACTACAACAAGAATGTATGCTCCCAAGTGCAGTTAGCTTTGACCATTCCAACACAGACTTTTTACAAAATATGCATGTTACATCCTTTTGAACTAGCCAAATAAAAACCTTGATAAAACAACACAAATATTGTTTTTATGTTTTGCTTATCTACGTATCTCTGAGGACTTGTCATTTTAGTTCCATAATTTTTTTCAACTTGCCTGATTTATTCTCCATTTTGATTTTCTCACACTTGAGGCAATAGAAAAACAATACATATTAAAGCAATCTAATAGCTTGATTAGCTGAGCACCTCTTTGCTGACCCCCTGGGAATAGGACATTAAGATATCAAGAACAGAAAGAAAATGCTAATCTGAAGAGAAATTCTGATGGACAATTTTATCTACATCAAAATTCACAATTCAGTTGTATGTATATTTGTTCCACTAGCAAAAACACGTATAAAATAAATAGACAATGTCACATTATGGTAAGTTCCAAAAATTGTACTCTTACCTACTTGTACATTAAATATTGGCTATTATTTTTTTTATTATTTGTTATACCTTATTATATTAGATTCATTACTAAGTAGCAACATAAATTCATATAATGTTAACATAACCATCATGGTTTACTTCATAAATCCTCAAAAATTGTTTAATATCATACACTCGTGTCCTGCAAAAACTATACCTGCTATCCCACAGCTACAATCCCTTCCCAAAGAATATTATCCCCACTGTTAATATAGGGACCATCTCTCCCTACTATACCTGCTATGCTACAGACACAGTCCCTTATCAGAGACTATTATCCCACTGCTACTTTAGGCACCATATATCCCGACTAACTGCCATCTGTCCCTTCCCACAAAATAAATTTTAATTCAGATATATTATTGTGAGGGGTTTTAGCAGTCACCTCTGAATAATCTCCACAATTTATTTTCCCAGTCTCCATTAATGTAATGCTATTTGTGAGTAAACCTTCTTATAACTTTATGACTTTACCTTTTCAAAGCTTTATGGATACTTGGGAACTGACCTTGCCAGCTCCAATGCAAAATTATAAGACAGTATGTGACTATAGTGGAGTGTTTGCAGTGTACTTGGCCAGTACTTGATTACCAATGCATTGAAATTAGAGTTTTCATGTAAGAGCTGTAAAAGGGGTTTTGACTAAATTACCAAGTCTCTACAATTTAATTATGAAGGTGCTTCAAATTAATTGAGATGTGAAAGGAAAAACTACATTTTTATATTTCCCATTTAATGCAGACCATTTGAATTAAATGATCCATTGTGCATTAATTTGACTTTTAAGATTTTTCAGATTGTCAGAGTTTGATCACAAGTATATTAGGTTTTCCCATAAACTTAAGGAAACTATAAGTGTATAATCAGAAAACCGTTTATAATGTACTGTGCAAAAATCACAAATACTACATTCTGTGTATTGTGTCTAATGAAGCAGCATGCCCAGAAGTCATGAACTAATGGAGGCAACAGAAAAAGGGGAACTATTAAACACCTGCAAACACTGAAAGCTCTAATCATTGTGATTCACAAAGGTTCAATCCTTAAAGAAGCACACAAAATCACAAAAAAACACAAAATCTTGCAAAATTGTCACTTTTCCAGGAAACACCATCAGGAAGCGAATTAGCTAATCACAGTAACCTTTGCCCATAGTACCTGCCCGGTGCTTTGGGTTTTAAGTCAAGTGCTCTCTAAATAATAATAGTGAAAGCCTGCTTCATTGCTGTGGTTATTGCACCAGGGCCAAATTGTATAACTTAACAACAAAAAATTGTGTACCTTTTAAATTTTTGGAAACCTTATACCATATGTTCTTTTGCAAAAAAATAGCGAAGTGGAGTAGAGACTACTATACAAATGGATCAACCAGTGGATAGATTGGTGTATAGGGTTGCACTAATCAGCATCAGAGTCTAGAGTGATGGTGATCAAGTATATACAGATATGTGACCTGTTATCCAGAATGCTCAATACCTGGGGTTTTCCAGATCATTCCCAGTGCTGGATTTTCCTCAGCAGGGCCCTGAGGCCGCTTTGTCCTAGCACCTGCCTGTCTACCTTTGCACCTCTGCGAGTGCATGTACGTCAGCGCCGGAGCACTGGTGACTTGGGTGTTCCCAGTGTACCTTTCTATGTGACAGGGCTACATGCCACCCCTAAAATGTTGCTGTCCTAGGCCTGGGCCTTTGTAGCCTTGCCACAAATATGGGCCTGATAATTCCATAATTTGAATATTAATACCTTAAGTGTACTAAAAAAATTATTGAACATTAAATAAAGCAAACATGACTGTTCTGCTTCCAACAGGCATTAATTACATCTTAGGTAGGATCAAGTACAAGGTAAGGTTAAAAGGAAATCTTTTTTAAAAAATGTTATTATCTCATGAAAGTGGAGGCTATGGGAGATGTCCTTCCTGTAGTTCATGTTAAAGAAAGGGGTTTCCAACCGATATTCTGTATAGTAATTAGGGATGCAACACTATTTTGGATTCAGCCGAATCCCTTATGAAACTTTCGGCCAATTACCTAACAGAATCAGAAACCTAATTTGCATATGCAAATTTGCATATGAAAATTAGGGACAGGAAGGGGAAAAAGGGGAAAAACATATTGTTATTTCCTTGTTTTGTGACAATAATTTACGTGATTTCCCTTCCCACCCCTAATTTGAATATGCAAATTAGGATTTGGATTCACTTCAACCAGGCATAAGGCTTCAGCTGAATCCAAATCCTGTTGAAAAAGGCCGGATCCAAGATGAATCGCTAACTGAATCCTGGATTCAGTGCATCCCTAATAGCAATAAAAAAGCTAGTTCAACAATGACAAGAGGCAATAAAAAATACAGGTATGGGATACATTATCCAGAAACCCGTTATCCAGAAGGTTCCAAATTACAGAATGGCCGACTCCCATAGACTCCATTTTATCCAAATAATCCAAATTTTGTACCTGATCCAAACTAAGATATAAGTATTCCCTATTGAAAGCAGAACCAGATTGTTGGGTTTATTTAATGTTTTCATAATTTTCTATTAAATTTAAGGTATGAGGATCCAAATTACAGAAGCATGTTTTATCCAGAAAGCCCCAGGTCCCGAGCATTCTGGATAATAGGTCCCATACCTGTACATGCAAATGCTGATCAAAACAAAGAGTAAATCCATTTTTGTTCATTAAAGCCAAAAAATAAGCTGGTCTCAAGAGGGGCATTTTAGGTGACTGGATAATTATTTCCATATTCATTCTCTAGCGTGTATCAAAAGTGTTGCCTAGATAATGTTACTACAAAACCGCTATAGATGGATATATGACTTTTTTGGTTTCAGTGGTCTTTATTTGGTTTAACAAAACAATCAAATGCAAAAACTATATTTCCATAAATGTGGTCAAATTCTTGTTTCAGTCTGGGAATTGACCAGTCTTCTTTTTGTCTTTGATTCCTCCAAATTCTTAGTACTTGCCTAACCAAATCCAAATCCCACATATGACATGACTATAGACCACATGACAAATGAAGTGGTATGCTTGTTGTGACTTATTTTTTGGCTAATTTGCATGTTCAAATTAGGGTTCGGCTTTGACTGAATCTGTTGTTTGGGATTTGGTAGATTGTTCAAAAGTTAAATTCTGGATTTGGTACATCCCTAAAATAAATACCCAAGGAGTATGTCTGAAACAAGTAATGTTTTGGCACACACAGAGCATACTGTGAATGTATTGTGCAGTGATCCCCAACCAGTGGCTCATGAGCAACATGTTGCTCTCCAACCCTTTGGATGTTGCTCTCAGTGGCCTCAAAGCAGGAGCTTATTTTTTAATTCCAGGCTTGGAGGCAAGGTTTGGTTGTATAAAAACTAGGTGTACTGCCAAACAGAGTCTCAACGTAGGTTAACAAGCCAAATAGGGGCTACCAAAGGCCAATCACAGGACTTATTTGGCACCCTAAGAACATATTTCATGCTAGTGTTGCTCCCCAACTCCTTTTACTCGTGAATGTTGCTCACGAGTTCAGAAGGTTGCGGATCCCTGGTATTGTGAATGCAGGGTCTATACAAACCCTATAGAAAGTATACTGCCTCATGGCAAATGTTAGATATGCAACCAGTGTAAGTTAGTCCCATATCATTTATCTGGGGCTCTTTGTGCGGATGTTTCAAGAACCTTGCCTTAATTTATAACTCTTTTTAATTAAACATCTAGAATGTTGAAAGTGTAATTTTGTGCTATGCTAGTATGTAAGAAGCAGAATAACGCAATGTTATAGTTATAGTGCAAAGTGACAATATGATAGTTTCACACTTGTTCTTTGGGAACATTAGGTGATTAACTGCTAGTAAACCTCAAGGTCTTATATCATTCTCGGTGTTAACCGATTCTTTCTTGTCAAGAGGCAATTTTTTTGCAGATCCCTTTTGCATGATTCATGAAGGACCAGTAAAAGGCTAATTGTTCAAATTAATTTGCGTAAATGACTAAGCGAGAGATAACAAAATTACATCTGCCCTTGTTTGGCAAAGATTCAATTGTGACGGCCATGTTCTGCCAGCTGCTTCCAGACAACACACTCTTGCAAAAATTGAAAGCTACAAATCTTAATCAATACACTTTTTTGGTACATCAATTTGCACAGAAAGGTTCTGGAGAGCAGAACTGCAAGGAAGATGAACCATGATAATGAGAATTAATGGGATTGATGCATGTTTTTGTAACTGAAGTTTTGAAAAACCCATGAATGGAACAGGGAGCAGGAAACTGACAGTCATAAATCTTGACGATAATGCAGCTTATTCATCTTAGAAGGATAAAGTACTATGGCTTTTGTGTTATTTATCTCATGATACAGTATATTGTATCCCATCTGTTATTGTAGAACCTAAAATCTGATTTCTGTCCTTATGGAGCCCATATAAAATGCTCTGGGAATATAAACAGTTTATAGTATTGAGTGGCAGACAAAAAAACAAATGATTCAAAACTCTGCCTACAAAATAGGAATAGTATCTGGTATTTTACACTTGTCACTTTAAGGTGGACATTTACTAAGGGTCGAATTGATTCGAAGTGAAAATTCAAATCAAATTCGAATTTGAATGGATCAAATTCGAAAATTTGAATTCTATTTTCAAAGTACTGTGCCTTTAAGAAAAATTCGATCTACAAACTTGCCAGATTGAACCTACCAAATTGTTATAGAATCCTATGGGAAGCTCCCATAGGATTCTTCTAAGTTTTTTTTGATTGAATAAAAAAAAAATTAGATCAATTGCTTAAACAATTTTATCGATCAATCCAATTTTTTTATATTCGATCGTTTGAAAAATCACATTGTGTTAAAACCCCTCGAATTCGAAATTCGAATTCGAGGGGTTTTAATTCGATCTAAATTCGAGGGTCGAATTCAAGGGTTTTTTAACCCTCCAAATTCGACCCTTAGTAAATGGGCCCCTAAGTGCCTTAAAGTCAATGAATGTACAGTGGTGTGAAAAACTATTTGCCCCCTTCCTGATTTCTTATTCTTTTGCATGTTTGTCACACTTAAATGTTTCTGTTCATCAAAAACCGTTAACTATTAGTCAAAGATAACATAATTGAACACAAAATGCAGTTTTTAAATGAAGGTTTACGTTATTAAGGGAGAAAAAAAACTCCAAATCTACATGGTCCTGTGTGAAAAAGTGATTGCCCCCCTTGTTAAAAATAACTAAGAACAAAAGTAATTGAGATCTCTCAGTCTGGTAAAGGTTATAAAGCCATTTCTAAAGCTTTGGGACTCCAGCGAACCACAGTGAGAGCCATTATCCACAAATGCCAAAAACATGGAACAGTGGTGAACCTTCCCAGGAGTGGCCGGCCAACCAAAATTACCCCAAGAGCGCAGAGACAACTCATCCGAGAGGCCACAAAAGACCCCAGGACAACATCTAAAGAACTGCAGGCCTCACTTGCCTCAATTAAGGTCAGTGTTCACGACTCCACCATAAGAAAGAGACTGGGCAAAAACGGCCTGCATGGCAGATTTCCAAGGCGCAAACCACTTTTAAGCAAAAAGAACATTAAGGCTCGTCTCAATTTTGCTAAAAAAACATCTCAATGATTGCCAAGACTTTTGGGAAAATACCTTGTGGACCGACGAGACAAAAGTTTAACTTTTTGGAAGGTGCGCGTCCCGTTACATCTGGCGTAAAAGTAACACAGCATTTCAGAAAAAGAACATCATACCAACAGTAAAATATGGTGGTGGTAGTGTGATGGTCTGGGGTTGTTTTGCTGATTCAGGACCTGGAAGGCTTGCTGTGATAGATGGAACCATGAATTCTACTGTCTACCAAAAAATCCTGAAGGAGAATGTCCGGCCATCTGTTCGTCAACTCAAGCTGAAGCGATCTTGGGTGCTGCAGCAGGACAATGACCCAAAACACACCAGCAAATCCACCTCTGAATGGCTGAAGAAAAACAAAATGAAGACTTTGGAGTGGCCTAGTCAAAGTCCTGACCTGAATCCTATTGAGATGTTGTGGCATGACCTTAAAAAGGTGGTTCATGCTAGAAAACCCTCAAATAAAGCTGAATTACAACAATTTTGCAAAGATGAGTGGGCCAAAATTGCTCCAGAGCGCTGTAAAAGACTCGTTGCAAGTTATCGCAAACGCTTGATTGCAGTTATTGCTGCTAAGGGTGGCCCAACAAGTTATTAGGTTCAGGGGGCAATTACTTTTTCACACAGGTTTGGATTTCTTTTCTCCCTAAATAATAAAAACCCTCATTTAAAAACTGCATTTTGTGTTTACTTGTGTTTACTTGTGTTATCTTTGACTAATAGTTAAATGTGTTTGATGATCAGAAACATTTTGTGTGACAAACATGCAAAAGAATAAGAAATCAGGAAGGGGGCAAATAGTTTTTCACACCACTGTATACACATATTGGAAAGAGCTACAAGGTTTATTTAGATGTAACCCATCTCATTTCTCATGTGTGTAAGTAAAACAATGATAGTAGTGAAGTACAATGGATCTCAAGAAAAGTAGAAATGAGGGAAATGAAAAGGCCATACAACTGTTGCCTTTGGTGCTAATGGTGTATTTCATTTCAACAAATAACAAAACCTAGTGCAATATTGTTAATATTCAGTGCAGTCACCCAAGTGTTACAGCACTAAGTTTCGTGTGTCTTGAACCATGTGGCTTCTCCACTCTCTTTTGGGATTGGCAACTTCACTTATTTTTTTTTATGAAAAGTTTTTATTGTTTTTATACACTAACCATTTATTCACTTGTTGATGTGCTTTGAATGACACTTGGTTTTACATTACATGAAGAATAAAATTGAATTTATGAAATGTATATTCTGTGATGCTCTTTTGCTGGCACCATGTTTATGTCTCTCATTCATTTAAAAACACTGATAGCAGCCTATCCGACACGTTCTTGACTTATTATCTATGTGTATGTTGTTTGCTGGCACAATAACTTTCACAACCTTTTAGAGGTGGCAGAAAATTTAATGATCAGTAAAGGAGTCATGTATAGTGTAGACACTGGTACACAAGATAATCAGGGCACCATGCACCTTGCCCCGAGGGCTGCTTCCTGCTCATAGGGGGTTATGTAATAAAAGGCCCTAAGGTGCAGTAACCTACAGAAACCAGCAGCATTTACTGGCCAAATGTTTAAAACAAAACATTATATTGGTTGCTATGGGCAGGGTCAAGATGGACATGGGGGGGGCCCACTGGGTTACTATACTCTGGGCCCCTATGCGCACACGCCGACGCGCATGGCAAATGGGCCCATCCTAGTGCTTGTTTATAATTCCTATGTCCAGGATGGGAGCACCTGGGGCAGATAAGTCTTATTTTTAATACAACATGTGCTCTGCTCATCTAATTTTTAATTCAGCACGAGAAGCATAGTGCAGCCAGTGCCCTGGTTATAAGGGGCAGATTTATCAAAGTGTGAGATTAGAACTCACCACAGAAAAACTAATTCAGTAGTAGTAGCCCATTTATGAGTAAAAACTGTTTCTGCGTCTTGCCAGTAGATAAAAAGGTTGCATTGAATGCACATTCCAATGAACAATTAAACATTTCCCAAAAAAATGAAAACATGCTGCTGTCCACGCACTGCCCCCTTTCTCAGTCAATGGCATTTTTCTATATTTACTGTTAAACCTCAAAATTTTCTTGCTAGACCAATATCTTATAGACAGCTGCACAGCCCTATGGGTCTCTAACAACCACAGATGCTACCCTACAGTAATGGGTTACCAAGCGATACACTTAATAAATTGTGTCTCTTTCTCTTGTTTCCAGAGACATTATATTCCTTTCTCAAAGGAAAAACTGTAAAGTAATAAAAGAACTCTTTCTCTCAAGAGATCAAAGTCATTGGTTATTTATGCAAGTCTCTCAGACTTTATATTTTGCATCTTTCAAGACTTCAGTGGCTGCCTTCTTGTAATATTTCAGCTTTTAAGCTGTTTTCTTGCATCATATAAGATACATCTGAAAGCTTTAGTACAAATTTACCTTGAATAAAGTCTTCAATTCATTTTCATGGCACCAAAAAGACAGCTTTAATAACTGCAATGACAAATAAACTGAAAATCATTCCAGGGCCTTTCACTCAACTGACAAGTAGAACACTCTCATAATGAGCTGCAGGTTTTTTACGTTTTCTCTTTGACCATAATAGCTTCATTTAAGAGCGTCAGACTCTGACACTTCATCATTTATCTACATTATTTCTCATCTTCCTTCAAATAAATTATGGAATACAAGACTGAGCACATAAAAACAAAAGTGACTTGTTATCTGTAAACAGCAGTATAAATTGTCTACAAGTTACTTGTTTATTTCTTGTTTTTTACTTAAGTGGAAGTGCACCTTTATTCATACCAATATCTTACATTCTGTTACAGCCGTCTTATTTTTGTTGCCTGTGGCCTTTGTGTATTCATGCAGAGACTGATAAAATAAAGAAAGCATAAAGTAATTCTATTACACTAAGGTCTGCCAACATGGAACAACAAAAAAGGAGAAGCAAATCAAGTAAATAACTTATCTTGAAATTTCTCTCCATCTGCAATATTATTCTTCCACAATCTGTCATGTCAGGAGAGCTGATGCGACACATCTGAAGTAATGAACAATGGATATGCAGTATTTCTGTACTTCAGTAGAGAATTCCACTTAGGCGGAACAAGCATCAACTCATGAACAATTTCGATAAATTTTGAAAATGAAATAAAGTGGGATCTTTAAAAAAAAAAAAAAAAAACACAATTCTTTACGAATTTATGTGATTTTATTGAGACATTTCTGAAGTGAAACTTCTATGCAGCCACTTCCCAGCAGGGACATGCTGTGCATCATTGTGCCTTCTCAGGATGTATAGGAAAATAAGAAGCTCACCCTAAGTGAATCGCTTATGTAACATTCTTTTTCTTTTTGGTCTTGTGCTTAATTTCATAAAGGATTTCTGAATTTGTACCTTTAGGTAACAGTGGTCAAACAAAATGGATGTAGTCGTTGCACATATTGACAGCATTCATTAACGGTTCTTATGTCCAAAAATAATTCCCTACACTTGTGGAATTGCCAGCTCATGTTGACAGATCTTCTGGAGTTCATTTTTGCACCTTAAAAATATATATACCATGCACGGGTATATTTTTGGAATTGAGGGGCTGATTTAAGAACTTTTTGGAAAAGTTTGTTTCTCTGAGTGTGGCTTCTTCTCTCATGGCTCTTTAGTCCCAACCAATTGGCAACAAAACAAAAGTGTAGCTACATAAGTTCTGGTTACATGGTGAATTGCATCCAAAGTTTAATTTTGTTCACTGAATTTGCCTTAACAAAGTGCACTTTGTGCAGCACATTTGCCTTCTGTGCACTACATTTGCCTTTATAAATTGAGCCCTATTGTGATATATGCAATAAATGTAGAAATGAGGGACAAAGACCTTGCAACTGGCACATAACTGAAGATTGGATTGTAGAGTGTTGAGAGCCCTAAAATAATTTGTTTGAGGAGCAAAGTGTAAGGGGTACAGTGGGGAGCTGCTGTAACTGCTGTTAGCCACTCCATGGGAAGTGGGTATGGCGGTAGCCTAGGGGTATACCCATAGATAAGTGGAGGCACAGACATGGAAGGGTGAAGGTTTAATGGCAACCAGTAATAGTATACAAAGGCTGGAACAGTTTTAGGGAATCCAAAAAGTAAGGAGAAATTGGGGAACACAGGAACTTCAAGTTACTCACACAGGAATCAAGGTTCAGGAATCAAGGTTAACAGGAATCAAGGTTCAGGAATCAAGGTTTAACAGGAATCAAGGTTGGCAGGTCATCCAGGAACAACAAAATATATTCAATGACTCAAAGCTCAGGGTGGGGTTTATAAAGGGCAGAAGATGGGGAATAGGGAACACATGAGGGAAACAAGATGGGTGGAGTACAGGGAGAATACATACAGGAAATAGGCAGATTTTGGAACAATAATAACAAGGTCAAGACCTCTGGGTGATCCCAGGATCAAATGACCCCCCATCCTTTGTATTCCAAAAACTGTAATCATGGACAGAAGTCTTGCCAGGGTCAAAGGCTGAAGAGCCACCAGGATCAAAGACTGGAGAGCCACCAGGGTCAAGGACCGGAGAGCCGACAGGGACAGGAACCGAAATACCACCAGGATCAAGGACTGGAGAGCCGCCAGGGACAGGTACCAACAATGGAGAACCACCTCGAGCAATGGCTGAAACCTGGAGGATCACCTGGAGCAATGGCTGGAACCAGGAGTCCACATGGAGCAATGGCTTGGCCCGGAGGACCACCTGGAGCGACATCTTGGAAAGAGGACCACCTGGAGCAACATCTTGGAAAGGAGGACCACCTGGAGCAACATCTTGGACCGGAGGACCACCTGGAGCCATATATGGAACTGGAGGACCACCAGGAGCCACAGCTGGAACCACCTGGATCAGGAGTGCAACTAAACTCAGGACCCCATGCAGGTAAGTCACCAGGGTTGAGGGCCAGAACTGAGGAGTTGCCAGGGTGAGGAGCATCTCCAGAGACAGGAACCAGAGCAGGAGGTGAACCAGCAGAGTCAGCAGCCAGAGCAGGTGGATCACCAGAGTCAGCCGGCAGAGCAGAATAAACCCATAGGCTTTGGTACACAGATCCATGAAGGCTGGAACCAACAAGACTGCTGGCACAAGAGCTGCAGACAGGACCACTGGCATGGGAGCTGCAGACAGGACCACTGGCATGGGAGCTGCAGACGGGACCAATGGCACGGGAGCTGTACATGGGACCACTGGCACAGGAGAAGCAGACAGTACCACTGGCACAGGAGATGCAAGCGGGACCACTTGCATAGGAAATGCAGACAGGACCACTGGCACAGGAAATGCAGACGGGACCACTGGCACAGGAGATGCAGACAGGACCACTGGCACAAGAGATGCAGACAGGACCACTGGCACAAGAGATGCAGACGGGACCACTGGCACAGGAGATGCAGACGGGACCACTGACACAGGAGATGCAGACAGGACCACTGGCACAGGAGATGCAGACTGGAGGGCTGGCACCAGGGCTGCAGACTGGAGGGCAGTTTGTAGTTAATCAGAATCCTCCCAGTCCTCCTCACAACAAAAATGAGTTACAAACGATCTTCAGGTTGCCAAAATCAAAGATCACTTCTCCATCCTTATTCTCCTTGACCTATCATCTGCATTTGGTACAGTTGACCACTCCTGTGTTTGCTCCAGCACCACATCAAACTCAACCTAACAAAAGCTAAACTAATCATATTAAGCCTGGTTCAACTCCCCTATTTGCTATCTCTATTGATGGCATGCTCATTAACTCGGTCAACTCAACACGCTGTCCGGGGGTAATCTTTGACTCCTCTCTCTGATCCGATCAACACCACTTTCAAAACCTGTCACTTTTTCTTACTCAATATTGCCAAAATCCGTCCTTTCCTTTCACCTGCTACAGCCAAGACGTTCATGCATGCTCTTATCGTATACCGACTAGATTACTGTAACCTTCTACTAACTGGCCTCCCTAATTTCCCATCTATCTGAAGTCCTTATCATGGTTTCCTATAAAACAAAGAATAACTTATAAACTTCTCCTCATAACCTTCAAAGCCCTTCATTCCTCTGCACCTAACTACATCTCATCTCTTGTTTCTCTATATGTTCCAGGTCGAAACCTCTGCTCCTCTCAGAGCAACCTCTTGGTTGTACCCCCCCCCCACTACTACTGCTGTTTCCCGTATCAAACCCTTCTCTCTTGCCACACCTTATATTTGGAATGCCATTCCTGAATCTCTGTGGAGATAATCTTCCTTCAGTGTTTTTAAAACGAAACTCAAAGACTACCTCTTAGAGGTGGAACAAACTGTAACCTACAGCACCTTAAACCCCTCTGAATTGTGTCTGTATGTTACTCTCCCATTTAGACTATAACGGGGTAGGGTCCTCCAGTCTTTTGTTTCCTTGACACTGAGCACTTGATCTGTAGTGTAATTATATTTATGTGAATTGTATTTCTAATAATGCACTTTTTGTTACTTTTTATTTCAATGACCCCTTGTTTGTTACTACTAATTTATTGTTTTGCTGTACAGTGCATTGCCCTCAAGGAGCGCTATACAAATAAAAATATACATACATACATACATTTTGTTCTCTAAGTTCTATGGAACCTCTGTTGAGGTCTTATGAAGAATCAGTTTATGTACAAAATATGAAATTGGTCAATCAAATCAGAAATCCGGGATTTGAAAATATACAATGTGCATTTTTAAATATAATCATTTGCAGAATTCCACATCATTTGTTTATTGCCTTTGTAAAGCATTGTATTTATTGTTTGTCTGTTTAGAGCATTTCAAAACAAAACAAATTTGTAGGTAAATTGTTTGTTATTTAACAGAATGTTATCTTGGTACTTCTTTTACCAACAGTAGCCTGACAAAATTTAATTTGGAAATATATAGATGACTGGGCTGGAAATAAAAGGAAGAGAAAAAACTAATAAAGCAAATATGCTAATTCAACTCTAACAGCAAGAAAATTAGTCCACAGCTTGGTAGTTTTAATGCAAAAAAATACAATTAGGGAATAAAAAAACAATAGCACAAAATAACTATTAAATAAGTTGGTGCATGCTGTACAATCAGGATTTCAGGTTGTGGAAAATATTGTAAAAAGCCATCATGGACCTGCATTTAGAAATATTCTGTACAGTGCATACAGCAATACTAAAGCATGGGGAGGTTCCTGGGAAATTGCTTATTGTTAATGTGTGTGCATGTTAATTTTGAGTTTTTCCCATGTTTTGCATTGCAGATTACTTCTCAGGTTCTAAGTATAAGGGTTACAGTGATTATTTTATGAAGAACATCTTCACGCAGAACATCTCCTATTGAATTATACTGTTTAATGTCAGTTACAGATATGTGTTCATTCCCATAGTTGTCTTCTAGTTTCATTTGCCAGAAGACCTCACAGAGACCTCAGATTATATATAAAGGATAATGAGTGAAATATTTCCAGCATCAGCCAGGTACCTGTCTCAAATGTAGACAGACTCATTGTAGACAGACTCATTGTGATCCATTTTTGCCTATCTTATACCAACCAATTTGAGAAGGATTTATTTATTTGTAACCCCTTTTTGGCTGAATTAGGTAAATACCAACTAGTGTGATAGAGCATGGGCTACACATGACCATCTTTCACCAGGATGGGCTTTAGCAAAAATGGAAATAACACATGCTGATGTTGCTGGACTGCAACTCACTACTGCCAAAAGCACAAAGGAATAGAGTTGGACACCAAGGGTTCTTTGCAAAACATTAGAACAGGCATAAAGTGCCACAGGGTTATCATACTCACATATAAGGTAGCCACGAAGTACATCTCCAAGTACATTCACAGGTGTAGCAAAGACAACATAAACACCACACTAGGCATAGCCAAAGGAGATGAGAGATCACCTTCCAGGGTTTTCAGCACCTCATGTGGCCTGTATCCCCTACAGCAAACTTGGAACAGGGTTACACCATTACCTGATCCTATTGTCAGTACTCTGGTCCCTTCACTACAGGTAAAGCAAAACCTGAGGGAGAGCTACTCCCTTCTATTCTGCTAGTTGGAGCTTGAGCCACTCTTTCTTACTAAGCTCACTGTCTCATTTTCTCTATAGAGTGTTGTAATAGGAGCTACACTACACACTAGCTCACTTCATTCATAGGGTCCCTGTACCCCAACTTCACTAAAGCAGTTGTCCCTTTAGGGCCTAACACTTCTGGGACCTTGTTGACTCCAGGCTCAATGGATCCACTGCCCAGCTCAACTGCTGCAGACCAAAGAGACAGGACCTCCCCTAGCAAAGCACTTTGTTACAGCACTGCAGGAAGGAGTCACTACCTAGAACCAGTGAAACAGGTATGACAATGAGGTATCAATATGTTACATGGGGTTTAGCCCAGTAGCAGGGAAGGGGGTACTGGCAGGGAATGAAGCCACAGTTATGGACATATTGTTAGGATAAGGTCTGTTGATCATAACATTTATCCCCTGGGTCAAGGATTAGAGATTATATCACATTAGAGCAGGCAGTCATTTGCCAACTGCAGTGCCTGGGCTTTGACTTAAAAGAAGTTCTTCACTGACCTGATAAGCAAGCAAATCAATGTACCCCTGCCAACTGTGACAGAAAAAAGCTGGACCTCCAAACCTTTTATGTTTTATAAGAATGGAATATATTTTAGATATGTAAAATAACAATGAAATAACTGATATAGTCTCTAACATATCAAATTGGAGAAATAAGGGGAGGAAATTAGTTTTAGGGAAGGTATATATCCCCTTTAGCAAGACATTGTATTGTTTCAACATCAACAACAGTCTATTTCTGACTTGATGGCCAGTGTTACAATCTTTATGGGGAAAAAATTTTAAATTGAAAGTAACAATTCACTGTTAATTTAACAATAGAGTAACAGTCTTTAATATACAGACATTCTTTTTCCAAAGTATTTTTTAGTCCCTGTTGATTCATTCAGCATTCATTTATTTTTTTTAATAAGAAGCTGTCCTGGAAGTTTTATATCTTAATTCAAGAAATGGTAATAAGCAATTAAACCTTGTTTAATTTTATCTACGTATTGTGTACAGCTAAGGAACACTGAGCTAATGCTATATTTCACTTATAAATTCCCTGTTATCATGGATGAAAGGGAAATGCTTTTTGATGTTTAACCCCTGAGAATTCTGTTGACTTTTATGCACCGTTCAATGACGATTGCTTCACAATTCCACTTAAGTCTTATCTCCCCCACAGTACATCAAATTCTCAAGACGCTTGAGTATGGATTTCAAATTAATCTCTTCCATTAATAAAGAGATTGTCTTGTATCACAGGCCTCTCCATTTGCTGGATACATGAAACATAGAGGCTTTTGTGAGGTCAGAAATGTAGGTCTATTCTATTGTTGATTATACATGATCATGGAAAGCATAACCAATGTTATTGGGCTGCTTTACTATGGGTTCTAAATTGCACTACTGCTATGCAACCAATAAGGCTTTTGTTTTAATGGCTACTCATGCAGTACGGATTTTAACTGATTTCTTTGGGTGATTGCATTTTGGTCAACACTTGTTGAAGGAATAAATAAATGCACATGAAGTGTATTAGAAATACATTTTTAAATTAGAAATGGGGACAATATATGTCAATGCCCTGGTCTGTCCAGTGATGCCCAGTTATACCAGGCAGACCCTGATTTTTCTGAAACCCCATCTACTTTGAGTTTACCAACCCTTTTTCTGGACTATATTATTTAAATAGATAGCTTTGTGAGGTATTGGCTATATAAATCCCTGAAATCTAAAAGAGAATCTGGAGATATAAGTGATATGAAGAGATGGGACAACAGCTGTTAAAATAAGTAGCTGAGTCCATTCCATAGAATTCAATTACATCAACTGTGCGGGATATGACAAGCTGCCAACATTCAGTAGAATAGCTTGAAGTGGACCTACAGTCTAATTAAAAAAAGAAGGTAAAGTAATATCTAGTGGTTACTAACCACTTGAAACCCCAAGTGATTCTAGCTGATTTCCTGCTACCCAGAACTGTCACTCCTCTAGTCTGGGGTACCATTCAAGAAGTGATATTCCTCCATCTTCTTAACATGTCCTAGGAATTCATGCGCTATCATGGAAGAATGCATAAGAGATACAGAAAACCTTTGACAATTTCTGAACTGTGCATGTGCCTAGACTGAACAGATTCAGGAAATGCATGGGGCACCAGAACAAGATTAATTTATTTCTTTGAAGATGATGAGTTCCAGCACAGGGTGGCAGGAAATTGATTAGAATCAGTTGATAGGCACACCCCAGTGTTTATATTAAATTAAAAAATGGGTAATTATAAGATTAAAAGATGCTTTCTATTAACTATAGGAATGGGTACTGTCTGTCTGTCTGTCTCTCTCTATTTTCAACAAAGCAAAATAAAGATTTTTAGATCCTATTTCCTCATGCATATTGTTCAGGAAACACCATTAGATTAATTGGCATTAAAAATTTATGTACAACATTTATGTGATTTATGTGACTGAAACATTTCAATATCAGTCAATCATTAATTGAATAGTAACAAAAGGGTCATGCTTTTCTATAGGTTGCCCCACTGTGCCTACAGACCCTTGAGTTTACTGGGTCTAAAGCACCTTTTTTTTTCAGGGAAACTGGAGCCTATGGAAAAGTCTGCCTTCTGCCATGATGAGCTGTAGAAGGCTGTGAGAGCGCTTGTCAAATAACACCACCATTATTAATTCAAACATGATGAAAATGTTCATTTTAACTATAATCATGCAATTCATCAAAATACTACTAGAGCATATCATTCTGTGTTGTGACACTGACATAGCACCTTATTCTACCTAGTACAAACGCAGGAAATGTATTGGGAGATGCTTATCTACAGAAAAGTAATTTGTTCAGGGAGTTCGCAAAATGTAGCCAAGTATTACAAGCTAGAAAATACACCATTTTTCTTATAGTTTCGTTCTCCAGTAACTGAATGGCTATTTGAAGTCTGTTTCATTTTCTTCTTTTTTTCAGAAAAACCTCAAAATGCTGTAATAGTCAACTTTTTTAACCATAACACTGACTCAAAATGTAAAAGAAATTAAGCTATAATAATCTCATATTCAGTGCAAAATAGTGCTAGGGAGACTTGCTTTTTCCCAAGGCTAAGGCTTTTTGCAGAGATCAAAATTTTTGTTGTGTTGCTAGTCCTTATTTTCAATTTCCACTGACATTAACTGGAGCACTATGTTGCCATGTTTTGAGCAAAGAAAAAAATTGTGAACAAAATGGCATGTGAAAGACATTCTGCCCTTTCATTGTAAGGTTCCATTATCCATTGATTAATTTAATTGTTTTGGAAAATGAACTGTAGCATGCAGAATTCTACAGTCTTCAACATTTACCCTCTTAGTCAATAAAGGTATCTGCTTTACATCACTTCCATTTTTTATTATCCCATGTTTGTGGCCAATTTGCAATATTTTCTGCCCAATAGTGCTGCACAATGATTAATCTTTTCCAAGCTTATTTTCCAACATGGTGCAACTGACTGTTTGGGTCCATTGTGTTAGGGGGCATTAGTGAGACATAAGATTGCCTTGCAAATTTGTAGGTCTCTCCACATGAGAGTTAATGTGTGACTTGATCTACATTTTTGAATATTCTGGTGCCTGTTCCTTTCCATGCTCTATTCTGTTTCTGGATTCATGATGCCTAATTTGACTTACTGGTCTGTTTTCTGCTACTGCTAATCATTTCTATGTTGCCAGACTAATTTAATTGGCTTTTATGAGGAGGTGAGCAGGGACCTCTACGTGCATGGTAGTGGATGTAATCTACTTGGACTTTTCCAAAGCTTTTGATACACTGCCACACATAAGGTTAATGGTTAAATTAAGGATCATTGGCCTGGCACATAGTATTTGTACTTGGGTTAAGAACTAACTGAAGGATAGATTACAGAGAGTGGTTGAAAATGGCACATGTTGGTCCTTGGTCCTTAGCTGACACTTTGCAATCTGACTAAATTGGAAAACTGAGCCGCAAACTGGAAATGAGGTTCAAGGACCTACCTTCCTCCATTGCCCATTTCATTTGAAGCATGTTTACTTACATTGGAGATAAATATCTGGAGAAATTTCTGGAGATGTTGCCATAGCAACCAATCAGATATTTGTATATTATTTGATATTATTGTATTTTGTTTTCTAAATTGTGGGTGGCTGTTTAAATCCAGTTGATGATTAGTTGCCATGGGCAACATCTCCAGATATTTATCTCCAATGTTAGTAAACTTGACCCATAGGTGGCTTTTTAAAATTGTTTTATTGAGAAATAAAATTGTATATGGGATTTCAATGAGGAGCTGAGAACTCAATTTATTTTGTAAAAAATCCAACTTCAATGTTAAAGTATGCAACCTCTTGGCGAGTATTAATGATACAAAATTTTGTATCACAGAACCCTGAAATTGAGTCCTAGAGACCAATACATGAACCTCAAAGTTGGAAAATGGTCAGCGTTTGACATTATTGCCATTTTTCCAACTTTTAATATTTTTATAACTTCAGCTTTGAAACATTTTACTCTGTTATGACTTTGATCCACTGCTAACAATTTTCCCACTTTATAAGAAGCTTTGAACTTCTTTCTAAAAAATGTTGATGATATTTTCTTGCCAACTCAGTTTGGAGAATTCCATTGTTTTCTATGGAAGAATGAAGACCTTATGTTTGGCTAAGCAGAGAAAATTAGCCATGGATATTTTACCACCTAAAGATAATCTGGGCAAAGTTAAAATGTAATTTTAAAATATGGAATTTTAGTAACATGGAACTATGTCAGTGATATATGACACCTTGCTCAGAAACTTGTATGTAGTAAATAACACTGCTTTGACATATAATTGATGGAGTCCCAACCTTACAATAAAAAAAAGGAAAGGAAGTATTGTGTAAACATGCTCTTAAAGGGCAAGGAAAGTCTAAAATAGAATAAGGCTAGAAATGCTGTATTTTGTATACTAAACATAAACATGAACTTACTGCACCACAAGCCTAATCAAACAAATTATTTATGCTTTCAAAGTTGGCCACAGGGGGCGGTCATCTTGTAACTTTGTTAAAAATATGTGCCTGCCTCTGGCCCTGCACATGCTCAGTGTGGTCTGCGCTGCTTAGGGATCGTCATAAATGACCAAAAAACAAAGCTGCTTGAGTTCTGCATGGCTGGTAAGTAAGGCAAGGGATCCCTGTGCTGTTCAAAAATATGATTGTTTCCCTGTCAGAAGTTAGGGACCGTCTGACAATTCCTATTTTTTCCTAATTTCACAGTCAGGTTTCTTATAAAAACGGTACACATTTTTTAATTAAAGTATAATGGAGATAGATTACTTTCTCATTAAAGAAAGTAAAAATGGGATTTTAATTCTTTGCCTTTCCTTGCCCTTTAAATATTCTGTTGATTATGAGTACATGCACAACTGAGAGATTGGTGAAGGTGTTTTGTAAGGGTTATCATTACTTTATTCTTCACCTAAAAATACAAATGTTCTGCTTAATCACCTTGAACCAAGTAAAAACCACAGAGCTGCACTAAACTGTCCCATGGACCTTTATAAGTAGTGCTGTCTGCCATATCATTATAATATTGCTTGAAAACTGAGTAGAATTTCAATAAAAACATTTCAGCAAGATAAGTCTTTCCAAACACTGTTGTTCAAACTGGATAAAACTTCAAGGATGCTCCGACATAATGCATAAAGGTTCTCCAGTGAAAATTACACAAAGCCTTTGTGCATCTTGCACACCACACCAGTCTTTGTTCCTGTGAACAAGTTAGGTTCAAAGTATAAAAAAAGGCAAATCATATTTTTTGTGCATTTGAGCCCTACACTGCATTTTAATTAACTGTTCAAAGCCTTTGAACTCCAAATTGGAGCCTTCAAGTCTTCTTACTTGCACACAATTTAGACTATCCTGTATCACTATTGGGCACAGGCTGCAACTCAGCCAGATATCTACCACCTGCCTTAGGGCAATCTGGCTTCAGGTGCAAAATGAAGCCAGATACAAACACAAGTACTTTGTGATTGGGCCCTTGTGCCTCACAATGCTCTAGCACTTGAGTCAAGGTTATATTAAAGTAACCCTAATGTATTTTAAACAATAAAAGAATGAACTACACCAGTAGCATAACTACCCTCTGACAGGCACCTTGCAAAAAAAAAACTCTACCCGCCAACCCACCACATCTGCCAAGACCTGGCCTTGGTCCCAACACTCCCCCTGCTTGCATGCATGTAAGGTCTTTGGAAGACAGCAAGTGACACTGATCCCCTGGCCCCATGTAGTCACAGGATCTTCTATATGGTAGATATGCCACTATACTAGACTATATTTGTTCTTTAGTGTGATGTCAGAGAAGCATAGTTACATATTTCTGTTTAAGGAACAATGACAGACAAAGGATTGGTAGAAATATTCTCAAATCCTCTTGGATATGTTTACTGGAAGGTTAACTTCATTTGTGCTCTGGTTAATCACATAAGGTTTTTTACTTTCAAGTTAAGAAATATTCATGGTGCTCCCATACGCCAAGAGATATCGAAGACAAGTCTGATTAAATAGATTTATCATTTCTGTCAAATTTGATTTCAAAAGGAAGATTATAATGGTAAAAAAATAATCAATATGTAAGTCATCTGCAATACACATTCTGAGAAGTGTGACTTTATCAGTTTTCAAATAGTGATACGCTGCACAGTCACGGAAGTTAGTCGCAAGTAATTGCTTGAAGTGAGGAAACCTGAAAACCTTTAAATCAAACTAAGCAGTGTTTTATTAAAGTGCCGAGTAAATCAATCTAAATCCAGGGATAATAAAGCTCTAATCAGGTGGTCTCAAAAATAATAGGTTGTCATTCATGAAGAAAACTAAGCAATCATGGAATGATTTCTTTAATTAGGTCATGTAAAAAGGAAGAACAATGTTCAGAGTGGCAAGGCATTCATCATCAGCAAAGTAGGAAATTATTTTGATTACCAGGAAAAGGAAATTCAGTGTTCGCTTTTGACTGGACTGAAAATGAAAGCTTTTTGCTTTTGTGTGACACCTATTTCTGTTGACTGGCTGACAAGTATGAGGCTAAAGTATACAAATGATTTAATTTATTTTCATAGACCCTATAATCTGCTTTGTGTCCCTTCCACACAGTGCAGTGCTGAAAGATTACACTTCATGCCTTTCCTGTTGTCGTTCACCTCCGTAAAGCCTGTATCTGGGAAATCATTTTACGTACTTTTGGAAAACTAATACTCAGAATATCTGGTTCATTTGAAATATGTAATAAAAAGTCCTTAAGCTCAATAGATGCATTTAGGCATATACAGTAACTCAGGTAATTGAAAATAATAATAATAATAATAATAAACAGTTACACCAATATAGTATTTATAGACAATAGAATAAGTAAGAACGGTGAATACATTTATAAATTTATTATGGCATTTGATTTCTAATAAAACCTATTAAAAAAACCTATACTTTTTAATTAAAAAAATATATATATAAAAGCTCTGCCTTAACATTACTCTACTTAATGTATGGGCATGGGGGTTGTTGTAATTTATCAGCACATCAGGAGATAATGTAGGATAAAGGTATGAAGAAACTCAAAGAACAACCATTTCTTCCCCCTAATTATTTTTAATGATGCATGGTCTTATTGACATCAGTTGCCTTTGTATTTAAACACAATTGTTTACCATTTTTTTTAAACACAGAGGTTACTTTGATAAAATATATATCGGGTTTTCACTCCATAATTAAAGTTATTTTTATTTGGTTCCATTTATATGCAGTTTATACTTTTAAAAAATCCAAGGGCATAAGTGCTGGCTATATAGTGAATGGCTTTTTTTCTATTAAAATTATTTGGTAAAACAAAAGAAATTGTTTACATTTGCATGCCAATTATTTCTGTAAAATTCCTTTGAAGCAGAAGTTCACATTTTTATCATAGTTTGCTGTTCAGATTTCTCTTATTTGTGGTCTAAACTTAGCCCCTTGTCTATTTTAGTGTTTAAATCCATGCTCATAACATGGGTCAGAAATCTCTGCAAATTAAAAAAAAGTCTTGTAATGCTTTCCCTAAAATAATGTTGCCAACATATATTATAGTTATGTAATACAATATATACATGTACACATATGTTTTTGAAAAACTTAATAGGAATTATTTTGTAAAATGTGATTATTCAACTTAAATAATGTATTATTTTCTGCATTAAACCCTGACAATCACCTATTTTTACTAACACACTCATTTTGTGGTTGAAAGTTACCTTTCCCCTGTCACTGGCCATGAAGAACCAGCCTACAAATCAAGTGTCATCGGGTCTGATCTACCTTGTTTCAGGTTGTTTCCTCTTGGTTTTAATATTTCTGGTAAAAGACCTGTGAAAATTAAATACAGACCTCATCTTTGCTTCAGCAGCTTGGCTCTCCATCTTGTGATACAACAGCAATAAATCAATTTCAATTTTAATCTATTGTTATTGATGAATGAATACAATTATTTGTCATCTAATATGCTGAAAATGATGATCAGTGAAATAGATTAACTATTATTTTTTTCCTTTTCCATTCCAAGAACTGCATTGATGAATCATCTCCTGAAGGTGTTCCTGCAGTTTTTAATGCACTTTTCAACAGTGACAGCTCATTCTTATTCTTTCTTATTTTTTTCACATTATCTCACAGAAGTCAACTTGCAACAACACAGAAAGAGTCATAACTCATGTTTGTTTCTGTTTTTGTCAGTGACTTTAATTAATTTTTCTTACTGTTGAAATATTCCTTACTTGACCAAAATCACAATTGTTTCAAAACTGTTAATAGATAGTTGCTTAGTGAGGTGAAAAAGAAAATTGACACATTAAAATGTCCCATTCTTCTGATTCAAAAATTTGAGCTTCTCTGCAGAAGTGAATCAAGGGAAAAACTGTATTGATCTCAATGTAAGGCTTGGGCGCTTCTAATTATAATGTGATAGCTTTTCAAATCAGAGAAAATTAACAATCAAGCTAGGAAAGTTGAAGAAATGAAAGATGATACATTGCTAAAGATTAATTGACCTATATGGAGTGTCATCAAGATCTTAATCAAAAATATCTTCTGCTTTATTTATTTTGTATTTTAACATTCAAATGACTGGTTAAAGGATAACCAAGAAAAAGGGTTATAAGAAAATTCAAGGTTGAGTATCCAAGCTAAATAAGATGTTCAGAAATGCTTATTGCATAAAATGCAGTCCTTGGGCTTCACATGATGAACAGTGTTTGCTTTTAACATAATTTTAAACTATCAAAACCTAAACATATGTCAAAACTATAATAAAATAGGATTTGCAAACTGTGAGGCCAACACTTTGAGTTTTATCTAAAAACTTGATGAAGGATGAGTAGGTCGTTTTTTTATAGTATACTTCTTGGCACTGCTAGCTATACTCTTTAAATGAGGAGTTTACTTTGTATTTCTTAGGTAGCTGGTTGCATTCCTTTAAAGCCCTTCATTTTATTACACCTACCTGTATCACTTATATTAACAGGACCTATAATCCAGAATGCTCGGGGCTGGGGTTTTCTAGATAATAGATTTTTCCATAATTTAAAAATCATGTAAACATTAAATAACCCAAATATGCTATTTTTCTTCCAATAAGGATTAATTATCTCAGTTTGTATCAAGTAAAAGTTACTGTTTTATTATTATAGAGAAAAAGGAAATCTAATTTTTAAACATTGGATTATTTGAATAAAATGGAGTCAAGGGAGGATGGCCTTTCCATAACTGAAAGTTTTTTGGATAATGGGTTTCTGGGTAATGGATGCCATACCTGTATTTTGTGTCTCCACATGTTCCTGTCTGCCCCCCCCTCCCAACTCCTCTAAGAGCAATAGCTTGGTCTCACCTTCTACTACCACTACTGTTTCTTACCTTAAATATTTCTGTTTTGTGCTCCTTTTAGACGTTTGAAATGACATCCCTAAATTCCTCCAAAAAAATCTTCCTTCAGTCTCTTCAAAAATAAACTCAAAGACTACTAACAATAACAACTGACCCAGGTCTGTCACCCACAATGTAGTGACACCCTCTATAAACTGCAGTACTTAATATCCTTCTATTTTAGTTTGTAAGAGACTCACCCACTTAGACTGTAAGATCTAAGGGCCAGGTAACACCTTCCACTTGTCTCTTTAAGACTACCACTTAATATTTAATGTAACTGTTATTTGTATTTATTTGTGATTATCATTTTATTGATCATTGTTTATTCCACCAAATTATTGTTCTGAAGAACAAAACGATACACATACCCTATGTTCTATTAGTCTTAAGTTGTCCATAGATACCCAGATACATTTGGACAGTTTAGTCAGTTTTGACCATGCAGTCCAGCCATCTTGCCATTTATGCCAGGTCAGTAGGTCATTACAACCAATTATGCTGTGATCCTATTGGCTCACACAACTGGACACTTGTAATGTAATCAGAGTGTAATCATGGTGCATCAGCAGATGAGGATGTGAGGAGAAGTTACAGCTGCAGTTTTGCTCATCCAGGCTATTGACCTGACAGGCAAATGAATGTAATGTTAGGGGGCATATTTATGCAAAACAAAATTTGTAGTAAAAATTATTTAAATGAATTGTTTAACAACAAAAACTGGGTAAATAGATAGGCTGTACAAAATAAAAAAAGTTTCTAATATAGTTAGTCAGCCAAAAATATAATGTATAAAGACAGGTGTAACTGGATGTGTAAAATAATAACCAGAACTCTACTTCCTGCTTTTCAGCTCTCTTGGGGGCAGATTCACTAAGATCCGAAAATTCGCCAGCGTAGGCTTCGCTAGCATTCGCCACACTTCGTTAGGCGAATTTTCGCCAGCGATACGCAAATCCACTAAAGTGCAAATTTACGCTCAGGTCGGCGAATGGTAGCGTAGTTGCGCTAGTTTTACTTCACTAGGCAGAACGCTGTTATGCTAGCTAAGCCTAATTTGCATACGGCGGGAACTTTATCTTATAGTAGAAGTATATGTTACAGCCACGACATTCCACTACACAAGGAAACCTTTAATAAATTATATAATGTTGTCCTATTGCCCTACATGTGCCCCCTGTATAGTTGAGTTGCCATATGTTAGGAAATGTAGGGGGGAAGAAGGGTAACCCCCCAAAAAAATTATCGATCTTTTTCAGTCTATCACCCTCCTATGCTAAAATACGCTAGGGTTTTTTGGGACTTAGAAAAAATTTGACCTTTTTTTCAACCTCCTATCTATTGTATTGAACTTCGCCTGGTCTGACCAGGCGAAGTTACGTCTAGCGTAAGTGCTAACGTTTAGGAAAATGTTCATCTTAGTGAATTTGCGAAGTTACGATCCTTCGTCAGTGCACAACTTCGCCTGGTGTAAGGGTGCGAAGTTGCGCAAGTCTATATACTTCACTAGCGAAAATTCGCCAGAGTCCGTGTTAGTGAATTTGCGAAGTTGCGAAATGACGTCACGCTGGCGAATTAGCGCTAGTGTTAGACGCTTCGCGCTTTAGTGAGTCTGCCCCTTGGTTTCCATTGAGTGGTTACCAGGTAGTGACCAATCAATGACCTAGAGGGGGTGCCACATTGGTCATAATTGTTGCTTTTGAATCTGAGTTGAATGCTCACTGAACAGTTATGTCCCATGTGACCCCCCTTCAAGTCACTGGCTGACTCAGAGTTAGAGAGCTAAAAAGCAGGAAGTTGTGTTCTGGCTATTATGTTACACATCCAGTCACTCCAGCCTTTATACATTACATTTTACTAACTATATTAGAAACATTTTTTATTTTGCACAGCCTATCTATTTTACACTGAACTGTTTCTTTAAAAAGCTGTGTAAAATATTGCATGGTGTCATTATTTTACATTGCTTCTATTGGAAGTCACTCTAAGAAAAAACACATAAAAATGTTATGCTTTTTTTACGCCATCTATAACATGGTGAAGCCTGGCAATGTGAGGTGAATCATCCCACTGCTTTTTTACATAGCATAATAAATGTGAACCTAGAAGTTTGGCCAGGGCAGGAACTAGGGGTAGGTAGAAGTGGAAGCTAGGGTGACAGTAGGGCGCTGGGCAGCTACCTCTAAAACTGTCTTCTGCCTAGTCCGCTCCTCTCAGTCTTACTTTTACCCTCTTCACACTTCCCCACTTTTGTTGCTCTCCCTCCCTCCTCTCCATTGCTGTCCCCTCTTTCCATCACTCACCCCCTCCCTCCCTCCCCATCTATATTTGGGGGCAGGGTTTGTCAGTTGTTTGTCAGTTGCCTAGGGTGCCCGGGAGGCCTGGTCCGGCCCTGAGTTTGGTCAAACCTACACCAAATTTGAATATACCAATTGATAAGCTGCACTCCTAGCTCAAGTGCATAAATAATCAAGATGGCTGCATCTGTAAAAGATTTAAATGAGAACTAATTCACATATTTAAAAAAAGGCACTGCAATTGAATTCATTTAAAATGCATAGTACACAAAAGGAATTAATTGTAAAGTAAAGCTTTCAACTGTCTTCATCAATATAAATGAAACAGAGTCCGTTATTTGCCCTTCTTTACTTTATAGATAGAGAGGCTCTTGTTCAGTCTGAATATTCATCTGTTCAATGTAGTACAATAAGTTTTGGTACACCCGTGATCTATTTCATTTGTCACATTGCACCATATAAATCGACTTAATGTTAACAGCAGTCTTCTCAAGTAATCAGTTCTACATGGCAAACCTAAAAATTGCCGAAATGTTGTTTACTGCTCATTTATAACAAGTGATAAAAGGCATGATGAGTCAGATCGCACTGGGTTAATTTACTTTATGATCTGTATTTAATATGTGCCACAATAATTCATAATCATTTGACTTGATATTTGTCCTGACTAAACAACTTAATGCGACTTACGCAGGAGTCATGTCTGGCTAAACTCAATTAAATGAATCCTTGTCAGATGTTATTTTTTTTTTTTGTGAAAATCTTATTTATATGATTATTAGGTAGAACACCGGTGAGTGGCATTGTAGCAATTCAATGTGTATTTGAAAGTATAGTGGCTACTGTCAGTGACTACCACCATCTAGTGTAAGAACTGCAAAACAGCTAATATATTGAGTAGGGAAATATCTTTGAACATCTGACAACAGCTGGAGGCTCTCAGATGGGGACCTTAGAAATCTTTGGCCCTGCTCTTTAATGGGAAAAAGATCATATCAAGCATTGTCATTCCTAATAATATCCTGAGCTATTCACTCAAAATAGAGAAACTGCTATACAAAATACAGTATTTGACTCACTACATCCAATCATACTAGTCTATTTTATTAGAGGATACATTTATCCCTTACATGAGTAATATAAATATAACCAGTCTGTGAACTTTATGTGGTCATGAACCCTCTGTGACTTCTGATATCCTTAGAATTTACAGGTGAGGGTACATTTTGAGTGAATAGCTCAGCAAACTGGCACCCTAGCAGTTAAAATTCAGCAGCAAACTGGCAGTGCTCATAATCCTGTGCTTATGGTCCTATCAGTCCTGATTAATAATTTCACTTTGCAGAAAACAAATGTAACACCAAACAATTTGCATTTTGCAAAACTCATTCTATTTTTTTTTTTTACTATATATTAGAGTCCATGGGGAATGGGTAAAACACTGATAAATATTTCACTGATCCCTAGTCCTGATTAACTTAAATTATTTACAACAAGGTATCAAGCTGAAATCTGTAGATGTAAATGTTGTTCACATTTGAGTTAACTTTTGGGGGCAGATTTACTAAATTAACATGAAGGATTCAAAGTCCGATAGAATTTTCAAAAAGTTTTGAATTTGAATTTTTTATTATTTTTGAATACAAATTCAACCAGTGAATTTTGAAAATTCGATCAAAGCAAATGATTCGAATGATTAGAATAAAAATCTATTTGAATATTCGACTATTCGACAGTCGAAGTACCTCCCCTTTAAATTTGTATTCGACTGCCTAGTTCACGAGATCAATGGTACCGAATTGGGATTCCAAGTTTGATTGAATAAAAAAATTCTATTAAATGGTAAAATCATTCAAATCGATCGATTCGAACGATTTAATCGATCGATTGAATTTTTACTATTCCATCATTTGACCAATCGAATAGCGGTAAAAATCTTCCGAATTCGTATTCAAATTTGGACAATTTTTATTCCCTAACTATTCACATTAGTAAATCTGAGACATATTCTGAGACAATTTGCAATTGGTTTTGATTTTTTATTATTTAAGGTTTTTGAGTATACTCTTCTATCTGCATTATGAACAATCTGGCAGCTAGAGTCCAAATTACTCTAGCAACCATTCATTGATTCGAATAACTTTATTTTTGAATAAAATGAGAAATGAAAAGTAACAATAACAATAGCCTTACAGAGCATTTGTTTTTTAGATGGGGTCAGCAACGCCCATTTGAAAGCTGGAAAGTATCAGAAGAAAAAGGCAAATAATTATAAAACTATAAAAAATAAATAATGAAAACCAAAAGAAGTGTTGCTTAGAACTGGCCTTTCTATTACATACTAAAAGTTTACTTAAAGGTGAACCACCCCTTTAAGATTGGGTTAAGTAGGATAACTTATATACTGCATTGCTTTAAACCCTTTTCATCTCTACTCTTTAAAATTAATTTCAAGAATTGTGAAGATGTTTCTATATGAATTTTCTCTAAAGAAATCAGAAGACTGCATATTCACTTGAAATATCAGTTCTTTTCTGTGCATATGTATGTGAAAGTAAAGTGTAGCTCGGGTAAGTAAAAATAACCATCCAACCATTTATTGATTTTTCCTAGAGTGACATTTGTTTTGCACCTAATTATTTGAAATGCATGGGTAAAAAAAAGTAATGCATTCTGTGAGTCACAGTGATTTGGTTGAATGGCTGAAAATTTCCACTTGATAAAGTTCAATTCACTTCTGTGCCGCAATTAACTGTGCTAATTAGGGCACAAAATCAGTACAAGGCAAATATTTGTCTTATTTTTTTATTTTAATTCTGTGGGAAAAAGTGTGACTTCTGCCAATTAGTAAGATCAGTCTTTAGTACTTATAAATTCATAAGTAAATATATCTTCTATGTCATGACAAATCTTAAAAGTACAGTCCCTTCAATACAACAACCCTTCTGCAAAGATACAATTTATGTACCTAAATATTACAACAGTTTTGAAATCAACATCAAATTCTGTATAATAAAGAAAATTTGATTTAGTCCCACTCATGGCTCATTGCCACTCAGCATAACCAGATCATCCCAGTATATTAAAAACATTTAGAAAGAAATAATGCTCTTATATGACAGACATTGTTTACTAATCAAGCAATCTTTAGGGATAAAATGCCTCTAGATTTTCATTATGCAAATTACAAATATTGTAAGGGAATACATGAAAAATATTGTGATCTCAGAGAATGTCAAGTGTTTTCAATGAATGCTTGTATTTCATGTTTATATACTCTTAAAGCAGAAGGGTATGACAGTATAGGAAAGACACCAAGGGACTATTGAACTGCCAAGGTGTCTAGAGATTCCAGTAGGGTTCCTGAATGTTGCACAGTTTAATTACTCAAGGTGGGATAATACATCACACATTGCCATGATTTGCTGTGTAAAAAATGGTGCAAAAAACACTGTAAAGAATATTAACATGTTTTTTCTTATGTGACTTCCACTGGAAGCAATGTATCATATCTGGCATTTGCATGGTGTAAAATTACACACACATTCTTTTTACACTGTTTTTTCATCTAATTAAATTTTACTTAGCATAATAAATATGCCCCTTGGTCTTCCGAGTCCAGTTTATAAAGTCCTCAGTAAAATCAGTCCTATCTTTCACCAAGGCCAGAGACCAGGCATCAGGTAGCCACCACAGGCTGACACATGGACACTATAATCCAGGCAATATTTTAATGTACTTTAGGTAAGGGCAAATTTTTGGGACTGGTACCCATTTGTTGTAAGATTTGAATATGTACATGTTTTTGTTTTGCTGAAAAAATAAACGAAAACAATTCCATTAATTCCAAATACATTTTACAAAAATGTCACCATTGTCCAAATTTTTCGGTGAAGTAAAATGGGCCAGTTTTCTTATCACAAGTTAACTGACTAGGAAAAGAGCACTGGGAATACCACCATACTACTTGCTTCAAATAGCTTCTTAAGTTACTTCCTCTAAGACTTAATAAATTAATGTAAAAGGAACATCCCTTGGAAGTGAGTGTCCCATGTTAGTGGCCTTCTTTCTGTTTTCAGAAGGCTTTATATTGCATATCTTGCATGTTAAGGGCTTTTGGGCTCCTTTTAACCTGCCCCACCCTAACCAGGCTAGGTTCTCTGCCTGGCCTTAAAGAGAAAGAGGAGGATGTAATCTACTGTACATACAGCAATGGTGTTTCTCTGGGGTATTGATAATGTTGGAGATAAAGCTGGCCCATCAGATGATGCAGCCTCTAAAATGGATAATTTTCTCACAAATTAGCATAAAAGGCTGGTCTGAATTCAGTCTTTAGCATTGCCCTAAGAGAGCAGATATGGTTCCAAAGTCTGGGCCCATTGAAATGTAAATTTGGGATAAGAACCTAGTGATGGCTACATATCCTAAGAAGAGATTTTGTAGCAATACTCTTGTGCACACAAGATGGTCAAGGCTGCAAATAAGAAGCCAAATATGTTCTGGGTTTTGGAATAGAGAATGTTATGGTAGGAGACCTCTAATTATTTCAGTACAACTGAGCATTTATCCTATGTAGATTTGTTTCTATTTATGTTTGTGGTTGCTCATTGTAATTTTGTGCATTGAAGAAAATATGGCATCCGCTCATGTATAAAAGAGAAAGAAAAAAGGTATGTGCTCTTAAACTATGAAAGGAAAATAGAAAAATAATATTTCCCCTTTGGATTCACCCCAGTTGACACTGATGATCTGCAGATAATCTGTTTAAGCAAATTACATTAAGAATATACTAATACAAATCTGCACTCTCAGATATGGGCATTATAAGAACTGTTATCAAAGAAAAGAGCATTTAAATCCAATAGAACCTAATCTGGAAGTAAAATTAATTCCAGCTTCAAGTTACTGGTACATAAGATATAATCAAAGTAGCTGCGGGAATCTTTATAATCTCACTTTATGCTGCCAGCTTGTTAATCAAGCACTTTCCAGTGTCATTTAGATGTCAGCAGTTTAATAGTAATAATCTGCATCTACCTACACTTCTCCAACAATAGCTGCAAAAATAATTTTACCAGCTCAATCAGATCTGCTTGAATCCTGTAGCTTTTTCTACTTGTAACACCCCTTGAAGAAAATAAAACTCCAGTAATCTTCATATTAATGAGAGAATGGGGTTTTGCTTCTCCAGAGAGTTTGAAATGTATGTGTGTCACTCATTCAACAATATATTGAGATGGGTGAATGTTAATCAGTGTCAATATATTATGTACAATGGCATTGAGAATGATGAAAGGTTTAACAAATTGCCAATCTTGCCACAGAACACTCTAGTTCACAATATTCTGCCTTGCAAAAATGCATCCTTCTGAAAGATTGCCATGTTCAACACTGAAGTGCAGTTCTGTAGGAGCTTAAAAAAATTGACTTTTTTCAGTGGGTTTTGAGAAAGATACCATTGTGTTTAGAAAGCTAGAATATTTATGAAAAAACTTTAAACTTTACATTAGAAAAGCTCCATTTGATCACCAAAAAATTCCATTAATTTTTCACAAATTCATTTAAAAAACCTTAAAAGGTCCATAGAAGCTCAGTAGGTGTTAGGCACTGAATTAAAATAATTTTGTTAAAAGTCAAGATCAGGTTTTTCCTGGGATTTCTGAAATCTTAGGGAAAAATATTAATTCCAGTTTTAATAAAATAGTACAATGGGTAATAAACTCATTACTGATATTGAAATAGAAACTACAGTCAATGTACCTGTAACTTTATTTCAAACCCATTTTTTAATATAGGATATACATCACACATGCTAAGTGAAAGGGTACTGGGAATTACCTCTCATTGCAGTGCCGACACCTAATGGTATCCAGGAATACACCTGCAGATTGCTCCATTTGGAAAAAAATAAAACACACCAAATGCTGTATAACAAATATAACTTTATAGAAGAGCAGAAAAATTCAAAGTAAATATGCAGTTACATATTGCTGACCCACTACCCTGGGTAGATTTGCAGTCCAATCCTGGCACCTTCTTGCCAGGCAAAGTCCCACACTCCAAGAGCACAGCTTAGAAGGAACAGTGACTATCATGTATAAGAATAGTGTAATGTATATGGATACAATAGGAAAACATTGCTCAAACTCACTGTTTTTTAGAGGATTCTACAGGCATAGTCCAGAAGTAAAGATGCAGGTGTCCCTTGGAGTCCCACCCTGTGTAGCATAAACAGTATCATTTAAAAGTTTATATCTTTAATCATCAAACATTAAAATACATGCATGGCATTATGGTCCTGACATATATGATTAGTGATGGGCGAATTCGCGGTGAATTCCCGAGATTCGCGATACGCCAGTGAAAATTCGCCTGGCAAAAATTTGCTAAAAAATGAGTTGCGCGTCGTTTTTGATGCGACGCAGCGAAAACGACGTGGCGCTTGGCAAAAACGACGCGGCAAAAACGACGCTGTGCGCGACGAAAACGACGCGATGCGTCAAAAACGTGTCGCAACTCGTTTCGCAAATTTTTTCACCAATTCGCGAATTTCGCTGGAAATTCGCTAATTTTTCGGTAAAGCGAAACTGGGTAGATTTGCGCATCACTATATATGATATGATGAAGGGCGGAAGCACCAGAAAAATGTCAGGCCCATAATGCCATGCATGTATTTTAATGTTTGATGAATAAAGATACAAACTTTCAAATAATCCGATGTGTGGTCCTCCGAATTCCTCTCTTCTATTATATAAAAGAACAAAACAATTTCAGTCCACTGAATTTTTTTTATAACACCTTCGATGTGCTATTGACATGTCTTAAGTTCACATATTCACAAAACAGAATGAAATAATTCCTGTACCTTGGTTTTCTTACTTTAAACTCGCAATTAGCCAAATCCACACTACTAGTGATGGGCGAATCTCCCGAGATTTTTGCTGGCGTTTCGCGAATTTATTCGCCAGCGGTGAATCGCGTGAATTCGCCCCTGGCGAATAAATTCGCCCATCACTACACACTACTATGTTTAGATCACTACTTTATGCAGGGTATATACTAAAACGCACTATGATTGAAAACAGAACCAAACCAAACCGAAAAATCAATGCGAGAAAATGGCTACTCATATAGGGTGTTTTATTTTTTGGAACTGATCCCAAAAACTCAACAAAAACCTGCGCAAAGAGTAAAAACATTATATTGCACTATTTTTATATATCTGAACTACATCACAATTTTTATTGTTTGTTTGTAGAAAGTTTTCATTATATTTTTCCATCTTTGAATAGTTTCATTTGTTCAAATAGCAAATAATTTCTGTGCCACTTTGTTTTAAATTGTGTATTAAAAATGTATGAGTATTGTAGCAAATTATCAATGATAAACTAATGTGAGTTGACTGGTTTTATTTGAAGAGTTTAATTAAACACTGCAGCTGTTTGTCTAGGTGTTGATTAAAATCTATGTAAATTACATTTATTAGAATACCAATACTTATGTAAATGTCACTTGCCTTGATGTTTTATGTTGTAATTATTAAAATCTAGCCAGGAGCTTGTCATTTTCATAATTTTGTTGGATTGCCAGTATTTACAAGAATTTAAATTTTTCAGAATTGATTTAGGTTCTAAACAGTGAGTATGAATTAGGTAATGGAGATCAACTCAGCACAGGAATTAACTTCTTGACTTTACACAGCTGAGTAATGTATACTAGGGAACAATTGTTTTCTACAGTGTCTGCAATATTTACAGTATTAGGAACCATACGCCAGTAGTTAACATTTTTACTCTCAACTACATTGTTTTGCCCATCATGAAGCTTTTTCTATAGGTCAGGTTTTTTAAGCTCCTTTTTACAGTTCCAAAATGTGTTCATAACAATAGAAACATTGGCTAAACTCTGCTATATTCTGAGGAAGCAAGTGAACACTCACCCTAACTGTCAGTCTACTGTAACTCTACTCATCACATAACAAGGTTTTAGATACATAGAAAGATAGATGGTACAGTCATCCTGCTATAGTTCCAGGGCTATCTAGGGCAGCAAATAATTTCTTGTCCCATAGTTCATACAAAGTGGCCTTTAGACTGCCCCATTAAGGTTTAAGATATTTAGAAACTTGGGTGTTATGGTAACTCTGTTATCCCTGAAGTGTTTTCCAGGTGAGTAGAGAAGCTTTCATCCCAAATTGTATTCAGACTCGCTCAATATATGTATAGTTTGGTGAACTACTCACCCAAGGTGTCCAGAGCAATAAGTCTGTGCAGCTCACACTGATTGTGTCAGATGGCATCATAAATATCATGTGCAGTTTAGAAAGTACAGCAGTGACTCTCAAATCTCATCCTAACTTACATAGTAACATAGCAAATTATGTTGAAAAAAGACACATACATCAACTTGTATTATGTGTTTTCTTCCATAACCCTGTTTTTCCACCCCTAAAGGAAAACTATACCCCCCGAACAATGTAGCTCTTTATAAAAAGATATTGCATAAAACAACTCATATGTAAAACCTTGCTTCATGCAATACACTTTTTAGTAGCATGTGCCATTGGGTAATCATAAATAGAAAATAGCCATTTTAAAAAATAAGGACAGCCTCCTGGGATCATAGGATTCAACGGTGCACACAAACATGCCAAACTATAAAGTTAGGTCACACAAGCCAATTAACACAGAGTTGTGTCTTTTGATTCCACACTTCTTTCTGTTACAGTTAGAGTTGAAATATTTCTGGTCAGGTGATCTCTGAGGCAGCACACAGACCATCACGAAATGGTGGTTTAAGTCAAGAGATGTAAAAGGGCAATATTTACTTAAATATGTATTCCAGTTTGGTAAGATTCTTAATATGTCACTTAATTTGATATAAGTGATAAGTGATAATCTGTTGCTCAAGTATTGCTTTTAGTATTGCTTAAAAATACATTTTAACATATGACTGTACAATTAGGGGCACATTTACTGAGGGTCGAATTTTGAGGGTTAAAAACCCTCAAATTCGACCCTCGAATTTTGGTCGAATCAAAACCCCTTGAATTAGAATTTCACATTTGAGGGGTTTTAACGAAATTCGATTTTTCGAACAATCGAATATTAAAAATTGCATCGATAGATAAAATCGTTCGAAACGATTGATTTTTCGAACGATCGAATATTAAAAATTGCATCAATAGATAAAATCGCTCGAATCGATTGATCTATTGAATTTTCTTTTATTTGATTTATGTATAGCAATTCTGTAGGTTTAACCTGCCAAATTTTTATGTCGAATTTTTCTTAAAGGGACAGTACTTCGAAAGTCGAATTCAAATTTTCGAATTTGACCAATTCAAATTTTTGAGTTTTGGGGTATTCGATAGTCGCCAAAAATGAATTTGGATTTTAAATTTTTTCATTTGAATTTGATTCAAATTTCACTTCAAATCAATTCGACCCTTAGTAAATGTGCCCCTGAATGTTACCTATAGTTCATGTTGATAATTTTTTGCTGAGAGTTTTGTTTTTGTATATAATTGTTAGTTGAAGTACCTAAGCCTGACTCTCTGACACTCTGACTTTGCCAACCTGACTGTCCCATCTCAGCATGTTAGTTACAGTTTCTAATGCTAACAGACTCCTGCTGCACAAATATGGCAGCCCCCTCATACAGGAACATAGGGCAACAGACAGGTAATATAAAAGCTTCATGCAAATAACTTATGGCAAAGTTAGAAGTAGCATTCAAAGCCAATATTATAACAGATGTAAAAAAGAGTTTAATTTCAGGTGTCAGTATCTCTTTAAAGTTATCTAATGTTTTAGCCAGTATGACCGATTTAGGGAGATAATTCCACATCTCGCTGTAAAAAAACATTTACAAATATTTAGACAGACACTCCTTTCTACTAATCAGAATGGGTGCCCATGTTTTAGCTGGAAGGACCCACTGGATAATAAAGCATTATTTATTTATACATAGTAATCATATCCCCCCTTAAGCACCTCTTCTCCAGTGTGAACAACCCAAACCAGTCTTTCCTCATAGCTAAGATTTTCCATACCTTTTACTAGCTTAGTGCTCTTCTCTGCACCCATTCAGTAATGTCCTGTTTGAGAACTGGAGACTACAACTGTATGGTATACTCTAGATGGGGCTTACCAGTGCTCTGTACAGTGGCAGTATAATCCCCTCCTCCTGTGACTCTATGCCCTATTAAAACAGCTCAATACCTTGTTTGCCCTTGATGTCTCTGACTGGCATTGTTTGCTACAGCCAGGTTTATTATATATACGTTCAAAAAACTTTATCTTTCAGGGACCAACTTTATCTTTCAGGGACCAACCCCTTCCTCAGATGCAACCCCCCCTGAGGAAGAGGTTGGTCCCCGAAAGCTTGTGCACTCAGTATTTCTGCTAATAAATGCACTGAAGGCATTACCCAAGAGTTTCAGAGTGCTCCTTCCTTAACGTCAATCAGAAAGGAAGTGGTCCAAATACCTTGTGAAATGGCTCATCAACAGGCTGCAATCCCCGTGTAATGGATGCCACAATTCCAAATCAAATTCAACAAACGCCCGGAGAGCTTGTAGTATGCTTTCAAATCATTCTTTGTGTTTTATTGCAAGAAACATGCACAACATGTTTCGGTGTATCCGCCTTCATCAGGTGCATATAATAAATAACATAGCAACACCATAATTTATACCCCCACCACACCAACAACATTCACAGGCTCCACAATACGTGGCCAAGTATATATACAACTGAGTACTGCCATCATGTGGCCTACTCACAGATTACACCCATCAATTGCAATATATTAGTATACATCCTGACTTGTTACATAGTATTCATTAGTATCAACAGAGTATCCACATTTAAATTGTATCCTACCGCCGAAGTGTTCAAACAGTACAGCCTCATTTTAGCAGTGCTCACTAGTATCAACTTGCAAAATATCCAAAGCTCTGTAAGAAAGGAGATCATATATTACAGAAAACATTTATATGATATAGCCTCATTCATTCCCAGTGGTTCCACAGTTTCCATTTTATGAATCCACCAACACTCCCTCTGAGCTAGGAGACGCTTCCTATCACCTCCCCTTTGCGGAAGATTTATTTCTTCCAAAACCATCCATCTGAGGGTTGCCACACTATGTTTTTTCAAATAAAAGTGTTTACCCACCGGAGTTTGTGTCTTACTTTTTTCTGGATCGTAAGTGTTAATTGAATATTTATGTTCCCTAATTCTTACTTTTACCTGTCTCGAGGTCTGTCCGATATACATCATCCCACACGGACACTTCAGGGCATATATCACATATTCTGAATTACATGTATAGTATCATTTAATAGGGATGTTGTAGCCCTTTCTTGGATGAGTGACATTATTACCTTTAATTACTGAACTACAACTCCCACATCCTAAACATGGAAATGTCCCATATTTTGGAGCAGCCAGAAATCGGGTTTTTGGGGTTACATCTCGTATCTCATTTTTTACCAGGCAATCTGCTAAATTTCTACCTCTTTTGTAAGAAAAAAGAGGGGGAAATTTACAATGTATGCCCACTTCCGGGTCCTTTTGTAGAATCGACCAGTGCTGCATGACTATCTTCTCAAGTTTTCTGCTCAATGGGCCAAATTCACTTACAAAAGGGATTTTATTATCCCCTTCCTTTTTATTGTTAGCGCCCTTAGTAAGTAGCACCTTCCTATCCAGCAATAATACATCGTCCCTTATAGCACACAGTGTATTATAGTCATATCCCTTCGCCAGGAACTTATCTAGTAGTTTATTTGTGCTCTCTAAATAGTTCTCATCCGTGGAATCTATGCGCCTGGCTCTAAGAAACTGTCCTTTCGGGATCCCCCTGATTGTATTTGGGGTATGGTAACTATCAACCCTTAAGGAATTGTTGCGTTCTGCGGGCTTAGAATACAGGTCTGTAACTATGTTGCCCTCTTGATTAGTGACCAGGACATCAATATAGTGGATACACTTGGCGCTATACTCAGCAGTGAACTTAATAGAATTATGCTGACTGTTAATATGTTCAATAAAAGCCTTCAGTTCTGACTCGCTTGACTTCCATATAATGAAAATATCGTCCACATACCTGTAGTAACAGTGTATGTGGTCTTTATACAGCTCATTGGTCAAAATCATTGTCTGTTCTAAGGCGCCCATAAAGATGTTGGCAAAGCTGGGTGCTAAATTACTACCCATGGAGGTACCTTGTACCTGCATGTAGTATTCTTCCCCAAAGCGGAAATAATTCAGTCTTAACACATGTGTCATCAATTCCATAAGGAAATATATCATATATCCTTCCTTAACCAAATATTATTATCTATAAGGACTGTAAAGTCCTTTTCCTTTATGGATTTGCTTAGTGTATTCCCATTTAGGGTATACATTGCTTGCATATTTTTACATCCCAGGTGCATGATGTTACGTTTATTAACAATTAATTTAATCTGCCACTTTGCTGCACCGATTGCCAGTTTGCCCAGATCCTGTTGCAAGGATGTCACAATCCTGGATGGAATGAATTGGCAATGGATAGTTTTGTTTCATCTGCAAAACACTGATAAATTCGTTACAAGTTATTAATGAAAAAGATTGATCCAATACAAAGCCTTGAGGGACCCCACTAAGAAACTTACTCCAGGGGGCAGATTTACTCAGGGTTGAATTCTAGGGTCAAAAAACCCTCAAATTCGATCATGGGAATAGATGGGAATACTGTGGGAATTTGTGAGTTCGAAAATTCTTCTCTCTTACTAAAATTCGCCGTGTGTGTCTCAAAAATCC
>CM044448.1:55526329-55571618 GCA_024363595.1 Xenopus borealis
AGCGAAACGCGCGTCGGCGAGATTCCTTTGATTTTTATAGAGAATATACCATTAACAACCAAATCCTGTAGACAGTTTTCTATCCATGTACAGATGACCTCATGAAGCCCAACAGACCTTAATTTAGAAAGCAGTCATTTGTGGGGCACTGTATATATGCCCAAATAGATCACGTCTACTACTACTGTAGTTATGAAATTAAAGGACAAACCAGTTTTAGATCACTAACTCTTTTCTCAATTCCTAGCTCTGGCGAAAATGTACCAGAAAATATTCAAAGCAACTATAACCTCCAAATTAAAAATAAATCCATTTTCTTATGTACATTGTTTTTAGGAGAAAATAAGTATTTTTTTATTATAGTATGTATTTAAGTAACCATTGAATTATTTTCCAAAAGCAAGCAAACACAGACATGTTTCTTAACCTCCTTTCAAAACACCAGAACTTTTTTTAGAAATACTAGATAGGATATGTAACTTTAAGAATCTGAAAATTTGGTGGCACTTTTATTAGCCATAAAAAAAGGCTCAACTTCAAAATCCCTGTGATACAGAAAAGGGTTCATTAGATTAGTGTGTTCAAAGTGAAGCCCCTCAACAGAGGCTTTATATTCTTCAAACAACACTCAGATTTTTGATAAACACATAAAAAGCATCCCCTTCATGAGTGTTCCAAAGAAATTGGGTACAAGAAAGTCTACAAACAAGAGGAAACATAAAACACTGAGGAGTGAGAGAGCTTGAGACCCTCGAACTCCATCATTAAAACAGGAATATTTACTGCAAGCAGAGCATTGAAGTAGAGTTGCTTAAGTTAACAGTTCAAAGATAACTTTAAATAAATGATTAAGAACAAAGAGAAAGTTGTTCTCTACAAATTTAACCACTTGAAAAGGAAAATTATTATCGTTATTTGTTAAAAATTATGGCATATACTGTACAAAAGGGTATTTATTTATAGTAATTTATATATAAAAGATGCCTTAAATGTATAATGTAATCTAAAGCAGGCACATACAAACATAGGTTACAGCAGATGTAAAGATTTCACTGAATAAAACATTCAGCAATGCTAGTACAAGTATGATTTAAAGGTGCCTATATTTCAATTAAAGTTACAGTGTGAGTCACCAAAAGGCTCACTGGCGTTACTGTACCAAAGCTGATTGGACAAAACAAGAAAAAGACCAATTACTGATGCGTGGTTCAACAGAAACTGGTATGACCAATAGTTTTATCAATAGAAGTCCAGGGTTGTTGGTAATACCTAGACTGTGTTAAAACAGCATATGGACCACCACGGGAAATACTGAGAAAGGTTTTCAATAAAAATGCAAGCTGCAAATTGCAAGTCAGTTTAGGTGCAGGTTGGTCATGGTCAGGTTGGGATCATCTTTTTCTGAACCTAATCTCAAAAGTTTTACCCCTATTGGCAAATGCATAGGGTCATTTGTTAGATCAGAAATGAAAGGCTGATATGTTTACCTCTTATGTGATCCTCTGACCCTGATAGAAGAGTGTAGGTTCCCCATCAGCATTTCTCCAATTGTTACAAATATTTGGCTGAATGTCCAGTGGACATCTTTAACTCCATCTGTAAATTCATTAAATGTGTAGCCAGTAGAAATAATGTTTTCTGGTCTTTGAGACCCGATGGAACAACTTTGAGGTCTAATGGTGGTTATGTTGCTGCAAATCAGTCAAACCATTAATAACATTTTGTAAAAGGTATCTAACAAAAAATAATCTGGGTAAACTTAGTTTTGTCCTCTTAGCATTTTTGCAATTTACATTTACTATTTTTGGTGGTTTCTGAGATACATTAGTAAATTTAGGCTGTTTTATTGAGTGTAAACTACATTAACTCTCTATGTTATTTTTACTTCCTGTATTCAGTTAACCTTTAGGTGGATGACAGTTGAGCCAAAAGCCTGGTATTAAAAGTTTTAAAATGCAAATATCTTAGAAACTACAAAAAAAATGTAAATTGCACGAATGTTCAGGGAAGATTCTTAAGTAAGTTTGCATCAATTAATTTGTTGTTCTTAGATCCCCTTTAATTCAAAGTAGAATGTTTATATGGAACAATTAAGTAGTGTAGGATACTGAGCATCCAGTGGTCCGCTTTACACTTTAGTTTTTTGGAAAGTATACAAAAGTTTAGTATATATGATGTATGTACCTGACATGGAAATCTGTCTCATAGAATACTTACAACAACAAAAGTTTAGATTTTAATCTGCATCAAAGAGTATAAGTATAGTCTAATTATTATTGTGATCCCTATGGTGAAGAATATTAAACTTGCTTTTTTATACCATACCAAGGGGCATCGTTCTTAAAATTTAATGGAGAATTAATGTTAATTTGTACAACATAGCATATTTTTAGTAATGCTACCTAATAAAATCTGTAGTTCAGAGTTAGCAAATGAGATTTAAAAGGACAGTAGCATTCAAATATTCAAATTTGCAATGACTTAACAACATAACGGGAGAGGCCCAGGCACACCACTCTGAGCCTTCAGTAATCAAACAGATCAAACAAGAAATTTTCTAAAGCAGGAACTCAAAAAAGGCAATCTTCCCACTAAGCATATAATATCAAGCAGGGCCGTTTTAAGGCCTTGGTGGGCCCTGGGCAAAGAGCAAACTAGTGGGCCAGACACCCCTCCCACTCCACACACAACCGTGTGCGCGAGAAAATTTTTTTGAATACATTTTCGCCTCCCCTCCCTGTGTTTCCGCCCTCCGTCTCCCTCCCTGTGTGTGTCCCCCTTCCTCCCTTTGTGCGTCCCCTCACTCCATCTTCCGCCCTCTGTGTTCCCCTCCTTCCGTCTTCCTCCTTGTGTGCGTCCCCTCCCTCCCTGTGTGTGTCCCCTCCCTCCAGTTTCCTCCCTCTCTGTTCCCCTCCTGGCGTCTTCCTCACGGTGTGCATCTCCTCCCTCCGTCTCCCTCCTGGCGTCTCGCCTGGTCACCGAGCACAGTGGGCCCCCTGGGACAGTGGGCCCTGGGCAGGTGACCCATCATTTGCATTATTAAAGCGGCCCTGATATCAAGTAAAAACTTTAATTATGTAACAAAAAACTCATAAGGCTGCTCCTATGTAACACAGATAAAGTGTATACTTGATTTTATCTGCCTGGTAGGAAGATTTCCTTATTTGAGTGCATACTCTAAAAGATTTGCTCACGTTTTCAAAGAATCTACACAGTTCTCCATTTGCTTTAAAAAAACTTATATTTAAATGCAGCCAAGAAAAAGCTATGTGAGAATGGGTAATAGAAAGTAAAATGTACACTGAGAAAAGGTAAAAAAAAGTGAAGAGATGGAAAAAATGTTGAATGAGGAAAGAGTATCTCAAAAGGAGATGAGTGAAAAGAGTAATAAAGAGATTAAATTCACATGGGAACAAGAGAAGGTGCAAAAGCAGCATATATTTACATGGTATACTGTGAAAGGTTGAATGTTAGGAGCAATATCTTATTTAGAGCAATAGAGAGTAAGATGAGGGATTGATAGAGTGGAGCTTCACAGAAGAAGTAGCTGGCTATGTGAAAGTCTTAATAATATAAGGTTTTATACACTGTCTGTGGTTTTGGGTTTCAGATAATCTCTAGATTGTAGTCTTTATCGGGAAAGGATGATAAGACAGCATGGAAATTCAATAATTAACTACTGGTGAATTATCAGTCATAACAAGTACAACTAGCAACACGAAAAAGCAAGCAACAAGCTCTGCATGGTGACCAAGTGGCAATGGCATAGTGCTCTTCTCAGAGCCACAATGTAAATGTGCAGCTGTTAATAAATACTGAGAGTCTGGGAACACCCTGTAATATATTGCTGTGGTCATTATTATTATTATGATGTGACCACTGTATTAAGCCATACTTAAGCCATACTTCAGCCAATATATGATGGAAAAATTCTCCATTTATGCATTTAACACTGAACAGTGAACAGCCACAAAAGAGCTATACTTTAAGTTTGGTTTTGCTTTTGTACTGCACACTAAGGAGTTGGCAGTAGTAGATATGAGTCTGCTTACGCTACTAGGTACACAGCATGGCAGTGCAACAGGAACAACCTAACTTTATTAAGCAGCTGCAGCTGTAAGAAAGATTTTCTAAGAAAATGAACAATAGCAAGACAATAATAACACCAGCTAGCAATGCAATAACTATAAACTTCACCAAGAACACCCCCCAGCAAAACTCCTCAAACCCCGATGTGCACACCTAAGTCCCCCAGCACATTGCCATCTGGATATATTGTGTACCCCTGGGCCCCCCTCTAGTGTTGCCACAAACCTGGTTTCTTGAAGGGCTGTCTGGGTCAAAACTGTCTTTCCGGTTTTCCCGGGAACCGGGAAGGACACCCTGAGATTGAAGCATTGATCTGCCAATCACCAATCACCATGTCATAGCCGCACCCCTCTATGGCACATGACAACCATGCCATACCATACGTCATGCCCCGACATCGCCATGTCACTGCCCCGCCTCCCTGTCCGTAGTTGGTAGGGAGAAAAGGTGCCAACTCTTGCCCCTTCACAAGGTGGAAAAGACTGTATCAGCTGCAAATGGCACAGAAGCCTAAATGAAAGTCAAAGGCAAATTCCACTTTAGGTGTCTGCTAAACTGGCAAACTGGATACTATCTCTGGGTGTAAAGGCAACAAAAGATTATGATGCTTCCTTTAATGGTATGAACGGTGCTGCCTCTGGTGCAGTTTGATTTCTGCAGCAATGGTGTCAACTCTTTTTGCACAATGTCTCTCCTTCCTATGGACTAGCAGGATAATGTAGGTTTATATAACTTCCAAATTATATAATTTGTTTCAGGCACTTAAAGTGTTATAGTGTTAAGGAGATCACAATCAAAAGCAAAATGTTGTTGCCTTATTTTTCTTCTAGGAAAAACAATATGCATTAAACATCAATCTGCTGCATTATTAAAGAGAAAGTGAATAAAAACAAAAACCTTTAAACAATATTTTAGACTCTGTATTGAATTGCAGTCATGAGTCCAGATCGTAATCAGCAAGCAGTTAATATACTGAACTTTAACCACACGAGGGTGCTCTGGGCTTGGGAATGCCAGTGCCTTCAGCTAAGAGATTAGCAGTTAGAAGAAGAACCAATAAAAACCCTTTTTGTACTGTGATTGCATGAACATAAATTAACCATAAGAGCAATAAAATAGGTATTGTTCTAATTATCATACAGTATCATATATTATTGGATATCTTACAGTATGTTTACCAGACATTGTCAGGATTTTACAATGTAGTATGAGTAGCTAATTGTGTAGATTTATATATGCAGTATAATTGCTCAGTGTCATTTTGCTTTGCTCATTCAGTCTGAAAATTATCTGTGAATACATCCTTAGTGATCATAAATAACCAAGGTAAGCTCTGCAACATGGATTCATTCTAGCTTAGTTAATATTAATCACAAGGTGCTCATTTGTGTGTCTTGCCCACTTTAAAGAACTATCCAAAGGGGAGCTAAACTGACTGATGGGTTAAAATCTTACTGCTTTTATTTATTAATATTATGATTTGTCATTAGTCATGAGCAAACCTGACCGATTTCACAAATTTTGATGAAGCAAAAAAGGTCTGATTTGCCAAAAGCATTGGTCACACGTCAATGGGTATTTTTTTGCTCTACAATTTTTCACACCATGCAACATTTTTTAAACCACACAGCTTTTTTTATAATATCCATAAGAATATTATTTTAATTAAGCTTCGGAAACTTTGTATCAGTACAGAAACTCAGGACGTTTCAGTAAAAAACACCCGGACTGCAGGCTGACCTGTCAAAATCAGGACTGTACTTCTGAAAAAGCGACAGTTGGGAGGTGTATAAGGCATTTGCATTCATTTGTGTAGGGAAGTGTTACTTGTCCTTTCCCTAAATCCCACTTAGTGGAGGCCCTAGTGTGGCCCTAGATGTTACTGCCAAGAAATGGTTACATTTGTTTTATGTAGGCCCTCTCACAGTCCACTGATGCTGCACATATGCTGCCATAAGTAGACTAGAGTTTACAGATCATGAAGGCCATTGTGCTCAATCTAATGCACTTTGTATATTCTATGTTTCTTCAGCCTCTATAGTATCATAGTATCAACCTATGGCAGAAGGGGCAGATGGAGAATGTCTTAATTATTTGCTTGATATCAAAGCCTGGTGTGATGTAAAAACTTCTTATGATCCACTGATGGTACTTATATGCTGCCACAAGAAAAACAAGCATTGACATTAATGCATTAGGAGTGAGAAAATTTTGTTGGGCGTAAAAATTTATCACACGGAAGTAAAGTTGACAAATTTTTCCGAAGTTGTCGGCAAAGCCAAACGGGACAGATTCGCTCATTGCTACTCACAATGTGATTACATACTTATAGGGACATCAGGTTCTGATGAACTTGTGTCTCTTTGCTTGGAATAGTTTTAAAAGAGTTTTCTGTCAGCACCCATAACCTTCTTAACTGCCCAAACGTGCATGTCCACGGCTTCCACCTCCAAACCGTATAGAATCAATCTTTGCGTTTTGCAGACAGCACCAATCAAGGATTATTTTGGTAAAATGCCTTTACTGGCCAGTGTACTGGGCCAGAGCCCATGTCTCAATAAAGGCATTTTACCAAAATAATCCTTGATTGGTGCTGTCTGCAAAACACAAAAATCTTTGGTTGGAATGACATGGCTGAGTGACCTATAAAGATTTGTGTCATATAAATTACATATATTATATAGTTATTACAATTCTACAACTTCTGTACTAAATTAGCACAGCAATTACCTCTGGATAGCAGTCCAAACTTAATACCTCATCTACTGGGACTTTTTTCTACCATTGCATATGGAACAAAAAAATGAAATAGTGCTGATGAATACACATTGCATAAGTTTTAGGCTTGCTGAATCGACCAAGAGGGAGTTTATGAATGTTCTAAAATGTAATAGATTGGAAAATTGAATTTCAGGATTCATTGTGCTCGGATAATATAAGAAAAAAAACATTTCAATCTAAAATTTTGCGTTCCTACAGATAAAGGCAAGAGTCAGCAAAAGTGCAAATCTCTGGCTTGATATTTGAAATTTAATTCATAATACATTAGAAAGGTTGTTGCTTTTCTGGAGGTGACTATACAATCATGTTATTTTTCATATACAGCTCTGTTTTATTTCTGGTTTTGCTTTGTTTAGAGCAGTGAAGCCTGAAGGTCAGTTAGGGTGAGATTTGATGAAAAGTATCTTTTTATTGTAGTTTTAACTGAATGCCTATCTTGAAGGTTGGTTATGGTGAAATTTGAGGATAATCCTTGTTTTTTATCCTAGATACAGATGAAGCCACTTTGGATTGTGTGTTTGACACAGAATAAATAAACTCAGATATCCCATTTATCCTAAACGAATATTGTGTCACAGCATCCCATCCAATTAAAGAGTTCAACATTGAAAACAATGGTGCTTTGGTATGCTAATGAAAAGGTTAAATGCATTAAATGAGTTAAGATGACTTTAGATAACACAGTTTCTTCATTTAGCCCTGAGTCACGACGCATTTAACACACAAATCCAAGTGGCTGCAGGAGCTATGGCTGATACACCAAAGTTTCCCTATATTGTAACAATTTTTGAGCTAGGGTGGGACATAACCAATGGCTGGTCTTCAAAAGGGGTCTTGAACCACTTGTTTAGTGTATCGTCCTACATCTGTAACTATATTAGGATCTTAGATGGACCCTAATCCAAAAGTTGGACCTGAAACAAATAATAAAAAGCCACTTGTTTAAAGAGGTAGTGATAAGTAGTACAGTATTTTACTAAATCTTTAACCCTATGTTGATTTAACAGGTTGCCCCTTAAGGGGGGTGTTTGAACCAAAAAGAAAAAAGTCCAGCCTTGTTGCCTTCTCTAACTCTACTTCTACTACGTTCCCCCTCTCTATCGGAGTTTCTCAAGGCTCTGTTCTAGGCCCCCTGCTGTTCTCGGTCTATACTACTTTGCTAGGAAAACTCATTCTGTCCTTTCCAAAGTTACAGACTGTCTCTTCCGTGTCTCCTCCTGGATGTCACAGCACCACCTGAAACTGAACCTTTCAAAAACAGAACTGATTATATTTCCTCCAAGATCTGTCCCTCAGATATCACTCACCGTAAACAACACTACTTTTAATTCCACCACATGGGCACGCTGCCTAGGAGCTATCCTAGACTCGCATCTGTCTTTTTCACCACACATCCAAATGCTTGCTTGCTGTTAGATTTTCTCCTTCTTTCCAAACTTTCAAACGCTCCTTAAAGACCCACCTGTTTAAAGAAGCTTATTCAATGTACCTTAACTAATCAATCATTGCTGTATCATAAATCACAAAATTGTTTCTAAAATTCTAATGTCTCAATGGTACCCTAACCTTTGGTTTGTAAACTCTAAACCTATTTTGTACTTGTTGGTTATTTACAACTTATTCCCTGTTTGTTATAATCAAGGTAAAGCACTGCGTATCTTGTCAGCGCTGTATAAATAAATGATGATGATGATAAGCATTTATTTAGAGTGCTAATGAGGCATTATATATACTCCCAGCCTAGTGCCGCACATTATGCAAACTGCGTGATTGTGAGCCTGTTCCTTTCTTGTAGGATAAAAACCCCAAATTTTATTTTGTCTAATTAAAGAAGATATAACTTCATTCTCTTGAATAATAAGAATTAGGGAAAGCTAAAGAAAGAAAACAATAGCTAAGATAAAAAGGCACAGAAGAAAAATAAGTCAAATTTTTAAAGTATTCTTTAGAAGCCCTATAACAAAATGGTGATTTTACAGTTCATAAACTAAATACAAAGGGAAAATGTCACTGTGATCTTGTAATTACATGAATATATATAGCAGTTGGCCTTTTTTGGGGCATGACTAAGCCCCATATATCTTCATAAGTGTCCTGTGTCTGTTTTCCTTTATTAAAATCAGCTGTGATCAAAATAGTGAATTGGCTGGAAAATGTTCTAAATCTTGATACACAATCAACCTAAGGAGAAACTAATTAACATTTCATTTTAAATCCGAGGCAAAACAATCAAGTAAACTATCAACTGCATTAAAGTCTTTCTCTTAAACCCTCAAAAAGCAATATTATCGATTCTGTTTCCTACTCTTATGGTTTAATTATGTTTGTTTGGTTGTAAACTTAATGGACCATCAAGAAATCAACATTAAAAAAGATTAGGCAAGTCTCATAAAAATGATATGTTGATTTGCAAGTATAGCGGTGTAATAAATAAATATAAATTGACTGCAGTATTATGTTTTATAGATTAGCAGCAGAGGTTTTTAATTAAGCACAACATGATAAAAAAAATCATTTACGATACAAATAATAATGCTGTAAAACACCACATAATCGTAAAAATGATATCTTGTGCCATGGTGCACTTTAAAATTAAAACTATTTAGAAGTTAAGTGGATTTATATGGTTGATGTAATTATGAGTTAAAACATATTGTTAAAATGCATCAACATAAAATATTTTATTTCACCATGGAATAGAGGCTGTCTTTCTTTTTTATAGCCATTATTTCTTTCCATCTTCACTACGATATTGCAAGCACTTTTGAAATATTGATGGTGAGTGTGGTGTATTTGCAATGATTATTGATGATGATGAGGTAGTACCAGTACACTTAACTACTGCTTAATTCTCCAAATTGTTACAGACTGGGCCTCCTAGAGCCCACCATCAGGGGACTGCTCTTACAACAGTTAGATGGAGATAGTGCCAAATGACACAGGGTTTATATAGACTTAGGGGGTTATTTATTAAAGGGGTGGGTCAACTTCAAGTTAACTTTTAGTATATTGTAGAAGGGCTAATTCTAAAAAACTTTTCAATTGGTCTTCATTATTTATTTTTCATAGTTTTTTAATGATTTGCAATTTTCTTCTGTATATTTGCAGCTTTCAAATGGGGGTCACTGACGCCATCTAAATACAAATGCTCTGTAAGGCTACACATTTATTGTTATTGCCACTTTTTATTACTTAACATTTTATTCAGTCCATCTCCTATTCATATTCCAGTCTCTTATTCAAATCAATGCAGGGTTGCTAGGGTAATGTGTACACTAGAAACCAAATTGCTGACACTGCAAACTAGAGAGCTGCTGAATAAAAGGCTAAGGGGCATGTTTACTAAGATTGGAGATAAATATCTGGAGAAATTTCTGGAGATGTTGCCCATGGCAATATCCGCAGATATGTATCTCCAATCTTAGTAAACATGCCCCTAAATAACTATAAAACCACAAACAATAAAAAATGAAAACCAATTGCAAATTGTCTCAGAATATCACTCTCTGCATTATACTAAAATTTAACTCACAGGTGAACAACCCCTTTAAAGTACAAATGCAAAAAAAATGAAAAATTCTAGTTTTTTAACAATAAAACCCAAATTTATAGTGGAAACTTACATTTTTTTTGAGATTTATTATACCCCAAGGATGCAAAAAGTCTGAATCTGAAAAAATACTCAATCTTCAACCTGTCAAGGTCCTTTAGAAGTCAATGGCAGAGGTCCGATTTACAATTTGTCTGTGTTGGGTTTCATACAATAATCCAAACATTTTGTGCTTTTTCTGCTGATTTCAGAAAAAAATTCAGACTTTTCATGCGTCAAATCTGAAAAATTCGGAGTCTACAGGTGTCAACAACAATTGCAAGAAGCAGTCTTCTAAGTTATTTTAGAAGTAGTTTTGGGATAATACAAACTTTGCTTCCAGTAAAGATTAATTAAAAAACAACCACAGTGTGAAAAAAGCAATTTCTGATGCAAATTACCATGTTGTTACACAGAATGCAACAGTTTTTCTAAGTGGACAACTTAATGGCGAATTCACAGAACAATTTGTAGCAGGTTTAAGAGAGCTGGTTGTTACCTGTGAGTTTGGGAATCTAACAGATGAAATGCTAAGAGACCAAATAGTGGAAAAAACAAACTCACCACGCATTAGAGAGAGACTGCTCCTAGAGCAAGATTTAACCCTTGCAAAGGCTATTACAGTTGCTAGCCAAATTGAAACAGCTGTGGCAGAGGCTAAAACTCTCAGTCAGGGAACTGCTGGGAATGTACAATTGTGAATTCAAAAATGTGGCCTGATAATGCACAGTCACAGGCAAAATACAGTGCTAAGGAAAGGGATTCACTGTTAAACTGTGCAGTGAATACAAATAAAAAATATTGCTTTTGCTGTGGTTCAACACAACACATTGCAAATTATGCTACATGTCCTGCGAAAGCGGTACAGTGCCGCAGATGCTCAAAGGTCAGTCACTTTTCTGGGGTCTGCCGTAGTTCTGCTGTTCTAATGTTCACTACTACAAATATTACAGTATTAAAGGAACAGTTCAGGGTAAAAATGAAAACTGGGTAAATAGATAGGCTGTGCAAAATAAAAAATGTTTCTAATATAGTTAGCCAAAAATGTAATGTAATGTATAAAGGCTGGAATGACTGGATGTCTAACATAAGAGAATACAACACAACTTCCTGCTTTTCAGCTCTCTAAATCTGAGTTAGTCAGCGACGTGAAGGGGGGCCACATGGGACATAACTGTTCAGTGAGTTTGCAATTGATCCTCAGCATTCAGCTCAGATTCAAAAGCAACACTTATGACCAATGTGGCCCTCCCTCAAGTCACTGATTGGTTACTGCCTGGTAACCAGGGTAACCAGTCAGTGTAAACAAAAGAGAGCTGAAAAGCAAGAAGTAGTGTTCTGTTCTGTTAGGTTAGACTCACAGTCACTCCGGCCTTTATACATTACATTTTTGTAACTAACTATATTGAAAACTTGATTTATTTTGCACAGACTATCTATGTATCCACTTTTTACTTATACTGAACAATTCCTTTAAGTGTGGATAAAGCTGGTACATTTCTTCCAGACAAGTTTATATGCACTGACAATGTCAATACTGCTTCTGCTGAAAAGGGACACTCCATTAACCTGATGCTTGATAAAGGTTCAGCTGTTTCTATACTACCAAAGTATATTTTCTTGAAATACTTTGCAAAAGATATGCTTGTTGCACCTGCCCTGAGACTGGTCAGTTACTTAAAGGATCCAATCCCTTTACTTGGTTGCTTGCCAGTGACTGTACAATTTGAATCAAATACTGCAAAATGTGACTTTTACATTTTGAATAAGGGTACTGCTATACTTGGAAGGGATCTCTTTGCTGCATTAAACCTACAATTAGTTGATGTTCTCATTACTACAGCACCAGTGCCTGCCACACAGCCAGTGTCTAAAATTTCACCACAAAGCAACACTTCACTGGGTTGTGCAAAGAACTTTGTATACAAAGTTAAGTTGAGACCAGATGTAAAACCAGTATGCCAGAAATTGAGTTGATTGCCCTACTCTATAAGGGAGACTGTCTCACAGGAACTAAAGAAACTGGTAGAGCAAGATGTGATTGAAAAATCTGAATCCTCTGGGTTTCACCAATTGTTGTAACAAAGAAGAAAACTGGAAGTATTCGATTGTGTGTTGATATCCATGAACCTAATAAAGCAGTTGTTGGATAATCATCCCTTGCCACACATAGAGGAAATATTTTCTGAACTCTGAGGAGCAAAATAATTTTCTACTCTGGATCTTCATAGTGCTTATCAACAAGTATTACTGCATGAGGAAAGCAGAGACCTCACTTCATTTATCACCCATGATGGTTTATTTCGCTTCAAGCATGTACTTATGGCCTGGCTTCAGCACCGAGTTGTTTTCAAAGACTGATGTCTTCTATACTCCATGGCAGGGGTCCCCAACCTTTTTTTACCTGTGAGACACATTCAAACATAAAAAGAGTTGGGGAGCAACACAGGTATGCAAAAATCTCCTGGGGTGCCAAATAAGGGCTGTGATTGGCTATTGGCCACTATGTGGACTGGCAGCCTACAGGAGAGGGCGCCTGGTTTTTATGCAACCAAAACTTGTCCACAAGTCTGGAAATCAAAAATAAGCATAATAAGAATAAGCTGCTTTGAGGCCGCTGAGAGCAACATCCAAGGGGTTGGTGAGCAACATGTTGCTCCCAAGCTACTGTTTGGGGATCACTGCTCCATGGCATACTTGGTGTACAATGCTACTTGGATGATATAATTGTCTACGCTCCAACTATGGATCTTCATGACAAGTACCTGGAAAAGGTTCTGAAATGCATTGATTCTTCAGGACTCAAACTGAACCTTTCCAATTGCCACTTCAGACAAACTCAGTTGTCATTTCTGGGTCATATAATTTCACAAGATGGATTACAGCCTGACCCTGACCATGTCAACGCTGTTATACAAGCACCTACTCCATCTGATTTTCAGACCTTACGAGCTTTCTTAGGTCTTACTTCTTGGTATTCTAAGTTTATTCCCAACTATGCTTCAGTTGTGGAGCCACTCAGAGCACTACTACGTGGAACTTTAAGTCTGGTGTGGTCAGAATCTGCTCAACATATCTTTGAAATAGTGAAACAGCTAATTGGGAACAGTCCAGCGCTAGCTTTATTTGATCCTGCACTACCCACTGTGGTTACTACAGATGCTTCAGACTATGGCATTGGTGCAGTTCTCACACAGATCCATGCTGATCATTCAGAGAAAACTGTTGCATTTGAATCCAGAACACTTACAGAGACAGAGCGTAAGTATTCCACAGTTGAAAAAGAAGCTCTAGCATGTGTTTGGGCAACAGAAAAATGAGAACCTACCTATGGGGTAGAGAATTTAACTTATGCACTGATCACAGCCCTTTAACTACACTGCTTACAACAAAGGGACTAGGAAGAGCTTCAGCCAGTACCATTCCCTTATTCATCATGGGAAAAACCGACTATTGATATTGTCGGTCCTTTTGTAGATGCTCCTATAGACTGTAGATTTGCTATAACCTTAATAGACTATTACAGTAAATGGCCTGAAATTGCATTTGTTTCTCATGTAACATCAGCTACAGTAATGACATTTCTGTCTACAGTCTTCAGCAGAGAAGGCAATCCAAAGGAGTTAATCAGACAACGGACCACAGTTTGTCTCATATGAGTTTGAATCCTTTCTCAGAGAGAAGAATATTGTGCATAGGAAATCTTCAGTGTATTACCCACAAGCAAATGGAGAAATCGAAGTCTGAAAGAAGCACAACAGACAGCAAATCTTACTGGGAAATCTTGGAAAGTATTTACAACAGAGTTCTTACATAACTGCAGAGCAACATGCCATGCAACAACCCAATCATCTCCAGCTGAATTATTACATGGCAGACAGATGTGCACTAAGATACATGTTGCAGACATCAAACTCCCACAAAATACTGTTCCTACAAACTTATCTACTGCTGACATTGTCAAACGTCACCAAGCCAAATGCAAGGCTCATACAAATAGAAAACGTGGTGCAAGAAAAGTTCACTTTCAGCCTGGATCTTTAGTCAGAATTTAGAAACCAGGAATACTGAAACAAGGACAATCTAAATTTACTAAATATAAACATATGAACTGTCTGATGGACGCATATGAAATGCAAGTCATCTTGCTCCTGTTAGATATGACTTTGGAGAAGCTCCATTTGATGAAGGACATTTTACTACTCCTGATGCCAACTGCAATAGGCCTGAAGAAAATGAACCTATAAGGCATATGGAGAGAATCATAAAACTACCTACATGGACCCAGGACTATGTGATATGAATAATGTATATTATTGCTTTAAGATGCATTGTTGTTGTTTATTACATCTGTCCAAATGCTTTCCTACTATAGGGGGAATATGTGGTGTTTATACTAATGGCCTGCGGGTGTCACAGTGCACAGGACTTGTACTTGTAACGCTTTGTGGGGGAATGTAATAAAAATCGGTAACAGAAAAACTATTTGCAATGCGAAGTTATGCAATTTGGACGAACAAATTTTGATAATTGATACAGTCCTTGTACCAACTTCTCGTATCATCTTCATTGTAATGTGATCACATGACCACAATAACGCCCACCCAAGCTGGGCCTGTTGGGGGGGAGATTTGCTTGTTTGGTGAAGTCACTATAATCTTACACTGTATGGCCACCTTAAAGGGGAACCATTGTGAAAATGATAATTTAATATAAGCTTCATCATACGGAAATAAAAAACTTTCTAAATACGATCAAGTAAAATTCTGTACTGCTTCTGAAATAATTAAGTTCATCTTCACTATTCCTTTCTCAGCATCTGTTTCTCTCATTCTCTCTTCATGCAGGAGTGGGTGTCAGATAATCATTCACAGTTAGATCCAGTATATCTATAGAGGGCTTCTTTTCCCTGGAAGATGTATAAGAGCTCACTCTATTAAAATCACCAGAAATCCTGTCTTTTTTTTTGAATGAGCTCTAATTTACCTGCTAGAAAAGGAAGCCCCTATAAGTTATATTGGATGATCCAACTTCTGCATGAGGACAGAATGGAGAGAAACAGATGCTGAGAGTAAGATAGTGAAGATAAAATTGAAAACTGAAACAATGCAGAATATTTAATTGATTGTATTTACTACAAAGTTTTTCAGTATGATGAAGCTTATATATATATATAATACACAAAAGCTGTAAATATCTTGTAAATTATATCCTTATAAACGGTGAGTTCTGATGTCATCAGTTAAAAACGGTGAGTTCTGATGTCATTTCTGTCACATGACTCACTGAAACTTGTGTATTATAATAAATAAAGTACCCCCAGTTGCAAAATATGAGGATATTAGAAGTTACCTCGGAGTTCCATGACCTATATAAAAACACTCGGCCTTCGGCCTCGTGTTTTTATATGGTCATGAAACTCCTTGGTAACTTATAATATCCTTATATTTTACAAGAAGGGGTACTTTATTCACTATATATATATATATATATATATATACATATTTAATCATTTACATAATGATTAGTATGAAACAAAATATGCATTACAAATGAGCTGTTAATGTTTCTGCCATAACATCATTAGGCATAATTGTCACAGTAAAGAAATAATTCAGTTAGTAAATGTGTTTTCAACAAAAGTGCATCCTATTTAGCAACCACACTTTCATGTGGTTAGAAATCTAGACGCAGCTTTGTCATTAGCACAATTACAATTCAGTGCACATTTCCTTTTTCATTAAAATCTAATTTTTCATAATAATTTTAAAATTTAGAAACATTTTATCTTTAACAATCTTTTCCTTCCTCAGAGTGCCTTTGCTGACCCCCCCCCCCTATGTACTAACCAAGATTTATTGGGATATCTTGACAGTGGAGTGATAAGCCCTATGGTTCTCCTACATCCTTCTACAGAACTTAGTCCTGGAGCCCTAACCCATACTAGAGGATGAAAGCTGTTGTTTAATTTACTTCCTTAAGTGTTGCAATTTCTATACATGATAAACTCTGTCAACTTCTCCCATCCCTGCATGGGGTCTGATGAAAATTGTTCACATATCAATCATTGTGTTGATGTAGTTCTGGTCTGATAGCCCTTCTTAGCTGTGTATGATCCTTGCATTGGCCTGGGGGCCAATCAGTCCTTACCAAACAAGTGGATCTGGCACAATATGGTCACCATAAAAGTGGCTTCCTCACTGGTACACTCTGGGACAACACAAGCAGATTCACCAGAGTCTTCTGGTTTGTCAGTGTTGACTTGAGGAAGTGAATTAAAGGAACAGTAGCATCAAAAATGTTTACAAAAAAATTAGTTAGAATATATAGGGGGAAAAAATACCAAGAAAAATTTTAATTTAAACTAGCAAAGCCTTTATTAAGAAGTAACTTACAGAAACTCCACTTCCTGTCCTCTTCAGAAGAGGCAACATGGCAACCATCCATCCTGCGGTGCTCGATTTCTCCTCCCATGCTGTATCCTTTAAGCTACAGCTTATGTTATGGTCTTTCCTCTTGATCAAGCTCTATAGAGTGTTTTTTCTTTCTGCTTCTCTCATATGCTCTCTGCCAAAATGAAGTTTCACCTGCTCAATTTCAGTCTGGGATTCCTAGAGCCCACTAGAGAACATGATATCCAGGACTCACAATCATTAGATGGAGACGGCAGATGGTTAAGATCAGGGGTTGCCAACCAATATTACCAAATAAGGGCTATGATTGGATATTTGGTAGCGCCTAAGCGGACTGTCAGCCTACAGGAGGCTCTTTTTGGCAGTATACCTGCCTCTAAGCCTGAAATTCAAAAAGAGCATCTGTTTTGAGGCCCCTGGGAGCAAACATTTAATAGGTTGTGAGCAATATGTTGCCCACCAGCTACTGGTTGGAGATTACTGGTATAGATTTTATTGTCAGGCTCTGCTGGGATTCAAGGCAGGAACTTTTGGGTTTCTGGCTCAATGCCTTATCCATTAGTCCAGGAGAGCAGCCTGTAGGGCTGTTCACTATAGGTTTCCTGGCCTCTGCAGCCCCAGCCCAGCAGCAGCCTGATTGGTTGCAGTCATCCAATCAGGGCTGACTCAACCCTATTTCAGGCCAGCCCTCCGAGCATACCTTGCCAGAGCGTTAATTGGCCTCTAGTACTGTGGCAGTGTCCCTGACTAGTTTGCTGTGCTCTTGCCCTATTCTTCTTGCCTTGTCTTGTTATTCCTCCCTTGCCTTGTTCTTCCTGCTTTGCCTTGTCCTTGTACTGAGCTTGCTTGTTCTTGATTCCTGTTCTGCCTTGCATTTCACCTCCTCTGCTCCAGTCCTCTCCTGCTATCCAGTCCCCAATAGCTACCCCTGCACCATCCTGTCCCAATCAGTCTGTTCCACTCCTGCTCCATCCAGTCTGCAACTGTCCTGAGTTGTCGCCCTCTTCATCCTGTTTATCCAGTCCTTATTTAGCCCTCTCCATCCTGTTCTGTTCCAGTCTGACTACGCCCTCCTTTCCCTGTTCCTGCCTATCCCTCACCTGTTCCCTAGGCACAATCTGCCCTTGCCTAAAGGACTCTCCCCTTCCTCATCAGATTCTACAGCTCCTACTCAATCCCTGACAGTTGTGTAGGCTTATTGGTCAAATAATGGGAATTTTCTAAGACTGAGGCCAACTAAATTGAACCTGTTCTGTTCCACCTGTTTCCAGGATTGCTCAACCCATACAGTCTACCACATGCCACTGTGTAATTGCTGCAGAACCAACCAACAGAACCAACAGTTCTGCAGATGATCTTGGGAGCAAACAGTAGTAGTAAACCTGTTACCCCTCTCTACAGCTCTCCATTAGGGATGTAAGAAATACAGGCTGTATCCACCGCCCAAACATCAGGGGCACTGAGCTAGGCACACTGCACTCAAGCACAGGTGTTTGTGAGAGTCCTGTCATAATAAGAGGAAATTCTACTCACTTTCTAATGATCATATTGGGTAGCACAGTTGCACAATGGTTAGTGTTGATGTATTGCAGCCCTGGGGTTGCTTGATTTACGGCATATTCTCCTTGTACTTGCATTTGCTACCTACCACACTCTAAATTAAAACTGCTGTCTGCAATAGGGACCTTAGATTGTAAGCTCCACTGGGGCAAGGGGCAAGGGGCAAGGTACAAGGTATCATCTCAGTAAATGGAATATGTCTGCAATCTATATATTTAGTATAATAATAATCTATGATTTGGCCACATATTGTGGTAAAATAGTAGATCATTATCTTGAGCATTCTAACTTACATGAGCACCCTTGTTCTTCTAACCCTACAACTAGTCCTTATATAGTTACTCTATTTAGTTAAGCACATAGAATAAAGATATTTGTTAAGTTTGCCAAAAATCCTCAGTTTCCATGAAAAGTTTCTAACACAACATAAGAACGTTTCACCGACCCACACAGATGTCATTGTGCATGTGTATGGGATTTTTTTTGCAGTTATCATCTGGTTAGAAATGACAGGCAATGTGTTTGCACTTTATAGTGCCATAATGGGACGTATGCCTGGCAATGCTGTGGTTTCCATGGGCCCTTTTATTGCCCAGCCACACACAGGGCTCTTGCTTCCAATAATTAAACCTGCAGGCACCCAGCTAGTAACAGAAAAACCTCAGCACAGTAAATGTGACCCAGACATAACATCATGGTCAACATCATTAAAACAAAAGAAAGCAGCAGCAAATTGATTAGGGCTCCCTTTTTTAACATTATTTGTGCACCTGGGTATTCATTTGTACAAAAACAAGTGTGTACGTTGGTCTTCATCGGTAGGACTTTATATTTTTCATGACAAATTAATTTATTGCCCTTTTTTCGTATCCAGCTGGTTTGCGGCAGCACAAGAACCATGACAAAGATATTAAACCTGTTTGCTAAGAATGAAGCAATATGTTTTTATAGAACAGTCCTTTTTATGAGAGGACCTGCAATGTGGAACTGGCTTTCAGGTGGGACAAGAGGAGGTGTTGGCCTTGGGTCCCAAATTCCAGATGAAGGTTCCTCAGACTGCAAATGTATAGGTTACTACAGTGTAATACTGGTTAACTTATTTGATACTAGTTTAGGGGTTTCTATAAGTTGACAAAATACAATTAAATATCAGCGCCACAGGATAAACAAATAACAGAACCTAGTGCAATATTCTTCATAGTCAGTGAAGTCACCAAAGCGCAGTTGGAGCAGTCTTATGGTTCGTAGCAACTACGCATATGAAGAGGAGCCAAAGAAGAACGAATATCTGGTAACTGTCTGCTCATTGCTGACTTAGGCAAGGTTTTCACTTTGTATCATGGCAGAAGCGGACTTGGTCTGTCTTGCATAAAAATAGCATTAATATTAACTTCTAATTATCCCATTTTCTGCAGGACAGTTTTGAAAGCTCAGCCTGCAGTCCCAGTTTTCTTACTAAAATGTCCTGAGTTTCAATTTGATCTCCTGCACTGACACCAGAAAAAGATACAATGTTTCTGAAACTAAATTAAAGTAATATGGTTTTTGGCAGAGAGCCCTGTGCAGCTGCACTGAGATACATTTGTAACCATTTAAGATAAGCAAGAATATAATTATAACTAATAAGATAAACAAGGGAAAACTGATACTTGCTGCTTTATTAGCAAAACTATAGGTATTATAGGTTTTGCACCAAAAGGGTTTCTTTCTCCTTTAATAATCAGAATTGGCTTCTATGGCAGATATTATTTAACTTGTGCTGTTTTAATCATTTATGACAATCCCTAAGCTTAACCTCCCAACTGAAGCCCAGACCACACTTAGCATGTGCGGAGTCTTGATATTGCTGAGATGTCTCACAAATTTACAAGCAATAAAGTTCTCGTGTGCTTCAGCCAACCTTTGAAAAAACCCTTTCGGGCAGAGTGCAATGCAGTATGAAGCCCTTGCCAGAGGCAGAAATCATACAGTCAAAGAAAAATACTGCAGCACCTCTTAATTACAAAAATGAAAACTTGCCTTTATTTGGTCAGAAATGCATTTCTGACCAAATAAAGGCAAGTTTTCATTTTTGCAATTAAGAGGTGCTGCAGTATTTTTCTTTGACTCACAAATTTACAAGATGACAACCCCTTGCTCCAACTTTGAAAGCATAAATAATTTGTCTTATTAGGCTTCTGGTGCAGTAAGTTCATGTTTATATTTAGAATACAAAATACAGCATTTCTAAAATTATTCTATTTTACACTTTAGTTGCCCTTTAAAGGATAATGCAATCCTGTAAAAAAAAAAAACCATACCCCCCACCCCACGTAGAACCCCCTCCCTCCTTCCCCCAGCCTCATTCCCCCCCCACCACCACCACCACTTCGGTAAGCTGGGAGTTTGTCAATTTCTGTCCAGTTCGGCACATGCGCAGTTTTAGCAAACCAGCAAAATGCTACAACTGTACATGCGCCAATAAGCTGGTCTCCCAGTGAGCTTACCAAAGCGGTTGAAGATGGCTGTGTTTATTGATTCTGTTGTGGTTTAGATTAAATAAATGTTTTAACATGTCACATTGTTATGTAAAAACCACTGGGTGGCAGTATATGGATCTATATTTGTACTGGAAGAGATTTTTAGGTAATCAAACTTAAACAAGACAGGAAATAAAATAAAGATTTAATGTTAAATACTCTACATTATGTCACAAATATTATTTTGCATAGGGTATAAATATTGCCAGGAGAAACTGCTAAAATACCATTTTATACTTGTAATACAGTGTTCTACAAATAGATTTTAAGTTCTGTGGGGCAGGAACCAATTTCTGCTTGAGTCTTAAATGACTGGAAATCTTAAATGAAAAATGTATATTTATATCATAATGTGGTATTATTCTCTGTCTTTTCTATGAATGTTTTGCTTTAATGTACAGTAGCACTGTATTAAACTATAAATAACAAGCAATCCTTTTATGTGCAGCTTTAAGGATTTGATCTTGTCCCTGTATTTGAACTCATTCATATTCCTCTGTGCAGACAAGTCTGCAGAAAAAGTAATTTTAAAAATCTTTATCTAAATGAAATGAAACTGATAATGGAACATCACTGGAAGAGTCTCTTTATCTGCATCTGGCAAGTCCATTTCTTGCAGCTGAATGCAGGAACATTCATTGCTTGCTTGAAATGATGAGGACTGAAAAAAAAATCCATTTACAACTCATTGTTTTGGGAATGGGAATATTACATGGCCTTAAAGAGGGAATTCTTCCACATTCCATGAATTGGTGAAAAGAAACATTTGCAAACTATACAAGTGCTATGGGTGTTATAGCATCTCCTTAAACTTGAACTTCAAAGTTGTCCACAGGAACTCCCCGTCTTGGTTCTTGTTAGGTCATCATTGGTAGTCAGTACAGAGATGCTTATTTCCTTATTAACTCTTTTGGAGTCTTCACTCAAATGGTGGAAACCATTGTCTGTACCTTAACTGGTATATTTCTTTCAAATAAATGCTTGTGGGCTTGGGGTCTATTATTCAGAATGCTTGAGCTCTAACATTTTTGGAATATTTCCATAATTTTCATTATTCACCATAAGGCCAAAAGGATTGGCCACCGAGATGGATTAATACAGCTTAGTTATCCTTAAGTACAAGGTACTGTTATATTATTACAGGTGAAAAGAGAAAATAAATACATTTTACACATTCAATCAAATGTTAATTCTATAGCCAGAGGCACCTCTGGTAACTTCAATCAGATATTCCCCAGTTTTGTATTCACAGCTGTTTTTGAAGAATATGCTTTAATTGCAAATATCATATTAAAATTCATTCCTGTGAATCCAGAAAAGGCCGTTTTACTGGCAGTGTGCAGGTATACTCTTTCATAGTGTCTCAGCTACTATAAGGGTACAGAAATCACAACAAATTCACTCACAATCTCTATGAAAATCTCAATGAATCTGGTCTTTACTTCCTACTACCTGGTAAGGGAAATCACCCCCACACTCCTTTATCACTGGCAATGTGTTATTAAAGCACCTGCACTGTTTTTATTGTGTTACGTTATTGTATTAAGACTGGTAGCTAGGGGTAAAGGTGGCCATACACAATAATACTGTATCGCTCTTTTGATGAGGTTGCAAAACAAGCTGATCTTAACCTGATATGCCCACCAATGGCAGGACGATATTGGGTCAATCTGATCAACCCTAGGGCTAAAAGATCAGATTATTACAAAGGAAATGGGCGCCAATGGGTTGTAAAACTGCATCAATCGCAGGAAAAATCAAACCTGCCCAATAGATATCAGGCTGAATTTTTAGGGGAGAGCTGTCGAAGTCTACACAAATGGGCAGATAAGCTGCCGAATTGGTCCAAAGGATGTATATCAGCAGGTTTAATCTGCCCTTGTATGGCCATCTTTAGTAGGGTGATAAATGTTGACAGCTAAAGTATGTACTAAATTAATTGCCTTTTCTCTGCATGTAATGATTAATGAATGTGCTTAGGTTGTTTGGCCGGGCCTTTATTGGTGTGTGGTGCTGACAAGCTGCTGTAAATTTTCAAGCTGGGTCCTTCTCCATCTGGTGCATATCCTGCTCATGCTTCAAAAGCACTCATTTATGCTTTATTCATTTCGATACCCCCCCTTACAGCACTTCTCCCATAATGTCACAATGAGCATTCAAATGACAGTACAGGTTTCAGGGGCATCTCTAAACACACAGGTGGACTGTCCATTAGAAATAAGGGGACTGAAAAGAATTCAATTTGCATATTGACAAGGGCAGACAGAGAACATGCATTTCAGATCAATGCAAGCCAAGTCAAGGTAAAAATCATGAAATTGAGAATCAGTGCTGGGCAATGTGTGGATGGATTTGCATGTCATAACCCAATTGCTGTTTATATTGGATGTAGCTTTGAACTAATTTATTTACTCATCTCCAGTCACAAACAGAAGGCATTTTATCACACTGCCGTAGCCTTTCAGAAAAATATTACCTATATAGGTACAGTAAGTCCTGGGAGTATAAATTCATGTAAAACAATCACTTAAAGTGAGGCTACCATTTTTTCCTTTTGGGAGCTAAACAGTAGCATAAGAGGTACACTCAGCTAAGCCCACAACAAAACAAAAAAGAAAAACTTAAGGATTTCTGTAATGTGATGCTTTATTATAAGGATAAGAATTTGCCAGGTTCCAAACAAAAAAGAATCAGTTTATCAAATCAGAGACAATAAATATTATTATATATATATTAGTGTAATTCAAAAACTGCATGATCAGGATTCACTGACATCTACGTCATATTCTCTACAGTGATTCTTATATTTATGGGTCTCTATGTTGTCTTCCCCACATAGGTACTGACCCAACTACAATTACCTGGTGGAGCTCAGGACTGCTTGACTACCTGTCCCTAATTATTTAGTTTAACTACCCTAGTAACTCCTCACTAAAGTTTTAATAGTGATTCACCCTCCCTTTTATAAGGTGGATTCAAGAGAAAGTTTATAATCACTGTCCTGACTAAAAAACAAAGTTGGTGTTTATATGGCCCTAGACTGGGTCTTACATTATAAAGAAGCTACCTGAAGCTGCCACTAATCTTTTTATACAGACAAATCATTACCCTGTCAGGTTGGTTCCTCTTTGTTTTCTCTGTGCACATTGAACCTTTTCAGTTCAAACCCACTTCAAAGGTCCTCCCATTGGACAGGGCATCCCTTAGCTCATGAATGAAAACATAGAATACGGTGTATCAGTCAATAAGACAAGGTTTCAAGTTTATCTAGATCTTAAAGCATACTAAGTAAGTATTAAATATTCTGTACATTGCAATTTATAAACAGTAAAAGATATATATAAACAGGAATGGATGTTGTGCCTTGCGTCCTGTTACCAGGTAGCCCAAACTCTAAGCATTCTAGGCTTTAGAAAACCTTCTCAATAGAGGTTGAATTCAGTGGATTTTTTTCTCACGTTACTTTACCCTGCTTTCCATAGTAACAAAGGGATAGATTTAACAAATGAGCCATGATAATCAAATCCTTCATTTACAGTACAAACATTGGCCCTGGTGCTCAGCCTTTTTTGCCATTGTTGCTTGTATTTTACATTGTTTGGTTGAGGTCCAGCAGCTTAATACACTGAAAGAGTATTTCGCCTTGACACGAGCAAAGAATTTGCTCTTTAAAAAGAAGCCTACCATTTGTGGATCCTCATTGTTCTGAAAACGTGAAACAGTTTTTAACTTAGTCCCTTCTTCTTCTTCAATGGCACATCATTATCAAAATACAAAATGAGTGTTTGTGACAACAAGCAATCTCTAGCAAATTAGAGCTGTGTTCAGTTGGAAAACAAAATACTGAATTCTGGACATACTGTATGGTAACATTTGTGCTTGCATGGGGTGGTTTTTATGAAATGATTTGGTGTCGGTTTTTCATGTTTTAGCTGGGATTTCTTTATAACACATCTGAAATTCATTGTTTACATTCACAGTTATTATCTGAGTGGTGGTTGGACTTCTTCAGTTCAAGCATCCCTTGGAAGGCCAACCTGTAGTCATATGGTCCAACCTCTAGTCAAGGTTCCCCTTAGCTCATGACCAGGTTATAGATACAGGACATGTCAGTGTTTCATTCATTCAATCATAGTTCCAAAATATCTAGGATATTTAATAAACATTCTGACTAAATCTCACCCTAACTGACCTTCAAACTAGGTATTCAGATGCAGGAGAAAAAGAGAATTATTCTCAAATCTCACCATAATTGGCTTCAGGCTGAACCCCGATTTGGGCAGGGCCCTAGTTAGTTCATAACAAGGTTACAGATATAGGAATCATGAGTGTATCAGCCATTCAGGCATAGCTCCGACATATCACATTAAATAAGTATTTTGACCAAATCTCACCCTACCTGATCTTCTAGATACTCACTGTACAGGCTGATACAGGCTGAGCCCCTTGGTCAGGGCCACCCTTAGTATGTGACAGCTTTGCAACCAATCAGCCATAGTTCCAAGAATATTTAGAACAATATCTAGTTTATTTAAACTGTTGCCTGTGGCACAGTTTTACCAGAGGGCTGATTTATTGATTTGCACTGCCTTATGCTAACAGTGCATGGAGCATTTTAATCATCATATTAATAGGGGAATGTAATATAAGTCGGTAAGGCAAAAACTATTCGCAATGCGATAAGTTATGCCTCTGTGCGAATAATTTTTGCTTGGCGTGAATTTAATATAGCTTTTGCGAAACCGGAAACTGTTTAGCGACCACTTCCGACAGTGGAAGAGAGTTTGCGAATTTTACAGCTTGCGCCAATGCGCAGTTAATGTAATAAAACTTCTTACTGAAAAAGTCGTTATGTGTGCTCCTAAAGATTATGACACCTTCAAGCACTTCTTAAGAGTGCGCACTAAAAATTCGCAATGTGCAATGAAAAGTCGCAATGCGCAATTAAAATTCGCAATGCAATAACAGTTTAAGGAACAATATTACATTGCGAGATGTGGATTTTTAATCTTATTGATGCGCATTCTTTTGCTCTTTGCGAATTTAATTACATTCCCCCCAAAATGTGTAATTGCAAGAAAAATGGAGATCATTACTAAAAGTCAACTTTCTAGCACTAAATAAATTTGTGTAAGACTATGTATAATATGTACATGTAGTTTCCATAATGTACATGTAGGTACACATTTGGCTAATTAGACACAAAATATCCCTTTAGGCAGTCAAGAAACAGGGCCAGTCATGGCCTGTTACATAGTTACATAGTTAGATTAGGCTGAAAAAAAGACGAAAGTCCATCAAGTGAAACCCCAAATGAAACTATATCTACTACAGTGGTGTGAAAAACTATTTGCCCCCTTCCTGATTTCTTATTCTTTTGCATGTTTGTCACATAAAATGTTTCTGATCATCAAACACATTTAACTATTAGTCAAAGATAACACAAGTAAACACAAAATGCAGTTTTTAAATGAGGGTTTTTATTATTTAGGGAGAAAAAAAATCCAAACCTGTGTGAAAAAGTAATTGCCCCCTGAACCTAATAACTTGTTGGGCCACCCTTAGCAGCAATAACTGCAATCAAGCGTTTGCGATAACTTGCAACGAGTCGTTTACAGCGCTCTGGAGGAATTTTGGCCCACTCATCTTTGCAGAATTGTTGTAATTCAGCTTTATTTGAGGGTTTTCTAGCATGAACTGCCTTTTTAAGGTCATGCCGCAACATCTCAATAGGATTCAGGTCGGGACTTTGACTAGGCCACTCCAAAGTCTTCATTTTGTTTTTCTTCAGCCATTCAGAGGTGGATTTGCTGGTGTGTTTTGGGTCATTGTCCTGCTGCAGCACCCAAGATCGCTTCAGCTTGAGTTGACGAACAGATGGCCGGACATTCTCCTTCAGGATTTTTTGGTAGACAGTAGAATTCATGGTTCCATCTATCACAGCAAGCCTTCCAGGTCCTGAAGCAGCAAAACAACCCCAGACCATCATACTACCACCACCATATTTTACTGTTGGTATGATGTTCTTTTTCTGAAATGCTGTGTTACTTTTACACCAGATGTAACGGGACGCGCACCTTCCAAAAAGTTAAACTTTTGTCTCGTCGTTCCACAAGGTATTTCCCCGAAAGTCTTGGCAATCATTGAGATGTTTTTTTAGCAAAATTGAGACGAGCGTTAATGTTCTTTTTGCTTAAAAGTGGTTTGCGCCTCGGAAATCTGCCATGCAGGCCGTTTTTGCCCAGTCTTATGGTGGAGTCGTGAACACTGACCTTAATTGAGGCAAGTGAGGCCTGCAGTTCTTTAGATGTTGTCCTGGGGTCTTTTGTGGTCTCTCGGATGAGTTGTCTCTGCGCTCTTGGGGTAATTTTGGTCGGCCGGCCACTCCTGGGAAGGTTCACCACTGTTCCATGTTTTTGCCATTTGTGGATAATGGCTCTCACTGTGGTTCGCTGGAGTCCCAAAGCTTTAGAAATAGCTTTATAACCTTTACCAGACTGATAGATCTCAATTACTTTTGTTCTTAGTTATTTCTAACAAGGGGGGCAATCACTTTTTCACACAGGCCCATGTAGATTTGGAGTTTTTTTTCTCCCTTAATAACGTAAACCTTCATTTAAAAACTGCATTTTGTGTTCAATTATGTTATCTTTGACTAATAGTTAACGGTTTTTGATGAGCAGAAAAATTTAAGTGTGACAAACATGCAAAAGAATAAGAAATCAGGAAGGGGGCAAATAGTTTTTCACACCACTGTATATCATCATAAACTATATCTACTCATACACTAACTTTTGTTTTTAATCTCACAATAGCCTTGGATATTATGCTTGTCCAAGAAATCATCCAAACCACTCTGAAAAGCCATCACAACATCATCTGGCAGTGCATTCCACCACCTTACTGCCCTCATTGGGAAGAACCACCTACGCTGCTTCAAATGAAAGTTCTTTTCATCTAGTCTGAGTGGCCTCTGTTGCAGTGGTCCTCTTTATAGGTAAAAAGGTCCCCTGCTATTTGTCTATAATGTCTTCAAAAGTACTTGTAAAATACAGTACAATTATGTCCCTTGTCAAGTGTCTTTGAAAACAACCCCAACCTTGACAGTCTGCCCTCATAAGTCTTTCGTCCCTCTAACCATTTTTGTTGCATGTCTCTGCACCCTCTCCTGTTCATTTATATCCCTCTTAAAGGGCAAGTAAAGGCAAAGAAATAAAATCCAATTTTTACTTTCTTTAATGAAAAATAAATCTATCTCCAATATACTTTAATTAAAAAATGTGTACTCTTTTTATAAGAAACCTGACTGTATGCAGTGAAATTCTCCCTTCATTTAGTGCTGTGGATAGGAATTGTCAGACAGTCCCTAACTTCTGGCAGGGAAACAATCATACTTATGATCAGCAGGGGAAATCCCGTGCCTTACTTACCAGCCATGTAGAACTCAAGCAGCTTAAATTTTTGATCATTTATGTTGACCCCTAAGAAGCCCAGACCACACTATGGGGTAGATTCATCAAAGAGTGAAGTTCCACCACTAGAGGGAAATTCCACAGCTCTCAATTCATTTCTATGGGATTTTGCAAGGCGTATTCATCAATGGTTGAAGTGAAAGTTCACCCTTTGATGAATACGCATTTAAAAATCCCATAGAAATGAATTGAAAGCTGTGGAATTTCCCTCTAGTGGCAGAACGTCACTTTAACTTCACTCTTTGATGAATCTACCCCTGAGCATGTGAGAGTCTTGATATTGCAGAGATGTCTAACAAAGTTACAAGATGACAGCCCCCTGTGGCCAACTTTGAAAGCATAAATCATTTGTTTGATTAGGCTTGTGGTGCAGTAAGTTCATGTTTATGTTTAGTATACAAAATACAGCATTTCCAGCCTTATTCTATTTTAGACTTTCCTTGCCCTTTAAGTACTGGAGCCCAAAACTGCATTGTGTTCTCCAAATAAAACATTACTCCTAGATCCTTCTCAGTTAAGGAATCTTCCAACACACTGCCATTTAGTGTGTAACCTGCATTTATCAACATTGAACCTCACTTTCCAGTTTGCTGAACAGTTTTCCAATTTAGTCAAATCACTCTGCAAAGTGGCAGCATCATGCATGGAACCTATATTTGTGCACAATCTAATATTATCAGCAAAAACAGAAACCATACTTTCACTGCCAACCTTCAGGTCATTAATAAACAAGCTGAAAAGCAAGGGACCCAGTACAGAGCCATGTGGTGCTCCACTGACAGCACTGGTTCAATTAGAAAATGCTCCATTTACCACCACTCTTTGTAGTCTATCTTTTAGCCAGTTCTCTATCCAGGGACAAATACTATGTTCCAGGCCAACATTTCCTTAATTTAGTAATTAGTAACCTTCTGTGTGGCACTGTATCAAATGCTTTAGCAAAGAGTAAGTAGATCACATCCACTTCCCAGAGGCAAGGTCCCTGCTTACTTTCTCATAAAAGGAAATTAAATTAGTCTTAATTTTATTGGTAAGGTGCAACATTGTTCTCAAATAGACTGAGCACATGTAAGTATTTTAGCAGGACTGCTTCCTTTCTAGCAATGCACCCAAGGCTCCTGCCTCTATCTCCATCCCTGGTGGTCACAGCTGGGAGTAGGGATTAAAAGAATGGCAGTGCAGTTAGTGGGCAGTTAGCTGGGTATGTAGAAGGACAAACCACCAGTAGGGTCTTCCGGACCAAGAGCAACCAAGATTATTCCAAGTGAGCCAGTCTAACCCTGCAGCAGGCCCACCTTTCAGTTTGCATCATGATATGAACAGGTTGCATTATTTTACAAAAAATCTGCATTCTTCCTGGAAACCGCAAAAAGTTGGGATTTTGTCAATACATAAAAGATAATCAGGTTCCAGCAACTACACACTGCAATCAACATGTGCCAGCTTTACATTAACATCTATAGTAAAGAAAACCATTCTTGCTTTATATGGAGAATCTGTTGGTGTTATTGGACCTTTAAATCTTTTTTCCTTTTCTAATTGAAATTTGCAGGTGAAAACAATCACTTTCTATTGGCATAGCCAATGTACTTGTAATGGTAGATTAAGACTAATATAGAAATAGGGCAAAGCTTATGTCACTGCAATAACCCATATGAACCAATCATCAGTTACCTTTTAGTGATTAATTACAGTTGGATAGAAACATCTGAATAGTTGCTAAGAGTTATACAATATGTATATAAGAAGCCAATAAACTGTGTTGTTAGAAACACAAAAACGGTAGAGCATTACAATAAAAATTACATTAAGAAAATCCAATCAAACAACAATATATATGACTTCAATTTTGTCATGTTTCGTGTATATGCACGAAACAAGAACAAAACTTGCAGTTACCCAAATGGACATTAGATGGCACTGGAAACAGAAGTTTTAATCAATTTAGAACCCAAAACAACTTTCATTGGCATGTTTTCTGAGTTCATTTGTTAAAGGAACAGCAACACCAACAAATGAAAGTGTATTAAATTAATAAAAATATAACCCACTGTTCCCCTGTACTGGTAAAAATGTTGCTTTTACTTCAAAAAGACTACTATAGTTTATATAAACAAGTAGCTGTGTAGCCATGGGGGCAGCCACTCAAAGCTGAAAAAGGAGAAAAAGGCACAGAATACACAGTAGATAACAGATAAACTCTCTAGTATACAATGCAATTCTACATATTAGTAGAATTTGTCTTGTGCTTGAGTGGCTGCATACACATACACAGCAGCTTGCTTATATACATTATAATAATACTATATTTCTGAAGCAAACACTCCAGTTTTACCAGGGCAGGGCAACACTACGTTATTTATTCATTACTTAAAAACACATTTTATGATGTTACTATCCATGGGAACACAAGTAGGTGCACTATTGCAATATTCAGGACAATTAAAATCTATTATGAATTTCATTCAATTTACTGAAGGTCCAGATACCATATACATTATTTTTTCCTCCATTAAAATAACAATTTTTTATGCATCCATGGTCTATATCTCAAATTTACTGTACATTTTGTATCTGTATTTAATGTAGTTTGTGGGAAAATTTCAGGTACACATTAGCGTAATTTATATCTGATACTCTGTCAGTGTCAGCCCATGTCTTTGATGTGCTGTACCTTGTACAGTATATGGTTTATAATACGGATTGTTTAGGTACACGGCTATATTGTAGGTGTGGCATTTAATCATAAATTAGATTGTGGCCAGTGTTTTGGCAAAATATCATTCAAGTTCTTCTACTGTATATTTATCTAATGTATGCCCTATTAAATATGTTACAGGTGTGGGATCCATTATCTGGAAACCTGTTATCCAGAAAGCTCTGAATTATGGAATGGCTGTCTCCCATAGACTCACTTGTATCCAAATAATCCAAATTGTAAAAAATGATTTCCTTTTTCTCTGTAATAATAAAATTGTACTTGATCCAAACTAACATATAATTAGCCCTTATTGAAAGCAAAACCAGCCTGCTGGGTTTATTTGATGTTTATATGATTTTCTAGTAAACTTAAGGCATTCTGGATAACAGGTCCCATACCTGTACTTTATTTTAGACACATTGGAAAAAATAATCCAATGTTTCAGTCCTGTATAGGATTGAAAGGACCAAAACGTATTCTTTTGCGCAATGTGTCTAAAATAAAGTCACATCTTTTTTACATGGAGCATGCTGGTATTACAACATTAAATAAAATTCGCTAGTGAATGCTGTCACATATTTATTTTTGGCATTTGAGTGTAAATACTCTAAGGACTGATATAGTAATGTACTGTCTACCTTGCTTCCTTAATAGACAAGGATTTGAGGGTCACTGTGGATAACAGACCTTGCAACTTTAGGGAATGTCAGTATGTGAAGTGATTTCTTGTATGGAAGGCATTTACCGTCATTTGCTTTTTATAGATCCTTGATAAGATTTCAGCATGAGTATGCAGTGCCATTTTGAGTACTAGAAGGATAAAGATATTAATATGCTGTAAAAACTACAATGGCCAACAGCTAAACTGGCAAGGGGAATAAAACAAGTTATAAGAAAACAATATCAAAGTTGCAGTTTTTTTCTCTGGAGAACAGGAAGGTAACATGATACACTTTTTTTCCAATATGCTAGAGGGCATTATAGACAAAAAGCAGGGGGTTGTATTCAGACAAGAAAGTACATGCCATTAAGAATGGAAAAACAGAATCTAATGTAGAGGAAACTTGATTGTTGGAAGGGCATCCTCAAATCAGGAGTAGGGGAAACCAAACTTGATTTAAAATGATGAATCTTCATTATCCAGTGTTAAAATACAACATGCAAACGGGCAGGGGAACCAGCTTTATGTGTTTTGTGTGCCACTTCATCAGATGCTTGTGCACCCCCTGCAGGAAGCAACTTATAAAACCACTTCAATAAAATATGCATGTCAAGTTAAGATCAACGGTCACTACACAAGCGTAAATTCATTAAACCTCATAGTGCGTGGTCATAGATAATTTAGATTTTCTAAATAGTAAGACAGCATGTAAGGGAAAACAACAATTGGTTAATTATAAGATAAATTATTCAATTAAATGCTGACCAAAATAGAAAAGCAATCCATGTGGGAATGATACCAATGTATATACACATAATAAACGTTTTACAATTTAAACTAGTTAAGTATTGCAAATGCATTATATAAAGTAGCAAAAAATTTAAGAATAATGAAACAATAAATAAAAAATAACAATGGGGTACATAACTTCTAAGATATCCAAATCACTATTACGTATGTTCGTAAACTTTTCACCAAAGTTGAACTGCAGGGGGTGGGTAGAAAATGTAGATAATATCAGAATAATCCAGCATCCCATTGCTAACCAGTGAAACAAGTCAACTCCCAATCTCTGTTCAAACCATGCGGCACTATAGTGCCCAAGGTATAAATCCAGAAAGCCTCTCTTCTTAGAAGAGAGACCTCAATATCCCCCTTCCAGATGTCAGGCACTATTCTATCAATTATTTGAAAAGATATGCACAAATCTCCCGCGTGATGATCCAACAAATGTTTGGCTATAGCTGAGCTAGTGTCAGATCTAGAGACACAATTTAAATGTTCAGATATACACTTTCTGACAGGCCTGTTGGTCTTCCCCACATATTTGGATCCACATACGCAGGTGACCAAATAAATGACAGATTTAGTGCCGTAATTAGCATAAAAATTTATCTTATATCGTCTGGAGTTATCACTACCTGTGAAGTACGTGGAGGGGCTCATATATTTGCATGAACTACACAGTGATAACCCACAGCTATAACAACCCTTAGTAGATAACCAATGTGTAGGTAGCATGGGTTTTGTTTTAATGTATAAACTGGGAGATAATGTGGAACCAGAATCTCAGCTGGTTCTTCATGGTGAGATCAGATAGGTTATGGACTGCCCTACTGGGTGTCATTGTGCTTTAAAAGGAGCTTGCATGACTTCTTGGGTAAAGTTAGTCTACAATTTGTTTAATGAATCTATATGTAATGTATCTATATTTAAGTATATGAACTATGCAAGCATCTTTTGGGGGAAATATATATAATCAGCTATATCCAAATTAGATACCTATATAGCCTGAGTACCCTGCCTTATACTGAAGCTACACTGTATATTTGTGTTTCAGAATTAAAGGCATTGAACATAAAACAATACAAAACTCCTTCCAACTTAAGGGGTCAGTATAAGCACTGTGCCTATAACATAGATTTATTAGCTGCAGTAAGTCAAAATGCTTAATTTGCAGAAGAATGAAGAGAACGTATCTAGTTCTTTACCCAGGACCATTGAGGTGTGGAGTGGATATTCCCCCACAGGGCTCCACCACTCACTCATATGGTGCAATTAAAGATCAAATAAAACACCTGCACATGGGTAATTTATTCCTTATGCACTCCGGTGTTAGTTAGAGAGCCTGTGGCTAGAGACTGCTGCCCTCCTCCCATTTGCAGACAGCAAGTCCGGACAGCATTCATAACAGATTTGAATATAATAAAACAGTGTAGAATTTGTTACTGGAAAACGCATAAGATAAATCACCACTGTACCCAAATACAGGTATGTATGACAAGACTTTGGGAAATGTTCATCTTAAACTAGAGAGACACTCTGAATGTCTTAGAACTGCCTCAAAATCTGGGGTTGTTTACAAAAATCTGAAATTTCTCATATATATATAATCATATTCTTCAAACCACTTTGACCAAACTGTGCACATTTTTTGCGTATTTATCAATATATTTACTTGAAAAAGGTGCAGGTGCAAGAAAAAAACTTGATAAAACCATGAAAAAAATCATAACTTTTTTTTCAGGATTCGATGCTCAGATACTCCTGACTATTACCTGAAAACTGCAAATTAATTGAATTACTGTACGAAACCCAGCGCAGATCATGGTATGTTTCAGTTGTAAGTTGGACATCTGCCATTGACTGTTTGAGATACAGTACTGTACTTTTTTCTTCGGACTTTTAACAGCATTGGGGTTTAATAAATTACTACAAATTTGAGGTTTTTTTCTACAAAAAAATGTTCCATTTTAAAACTCCGACCAGAAAGAACTGGAGTTTAGTAAATAACCCTCTTTATTTGAGATCTTTTGTATTTTTTGTATTGATCATTGCTCATGTCTGAATAAACATTCCTACAGGATCATAAACAAGTCCTTTACTTTGTGAGGTTAACTTGTTACTGTGAGGTTACCTTGTTTTTCCTTCCATTGGTGGTTTGTTCATTAAGTGTTTTGAAACCAGAAGTAGGAGGAAGCCTGGTTCCAGTTTCATAACATTTTAAAATACTCAGAATACCCTCTATTATAACAAAACATAATAAGATTTGTTAATTTTATGTAAAATAGTGGGCCAACTAAATATTTCTGAAATGAGGCTCTAAACTACCTTCTTCTGCCACTCTTGCTGGTTTTATGACTGTAAAGTCATATTGTTTATAAACCCCAGACAAACTGCCATAAGAGGTTAGAGACGCATGGAAAGAATCACCCAGTTAAAAAATATTCCACCAGGATTACTGCTTTGACTACACCCTATCAAGGAGTGTGAGCACATACACAAAATGTGCTGTTAGATATGCAAAACGGCACTAATTATTACCTGTTCCTAAGGCTCATTATAGCTCTTATTCATTCTTGCTCTGGATTCCTAAGATCATAAAAATTCTTCCAATCTAACATTCCATTTTTCTTTCTATGTTTTAACATGAATGCTTTCTAATTGCTTAACTGCTTTCTAATTTGTTGGTGTATCTTTCTTTCTTTCTATCTGCCTGTAATTTCATAGGTTTCTTGGTTTTGAATGGTAAATCTTCCACAGCCTAAATGGTTTCACTAGAATATTGTCATTTTAAAATAAAAGAAGTCCTTTTTTGGTGAAACCAACTAGTCAACAATGGACCTACAATTTAAGTCTAGGGAACTGCCAAGATGTATAAACATAAACACTTGCAGACAAAAGAAAAATGATGTAAAACATATCTGAGATTTTCTTCAGACTTTTGAAGATCCAGCTCAAGAAGCCTTTGAACTAAAAACTATCCAGGTGACATAGGGATTCAACTGCAAGCAAAAAAAGATTACATTCTGAACAGAGGTAGACGTACAATAGGTTAATGAGTAGAATGAGAAGTGTATGCCTTATAGGAGAACAGCTCATATGACATTAACTAGGGCTTCTGTCTGTGACGCCATTCAGTATCATTGGTTTTGTATTCTATGTGTGATGACCTGTTCAAACATACACATTAAATGTATTCACTAATTAGGCCCATTTCTGAGTCTTTCTATACATGTGGCACCATGGAAGATGATAGGTCAACGGACAGGATTGAAATGACTACTAAGAGTAGTTAAAAATTGCACACAACACCTAAAGCAGATGAAAGTCATAGGATATAGAGATTTGGTCATCTCTTGTATATCAATAAAATAATAAACTTTTGGTACAAGTGGCCTACTTTTATCACAAGCTATTATACTGCCTGGGGTTCATAGATAAATGTTGTCAACCTATTTATTTATCCTGGTATGTAATAGAATTTCCCTTAAAATCATTTAAATACTTAGAAACAAACAACAGAAATAAGCCTCACAAACAAAAGCTCTTCAAGTACCACTGAACCATCTGAATGGATTGATGTGGAAGAAAATATGAGAAGGATTGCAAGTTTCAGGCTTTTGCTGCACTGGATTATAACAAACTAGTGAAAGTTGTGATCACCACTAATTTTTAAAACCATTAGGTGGGGATGCAATGAGGCTGTGACCACAAAATACATATAGACATTGTTTGTCCATATATTGCAATATATTTAAGTTGGCCAACTACTGTACGTCAGAGTCATCCCATATCTGGCCAGTCCTACTCTCAAATTGCATCTGATTCTTTAAGAATTCTATTGCTTCATTATACATTTTACATAAGGGACTAAGTTTTAATTGCAACTTAATTGCCACTTTCAAAGTAAACCTCCCAAACTTGGTTGCCGTTTTATTAGACACCAGTGGGATAATAAGATTAATTAAATATATTGCAAGAAAAAGTATATTTTCTTAACAGTTAATTGTGTGAACCTGTTGATCTGAAAGATGTGTTTATGGGGGGAAAGAATTATACAAAGTCAATGGAACATAAAACTTACAAAATGACTGTTCATTGTAATGCCATTTCCGAGCAGTGATTTTTTACAGGTTATGGTCACTAACAACAACGTTCCTGCCCTCTAGAGAGGATATTACAGCTATCTGTTTATTGATGTAGTAATAATTTACTGGGAAAATACTGTAAGTACATTCTTTTTTCCTATAAGTTCTATATAACGGGAAGCCTGAAGATGTATGTTACTAATCCAGCACTTTAATAAAGTCTCCCTGCATGATATACAGAACCTTACTGCTTTTCTATACAAGCAGCACATGTTATATAGCAGTAGTAAAATTGTATTCATCATTGATTAAGCTTCAGTGATTTAATGTCCTTTTCTGTTCAGCTATTATATTGGTTTACAAGTGGCACCAGGGTCAACTGAAGCATGTAGTTTATTCAATACTAAGATAATTCAGATGTCAGATGTACACCGCTCAGGTATATCGTAGATGAGATTCACTTTTTTTGTAAGTCTTTATTTTGCTTTTCATATTGTACAGGGGTACGGAAAAGAAAAGTATAACAAAATGTTCAGCAGTTCTTGATACATCATTGCCATGTCCTTTTCTGTCACTGTAGCTTCTTACCCTTATTTTTACAACATATTTATACTGAACAGGTAGAGTGGTGGGGTGTGAAAGCAGGTCTACAATTTGTTGTGTGACACCCTTCTTTGTTGTCTATTGTGTGCCTATCTTATTTGGAATATTTGTTATTTATTAGTTCTTTCGTTCCGTATTTGTATTAGCTTGCTTCCTTTTGCAACTCACTTTTATGCTTGTGTCCTTCCGTATTATATATATATATATTTATGACTTATATATTGTATCCAGTCTGCCCAGATTTTTCAATATGTTTTTGTTGACCCTTTTTTTATGGCTGTTAGTTTTTCCATTATCTTAGGGGCAGATTTACTAATGGTCGAATTTCAAATAAAAAAAAAATGGAAATTCGACCATGGGGATAGTGGGGAAGTAAATCAAATTAAAATCGAAGGATTTTACCGCAATTCGATCGATCGAATGAACGAATATAAAAAATTTGAATATTCGAACGATTTTAAGCGATCGATCGAATTCTTTATATTATAATGATACCCAATTTGGTAGCTTTGATCTGGGGAAGTAGGTGGTCGAATAAAAATTTAAAGGGGAAGTTATTCGACCATCGAATATTCGAATAAAATTTGAATATTCGATGGTCGAATTTGCCTAATTTGCATATTTGAAGGCTCTGATTACAAATACATCCAATACTCTTCCATTTTTTCACATAGGTACCAGATATGGCTAAATGATCCTTCAATCTTGTTGCATTGGCAACACCTCTCTGATGTGTTTTCATATATCTTGTGCAAAAATTGGGGGGTTCTACAACTTCTGCTTATAAATTTGTAGTTTGCTTCTTTCACTCTTGTTGATCTTTTACCTTTATGTGCTGTCCTCATTAGTTTGCTCCAGATATCATATTGTAGATCTACACTTTCTTGCTCCCATTGACTCATAAATGATGGATGTTTTTCCTTTCTGTTTTCCTTTTGTCAAATGTTTTTAGAATTGTGCCACTGAATGTTTTTAATTAGGTTGTTGCAGTAATAATTCCAAGTCTGTAGCAGTTCTTGTCTTGTGGATTACTCCTGTAGATTTCAAATAGTTGGAAATCTGCATGTAATTCAACTGGTTTCTAGGGTTATATCCCCATTGTTCATTTATTTAGTGGGACTATTTCTCCATTTTAGGCTCCTGTTTTAGGATGTTTTTTGATCTGTTTAGGTAAGTCTGAATAATTTACATGTATAATGTTTTTAAATTACTTTGGATCTTATATTGTTCAATTTATTTCCATAGTTTAAAGATTGTGTCCCATATCCAGAGCCATATACTGTGCAGGTGAGTAGCTATATAATATCAATTCACATCTTTTATTGTTTCCCATAGAGTAGAGGGGTCTGTTTCTGGTAAATCATTGTACAATATTGTTTCAGCAATCTGATCATCTATATTGTTTCTGTTCTGTTTGTTCAGTAAACCTCCATGTGTGTGATGCCTTCATAGTATTTGGAATTTCAACTTGGGTTGTATGTGGTGTGTGATAATAGCATTGGCCATATTTGTATTTCCTTGATAATATGTAAGCAAATCTCAGGAGATTCACCCATCACTATATGTAGACATTTCTGGTTAATAACACATGATCTTTTCTGGTACAGCTGTTGTGTGGTTTGGAGAAAAAAGTATATATAGTCTTTCCCTTTGCAATTGTGGGTTCTCCAGATATCAATTAGGTTTAGTTGGTTCAGGTATACTTTCATTTTTATTCAATTCATTTTCTTTAATTTATATGCAAAATGTAGATAAGCAGTTTTATTATTGACTTTTTTTAGCTTTTTATTCAGCAACTCTTCAATTTGGATTTTTAGCAATCTGGTAAATATGGTCAAAATTACACTTGCAACCATGCATTGATTTGAATAAGAGATTGGAATATGAATAGGAGAGGTCTGAATATAAGGGCCAATAATAAAAAGTAGCAATAACTATACATTTGTAGCCTTAAAGAGCAGAAGCGACACCCATTTGAAAGCGGCAAAGAGTCAGAAGAAAAAGGCAAATGGGTTGCGGCTTTTCTTGTAAAAAAGAGATTGTATGCCCTTGTGTTGCCCCCACTGCTTCGAGGTTTTACCACTTTCTTTGTTAAGTTTATTTGCTTGCAAATTACCCATGGTATAGTTTGTTTAATGACAATCAGTGGTTTGTTTGCAGAACAGAGCTCTGTGCTATACATCCATTCCCTTTCAGCACTCGCCATGCCCCCAGATGAGATTCGCTTTTAATAAATGTAAAAGTATATACCCTTGGGAATTAGATATGCGGCCCACTTATACTCAAAGGAAAACTATATCCCTGAACAATGTAGGTCTTTATAAAAATATACTGCATAAAGCAGCCCATATTTAAAAACCCTTTATGTTAATAAACAATTTCATCATAACATACTTTCTTACTAATATGTGCCATGATTCCCAGCCAAACAAACCATACGTGTTAGGTCACATGAGCCAATTAATGGACAAAATTCTGTCTTCTGCTTCCACACTTCTTCATGTTACAGGTTACAGTTAGCGCTGCAGTATTTCTGGTCAGGTGATCTTGGGGACTCAAGATAAATATTTACTTAAATATATATTAAAGGGGTGGTTCACCTTCAAGTTAACTTTTAGTATATTGTAGAAGGGCCAGTTCTAAGAACTAAGTTTTTCATAGTTTTTTAATGATTTGCAATTTTCTTCTGTTTCTTTGCAGCTTTCAAATGGGGGTCACTGACACCATCTAAAAACAAATGCTCTGTAAGGCTACAAATGTATTGTTATTGTCACTTTTTATTACTTATCATTCTATTCAGTCCCTCTCCTATTCATATTCCAGTCTATTATTCAAATCAATGCAGGGTTGCTAGGGTAAATTGTACTCTAGAAAACAAATTGCTGACACTGCAAACTAGAGAGCTGCTGAATAAAAAGCTAAATAACTATAAAACCACAAACAATAAAAAATGAAAACCAATTGCAAATTGTCTGAGAATATCACTCTCTACATTATACTAAAAGTTAACTCAAAGGTGAACAACCCCTTTAAAGGTTGGTAAAATGCTTTAATATACCACTTAATATGATATAAACAAATAAAATAAACATAATAAAATCTGCAAAGTGTTCATTTTAGGGTTATAGTTTCCCTTTAAGAGCAATGACAATGGGTTTGTTGTACCCTGTGTTAAATCACAGAGGACCCTCTTATCTCTCAATTATAGGTTGCAATGGTGTATGTAATCTGTATGTTCAATGTGTACACTTGTAGGACAGAAAAGGTTTTGCTCATCTTTACTTTAAATAGTCCCCATTAGAGTTAATCCAGTCAAGGGTTGGGAGTGTTCAGAGATGGAAGGGGTAGCTTTTACCATTTCCCTAGCAGTACATTAATTGGCCAGTGGTGTCTGGTGTCTGTAGTCTTTAGGGGAATTACTATATTGTTATGTAACTTTGGACCCCACTTGCTGGAGGGGGTTGTGCTGCTGAAGACTGAGGTAGGAAACCTATGGTAGGAGTAGTACGTTAGACGAAAGAATCTGTAATAGCTCACTCTAGGAGTGACTGGCTTAGTGTAGTTAGTAGAGCAGCCAGAGGCTCCAGTGAGAGGTTTTTACCTTGTGGTGTCATGCGCCAACAAAGGAAGCTAAAATGATCAGATTCAGGCCTAGAGTAAGAACCACTGTAAGCATCTTTCTAGAGAGGGGAATAGTTCACCTATAAGTAACTTTAGGTTTAACTAATACACTGCATATGCTCAATACCATCAAGGAAAGTAATTAACCTAAATATATGTGTAGTAATTGTATATTGTAGTGTAGTAACAGAAAAGTCACTGTAAGAGATCCAGGAAATAAAGTATCAATTGTTTGTTTTAAGAACCACTCACACCCAAATTAATTATAGATCTGTTCTGTGTTTATGAGGTCAGTTCGGCTAACTCATCTCCAAGGGACTGTCTGAGAGAATGCCATATAATGCATGCTCTTCTGGGAGTTGGGTAAGTACCAGTCAGGTTATGTTTACAAAGGTATGGTCTGTCATCTAAACAACACTTAATAAATACATGTTATTAAGAATACTATAATAATAGTAAAACAACAATGCCCTATTGTAAAAAAAGATAAAGATTTACAGAAGAAGTAGGTAATTCTTACACTGTAGTTTTAAGACCTCCATATATAATATAGAGAAGTGGTTTTCACTTCCAGTACTCACATGGTACATTTCTCAAATATAGATCAGAAAAAAAAAAACATTGAGAAGAAAAAGCTGTTATACAATGGGGTATTATTCACCAGCAGATCCTTTCAATAAACATAAAGTGGTACTCTTTAAGAAAAGTAGAAACAAAGTTTAATCTCAGGGGTATTTACTGTGAGTTGTGAAATGTTCTCCCTGAACACCTGTAATGGCAAATACATTAGATATTTCAGGAAAGAGACATGAAACGTGTCTATATAGGGACCTATAGGTTTTACAAGCACCTATAGAGTTAAATACCAACCTTCCTTATTTGCCTTCAAAAGCCTGTGTTGCAATTTACATATTTGCATGCCAGTAGTTATTGGTCAAAGGGTGTGGTGACCATTTCCTGCCTTACACTGTATAGTGCTGGGAAGGGAGGGACAGCTTCCTCTTTGGCCTCTGGATGGTGATCCAGCAGGGCCCAGGGGAGCCTGGGTGCAGAAAGGCCCAGAAAGCATGTGTCCAAGTTGGGGACCAGGCAAGCCTGTGAATGAGGAATAGAATGTGTCAGGTGAGCTCCCAGTACTAGTACACTCTAGGAGTGTCAGATAGACAGGGTGAGCAGTTCTGAGCTCCAACGCAGGAGTGACAGTTTGAAGGTATCTCTCCCAGGTCATATTGCCTGTAGTATAGGGATCCCAGTGGAGAGGGAATCAGGATAGAGGATTTCCCTGAGGTTGATCCAGAGACTACTACTGGAATATGTCGCTGAGGTGTGCTTGTATAGTCTACATCTACCCTAGAAGTTCTGTGTGAGCGGGGTTGTGACTATATGCCTGCCAAATCTGTCCTAAGGAGTGTCAGCATGTGAGAATCTGCATGTGATGTGACTGCACACTTTTCCTCTGATGTGAGTAAACCTGGGCACATTATCTTCAGATTAATAAACAGTTTTTTGTTTGCCTCATAAGAACCTCCTGGCGCCGAATCATTTTTTGTATGTTTTGTATGCACAGTAGCCTGAGGGTGGTAGTTGCACTACACCTTCAAGGGAACACTTCCACATGGTGAAGGCCCCAACCCTGTTGTGTAAGTGGCATGTAGCAAATGCTCCATCCTGCTAGTGGGTATTTGTCTAAATACCGCCAAATAGGTGCTACATCTATTTAGAAAGTATGAGGTTACTGTTAATCTAGGAAATAGAACAATGTTTTCCCTTCTCAGGCAAATTCTAGACTTCAGAAGGCTTTTGTTTGCCTTTTTTACTCATCGATCAGATAATGAAAGATATTAAATTGATGGACATGTGACTTTTCCACCAATGTTACTGTAACTATATTATTCATAGCTGTGGTTAATTATACAGGCCACCAAAATGAAAGTATACTTATGATTTGCATTTGACAGCCTTCATGCCATGCTCTTTCCTTCATGTTAGTGTTTTTAACAGAGGGAAGCAGCACTAAAATGAATTGCTCTTAGCACCAAGAATTAATCACAGGGATTTTTCAAAACAATAAATGTATCATTTGTGTGCTGAAGTAGTCACGGTTTCGACAGATCTCAGACATATGCGACAATTCTGTATCAGTCAGAAGAAGCTGAAAGACATATTCTTTCAATCTCCAGGACAACAATGAGCTTTTTGACAAGTCAGTGCCATTATTCACTTCAAGCTGACATTTACTGGGAACTGTTTATTTATGCAAAGGGAGCACAAGATTAGTTTCTGCAGTCCTCAGCTCATTCAGTAATGTCATGAAGAAGACTTTCTCCTTACAAGTCACTAATTAAAGATACAAACAATTACATTCTAATTTTGTATTTAAACTAAGAGAGCTCTCTGAAAGTGCTACCTTTATGATATGATTTGAAATTAATTATTTTTATTACCATTATTATTCTTAATGGTATTGTTACCAATTTGTCCTTTGTAGCCCGGGCCCATATATGTAGATTAAATAAATTGTATAAAATGATGTTATGTGGAATTAAGATGTTCTAAAAACTGTGGTTTGTAGTTGCAATGAATCTTCTTACCAACTTTTTCCAATTGTGTTGCAGTATAGTACTGGAACTCTTTTATAGCAATGCAAAGAAATTGTTGAAACCATTCTGTTCAACTCTCTCAAAATAGTGGGCCAATTTTTCACTATGTTCAAGGTCCAGATTATAATGAATGATGGTGTTATCCATAGAGGTCAGTGGAGGTATTAAGCATCATGGGGGCCAAATGCACTCCACTTAAGAGCGAAAAAGGCCCACGTGCTTTCAGTTGGACTGCCCTACTCAACAACAAAATCTACCTATCTATCTAGATCCCATTTCTCTTTCTCTGTCATATCTATCGATCATCTATCTACTGTATCTTTCTATCTATAGAAAGTGTTTGATTTTATCTATTGATATCTATCTATACAACCCTGTACACATGCATGTGCATTGTGCAACGTGCAATATCAGGCACAATCCACCATCTTTTTCTGCATAATTCCAGTGTCAGTTCGAACACGAGGGGAAGTTGTATCATACGATTAGTTTTCTAAGCTAGGTTGGCAACATTTCTACCAGTTAAAATAAAATCTGTAAATTATTCTTTAGACAGTGGTCCACTGCATGAATTTATGCAGACTGCAGTGGGGACTACAAGGAGCATGTTTGGACAAAAGTACCTTCACGAAACACGCAATACATACTGTACGAAGAATGCATCCATATTACCATGACTAGATGGTATGCATTAGCATGGCTGCTCTGCAGTGCTGTTCTTTCTGCATTCATTAGGTATGGCCTCCTAATGTTTATAAAGGTTTCTTCCAGGAAACTTGAGGTTCGTCATACATGTATGCACAAAGTAACACCCAGGGTACACACCAAGCATATGTACACTTATTGACATTGATGCTGGTAGTTATGCAATAGTGCAAACAAAAAAAAACCCACAGAGAATGAAAACACTTGTTCATTCTACTGAAAATTCCTACTAATGGGATTCCGATCAACATAAGGTTAAATGACTTGCAAATCTCAATATAATACAGTATCTAAATATGATTTATTCATCATGTCAGGGCTTTTTGCGTTACTGAAACATCCTGTTTCAAGGTTGTTCAAATCTGCAAAACATAAATGAAACCACAAGTGTAGCCGTCTAATTGAATTGCAGATATCTGTGCTGTAATTGTGTTCCACTGGCTAGTCTGTGCCCCCTCCATGTTGATACAGTTGGTAGTGGGTAATTGGATTACTGCTGGCAGACTTTAAAGCAGTGCAAAGAATAAGGCAGCATGTGCTTGGGTTAATAGAGTATAATTTGGGGCCAATATCATTCTGTGCCACCGCCTGCAAAGTGTGAAAGGATTAGATCTTGTTTTACACACAGACATTTCATAGGAAAAAAGTGCAAATCTGGTTTATTAGTGGTAGGAGACCATGGCATATTTTATTAACCAACTTTTAATTACAGAGGATATTAACCTTTCATAAAGATGTTGGTGAAACCTGGTAACCATGGCTTGCAAAAATAGACTACCATCATACCCCAGCATTTTAGCAAGCATACACCATGCACAGAGCTACCATCCATCCATTCAACTTATTCTTAAAAGAACACTTTTCCCTAAATCTTTTGCTCTATCAGACTAATTAATGCAAGAAGATTCCCTAATCATGTGTTGTCATCATTTCAGACATTGAACACTTTTTATGACATCTAGAAACAAAATGCCAACCCTTCTGCTTCTACAGTATACAGTATAATATCAGCAAGCTAAAACTGTAAAATAATAGCCCTACGTGTGATGACCACAAGATCTCTGATGTACCCTGTCAAATGGGTTCTCTCCACCTTCATGACTA
>CM044448.1:55582990-55637366 GCA_024363595.1 Xenopus borealis
ATTAACCACAGTGGGATCCACAATAAACCATTCAGTGAAGTAAAGCCTTTTCAATATATAATAATGCTATTAAATATGAATATGGTAAGCAATTACATATTTATATCCCACAGACTCCCATACTTTATTCTGGGATTAAAGTAGAAGGAAGGGTATAGGTCAAATGTTAGGCCATTTTCCATGTTTGCTGAAACTGCAACAGTCCTAAGTACTTTTGTAGGAGCATCAAGTCACCATCTTTTTCCATTTGCTCAATCTGCGCTGTAGCCCCAGGCTTGGTTAACAGTATAATGAATAACTGAATGTTTGCATGTGCACCAAGACCAAACCGTACACGGAATCCAGGAAGAAAAAGCTCAAACAACAGCACCTGCCTGGGATTTCAGATAAGCAGAAATAATCAATGGGTGGCGGGCACTTAAAATTTTTGCAAACCTACGGTGATAAAGCTTGTCTTCACCTTTAAATGTATGGAAGTCATTTTTGTAGCAACACATACATGGATGTGTTCTAAATGTTTTCAACAGTGACAGGAAAATAAAAAAAGGATCTAACAACAAAGATTCCTTAGCCTGTAATATAGTGGAAAGAGTTGGCTAATAAGACAAAAAGAGGGATTATCTGGTGGGTCATTATGTGTAAATTAAATGCCAGGGACTATTTGAAACTCAATCCAGACCTGATGTCTTCCATTGAAACAATAACGGCTGAGTTTCAAGTTGCCTCCTGAAGCAATGACAGCACAAGAACCATTTGTAGGGAGTGTGGGATATTTCTGGCATCGCCATGTGAAATGCCCTACATCAGCTGGATTGGCTACAGCAGACAATAACAATAAGAAACAAAAATGTCCCCATGCACCAGGTCTGTATATAATATATTTGCTGAGATAGGATAGGAAGAACTTGACTGACCTGCAAAGAACCCGGACCTCACCCAGGCACAGTGTCGGACTGGCCCACTAGGATACCAGGAAAAGTCCCGGTGGGCCCAGATATCAGTGGGCCCTCATGCTGCTAATTTGGCCAAGTTCATGGCCATTCCCTATTTCTAGAGGCTAAATAGATGTAATAATAGATTATAGTATGTAATGAAAATACACTAAGAGAATAGAGGTTGATTGAGGAGATGAAGAATATTAGTACTGAGAGTGGGCCCCTGGTCTAAGATTTTTGGTGGGCCCCAGTGTAAGGTTTTTGGGTGGGCCCCTGATGTCCCAGTCCGACACTGCCCAGGCATAACTGTGGCATAACTTGAAATGGTATATCCAAGCAAGGCCTGATCCTAGTATCTGTGCCCATCCTCACTAATGCTCTTGTAGCTGAATAGAATCAAATCCCACCAACAATGTTCCAACATCTATTGTAAAGCATTTCCAGAAGAGAAGAGACTGTTACAGCAACAAAGGAAGAGAAATAGCTTTTATATTTGTTCATAGCCCTCATCAATATACCCCTATACAAAGCACATCATAGCAGAAACAGCCCCCTAAATTTTATCATATCCTTTATACATGTATACTCCACCATACATCTAAATCATTATAGGTATTCCTAAGTGGCTAGCACACTGCAGCATAGTGGCCCTTTAAAGAAAACATTTGGCCTTACATTCAGTAAGCAATCACATCTCCTTTACCTCTGGTTCTGTAATTTCATAACGTAAAAGGCATTCAGCGTACTATTCAATTATAACTAACAGCAGCACTTTCGTAGTAATAGAGACATTTAAAAATCCAAGACTGTGTAACAAAATAATGAAATCATTTCATACAGATTATTTTGCTAGATTGAACTGGAGCTTGGAAATGAATACTTCTTTTGTTAAGCACACTCAAGCTAAATCAATGCACATTTATAGCAGCGGATAAAAATATTATCAAACCAGCTGTATAGTCCTCCTGGAGGAGATGTTACGTAAAAATGTTCTTTTTCATGTGCTCTTCTCATCCAGCAAATTGCAATTACAGCCTATTACAGGATATTAAATGTCCTTTAGAGAAGAGAATGCATATTAGTACATTCAGTAGTATTTTAAAGATGTTGTATGGAAGATCCTGTACATTATATCTTTGAAACCCTGAATAGATACAAATGGATGCCTGATGTTGTCAGACCAGAAAATAAAGGACTCTCGTCAAGGGTGCCACCCCAAAAATCCTGTAATTGCAAATTACAAATGCAGTTGTTGCATTAAAAATGCCCAAAAAGTACCTTGAGCATTTCCATGAATCCAGTGCAAATTGCAGCTAGCATCTGCAGAGTGAGATTCCATTACTTCCAATGCATGCCTCAAAAATGATATTAGAATCAGGTTTGTTGGCCTGCAAATATCTTATATATATATATAAATTAATATGCATTTCATTTTGTGTCCATTTTTGCATACCATACATTTCACAAACACAGGCAAATTGCAAGTAAGCTGAAAATGTTGTCTGGATGTCATAATCTCTAGCATTTAGCATCAAAATCGTGTCTGCAAATGATTCTTTAGGCACAAGATGCTGCCCACTGGTGGTACAAGATGCTGCCCACTGGTGGTACCCTGGAGTTAACACCAGCTTGAAGGTGGTAGTAGCTCGGGAGTTCCCTTTTGTCAATTCGCTCCCTTCATGATGCATAATCTGAACAGGAATTTGGATGGAACACACCAGCGATAAGCACAATGATGAGGAATTCAAGTAGTAGCATTGGCCTCAAATTTCTTTAACAAATCAACAAAATTTTGTGTATTTGCCATTATATATGAGCCCTTTATTAACGAAGAAAATGGTCAAAAGAAAAATGTTACAAAAAATAAAATAAATTCCACCAAAGAATAATGAATAATAAATAATTATACTCTTTTACCTTTGGCATTTCAAGACAGATTATATTGACTCAAAGCTATAAAAAAAATTCTTGGGTTTAATGTAGCTGCAAAATGTGCTCAGTGTGCCCCACTCACTGTTTCCAATCTATGCTGACTGCACATTCAAAGGTAAATCTCTGGACTATTTTGCCAGTGACAATTCAATTTTTATTCCACTAAATTGATTAGTGGGTGAAATATAGAAGGGAACAGTACAAAGGCACTAAAGGAGAATTATTCTTCCACTGTGTGCAGTTCAGCTGAGGTACAAGATATTACAGCAACATAAAATGATAAGGATATAGTTACCTTGCTTTTTAGAAAAAGGGGTTACAATGGTATAGAAGCAAAAGCTGGAGTGCTACAGGGGACAAGATTGTGACCCTTTGGAGCCATACACAGCCAACCTGTGCAACTGCTCAATGCAAGATGCACTCTTTACCTCATTGGGAAAAAATCTGGTGCAAATTGCAGCTCACATTGGCACTAGGAAGCCTGCAATTAGTTGTAAACCTGCCTGCCCAGACCATTGTTAGTCTTCATTCTTGACCTAGCCTATCTAATAAGCCAAGTAATGACTATCTTCATGTTTGGTCCTATATAGATAACACAACAGTAAACCCAGGGCCCCAAATGGGTATAAATGAAGACTGGCGTTATATGGGTCTTGTTTAAAAGGTCTCAGTTCTTGTGAATGGGCACAACTCTGCCCACAATGTCTTAGGAATCATTCATAGTGCATTTAGACACCTTCAGATGTTGGAACAAGAAATAGCCTGCAAACTGCAGAACTGTCAGGTGCAGGGGAGAATCTGTGTATATCTACATCTAAATGCTTAAGCTGGAGGGCATTCCAGGGGACCCCATATTTTGCCCATTTACCACCCCCTCTGAATGCAGAGTGAGGTTTGACTCTTTGCATTTCATTCAATGAGTGAAAAGAATTATGGAACTGAAAATGAATCTCTTCAGTTTAACCAAGTTTGCAAAGGGGCCTCCATTTGTATACAGGAAGCAGGGTTTTACATGGATAATTTGGAACAGCATGTTTTTTCTGCCGTATACGGTAAATGTCCAGTTGTATGGTTTGTCAAACCAAAATGGTCAAGTAAATATCATTATTTCATCTACAACAAAACCTTCAAGCTACAGTTACCAGGTGACAGATGGCCAGTAAATGTTGACTGGATTCTTATACAAGCATTAACTCTGATTACACTACTCCCATAGCGAGCAGTCTCCAGGCTGAACTATCATATATTATCCAACATGACCATCCACATAGATGGACACATACCATCAATTTGTTCTGTCAGTCATTGGCTCAAGCAATCTGATCTAGTCAGTAAAGTGGGTTCATAATAAGCAGGACACATGAAAGCAAGGCCTATTGATTGAGATTATTATATCTATTTAACCTCTGAAAACATGGATATTGTCTAAACTAATCTGCCTGGATTATTAAATTGCTTTAAATAGCAAATGTTGCTTGTGTGGAATGTGTAGATATAAAAAGGATATATGAGCAGAATAAGCCTTCTTCTTGGTGTACAAAAAAATAATAGAAGACAAACCTCTTTAGAGCCTCAATCACAGCATGATCTTCAATGTCTAGTCCTTTTGGCACAAGATCTAGTGCAACCAAATCTCCAGCTGCTCAGCATTTAATAGTTAATGGCATGTAATGCAGTGTAACCAAATAATAGCGGGACCCAACATTCTTCCTTGCTGATGGTAACACAACATGATAAAAAAATTATAAGATAGAATAAATGATGGAGATACTGTATAGCATTTTTAAAAACAGGGATTAGCCATTAGTAGTGATGTCCCATTTCTCTTACAAACTCACGAAACAAAAACATTTGGTGAAAAATTTGTGAAACCCATTGAAGTGACTGGGCATCAAAACTATTTTTATGCATGATAATTTTTGACATGCACAACAATTTTTTCTCACTCCAAACGCATTACAGTCAATGGGTGTATTTTCTTATGGCAACTTTTTTCTCTCAGCCCCAGTATTGCCTTGGCAATTTTTTTTTATCTCTGTGAATTTTTTCTCAAAATGAATTAAGAAGGCATTAATAAATTATATAAATATGATTGGGGACTCACTTTACTACAATGCACTACTAGTGTAAGAGAGTGAAATAAATATGTACTGAAAAAAGATGTGTTTGACTATGTACCAAAGGTTCCACTAATGGGGATAATCCACTGACTGGGACCCAAGTGAGCAAGTGAGGGTTGTAGAAACAGGCAAACAATATAAAAACAGATATCATACTGCAAGTTGAGTTAACGGTATGTTACTTGTATGAGCTTCTTTTTTGTACAGAAGTGGGACAGGTACTAAATATGCAACTGTTCCAATTTCTTTTTACTTTCAAGCCTCAAGTCCAGTCTGAAGGTAAGAAATTTTTGGATAAATTGCCCATTTTCTCTTCAATGTACAATGGGTCATTTATAAAGTTTGCTTAGAACATATTTAATCGCAAATGGTTGTCTTGCCCATGCTTTTTCCTGAATGCTAAAATATTACACTGGTTTGCTTTTTTTTTAGTTTTTTGTGAATTCACACTGTGCGAAGTTGTTGTTTGTGAAAATAGCGTTGACAATAATTTAAATTTGCAAACTATTTCTTCTGCCATCATAATCGTGGCACAATTCAAACACAGACTGCGTGCATAATATTTGCAATTTGTGATTTTTGCCATATATCTCTGGACGTTCTCAGTGTGAAAAAAATTGCAGTTCTGTTTGCACAGTCTTATCCAGCATTATAAATATAACCATGTTCAGGGCACATATATTCACTGTGCGAACCATTCTGTCCTGCATAAAGTTTAGCCCCTCAGTAGTCCTGAAAATCACGCTTGAAGGATAATTATCAATAGCGCCAAATGTTCATGATTGTATTACTAATACAACTATGTAAAAAAAAAAAAAAAGAATATAAATGCAAGTTATACATTAAATGGCAGTGTGTTGGGAGTTTCCTTAAGTGAGAAGGATCTTGGGGTTTTTATAGATTATAAATTGTCTAATTCTGGGCAGTGTCATTCTGTAGCTACTAAAGCAAATAGGGTTCTGTCCTGCATAAAAAAGGGCATAAACTCAAGGGATGAAAACATAATTATACCTCTTTATAGATCCCTAGTAAGGTCTCATCTGGAGTATGCAGTGCAGTTTTGGACTCCAGTCCTTAGGAGGGATATAAATGAGCTGGAGAGAGTGCAGGGATGTGCAACTAAACTGGTTAGAGGCATGGAAGACTTAAATTATGAGGGTAGACTGTCCAGGTTGGGGTTGTTTTCTCTGGAAAAAAGGCGCTTGCGAGGGGACATGATTACACTTTACAAGTATAAGAGAACATTATAGACAAATATCAGGGGACCTTTTTTACCCATAAAGAGGATCACCGCACCAGAGGCCACCGCTTCAGACTAGAAGAGAAGGACTTTCCTTTGAAGCAGCATAGGTGGTTCTTCACAGTGAGGACAGTGAGGTTGTGGAATGCACTGCCGGGTGATGTTGTGATGGCTGATTCTGTTGATGCTTTCAAAAGGGGTTTGGATGATCTTTTGGACAGACACAATATCAAAGGCTATTTTGATACTAAACTCTACAGTTAGTATAGCTATGGGCATATAGGGTTTGTGTGAAAGAGTAAAGGGTGTGTGTGTATGCTGGGTTTTAATTTGGAGGGGTTGAAATTGATGGACCCAATTTAACTATGTAACTATGTTTGTTATGGGTTAGAGGGGCTACTTTACTGTAACAATAGTCACCTTCCAAGAACAAAAATAACAAAACCAACTTGCTAGAGTTGCTATAATGACATGCCTACAAAAGTATTAACAAAAATATCTGGCCCAAAAGTAATTTTTTACAAGCTTTACTGCCAAACAATTTTATGAAATGCCATTTTTTGGCAAGTGTGTATTTTTTTCTCCCTTATATGCTAAGTATCACTTTTGAAATCCCAGGATTGGGCAATGATATGATCAAAGTTTACCACAATCTCCTAGTCCATAGTGCAGAATAATTAAAGTGTACAGATATCTGCAGGTGACTAGGCATATCTCTTCCCATGTAACTACACAACCACTATAGATCTACAGACAAAATGACAAGAAAATAAGAAATTTTAACATGACTAAGCACAATCCATTTCCATTGAACTTTGCTTTCTTACCTGAAACACTAGAAGATATGGCCTTCTGCCATTTTATCCCTAGATGAACCAGAGTCATCAAGCCAGTCTTAAAGCTATGTCAATCAGGCTTCATTCATTAACAGTGTTCTGCATTTTATGATCCACCTTTCCCAATAATACTGACCGGTAATGATACAAATTGTTGGCCAGAGCTTCTAATTTGTCCAAAACATGCATCTATTCCTTCTGTGAGCCTTTGGAGACTGTAAACATGGTCCATTTAACAAATTTGGAGAGTGGTTGCATCATTTTGAATAAGAAATGCTAATTAACAGATTGATGTGAGCCAGATGGAGCCATAAATACTCTCATATTCCAGACAAAATAACAAATGTGTTCCTTGGTGTTGTATAGAAGAGAGGGTTCACCCTTCAGAATTTATGATTATAAGATAAGAGCAGCTGCATTGGAACCTCAATGTAAAGGAGCTTAAGACCATGTGGTGGAAGAGGAACGAATGTTTACATTTTAATCTACATCTTTTTACTCAGCATCTTTCCAGTTTATTTTTTTTTTCTTCCTTGCAAAATTGCATGGTGTTTTGTAATGTTGTTTAACCCTTTAAGTGTCACCAGGTAACCCAGTAATATATTATCTAAGGCACAAGCAGAATTACAGTAAATATGTTGGGATATTAGTGGAAGAATCCACCACAGTCAGTGCTGTATTTAAAGCAGCAATGCTTGAAGACCAGAATGTAATGTGCAACATGCAAGAAGCCTTTTTAATTGATATTTTTACACTGTATTCTGGTATGTAAATGATATGTGAATTACCCTTATTTGTATACTGGGGTAGAAAGTGCTAAATTGTGTTGGGCTAGAATCAACCTTTATTAGCCAAGAAGTGCATTCATTAGACCTCAATAACCAGTTCGCTTGGAGGAGGTGGCTGCAATAAGATCAGCAACAATATAAATAAATGAAGGGTGTTCTATGTTAAATGACATTCATTTCTGCATTGTTTCCTTTATACATACTAAAGGAGGTTAAAAAAAAACCCATCCATCAGGTCCAAAGCATTGTTTAGATAATTCACATTTACTCTAGATTTAGCTGATCCTTAGAAAGACAAAAACAACTTTGCCTTCTATGATTAGATGTTATGGGTGATGCATTGTACCACTTTAAGTAATATCCTATGTTTGCCCATCAGATACTGAAAAATGGAATATCGCTGGTGGCTGTCTTACTTTGCTTCACTGAAAAATTGGTGAATGACAAATATTTGGGAGACATGTTGAAGTCAATGGCTTTATCCAAGTAGCACAACTGGAGGTTTTTTCATGGCTATACCTGGAGAAAAATTTTCCCCATGACTAGTCGTGACAAATCACAACTATCAGAAAATATCAGAAATCTGCTAAGCATTCAATGTCCAGTTAAAAAGTATTCACCTGTAGCTTTGGCTTTTATATGGTCATGGTTCTGACCAGTGACATCTATTATCCTTATTATTGACAGTAAGAGGCAGATTTATCAAGGGTCAAATTTCAAGTTTCTGGGAGCTTCAATCGAACTTGATTCAATTTTTTTATCCCCCCTGGGCTAATACACCAATTCAGCATGTTTTAGATGGTGAATAGTTTTCAAATTCAAATTCTTAAAAGGGCAGTACTTTCAAAAATTCAAAATTCAAATTTCTAATTTTTTATTTAACTCAAAATGAATGTGGACTATTTCCTATTCATATTACACTAAAATAAACTCAGAATTCAAAGAAAAGCAAGAGACAAATAATAATATATTCATAGGGTAATGTAATAAAAGTCACACAAATGTACAAGTGACCATTAAATGCTAGCTGCTGATTATTCCTATGGGTTACTTGATCCATGGAAAATATTTTGACATTCTTAATTACGCCCTGTTTTTATTTTTTTTCCATTAAATAAATAAAGATGAAATTTAAAAAATTTAATTTGGAGTGACCCCTTAGTATAAAAGTTTTTAATGCTTGTAGGAGGAGCTTCCAGTTGTTAAAGGGGAAGTAAACTCCAATTATGCTCATAAGACAAAATCATGAAAAATAAAAATCTTCAAAAACAGCAACATACCAGAGGCTTCTCAGTCAGATGCATGTTACACAACTCTACAGTTACAAATGTTTCAATAAAATTAGGCTTTGTTAAGTAGGCACACGTTCCCTTTAAGATCTTGGATCCCACCTAACTTCTAGTGGTCCGGTATATGCTTCCACCCGTATCCCCCCCCCCCACTCTCCAATAGTGGCCCAATACCATTGGGTGATAACCCTACACTCTTCCAAGTTAGAACCTTTTCCATCCAAGTCCTGGCCTGAAGCCTTGGTGTCCTTCTTTCCTAGCATTAGGTTATCACTGATTCCTTTCCTTACGGAGTGCCCATAGGAGTCTAACTCCACTTTCCTCGTTGTTGGGGCCACAATTGCCTTACTAAATATCCTGGCTAGCTTGTGCACCTAGTGCTTGCTCACTTTGATCTTTCCTATTCTCACTTCTCCTATCTGTGAGATCTCCACTCACCGGCCAGGTGATGCTCTTCCTGCCACGCCTCCCATCAGACAGCTCACCTTGGGCGGGGAACCTCTTTTTATAGGCCTTCTATGTCCTACAGTGGCCTCTGGTGGCCGGGTTAGAAATTACACTTAAAATGAAATTAAATAATTCTACTCACACACACCCAACAATTTTCACCATACTGTACAAACATTTTACATACTTGCACATTTTTGTCATTCAAAAAGATAACATTACACTCACAAAACACTCGCATCTCTTTACAACCCCTTACATGCTTTTCCATTTCAAGCAAATTCTATGCAGCTGAATAAAAGCCAGGGATATGCAGTAGAACTGGGTGAGAGCTTTAGCATTAATCATTCATGGAACTACAAATGTGAAATTTGCTTTCTCTCTCCAGAAAATGCTTTATTGGACACTTAACAATGGTTGAAAGAATAGAGCAAGACATTGATTAACCCTTTTCCATACAAGAATGTAGATTTTATGTTGTCACCAGAAAAGCTAATAGTCTACTGAAACGATATTCTTTTGTAAGCTACAAAAGAAAAATTATCTTTAAAGGGGGAAGCTAATAGTGAAAAGAGTTAAAGAGACATTTACAAATTAATTAGGAAGGGCTACATAAAATGACGGACAGGAGGGTGTTTTGTTTCTCAGATATGTATTTATTTTTGTCAGCATTCACAGTGTATATATTGACCTCCAACTTTTCAATAGGCTCTTTGTAACATGATCTGCACATTACAATTGAAGCCTTGCTAGGAAATACATAGAAAGTGTTTTCGTGACAGTGATTGTGGCCGTTCTCGCTGTTCAGTACCATATTTCTTGGCAAACAGCAGCTGTGTTTATTCAGATAGAAACATGTGCATGACTTGATGACAGAGTAATCTGCGAGCATTCCAAGAGTCGCTTTCCCGTATGGTTTCTGAGAATAATATGGAGCCCATTCTGATGGATAAATGACCACAAAGCTGTTCGGCTCAATTGCTACATTATTACTGTTTTTTAGTGGATGGAAATATGAAGTAGTGGGTATCCAACAGATTTCCTTAGGAATACGTTGAGAGGATTTCGGTCAGGTCTTAACCCGCTGGATATACAATTTAAAAATCTTAAGCCCAGGAGGTTTGAATGAGGAGTGGAGTTTCGGTTGATTTTTGTAATTTAAATTCATATTTCTGTCTATGTGTAATGCCATGACCAAGGACTTACTATTTGTAAATAAATGTGGTTTATATATGGTTGTAAGGGGGTGGAATGTAATGTGAGTGGGAATGATTGCAAAATGCCTGTACTGTATGACAACTGGATGTTTGTATGTAAATTATAGTGTATGTTTAAAAGGATGGGTAAAATAACGTGTTAATTGTAATTTGGTAAAACAGCCATTAGGTGGCAGCAAGAAAAATGTTGATTGTAATACCACAACTAAAGGGAACCAGAGAACATAAGGTATAAAAGGGAGGAGCTACACCCAGGGACTGTTTTTTTGTTCCAAGCAGGTGCTGTTAATGAAGGTCTCCTTATCATTGTGCTGAAATCAAATAAACTGTAACATCAAATTTTTTGTTAAAAAATTCATTACTATACAATGAAAAATAAACACCACGACAAATTAAACTTTTAAATTCCAAAGCCTTTATTAAGAAATAACAACGAAACTCCACTTCCGCTCCTCTTCAAAAAAGGCAACAGGGCAATGATCAATCCTGCAGTGCTTGATTTCTCCTCCTTGGCTATTCTAGTGACAGAGTCTGCAGCTCTTACCCTATTCCCAGCAGCAGCAGCAGCAGGTACTGGGAGAGCCAGATTAGTGGGGTGTGCATGCCAATTGCTCCCCATCGCTGTGCCCATCTGAGTGTGCCCAGGGCTGGCGGTGCCCACTGCTGAATCCTCCCAACCAGTTAGGATTCAGGATATAAAGACAGAAAATGGCACCTCGTCTCCTCCTCAGTCCATGGTTCCCTCACTCAGTGCCATGCCCAAGATCGAGAGTCCAGACTGCAGCAGCAGCATGTCCAGCGGCAGCCCCAACAGCATCCATTCAACAGGTCCATGAGTCTGGAGGTTCCCCGCTGCTGCAGGAGAAGGCAGAGGAGCCATGCAGACGTGCTACCCAGTGTCCAGCCCCTACTCCATGGAGTTGCCTTGCTGAACTGGTGTGCTGGTCTGGTGTGGGGAGTTGGAATTGTCGGACTCTTTGCTGCTGTGATACACCACCCTGCTGTCAGAGATGAGGTGCCTTAGCCAGAGAGGGCTAGAGGCAGCTGGAACCCCAATGAGGGGAAGCTATGGTTCTGCCACAGATCAGGACGCAAGCTTGAGTACAGGAAAGTGTGAACAACGGAGTCAGAGGAGAAGAAAATTACTACCGAGAAAGGTTAGAGGACACTGCATGGTATCAGGCTGGCTGAAGGAGGGAGGTGGCACAAAGCAAATTCCTGTCTAATTGGAGGGGTGTAGCATGTATGCCAGACTGCTTGACCAGCAGGTGGTGCAAAATCCTTGACAGAGATTCACAAGTCCAATGGAAGCCCCACTAGAGGGTGAAATGCGTGTTGGCAATGTTGTGAGTAGGGTTGCCACCTGGCCGGTATTTTACCGGCCTGGCCGGTATTTTTAGTGGTTGATCCCAATGTTATTAATAGGAAAAAAAGATAAATATATACGAAGGCCGGTATTTTTTTCAAGAAAAGGTGTCAACCCTAGTTGTGAGGGAGCCCTTGGAAATGTACAGGTGCACCAAGAGAAATTGAGACTGGTAATCTAATTAACCATCACGTAATGCCACACAGGGAACAAGAAACGTGCCTGTAGGTCCCCGTATGCTATTGCATCTAATTGCGGTATAAAATTGGTCTGTGAGTATGTTGAAAATACTGTGCTGACTAAAACTGATAGATATTTTTGCCACTGATTTTTGAACTGGCCCCCCTAATAGAGGTTGAATCCGCATATATATAAGCTGATGGAACTCTATGTAAAGGATTATTCTCACGGTCCAATCGAATTGTGTCTTTGGAGTAAATCTGCTGGAACTACAACTCCCATATGCTAAGATACAATGGGGGTAATGTAATAAAAGGCACTAAGTTTGCCCAGGGGCAATAGCCCATAACAACCAATCAGCAGGTAGCATTTACTGATCACCTGTTTAAAAGCAAGCATCTTATTGGTTGCTATGGGTTACTGTCCCTGGGCAAACTTAGTGCCTTTAATTACATACGGGGGAATGTTTACAATTTACTGTACAGTTATGCTATTTGGATTTCAATAGCCTGTGTGAGATCAGTTTGGACATATCTGTGACTTTGAATAAATAATCATTTATAATCTGTGACCAGGCCAAGATAAAAAAACAGTGCACATATGTTTGATATACAAAACATTTGGGGGTAGGATATATCTCTCATTCTGTGTGCTTGCGGGCTATGGGGTGCCGTTTGTTCCAAATACATTCTGTATACAAAACTATCCCTGATACACAGAATGAATGTCTCTCATGGTATATAACTATTTCTGACCATATACACAAATAAAAAATATACAAAAGACTTATTTCTATTAAAGAATGAGAACAAAATATGATTATAGCACAAAAGGATGTAATTATATTACAAACGCCATTCTGTACATTTTAACAATCAATCTGTCTCACAAATGTATAACCTCCATGTACATTTATTACAACATGGCAGGTGGATGTGGCTGCTTCATGTTTCCTCTCAGCTTAGACAGGAAGTGGGAAACCAGAACAGGAATATGAATCATAAGACAATGGCAAAACAGCAGGAATGCCCTTAACCAAAATGTCTGCACAAGCAGGACAGTAAGCTTTGTTCTTATTGGTTCAGGAAAATAACTGACAGTATTGCTTCACAGAATGGTTATTTTAGCTGTTTTGTGAAACAAAACTTTCATTTTGTCGAAAGAATGAATCCTGTACTATAAAATCTTGCTTTCTGTCACAAATAACTATTTTGTCACTCAAATCTAGCTTGGCATGCACTAGTTACTTACACTATTATATATTCTGTCCAAGTTTTTTTTTTACATAATTCATTCTGTAAGTAATTTTGCATATAAGTGTGTCTGTTACATGGATGTTATAAATTTGTGAGACAGATGGATTGTTAAAATGTACAAAATGGAGTTTGTAATATAATGACATCCTTTTGTGCATTAATCATATTTTGTTCTCATTATTTAATAGAAATAAGTCTTTTGTATATTTTTTATTTGTGTATATGGTCAGAAATAGTAATATACTGTGAAAGTCATTCATTCTGTGTATCAGGGATAGTTTTGTATACAGAATGTGTTTGGGACAAACGGCACCCCATAGCGGGCTCCCTCTATTGACCATTTTTTTGGGTACTGGTATTATGGGATTTTTTAACGTGATAATTGTAGTGAATTTATGCTTCAACTGCACCTTATGAATAAATGTTTTAATGATATCTGTTTGGTCTACTTTGTTTCTCTATTCTTATCTTTAGCAATCAGATTGGGATTATCCAGATTTTTGGTTGATTGGCTGTGCATTAAGTCATCCTGATTTATTGTAATATGAACCTAGGGTTTCAGTTTTAAAGAATGGTTTGCATTGAAGTAAAGGTCTTTAAGGGGGTAAACTGATCATCATTATATATATATATATATATATATATATATAGACAAATACAAGAGGTCCTCTGCACTCAACCCATTATCAATATATTTAAGACATTGAGACATTCTGTGCATACAGCTACTAAAAAAATTCCTTATTCTTTAAACAACAGGGATTGTTTGTCCATATATTGCAATATATTTAAGCTGGCCAACTACGTCAAAGTCATCCCATATCTGGCCAGTCCTACTCTCAAATTGCATCTGATTCATTAAGAATTCTATTACTTCATTATACATTTTACAATGGGACTAAGTTTTACCTGCAACTTACTTGCTGCTTTCAAAGTAAAACTCTATATTATAACCTGCAGGTCTATACCCATCATCTCTTTAGTACCTGTACTACAGTATGTCACATCGTCACAATGTTTTCGTTTGATTTGGTCAGATGATAGCAGTTAAAACAGCACATGGCTTTTAGTAGTCTGTTCTACAGATTAACAGTTAGATGGACAGTAATAGACAAAGAGCAAGGTTTTTCCATTGACTCTTGTCAACACCTCACTAACAAAAGGGTAGATTTACTAAAGGGTGAAGTGACTAACGCTGGTGAAGATTTGCCAGTGTTACTTCTTTGAGGGACTTTGCCGATTTATTAACGGAAACAGGTGTCACTTTGCTAGGGAAGGAGATAGATGCTAGTGTTGATTCTCACTCTTTTGCCAGGCAAACTTTGTTGTCTTTGATTTAGTATGCTGCAAATGAGAGTAGATGGGTAGGATTCAAAGTATCCTGTTAATCAACAAAGCAAAACAAGGTTCTGCAACCATATTCACCAATCAAAAGTTTGTCGGCACAGGGCAGCTTAGCTGTATATTACTGCAGGAGACATTTTTAATGGAGCTCCTGTACTTCTGGACATGCACCTTAAGTATTAGATTCATGAATAGCCCAACAGCCAGCCCAGAGAGTAGTTACCACCTGATTCAAACAGATACTAGTGACAGGGTTCTTTTTTGAAGCTAAGTGGGCCTGTTTCTAAAATTTACCTTTTTTTGTGTTTGAAGACGCTTGTCCACGTTGTTGCTTAACGCATTGTCCCATTAAACAGATAAGCCTTCTTTATCCATTATTGTTCTATAGACAGCCTGGGGAATACTGGGGTGCACAAACTTACTTATGGTTTTGGAAATGGGAAGCCCTAAGGACTGTTACTAGTCCAAGTAAATTCTAATTACTAACTTTAAATAATCATGATTGTTTATATTCAAATGGTGTTGTAGTTTTCCATTACAATGTTTCCATGTGACCATGGAAAATAAATATGAGGTATAATCACGACAGAGCAGAGCCCTAACATGTTGTGTGGTATCTGTACCACAAAAAACAATATGTCTGTCTACTTGATTTTGGTCTATTCATTTTACTTTCCAGGGCTGTAAAATTTATGACCATCTATGGAAAATGCAGAAAGCAATAAAACCAATTCAGCAAAAAATAAAGCATATGGAGAATAAAACTGGGTAAAGCTCATATTTCAAAAGCAACAGGTGCCAGCCCATTGCAGCACAGTACAACCATTATGGCCTCTAAGCTGAAACCATTACAGGCACAGCAATGCTGATGGAATATTTTTCCCTTCTCAGGTTTAAATTTCAGTTTTACATTTCTAAATGCCACTGTCTGGGTTCATTAATGTTAAACCATCCTTGATCTGAAACCTTAAAGTAACTGTGAGATACCCATTAACACTTGGGTACCGCTTTCACCTGTTCTTTAAAATGTGTCTATGATCTGTTCACTTCTACATCAAAGGGACATGGTAAGTCAATTTTTGTTTGTGTTTCTGTAATAGAAATGTTATGAAGTGGATACCCATGTAGGGAATGCCATGTGGAAGGATGGAAACTATATTAACTACAATGGTACTCTTTCAGGCACAGGGAAAGTGAATGTCATATGTAGAAGGAGTAACCCCAGAAAAAGGGGTAAGGCAGGTGCAGAGAGCAAGTGCAGAATGACTTACCACAAAAGGTACCTTGGTTGTGCATTTAACCCAGTGGCAAGGATAAGATTGGAGTTTCATTAAAACATAAAACTCTCAAGCCAACCATTACCTTCCCAGAATGTATTTTACCCTGTTAATACAGTGGTACCTAAAGCAGTCATGGCTGTAACATACACAATAAGTGATTGAGGTGTACCCTGTCCAGACTGAGGGCAAGGTCAGTGGTTCATATTGTAGAGAACAAGTAACCACACTGTAGCTGTCAGGACATAGAGCAAAGCAAGAGATACAGTAGCTATAGAATTAACAACCCGAAAAATACCCTGCTCAGACAGAGGCAAAGAATGAGTAACTACAGATATAGTCTGAATGCAATCGCACGCCCTGGCCTTCACCAAAAGAGATTCCTTGGTGCACAGCAATGGAGGAATCAGCCACCCCCTCTTTTTCAATGGATGCAAAAAAAATCACTGGCACACAGGTGAGGCTAGCAGGATAAACCTTGCTATTTCTTTATTGCAGCATGCAACCAGTCGGGGTCACCCCCCTTTCTCAAGTATACAGAAACATGATGCACAAAGCAATTTAAAGATTTAAAAGTGATGTAACAAAATGAATAGGCATGGCAATAATCAACTTAAACAAGTGTATTAGACCAATAAAAATAATAAGTAATCGATGGAAACTATGTATGAAGTGAGATTAACAATATCCTTAAAGAATAATGTCCTCAAAGCACAATTTCTTTAGAATCTGTTAGAAAACAGTCCTTCATCAATATGAGAATAAACTTGGGTGAAAAAATGTCCAGATTTACCCTGCCTGGACAAAGTGCGTGTTAAGGAGGCCATACACTGGCAGATTTAAGCTACTGATTTGGGCCCTTCAGACCAATTCAGCAGCTTATCTTCCCGTTTATGAAGGCGTCCGATGGACCCACCCGACTGATATAATCCAGATGTTGATTAGGGGGGTTTGATTTTCGCATCAGATCGAGGTCTGTGTCTGCTCATTGACACAGCTGTCAAACTGACTGCTGGCATACAACAATTATAATGTGATTGTTGGCACAAGGGCCACCTCAAGGTAGGCGTAGCTATCGGTGAAATAGTCGCTTATTTGGAGACTTTGTATGTATGATCACCTTTACATACAGAAGGAGTGGCCACAGATTATTATTAACATTATTAACATGTATTTCTATAGCGCCAACTAATTTCGTAGCGCTGTGATGTAACCTGTCCATCGATAATAACAGTTTTAGTCTAGTTTTAGCTACCTCTCGTGCATAATCTGGTTCTGATCCCATGAAACAACATACCGACCAAGATCTATATACAGTATATATATTAATATTATATATATATATATATATATATATATATATATATGTATATACTCTACTATATACTACTCTATACTCTACGCCAAACAATGTAGGTCTCTATAAAAAATATATTGCAAAAAACATTCTCATAATAATATACTTTTTAGTAGTATATGCCAATGGGTAATCCTAAATAGAAAAGTGCAATTTTAAGAAGTAAGTGCATACAAACAAACCATAAATGTTCGGTCACATTAGTCAATTAACAGACAAAGTTTAGTCTTCCACACGTCTTCCTGTTACAGTTAAGGTGGCCATGGACGTAACAATTACGATCTTTCTCGGAAAAGATCTTTACAAGAAAGATTGTTCGTTTCAACACACACGTATAGAGCTGAATTGTTCAATATACAGGTAGAAACAATAGAATTCTACTTGTATCTGACGATTCAGCACTAACAATGGCCAATGTTAAGGTTTCCTTCAAAGGCATCTGATCAAAATTTTCTGTCTAGCCTGATCAGCCAGCCGACCGATATCTAAATCATTTCACAACAATCACGCACCAAATATTGCACGTTTCGTACGATATTATCTGTGCGTCTATGGCCAACTTTAGGGGCAGATTAACTAAGAGTCGAAGTGAAACTTTGAATGAAAAAGACATGAATTTTGAAGCAATTTTTGGTGACTTCGGCTATAGAATATGCCAAAATTCAATTAAAATTGAAAAAAATTAGAATTTTAAAAGAACTGTCTCTTTAAATAATTCAGATTCGACACTTTGCTACCTTAAACATGTCGAATTGCTATTTTAGCCTATGGTTCCTCCTGGAACCTTTAAGAAGTATTTTTGAAAATTTTTGAAAATCAAAGGATTTTGGGCAAAATCATTCAAATCATTCGAATCGAAAGCATTCGAACATTTCAAATGATTTTTATTCGATCGAAAACAGACCTATTCGAATGAAAAAGGTCTATTTTTGATCAGAAAAGTCTTGAAAAAAATGTGATGGTCGCATTTCACATTTTTTTCAATTCAAAATTTGACCCTTAGTAAATCTGCCCCTTAAAGTTGTAATTTCTGAAGCAGCATAGGGAATATGATAAAATGGGGGCAAAAATCAAAAAATGGGAAAAGATATAAAAGGGAAATATTTATGTAGGCACCCATAGGGTTAATAGCCCCCTATAGTTTTAAATCACTACAGGTTCAGTTCCCTTAGTTGCTGGGCAGAAGGGAATGTATCTAAGTAAGTTCATTTGCATATATCCTGCCATGTCTGTCCGTGTCTGACCATTTCAGGCGATATTGCCAGCAAAACTGAAGGGTTGCTGCCTGCTTGGCCCTGCAAACATATATAGATTGCATGGGGGCCGATAAAGATTTTCTAACCTGGTTGATCAATTTTCAGACCAATGTCGGACAAAAAATCGTAAGATGTACGATCATTGGTATCCCATTAACTGAACAATAATTTGACAGATTCGTCAGACTTCCCTAAGATCGGTCGTTCGGCAGAGAAAGATCTTTGGGTCTATAGGGACCTTAATACTTGTCTCTCTGAGAAATTGTGCTGTGACTTTGGATGCTCAATAAACACTTTTTTTGTTGTTTGCAAGAACCTTTGGTGCCTCTGTCTTTATTTTTCTGTATAACAGCAAGAGAGGTGTAGTTGCCTCACCTTCCTCTTCCATTTTGAGAAGACTCACTCTGGGTGAGTGAGACCAGTGTAACCAGTGTTCTATAGGTACTAGTCCAGGAAGGCCGTTATGAAGCCAAACTTGAGGTTACATTTACATTAATATACATTCCAGTTTGATAAGATTCTTTAATATGCCAATTAATATGATTTTTAACTGCTGTGTATTTAGATGCTGTGATGAATCATACTTACAATGCACACAGGGAGAAGTTGCATAAGAGAATCATGAGCAGACTTATAAATAGGTTAGGTGCCAATCATAAGTACAGTTGCCTACAGCACTTCTACAGATAATTTGTTATTGGTTGTAAAACGTTCTTTCAGCCACTGTAAATAATATCATAGAATTGTCATAAATTCTTCTTTTATATTAGGTACATCAAACCACACCTAAAATCTAAAATATAGCCATTTATTTACATTGGTATATTAGTATCTACACACTGACTACTTTGGGTGCCAGGTTTGTCTGGCCCTGCTGGGGTTCTAAGCTATTTCTTTACCAGAGAAGAAATCTGGAATTCCTATAGTTAAATCAATACTACAAATTCTTTCTACTATAGAAAAGGAAATACAGAATATAAAAATTGAAGCTGAACACCCTTACCATAAAATTCAAAGTATGATAAATGCAGCCAGCATTGCAAAATTTTGGTTGATATTTAATGTCTTGAGCAACATATTGGCTCCTCTCTTGGGAAAGGATAAACTGTCCTTATTTGTATACCCAATAAATATATGTGCAATATGTTGGCGCTCTAAAAAAATATTTTGAAGGATTAGGTTTGATGCCCACAGAACCTGGCACTATTCTGCTTTTTAATATTTTACAAGATATGAAGACATACATAACAATAAAACATGCATGGCAAAGTCTGGCGATGTGCAGCGTATTACCCTGCTGTTTATACAGCATAATAAATTTGCACGTGTACGTCATCAGTTATGACACAAGCTCTTGAAAACAAATATAAAACCACAAAATAATAAATTATTCCAAATGGGAACCATACTGACATCCACACTGCAAAAGTAAGGGATTCGTGTCTGCATTTTGTGGGCTTCTCAAAGCTTGTAATGGTTTAAATGCCATATAATGGCTGCAAAGAAACTCATCTCATAGATAGAAATGCACATTTATAAAGTCTAACACTAGTGATGGGCGAATCTATCCCGTTTCGCTTCGCCAAAAAATTTGTGAATTTCCAGCAAAGTTTTTTTGACGCCAGCGAATTTTCGGCAGGCAAACTTTCGCTGGCGTTCCGCAAATTTATTAAAATAAGTAAAATAAATTCGCCCATCACTATCTAACACATACAAGCAGGCATGCGCACACCACATGAATAAGCATGGCCACATACCTTCATATATGAAGGTGTTTCTTCAGCAGCAGAACAGGCTCCAACACAGCCCTGAACTGCCTGTTCTATAGCAGAAGAACATGACAGAACTGCCTTGCACCCACCACCAGATTTTTAAGGTGCACTTTTACATCCCTTCCCACCAGTTTTGTCCATATTCCCCAAGTCTCGACTGTGTCTTTATATTAATAACATGTATTTCTATAGCGCCAACTTATTTCGTAGAAATGACCCAAGTGGATTGCTTAGAATTTAGAGTTTAAGCTTCAGTGGGTCTGGGACTGAATTGCATGATCAACAGACTTCTGGTCTTGAATATTATTATTAAAGTCTTAAAACTTTACATACATGCATATATACATGAAACAAGACAAAGGTGAATTTGTACATATAGTAACTGCCTGTATCTATACTATGAAGCAAATTTATGATTTCAATGTCTTTAGCTTACTTTGATGGCCATGATCATGATCTAAGGGGCAGATTTACTATTGGTCGAATTTCAAATGATAAAAAAATTCGAAATTCGACCAGGGAATAGTGGGGAGGTAGAATCCTATGAATTCGACTATCGAATTCGAAGGATTTTACCACAATTCGAATGATCAAACGATCGAATATAGAAAATTCGATTGTTCGTTTGAATATTTGAATCGAACATTCGATCGATTTTTAAGCGATCGATTGAATTTTTTATATTGGATCTTAGGGAATGATCCCCATTTCAGTAGGTTTAATCTGGCGAAGTAGGTGGTCGAATTAAAATTTAAAGGGAAAGCATTCGACCATCGAATTTTCGAATATTTGAATAAAATTAAATTCGAAGTATTCAAATTCAACTATTCGATGGTCGAATTTGGTGAAATTTGCCTAATTTGCCTAATTTGCATATTCAAAATTCGAATTCAAATCTTTTTGAAAATTCGATCGAATATTCGAATCACTCGTGAATTTATGTGAATTTAGTAAATCTGCTGAGGTTTTGTGAGTCTATTGCTAACACTTCCTTTACATAATGCAATTTTTAAGTCCAGCTCACAAGCCATACTAATTAAGAGCATTACCAGGAATGGATAAACATGTTGGAAACAGCATAAAAGACATGCAAGTGTAAGGCAAGAGACATCTGGTTTTAATTCACAATTGTAAACCACTTCCAATTGAAACGATTCTTTGAATAAACATTGTCAGTATTTTATGTCAAAACAAGTCAATTTTTTCCTTTTTGCTGACAAAAGAGATACTAATTTCTTTGTGTACAAAATAAAATGAGTTAGGCCAAATGTCCTTTATTGAATTTGTTCAGCTGCAATTTATTAGCTAACTCACATGGCCCCGCAACTATTAAATATATGTATTTGTTTCATTGTCACTTGAAAGAATGAGCCTTTTGTGTCTTGGAAATCCTGCAAGCGCTGATAACCAAGGTATAAAACCTGCAATTGAACAAGACGTCTCTTCAAACTGGAGTTTCTTTATATTGTAAAACATCTGCCGGGGAGTCGTCCATACTATAAAAAAAGTATTCCCATTGCCTGATAAAATATTATATAAAAATGTGCTGCAATCCAGAGAAATCAAAGACACAAAAAGATATAAATTATAGTAATAGATTTTTTTAACTGCATAGAGCTTTCAGGATGGGATTTTTAGAACACTGGGCTGCTCTTTCTGTAGATCCTAATTGATTTCCTTGACATCTCTTTAGTCTGGCAAAATGCCCGCCTAAGTACTTTGTCTGACCTCTAGGCTTTACGCCAAATATCGATTCAGTATCTACAATAGCAATGTTGTATCTTTCCTTCCATCTTTGATAAGCTGCCAACAAGAGAGAGACAGGAAGTCAATGGTTTGCAAATGTTCTATTAGTGTTTGTGTATTAGTATTTCCTTCTGGGAGTAATGCAATTTGTATTGTTAAAATATCCCCATGCAGAGAGGTATTTTTCTTTTTGTACATAAGTCATACAATTAGTTAACAAGAGAGACGGAAAGTGAGTAAGAGAGAGAGAGAGAGAGGTGTACTTAGCCAAAAGGATTTAATTTAAATTTGAACTGGCTGTTGAAGCTTTGGCCTGAATTTCCAAGATGCTGCATCTGATCCATATCCCATTGCTTGGATACATTTTCAAATAAGAGAAAGTAGTTGTGTAGAGACAACTGGAGCTTTCTACCTCACTTATTCAGGAATTTTTCAAGCATTTTCCACGAGATCCACAAGAACATATCTGCTTATGTGCTGAGGCTAGGTAATGAAAATGAGATTTGGGACTTTATTTCTCTTAATAAGGTCCTTGCCAAAGTATATTCATGAGCGTTGTGCTCAAGTTTAGATTTTCATTCTGGTCATAATGTCTCTTTAGTTTCATCTAAGTGCAATGTCAGTCTGTACGTAAGCAAAACAACACAACCCCTTTCTTCCCATTTGGCAGCAACCCAACAGGACATTAGGAGACCTTGTGAACCCTACATAAAAGGAGCATAAACAGTTCATAAAGGTCAGAAGGGTTAAAACAAGTTGTACAAGTAGCAAAACTGATGACTAAAATGAGCAGGATATGAAAAGCTATTCCATAGGTTTTTCACACATTCTTATTGTGTACTATTAGTGTAAGTAACAATATATCCCCCAAGAACATCAACATAGAATAATAAAACCAAATCACCTTACAGTTTTATGACATACCCAAAGTCTACAGCCTTATGTCTTTATATGGTCACAAAACCCTCAGTGACTTCTCAAATACTTATAATTTACAGTAGGAGGTACATTATCCCTTATAATATATGAGTGATACTCAGAGTTCTCTGACCTGTATAACTCTGTATGTAACCTTCTTCTCACAGAACTTCCTATTAATATATATTACCATTTTATTTTTGAGTGGGAATTGCTTTATTTACTACGTCATTTGTAACTAACAGCAAAATAATGTGGAATCCATTAGGTGAACCACTGTTTGTTGGTGTCTAGCAACAAAAACTATGACTCACAACATAAAAGAAGAATTGTTTTTTAGTGATCATATGGAATCCTCTAGAGCTGTATATGTTAGTTTATTTATTGTGTTTGTGTTATTTGATCACAGGGTAATATATTCTGTTAATTTGATTATTTTTCTTTGTTTCTGAACCATTCTTGGACAATGTGTGGACTTGTTCCCTGATCATTCTGAAAACAAGTGACTATAATTCAATTCTATTATATCTATGTCTGTGCTCTATGGAGCTGTCCCAGCTTTATTAGAAATCAAACCAGGGGTCAGTTGTATAACTATAGTCAAGAATAACCTGATTCAGCATAAATTGCAAGTTTTCCAATATGACTGTGGAAGAGTAAGAAAAAGGGGAGCATGTTCAAAGATTAAGTGAGAGCAGGCAAAGAGGGAACAAAAGAGGATAAAATAACTGAAGGGGTGAAGTTATAAATCTACCAAATGGCAAGGCAGGTCCAAATCTCCCACCAAATTCCACCAGAGAAATACATTATCTCTCATTCATATCTCTGATTGATTATGTAGCCCTTTCCATAATTTGGATCTTCATACCTTAAGTTTACAAGAAAATCATGCAAATATTAAATAAACTTAATAGTGGGGTTCTGCCTCCAATTAAAGATTAATTATATCTCAGTTTGAATCAAGAACAAGGTACTATTTCATGAACACAGAGAAACGGGAAATAATTTTTAAAATGTTGGATTATTTTTATTAAATGGAGTCTATGGGAGATGACCTTTCTGTATTTCAGAGCCAACAGGTTTTCAGACAACAGATCCCTTTATTTATCTTTCTATTCAGGACATCATTAATTTATTTTACTTGTCTATAACACAAGTTAGTGCCATGTTGCTATGGATTTTGACTCTAACAACTTAAGATATGCATGTGGCACCTACTTTTCTATACGGTGCAGCACACCCTGACCCAAGGGTGCCCTGTATGTTCCACTTGCCTTGAACAGGTGCTAATTCCTGGCTTCCCTTGTCAAGTTGTGCCTATGGACATTCCTACTTGCACCAGCTGAATTATATGGAAACATAATTACTGCCATTGCTCAAGCATGGTAAACTGTTTCAATATTTAGCACTTTTCACATAGAACCAGCTAAGAAAATAAGCTCCTTTCAGTTTACACCACTGTGCAAGGCCAGATATTCCCTGAATACCATTGTCTGCCTCATATTAAATTTAAATATTTTAACAAACTTGTCCTTTAAGCTTGGGTTTTCTGTGCAAATACAGTCCTACACAGAGCCACACACCAGCAGTGTCAGCTGTGAATGCATGACTCCTAGAGTTTCACTCGCTTTGTGGGTATATAGAGAAATTTTATCTAATAACCTTAGCAACAAATCTCTAATGGCCTGAGTGAGTCCTGATAGTATATGCACTTGGCATTCCATAAATCTGCTATCTGTATTGAATTCCTGCATAGCAACGTACTGTTATGTTAGCCTGATCTGATGCAATTCCATGGGGCTCATTTGGGCTCCTTGTTTACCGGTTGCTAGAAAACCACTAAGTCAAAAGCAGCCGTCAGAGGAAATAAGGCAAATGTCTACAATGTGGTTACAAAAATAGCAGCAAGTAGATTAAAAAGAAAAAAAGTGCAATAGTTAAAATGAGGCAAAAGACAGAGGACCGAGCCGGAACCTGCTCCTAACACATTTATTTTCATGTTATGTATGCAAATAGCATACATAAAAAAGCAATGAATGTTCATAACAATGATGTTTAAACTAGATAGGTGCCTAATATATAGAGACAAAGAAAAGGGTGGAGTGTTGAAAGGGTTACTGCCTCCTTTGTTTTGCATCTCACTTAGAGCAGTGGCTCTGAAACTGTGTGGTGGGCCCTGATTGTTTGGTGCTTGGAAGATAGGGCTCAGTCTTAATACCAGTTAGGGTAAGCATTTACAAAATTTGCTTTCTTAGATGAACATAAAAGACCAACTTGATGGTCATTTCAGGTAAGATGTGGTATGAGAACATATTTTCTGTCCAAAGTATTTGTGGAACTATGGCTGATTCACTGACATTTCCTCTGAAACCTTGTTATGAGCTAACGGAGCCCTGACCTAAGATTAGACCTAAGGCACCTGGACCTAATGTCTAAAGTAAGCACAGACTATGTATAATTACTCCTGCCATATTGTATTCATGTTCTCGTGTTTAAGGGTAGCGTAAACCTTTTTTTTTTGGGGGGGGGGTTGATGCCAGTGAGATACTATTTTAGAAAAATACTTTAATGCAGAAAGCTTGAAACCCTCAATCCTATTGAATGAAAGTCATGTTGGCACATCTAGTCTTTCAGGACAGACTATTACTGTATATCTAGTATGCTGCTTCTTCCATGACCCAGATTTGCAAATTAGCTCTCATGAATTAGTTGCCCAGATTATGTACAATAAATTCTGCCAAGTGACATGGATTTCTAAAAGAGCTTATTAAACAATTGCATAAGAAATGGTACAACCCCAAAGAGGAGGACACAGAGCTTGGCAAGAAAACACAATCTCAGGAATTTCTATTGAAACTGAACAGCTACTTGAATGCTTGAATATTTCCCTATCTCTCTTGGCAATCAGAGCAGAATAAGTTTACTTTAGCAGGGAATGATATTTTAACTACAGGGTTTTTTTATAAGAAATAATGTATACTATGTGTGGAAGATTGTGTAACATTCACACTGTACTGGATGCCGGTGTGCATGTAAATTAGTGTACCCCCAGACTGAAAGGATAAAGATATTAGTAGTCATCATCTGATATATCTTTATCTACTACTATGGGGGCAGCTTCACAGATGTCTTACAGTTCTGACTAAAGGAGCAAAATTGGGCCCAATCAGCAGATGGCTCCATGAGAGGGTGCCCTGCCCAGGGACACTGTCCACAGAATGAGAGGCACAGAGCTCTAATTTCAAAAACAGATATAATTCAATTGCCTGCCATGGGTACACAGGGCACCAACCTGTTAGTGATCCTGCAAAACTGGGAGCCCTCAGGTATTGATGTAAAATACTGAGAAACCTGGCATTTCCTTGCATGGAACATACCTCAATAAGTCCAGGAGGTAACCAACATCACTGTTAAGTGACTCCAGTGAGCCAATCCCTGGAAGCAACCCAGTGAATAAGTTGCCATGTGGACTATACATGCAGAAAGACAACCAACAGGTCAATCTCAGAGGACCCTTTAAGAATTAGTTATTGTGAGTGTACCTCATATGGAGATTTGCTTTACCCAAAAGGAGAGGTACTTTAGTGAGCGTACTGTTATCTGTGAGTTATAAAAGCTGTTGGGAAGGGACATTTACCAAATATTTAACAGAGCCTTAATTTTGGCCATATTTTGGGGATTGTTTCTTTAAATTGACTATAAGAGTTAGTCAGCAAGCTTCTGACTTCTAGGTAGCCATCAAATCCCAGTGTGATCTCCGTCATAAGTATTGTTTTCCCCTGTATTAGATGACATTTGTCCCCCCTATTATTTACTGTTGCTATAATTGTGTAATAGTTTATTGTATTGCAAATGGGACTCCAATTGTGTCTCCCATGAAACACATTGAGTGGAGACGCCGTGCAATTAAGACCCAGGTTTCCTATCCTCTCCAACCAGTAACAATGAGGATTCCCATCTTTGCATGATCTTCAACAGGTAGGTGCCCTGTGTACTCTGGAGTATAAAATAATTAAGGTTTTTCTTTCTAAAAGGTTTTTATTTGTTGGTTTTATTCATAAAATGAAATTGCAAAAGACAAGCAAAACATTGGTTCAACAGACTTTTGTTCAGCAGCTTCATTACAGTAGTAACAATAATTTATTGGCAGTCCTTACAAAATCCCTCTATATTGAGGTCCTTGCTAATGTCTGGCTAGGGGGGCTTAGTAGGGATTCAATTCAGTCACCCCATATATTGTCATATTGTTGAGGAAAAGCATTGGTGAGTTGTATCAGGAGGAGAAATGAGTTGATTAGGTTTAGCCAATTTTCAAATAACTAGGGGTGGGGGATTGTGATACTTATCATAGTATAGAACAGTAGTGTATGGAAGAGTATTCTCAATTTGGATTTGGGGGTATGGTCATCTACAAAACTCAGCAGGCACCCCTTGGGTTTGAGCATTTTTGGCAAGGATGTGTTATCTTTTATATTGTCTAGGATCTAAACCACATGAGATGGAGGCAGTCTGCCTCCAGGGCATTACAGTTAGGGCATTGGGGGAGTCTCTACTTTCCATACGATACAGCTGAAATGGGGTCAGGTGAATCCTATGTATAATTTTTAAACTGGATTACCTATTTTCATTGGTGACCACGTAGTCATGTGCTTTGCCATCATCCCAGTCTTCATCATCGATTTCTGGCATTTCCCTTTATCAGGCTTCTTGGCTGTGAGAGTCAATACTTGACAGTAGAAAGAAGCATTTCAGAGAGCATTTTCTATGTTGGAGTTAGAGAAAAACACTGTGATTCACTGGATTGATGTGTGTAGTAGGGGGAAGCATCTCTTTGGTTTGCGTGTGTGTCTGATCTGGTTCATGGGTAGGAAGGAGTCAATGAAGGAATTTCATTCTCCCATTTTTGGATGACCATCCAAATCCTGTTGATGACCTTAAAGAAACTCTCCCATCAACAACCAACGAGGAAACCTTAGAAATATAGACATTGTTCCATATACTGAACAAGTCCCAGATCACTTGCAATCTCAATCTGTCAATATTCTACAGCACTCCTTATTGATCATTTATTCTGATAAACAGCATTTTGTTTTGTGGGATATCAAACAAAATTGCTTGCACTCAATGTCCATATCTGTGGGTGTTTATATCTATTTAAAATATTTAAAATGTTATTTTACCTGAAACATGAAAGTACATTACTTGAGGATCAGTACACGATTATTATAATCATTATATTTTGTTTTCTTTCAGTCTGATGGGTTTCAGCATCCCTTCCCTGCTATTTCTAATTCTTATCTATAAGGAAAGAAAATATGATGCTTTGCCCATAAATTGCCAAATGCAGCTGCCACATTCATAACCATGGACAAAAAACGAGAATCAAGGGGGCTGTATCTGTTCAGGCTGCTCAGCTCCAAGAGTTTGTCAAAATTTCCAGATCCATTTTTGATGATGTTGAGGTCGACCATGAAAATCTGTCTGACACAAAATTAGATGCAAGAAATGGCCTGAATAGTTTAACAAAACCTCCCCATCTGCAGTCATGTTCTTCTGGCAATGCCAAGGCTTCAAAGAATCCTTCACTCTCACTTTCTAGTAGAACCTTTGGCTGAAGGTTAACAGGTTGGGCAGCAATTAATATAACATTTTTCCATAATGTTCTACTGTTTTTATATTACCTCCTGTCTTTATCTAGCCCTACTGTCACCATCCTTCCCTACCAAAGAATAAGTTGGCACCTTATAAATACATGTTAAAAATTATACTGTATCCATTTTGCATTGATGCTTCCATATTGACCTACTGTGTGCTTATTACCCTGCTGTCTCCACCTTCTTTCACCAAATTTATGCAGTTATTTTATTTACCATGTTCTTCTCTCTGGGGTTAATTAATAGGTGGTAAATTGTACTAGTATACTCAACAATCAATCTACATTAGAAAATGAAAGCAAATATTTCATTTGTGACTAGGGTTGACTGAGCCTTAGCAATTTAGAACCTACAGTAGTAAATCAGTCCCTGTCAGCAAGACCTGACAATGAATCAATCAACTATTCTATAAAGACTGGAGCACTGATGTATCTCTCCTTTATGACATAGTGTACCTAAATAAGAATAACTGTCATTTAACTGAGCCGTTGAACCATTCTCCCTAGACAGCGGGAGAAGAGTACCATCAAATGATGTACCATCAAATGAGTACCATGAATGAGTGGTACTCTTCTATTGTACCCTGCAGAGAGCAAAATGTCACATTCAAGGGAAGATGTTTATCATTTTACACTCATATGTATGATACAAACGTACAAAGAATTGCTTGGTTGTGCCAGTTTAGATGGGTCAGACTTAAATCAAAGACCCTATATTGGTAGATGGAGCCATGTATAGATGTAACTGGTAGACAGCGTGGTTTGGGCAATGGCCAAAAAATTACCCATTTTTTCATTTAAATATTGAGAGGCACAAACAATATTTTAGTTGATGGGTCTTCTTCCAGGTCTTCTTCCTGGAGTCATCGAAGTCTTCTGGAGCATGCACAGTAGGAGGCCTTTGCCGGTACGGAGTTACTGCGCATGCGCCCAAAAGTCAATAATTTTCTGATTTCTTTTTTCAGAAACTATGTGACTTTTGGCCCATGCACAGTAGATCCGATACAGCAAATGCCTCCTACTGCGCATGTGCAAAAAAACACAGATTACTCCAGGAAGAAGACCACTCAGGAGAAAATGACTGCCGTGAACTCAGTTAAAGAGGACCTAGAAGGAGGGGTAAGTAACAAGTTAGGGGCAATTGCCGAGGGGGGGGAGGTGCCTACTCAGAGGAGGGGGGAGAAGTTTTTGCACCTAAGGGATTGAATTCTCCTTTGCACCCAAGCATGATCCCGCCCTGCCACACAGTTATCAATGGATCCATTGGAATATTGAGGGGGGGATTTCCATCATTATAGGTAAATAGCATAGCCATTTGCATCCGAAATTGTACTTTGCACTTGCATTAGTAAGTGACCCTTCAGACTCCTTGCATGTGGTGTCCTGGCTGGAATCAAACCTGTGACCACAATTATATTATTGTAGTCGCTGCTTCTATATGCCACCCTTTTGTATAAATAGTTTTGTTTTTACACACTATATGCTATCATATTGTAGTTCTTCTTTAATGAACCTGAGTGTTTTAGTTCAATGAAATTGATATATTTCTCTTCCAAGGGTTATATAAACATTTCTGTTTATTTAATAAAGGCTGAGATTAAGGAAAGTGAGAGAGAAGAGGATTAAGATAAATGAACATAAATGAGAGATATGAGGAATGAGAGGAATAGGCTAGGGAGATCTCAGATGTGTCTGACATTTGCAGGTAGAGAACAATAAGCCTCTTGTCTCTGGAATCCCATTTAATGAAAGTTCCATCCAGACATCAAAGATTTGCAGCATTACACAAGCTTTATATTAAGGTGTCAATCATCCGTCTTTAGCCTCCAGGAACCAAACATGCCTTATACATGTCAGTGTCATGAGTTCACTTTGCCCAGTCTTCTTATGGTTTTGAGTGACTGAATCGTTTGTATATAGTAATAAGTGCAGCTTTTAAAATTATGAAGCAGAATCTGTGTAAGGCGATGGTGATGACAATCAAAATACTGTAGTTCAACTAGAATCAACTTTCCGTTGTGTCATGTGTGACCTTAAGAAGGAAGATTTTGCCAGCTTTAGATTTTTTGAGGTGGTCAGTGACCCAAGCATCCAAAAACCAGGTTGACTGTGATATTTCAATTTGGTCACATTTATATTGAATATATTTATTTTGAATTCAACTTCCAATGAAAATTTCAAGCTGCTACCTAGTAGTTATGGTAATTGAATAGTGGATTTGGTTGTGTAAATCCTGTGAGAGCCATCACTACAGACAAGCTTATTTACTATTGTTTGCATGAGCGCCCAGTTTTTTTTACTAGTTAAAGATGTGCAGCCTATCCATGTTGTTTATATATATATATACTTAAATGGCTCAGGAGCCAAATGATTTAGCCCACCAAGCTCTGCTCATTGGTGTAAAGTAAATGAGAAGATATCCCCCTACATTTCTGGTTTTACTCATCTACAACTTTGATGGGTGGCCTTAGTCAGGTGCGATACACAAACTTGTATCATACGTTTGATTAACGTTTGAAAGGTCCAGCAAATTTAAGGCTCACCACAAATATGTCATTTGTTGCCATGCATATTTAGGTAATATATTTAAATAAAAGATTATGTACCTTCTATAGAATACGTAGAATGCTCCAGGATGCATTAAATGAGACCATTAGAATATGCCATCACCATTCTCTTCATCAATGCTCACAAAAGTGTGTGGTGGTTTCTTGATAGTCAAAGTGTCTTTGTGCAGCCTAAATATCCCTATAACAATGCAACAGTGAATAAATGATCATTCCCAGAAACTGGCTAAACAATTTATTGTTTGTATTCCAATCTACGTACTTTCTGCTTTTGTTCACTAGTCTTGACTCTTGAAACGATGTAGTGGAAATCAGTTCTTCACTCAGGGGCAGATTTTAAAAATGCTTGCAGAGGCTAAGCCTTCCCAAACCACCACCAATAAAATTCAAAAAATCAACTGAATGGAGATTTTAAACATGAAGTTGACAATACAGATGTCCTGACATCTGTTCTGGGGGAATTGGCACCATACTTATCATGACATGTGCTCTAGGATATATGATATTGACACTGTATTTATCTTGTCATGTGTTCATGACATATTGAACTGCTTTATTTACATTTAGTTTGCATTAGCTCATATATTCAGCCTGCATGTTTATTAGGCTAAACAGTTTCCTCTACATCCAGTACCCAGTCGTCTCCCCCCCCTGATGCTTCCCCTGAAGACCTCCATTGATTTCTTCTTGTCATTGGAATGTCTAATAACTGTCCAATAGGCAGATCACTGTCTCTTCAGAAGAGCAACGATAGAGCATTTCACTCTGCTTGTAATGGTAATTGTTTCTTAGGTTAAAATTGTTCCTAAAATTTAAATATTTACAAATACATAATTAGTATTCTCCAAGTAGGTGTGCCTGGTCTTCCCTATTTACAGCTACTTGCAGCAAAGCAAATATTTTCATACCTCTTGAATCCAATCTTTTGTTCTGTTTCTTGTTAGGTCCCTAAGAATATTGGGGTAACAGTCAGCCTGCTTCAGTTCCAGGGGTCCCGAGGGCAAAAATAAGGATTCACCCGTAATCTTACCCTAACTGGCCTTCAGGCTAGACTTCCTTAGCTAATAATAAAGTTATAGATTGCTAGAAACATTGGGTAACAGTCATCCTGCTATAGTTCCAGTGGTACCCACAACAGCAAATAATCACTCACCCTAAATCTGACCCCAAGTGTTCTTCAGGCTTGGTCATTGATAATATCACTCTGGAGAACACTATTACCAACCAGTAGTCCTTTTTTAGAAAATGCACAACAAGTTTCAGATCAAAGATACTTCCTCGGGTGCTAACATTAGGGTGGTTTCCCTTAGCCTATAACAAGGTAACAGATATATATAGAAACATTGAGCTAACAGTTTACCTTCTATAGTTCCAAGGGTATCATGCCTAATCTCCCACAAAGTGGCCTTTTTGGTGGGCCCCTTAGATCATAACAAGGTTACATGTGTATAGAAATATCAGAGTACCAGTCACCCTGCATTAATTCTTGAGTATCTAAAGCAGCAAACAAGTATATATAATAAATTAATCCTAACAGTCCTTCAAGCTGGGCTCTCCCGATTAGTTTGTATAAGAACCAGTGGTACTGAAAGTTTTCTTGTGCTTTAAGCTCAGAAAGAGTATACCGTCTTTGTTAGTTTATACTGATACATATTCCATTTCATTAGTAGATCCCGCAGAAAGACACGTGCTATTTGGTGATTATAGCCTCTCTGCCTTCAAAAGAAATAATGATTAATGTATTTGAACTGGATGCAAGGCTGGAGTTAATTTATTGGTCTCAGCATGAAATAAAACAATATTTCTTAATTTAACTGATGGATAACATACCAAAGCATGTAATGGCAGAGGCAAGAACAGGATTCAGTTTGGAAATGCCCCAAGCTAGGTTGCCTTGAGCTTAAGACTTCCACTAAAACTTCTCCTGTGTTAATTAATCAAGAGGGACAACAAAGAGAATATAACATACAGCAAACCTCTTCCAGACAAAAATACACACACAGGACAAACAAAAAACAACCCAGAAACAACAAACCTTGAGAATTCTCACATCGCTTCTTCCTAATTGAATGCTAATTGTTCTCACTGAATACCTTCCAGAAGAATTTGCCTAGTCTCCTAAAGTCTCTCTCCGATGTGGCCCTTCTTGAAAACTGGAGATTAACCAAATCAAGAGAACTCACATTGTTTTGCCCTCTTTCCTTAGTCAATGTTTTCTTGGCCACTACACAAAAACAATTCATTCAATTTCTGTTTCTCACTCATTCACAAAAAAAATACTAATTCCTTGAAGGTGTTTCCATTGATTTCGCTTTTGATGGTTGTGTGGAAGTATGAAACCACCGGATTTGTCGCCTACTTTTTGTTTGCTGGCTACACCACTTTTGCATGCAGTGATTTTGCTTTGCCACAATAACCAGGACTTATAAAGTAGCAAATAAACAAAGGACTCATGTTAAAGTCCTATGTCAAAATAACTGCAAGGGTAGATAAGAACCACACTCACAAAGGAACTTGTGAAGGTGTACTACATCACCAAACACAGACTATACATGTACATTGGTTGAACAGCTTATAGTATGGGCTTTGTAAGATACATGTATCTGTATAAATCTGCTTGGTTTCCTGATCCATAGTGGAAGCCCTTTGACCAGAAGTATCCTTGGTAACAGTGCAAATTGTGGATCATTACACTGAGTAATATATGAGAAATATGTTGTAATTTAAGCACGTACATAAGGTAAGTCAAACCTCTGTCCCATGAGTTATTGTTAAAAAAAGAACCATGCAACATTTCACCAATAGCCAGAGGATGTTCTTATTCATAGCCCTGTGTGTTTGTTTGTCTGTTCATGCATTCCATAGATTTTAAAGATAACAAATTCACTGACTTAAATGCTACCTTAACATGTATGGATTAAGGGCCTCTGTTTGGAGTGGATAACCTGTGCAGCAGCTGCATAGTTTGCCATTTGAAATTAAGCTTTCCAAAGAAACCCTACCCCGCTATATAAATACTTGTATCAAACGAATGAATGTAAATATTATCTATTTAATATCAGCCTCTAAGTAAATACTGGTTAGTAGGGTAAAGGTTTTTGCCAAGCTTTATTTAAGGTAGTTCCATAGAAGGGATTTGGACAGCTAAGAACTGCAATAGTCCTGATTTACAGTCCCTATCCAGATAAAAGGATTCCCTGGCATGTCTTTATTAGTGATGCTGGGGAAATTACTTGAAGTGGCCACCTATTATTAAAAATACCCAAGGAAGCAAAATAAAGACAAAAGAGATCCTCTATTGTCCTAGACATGAGCCTACCCTAAAATAAATGTGGAATGAGCCTCAAATGTTTAAAATAAAATATATTTAACAGTTACAACTTTTAAACATAATCTCGCTTTAAACTATGAAAAAACACCATTTTGTCCTTTTTTATGACTTTTTGGCATACAGAATATGATGTCACTGACATAAGAATGAGGAGGCTGTAGCTTCATCTTATCAATTCGCCAGCTATAACCTGGCGAAGCAGACTCTGGGGAATTTGCAGAGTATTGGTCATTTGCCTGAGTGAAAATTCATTTGGCAAAAGAGCGCAAAATGTTGTTAGCACTAAGCCTTTTTGCTAGCAAATAGTCCTCTACGTCTGTTAGTAAATTGGCGATGTCCCTGTGAATTCTCTTTTTGGTGAATTTACACTAGCAATGGCCACTTCACCCTATAGTTCCTTTGCGCCTTATTCTGAGGCAACCATCTCTGTATTCTTTATTCCTAATAAGTATCACCCTGAACTAGCAATAATGCCAAGCAAAAGCCTCAGATATTAACCTCCCAAAATTACATTGTTAATTTGCTTTTAGTGATGGCAATGTCCTTAAATTCTTAGGAAAAACATGATTAATTTGCTAAAGTAGTTAACCAATATATGAAAAAGGAAATAGTGAGACAATACAAGTAAAATGTCATGCTTACAGTCACATTCTGCAAGGAATCTATGATAAAGCAGAGAATACCGTGATTACACACCAATACACTGTTGTTTAACAGTGTCTTTCAATACCCTGAAAAGCAAACAGAGCTACAGTAGATCTTTGTCATTATGCTAAGAAAAATGTTGCTGGTGAGATAAATGTCCTTTCTACTCTCTTCTGCATGTACCTGTGGGAAACTTGTTTTAAAGGTTGATAAATGTGACTATTCTGTTGTTCTGAATAGAGCAATAAATGATGCAAAAGGGAAATATAATCCTTTTTTTGTTTTGTTTATTTTTAAACCCATTGCGTTTATTGAATTGACTATAGATGGACCTCTAAGCAATGCTCTCTCTGTGTGTTTTCTGATACAAGATGTTTCCCTTATGAAAAAACATTTTCCTGTAGTAGTCAATAGAAATAAGCAAGTAAGCCGTGGTTCTTTGCAAATACATTTTTCCATTACAGTAGTATAGTTGTAGCCTATTGAAATTGTCTAGTTAAAACAGTATTAATAAAAATAATGACTTCTAGGTATATGTTGATATTTCTTAATTAGGGGACAGTGGGGGTTATTTATAAACACTGGGCAAATTTGCCCCTGGCAGTAACCAGTGGCAACCAATCACATGATTGCTTTCAGTGTTCAACCTGCAGTTGGCTGTAAAAATGCTAATTACTGACTGGTTGTTTAATGTTTATAAATGAGCCCCACTGTTTTGTAATGGCTACTAACATGAAGACATAATCTGGAAGAAGGTTGGAAGGAGGTGTATTTATTTTTTATATTATTTCTATGGCCTTGAATATATATATATATATATATATATATATATCCAAACCAATCATGCGGGGTTGTATACATAAATAGATATTGCTGCATGTGTTTGTAAAGCCACATTTATGCCAAGAGTAAACAGGCCCGAGGGATTGAATTCCCCTTTAAGGCATGAAGATCCAAACTACAGAAACACCCATTATCTGGAAAACCATAGGTCTTGAGCATTCAGGATAACATGTCCCATACCTGTATAAAATCCAGGATTTGGTTCGGGATTCGGCCAGGATTCGGCTTTTTTCAGGAGGATTCGGATTCAGCTGAATCCTACTGCCTGGCCGAACCGAATCCTAACTTGCATATGCAAATTAGGGCCAGGGAGGGGAATCACGTGAATTGTTGGCACAAAACAAGGAAGTAAAAAATGTTTTTCCCTTCCCACCCCTAATTTGCATATGCAAATTAGGGCTCAGATTCCGTTCGGTATTCGGCCGAATCTTTCAGGAATGATTCAGGGGGTTCGGCCGAATCCAACATAGTGGATTTGGTGCATCCCTAATAAATTGTTGTACCTTTGGGATACTACAGAAAGTTCCTTCTAATTTTAGTGCTATGACCAATAGCTAGCTTGTACATAAGCATGGAAGGAAGACAATGGTCTAGCTGTTACAAGTGTTGCCAACATATTTTTGGGGTTTTTGTGAGCAACATTGAGATGCAGAAAAATACAGAAGGAAAGATAAGAGAGGCAGTTCAGTGATAATCACAATCCCAGGTACATTCTGCTAAGATCAGCTCAAGCATTTTCAGTCATAGCTTCTTAAAATACACTATATTAAGAACTTGTTGTTTTTGGAGAAGGAAGCACTGGTCCCTATTGTTTGTGACATTTCAAAAAATTGTTTGCATAAGCTGATACCTGCACACATACATGAACTAGAGCAGAATGTTTCCCTGTTTCCGAACTATGCCAGAGGATTTTCTACATTTTCAGTTATTATTTTCTTCCATACAAGCAGAACAAAAAATATTATTTATATATTAATTCCTTCAGTACCCATTCATCAGCACAAAAGGAGGCTGTGTTTCAGACAAAACAATGTTCCTTGAGTTCTGCATCAAAGAAAAGAGATATTTATATTTTATATGTTTTTTTTTAATTCACAGTGTCAGGTTTCTCTGATGTAAAACATTGTGCTCTGAGTATGAAATCAAAAGACTCACTAAAGTATAATAAACCTTGTTGGCTAAGCAAAGTTTGGATTCCCACACATATAAAGGGGGAAATATAAAAAGGCTTTACAACTGACATGGAATCAAAAGAGTTATCTTCCACTGAGGGGGGGGGGGGGGGGGGGGGTTGAGTACAAGTTTCCCAAGCTGATCCTGGAGGCATTGGTAACATTCCGAGATTTTAGAGATATGCTGTCAGTATACAAGAAATTTAAGCATAAGACTGTAGCAACTGGGGCAAAACAAGAGGAGATTTAAATAGTATAGCTTATGTTTGTTTCCCCATATTTTTGTTTTATATATATTTTCTGACACTATAAATAACAAAGCCTTGTTTTCTAAATCCAAGTCCTTCGTTCAAATAGAACTATCTAACTAAAAATGACAATACACTAGAATGTAAATTTGTCCATAGTATAAATGTAATTGCCTGAGTGTTTGTAATCATGTCTTCATAAGAAATGTCTAGTCATTTGAGCAGTCCCTAGGATTCATGGTAGAGTGAAATACGAGTCTCATTATTATTGTATTAACCAGTCGCTTTTGCTGTAGATCTATAGAAATCAGTCAAATCATCTGGGCTTGCTGAAAGTCCATTTGATTTGACTTATTTCTTTAGATATACCATGACCTGGATGAATGAGAATATTCGCAATCTTTTGCTGTAGGTTTTATATACAAACATTAAAGACATTTTGTCATAATTTTTATGATGTAGTTTTTTTTTATTACACTGTTTACACAGCAAATAATTCACTCTACAATATAAAATGTAATTCTTGAAGCAAGTGTATTTTTTTAGTTGTAATTTTGGTGTTTAGGCAGCCACCTCAGGTCATTTTGCCTAGTCATGTGCTTTCAGAAAGAGCCAGCACTTTAGGATGAAACTACTTTCTGGCAGGCTATTGTTATCCTACTCAATGTAACTGATTGTAATGTAATGTGTTGCAGTGCAACCTGGATTTTTAAAAAAAATAAATGCATAAAATATTTTGAAATATCTTGAATGTTGAATTAAAACACCTCCTATTCACTTCACAACAGAAACTTGCCAGGTTTTAGTTGCAGATATGCTTTATTTGAAATTAATATAGTTTGAAGAATCAAAACAACATTTTTTAGGTTTTAGTGCCTACCTCATTGTGAAAGTTCGGTATTCCTTTCTTTCAGTTCAAGTCTTTCTGACTAATGATGAGCAAAATTTTTCACTAAGTTGTGCCAGGAAAATGATGCCCATAGACTCAAAAATGTTTGCGCCATTTGTCATGTCGAAAAATGGCATTTCTTTGAATTTTCCACATTCTGCAAATTTTCAGCAAGGGGGAACAAGTCAGATTCACCCATCACTGTTTCTGACAGAAGTGAAGATGAAAAACTATATATTGTAAGGGAACTACAAATGATAAGTTAAAAAAACTGAACCTGCTAACCACTGATTGGTTGTTATGGGTTACATCCCTGTCTTTTTATAGAAATCTAGTGCCAGAAATTAATGGTTTGTGAATATGGTGGCTTGGAGAAATACTCAAATAGTAAACTATCTCACGCATCAGCACCAACTTTCCAAACAACCATCTGCATTGACTGCCATAATGATTGCAACATTTCACTTCACACAGCATCTTGGGGCACGTTCATGAAGATATCACTACTAACCAGTTAGTTAAATATTTTCTGGTGAATGGTATCAGAGGCTGAATTTCAAACCAGATTTTTGGTTGCATCAGAAACAACGTACAAACCGTTGCCCACTACTGATGAGCCAGAAAATTGCAGTTTAATGTATGCAGTTTAATTGGGGCCATTTCATTTGGTTCCACAAATACTACTGCCTGCTACTAAGTCATTCTACTAATGTCAGTAGCTATGGCAAATAAGTCACTTAACAGGTTAGTTTAGGGTTTTTCATTTCTCCACTGGTAAGAGTAAGATTAATATTCTCTTGACACATATGACTTGTATGCTCACTATTGTTGAGTTGTCTCAAAAGTATTTGCCAAATGAAGGGTACAAAAGGAGAACTGACTTTATTTGATTGACAGTTCTTTTGGCAAAAATAACTTGAGTCATGTTTTCATAGTAATAGCTTGTTTATACTGCTGTATTTTGCCCTAAGCTTTTATTTTTAATAAATGAGGCTGAATGCCTAAGGTCTGAGTCACTACACTAGACTTTTTGCAGAGGTGTATAATTCACTTAAGTTCTCCCAAGGCTGTGAATCCTATTTTCCTTCCCCCTAATAAACCTTACAAACCATATTCTAATTGTGGCTTGTAAAATTGTTATAAGTTAAATCTACCTCATTATACATGATGTAAAATATTATTGCTAGTACTGAAAGGCATATGCATTTAGGCAAGCTGTAAAATAAATGCTAGTTGTACTAAGTAAAAGGGACACTAGGATTTTCATTATGCACGGGGTAATACTTGTACAATGACTTAAACAGGATCCTCAGCCTTAACTGGAGCTGTAATGAAAATGCAACATTGGTTGTCAACCTAGGGAGATGGCCTTCATAGGGGTAACTTGACAAATGTTACACTGAAAGGGAGGATTGAACCTATGTACTGTATTACTGGGAAATAAGGAGTAGCAGGAGTAGAAGAATGGAGCTGCACTAAGCACCAAAGAGTGAATAACATAATAGAGCATTAAGTTCCTCTAAATCTGCTGGAATAGTGATAGTCAATAGACAAATAAGAATAAAGCCAGTATGTTTATTTTAATGCTATAACCTCACAGGTATATAGACTGACCTAAATATGTTGCTGCCCCAGAGAATAACACATGTGGTGCCTTGTATTAGCTCTAGTGTAGTGATGGGTGAATACATTTGCCTTAATTTAATTTTTTGTGAAACCGCTGCAAAAATTTGCATCGAGTTCGACGCAGACGGTGCGATTGTCCAAAAAAGGACATGCGGCAAATGGAACGTCAGCCAAATCAGCCAATTAGATTGCTCTTCCTATTGACTCTAAAGCAAAACATTTCAAAACTAGCCAAGAGGATCTTCAAAAGTTCAAAATCTATGCAGTGAAAATTAGTGTTAAAATGTATAAATATGAAAATACACCTTTTTCAATTTTCACTGATATTTTAAATAATCACTGGTGTTGGCAAGAAATGGCAAAATGGGAGGTTTTTTTTCTTTTGAAAAGATACGAGTCCTCTAACAATTCAGGGCATGTGTGTAGCAGTGTACTAAGTGAAACACACGTGTGAATTGGTCTTATCATTGACTCCAATGCAATTAATCACATTCAGACACAAAGCAAAAGATGCCATATTAATTTATCATCACAGTCTACAAAGCTGGAAAGTAAGGGGAAATGTTTTATTGGTAGCCCCAAAGCTGAAAAAAGGTGACACAAACAAAACATATAAGATGGGTTTGATTAAATTGCATTGCCCATCAAAAAAAATAACGCCGTGTGTCAAAACACAGATATGCGCTTGCGTCGAAATAATTTGACTCACAACAAGAACGCAGCCAATTATTTTGATGTGCGGCAAAATCTTGGGGGTCTTCTCGTTTCGCAAATTTTTCGCCGTTTCCCAAATTTCGGGGAGAATTCATGAATTATTCGGCGAAGTGAAGTTGGGTTCCATTCTGTAAGGTGTTTATTATCCAGTGCAGTTGAGCCAAATAGTCGTGTTCTAGGGTCCAGATGCTAGACTAGAGCTGTCTAGGGAATGCAGGGATTAAACTAACAGGGGAGATTATTAAGATGCAGAGTATGGTTTTCTATCGCCAAAGGTTAAATAAGTATGGTTTATGTAATATTGCATATTGATATATGTTATCAATCTAAGTGTATTTTCAGCAGGGTCACACAGGGTTTTCAGCCCAGTCTAAAATATCCATCTGTCCATGCTATACTTAGCACTGGCATTTCCTCCTCCTAACATTTGATTGGTGTTACTTCTAAAAAGTTACAAGCTTCTGTTTTGTTTGAGTTCATCTGAAGTGGAAATACAGCTAGGTGGAGCATGTTTCCTAACATTTCAACCACGTCTGTTACACTAGACTTTCTTTCACATCCCACATTAAATTGTTTGTGTTACAAAATAGAGCAAATCCCATGAGAATATATCATAGGATCATAGGATAGAATATCAGTGCATGTATTCTTATTGCAGTGTGGTTAGTTTCAAAAATTAGGTTTATGTCATGCATATGAATAATGATTTATTTGAATTGAATGGAAATTATTTTGAATAATTGAACTAAAGAAAAATCATACTAGTTTGATGTTCCGCATTAAAGCCTAAGGAGCAGAACAATCACCTCTTTCCCAAATGTATTGAATACCACCCTGACAATAGGGTAAAGGTAGTTTTTACAACAGAAAGCATATTATAAAGCCTCTATGGCTTTGCTTGAATGAAGTGTTTGACTGTTTACAGGACCAGTTTCTTCTGTTACTGTCTCTGAGGTCTGATCATATTCAGTAATGCAAGACAGGACTCCTGTATTGTGCCAGAAAGGAAGTAAAAGTTGTTACAGATTTCTTTATGAAGGAATTAAAGAAAACAATAAATTCATGTGAAGTTAAACATTTGTTCCCCAAACTGTACAAAAAGTATAATTTTATTCTGCAGCAGGGTCTCTTTAAGGAACGTTTCATTTTTTTCATTAGCTCCTGACCTAGTGATGTAAATGTTTTAGTTTTTTTCATTGAAGCTTACACAAAATGTCTTTCTGACACAAGCAGAATATAAACATTTTAATAAATATTTGAACTGGAAAACAATACAAACAAACCCATGTTGGGCATTGTAACCATAACAAATTTGACCAATCAATCACACTAAATAACAGACTATGAATTATTCATTACTATTACTTTAACCTGCTGCCTTTTAAGTTCCTCCGCATCTTGTACCACAAGACGAATGCCTATTAGTAAGCTTAATGCATTTTTACTGTGTAAATTGCCTAATTTTCCTTGTGGTATAATCGATTATAAGTCTAAACTCTGCGGGCACCATACTACTCTCCTGAATTTTCATATTATAAAACAAAAAATAATTGTAAAAATATTGCTGAGTACAGCCATCTTTATTGGTAACAGGTCCAAGGAAAATGCCTGCCAAACTGTTGTCCTTCAGCTGTTGCTAAGGAGCCACAGTTTGGGCAAAATCTCTCCCTACTATACCTGCTATCCCAGAGCCACAGTCCCTTTCCACAGACTATTATCCACATTGTTACTATAGGCACAATTTCCCCCTACTATACCTGCCTCATTTCCCTCATGTGTTCCCTATTCCCAGTCTTCTGCCCTTTATACACCCCGCCCTGAGGCTGAGTTATTGAATGAATTTGTGTGTTTCCTGTATTATCTGAATTCCTTGTTCCAGTATTCCTTGTTCCAAGTATTCCTAGTTACAGTGTTTTTGTTCCAGTGTTTTGTTCCAGATTTCTTGTTGCAGCGTTTCTTGTCCTCCTGATTTTCTGGTAACAACCTTACCTTGACCTTGTTTTTGGATTTTTGACTGTTCATGTGTTTTTCTTCTGTTGCCATTAAACCTGTTATTCACAATTTCAGCTTCCATTGTTTATGGCTATCCTCCTGGGCTTCCACCATTCCTACACCCCAGTGTGTGGCTAACCTAGGGTTGCCACCTTTTCTAGAAAGAAATACCAGCCTTCCTATATATTTTTATTGTTCCCCTATTCATAACATTGGGATCAACCATCAATGTTACCGGCTAGGCCAGTAAAATACCTGCCAGGAGGCAACCCTAGGCTAACCCCAGTTACAGTGACTTCCCGCTGTGAGCATTACATCATCTCCCCCTACTATACCTGCTATCCCACAGTCTCTTCCCAGAGACTTTTATCCCAGATGCTACTATAGGCACCATGTCTCCCTACTATACCTGCTATCCCACAACCACAGTCCCTTCCCAGAGACTATTATCCCACTGGTACTATAGGCACCATCTCCCCCAACTATAACTGCTATCCCATAGTTACAGTTCCTTCCCAGAGGTTATTATCCCCATGGCTACTATAGGCACCATCTCTCCTTAATCCCTACACTAGGAGCCCAACACTACTAAAACCTTCCTTGGTGGGTGTGCACATTCTCTAACTTGCACACAGAGGCACCTCCTCCCACTCATGTGCATGCCACCCACACAGGGACCCAGCACATAAATTCTTGATTAGTAGTGTTTCTATAGAGAAAGTTGACCCTGCGGTCCAGGCCCTCTGTTCCCTGCATACACCCCCCCCCTCTCCCGTGGGTCTACTTCCTCTATACTTCTACCAATGTCATTATAGCATCTACAGATGGTGCAGATTTAGCAAAGGTCAGTGTATACTGGTAATCTGGGAATTCTAACTAGACAGACATTTTTTCCAGACATTCTGGCTATGTTACAACTTTACTCCAAAATAAAAAAGTAGCAATGTGACTAATTTATCAAATCATTTCCCCTACTCCCCCCATTGTGTTCTTTCTTCATGAAGTACTCTCCAGCTTTGAGCAGTTGAAAACTATTTCATCCCTTGGGCCAAAAACTTTTACAATGACAGAGGTGAAAAGTCAGAAAATGCTTTTCATACTGTGGGAAATTTATCGCAGTGTAAGTCTGTACTGATAAACATTTTTCTTTTGATAAATCTGCCTCATAATATTCTCTTAATCTGCACTTTTGAAACCATGTTCACATTTATAGAGTTTTATATATATAGATATATATAGATATATATATATATTAATTTAATTGTTTTCAAACTCTATTTCCTATGGCTGGGCTTTTAAATTATTTAACCACCTTTAAAGGAACAGTTCAGTGTAAAAGTAAAAACTGGGCAAATGGCCTGTGCAAAATAAAAATTCGTAGGGCCCAACTATCGGATCAGAATGATGCTCATACGGGCGGTCGGATAGCTGGACCGCATCAACGAACAGATGCAGCAGCGATCCAATGGGATTTTTAATCCTGCCCGAACAACATCTGGCCAACTTTCAGACAGATATCGAACGGGGAAGCCCATGGGAGGGCCCCCACTCAAGGGCAGCTTTTATCGGCCCATGTATGGCCACCTTTACTCAGTGACTTGAAGGGGGAGGCCACATGGGACATAACTGTTCAGTGAGTTTGCAATTGATCCTCAGCATTCAGCTCAGATTCAAAAGCAACAGCTATGACCCACATGCCCCCCCCCAGAGTCACTGATTGGTTACTGCCTGATAACCAATCAGTGAAAACCAAGAGAGTAGTGTTCTAGCTATTATGTTACACATCCAGTCACTTCAGCCTTTATACATTACATTTTTGCCTGACTAACTATATTGGAAACATTTTTTATTTTGCCAAGCCTATTCAGTTATCCAGTTTTTATTTTATGCTGAACAATTCCTTTAAGTTAACTTTTAGTATGATATAAAATAGCTAATTCTACATCTCTTCTACTGGCCTACTCCTCCACTTCCCCCTGTCTCCCTTGTTCTGTCTACACATTCTACCTGCAAAAGATTTCTCAGGACACATGTATTTGGAGAAAAGTATCCTAATTTAGTTTGGCTTCATTTCTGTATGTCGTTAATGGCAATGTCCTATGCTACATCTCTCACCTTGCTCACTTATGCTCTTACCTATTCCAACACCTTGTGTAAAAACCCTAAAAAAGTGTAAAATAGAACAGCATGAAGAAAAGAATAGCATTTTCCTTGTCCATGTGAAATGTCATGTGGTTTTAAGGATTTGGTTCAACCATGCTCTTGGATTCAGCTGAATTTGAATTCTGTTGTAAAAGGTCAAATCCCAAACTGACTGATTAATAATTCTCTTAAGTGTGGAATTGACCATAATTAACAATGATGAATAATGATGAATAATGCTGTGTTCTTACTTCTCTTTCAACTTGGTATATTTCTATATTTCATGTTAGCCCTCAGTATTCAATTTAACATTGTGGTTTTTATCAGTTCACTGAATAAATGATGTTCAAATGATCAGAAACATTCAAGATTTTACACAATTACAAGTGGAATGCATTAAAAGCGGACAAATGTAACATATATAGCATGGCTTTTGCCTGGAAATGCTCCTGAATGTTTTATAAAGTGAGAAACTGACTCACCATTCAATATATCAGTGTTGCAACTTAAATAATAAGAGTTGGAAAGTGTTCCAAGTGAGATGTTTGCAGGTCTGAACACGAAGAGTTATTCATTAAACTGAATACCAACATTTCATTCATTGTACAGTCTCCTAATTTGTCTTTCTGGAGTAATCCACATTTAAACAAACACTTTCACATGAGATTGAGATCAGCACAAGGTCAGAAGGAAACCTCAGCAGGATATTATTCTAACGTACAGTATGTATTTTTAGAAGAAAAAGAAGCTATTAATGCAGACTACTGTATATTCCCAATTGCTGACTTTTCTCAATTCATGCTTATTGAAGCCACTGGTAATATCTGAAATAGAGCTATTGAATGCTTGCTTTAGAAAAAATATTGCTGTATTGACTACAATCAACAGAGCATTTCAGTTCTTGGTTGATCTGAAATCTACTAATGAACCTTGCTGATGGGAGGAATTAAGTGGCGCTATGGATCACCTTCAGTTCCCTATAAATAAAACAGTAAAAAACAATAAAACAACATAAGGCCTGCTGGGCTTATTTATTATAATTGTAAGTCAACCTTCTGCTATGTTTCAAGAAAATTCAAATTCATGTTTCTAAAAAGATTTTTCAATATTTTACAATCAGCAAATCTAGAAAATTTAAATGGCGAAATATGGCAGGTAAACCCCCCTAGTGCTTCTATTCTATTTTATAGAGGTAGTTTACTTTTAAAGAAGAAATAAACCCTAAAAATGAATATGACTAAAAACGCCATAGTTTATGTACTGAACTTATTGCACCAGCCTAACATTTCAGCTTTTCAATAGCAGCAATGATCCAGGACAGCTCAGGACAAGGGGTCACCATCTTGGAAAGTGTCTACGACACTCACATGCTCAGTGGGCTCTGAGCAGCTGTTGAGAAGCTGAGTTTACTGGTCGTCACAAATTATCAAGCAAAAAAGAAAAACATTGTGCACCAATAAGAGTAAAAATCCATATCTCGCAATGTAATAGTGTTCCTTAACGGTTATTGCATTGCGAATCGTTATTGAACATTGTGAATTATAATTGCACAATCTTAAGAAGTGTTTGAAGGTGCCGTAATCTTTTGGAGCAAACATTGCGCCTTTTTCAGTAAGAAGTTTTATTACACTGCATTAGCGCAAAGTATAAAATTCACAAACGGCCTTCCGCTGGCGGAAGTGGTCGCTAAACAGTTTCCGGGTTCGCAAAAGTTATATTGCATTCGCGCAAATTAAAATTTGTTTGTGCAGAGGCTTAACTTCTGAAATTGCAAATAGTTTTTGTGTTACTGACTTATATTACATTCCCCTTTATGTGTTCTGTATATTTTGAGTTGGTCTCTAAGCTCAGTAAGTGACAGCAGCACAAAGCATGTGAATCAGTGAATCAGTGAATCAGCAGAAAAAGAAGATGGGGAGCTACTGGGATTGGAGACACAGATCTTTACTGCTAAAGGGCTGTAGTTGCCTTGGGCTGGTACAGAAGCACAAAACATAATGTACATGTAGAGATTTGTAACCACAGACCCAGTGCAGTCTGTATATTCTGATTATTAATGAGTCTTGCTGTATTGGCTTCTATGGCAGATATTATTTGACTTGCTGTTTTGATGACGATCTCTAAGCTTAACCTCCCAACTGAAGCCCAGATCCAACTGAGCATGTGCAGAGTCTTGGTATTGCAGAGATGTATAACAAAGTTACAAGATGACAGCCCTCTGCGCCAATGTTGAAAGCATAGATTATTTGTCTTATTAGGCTTCTGGTGCAGTAAGTTCATGTTTATATTTAGCAAACAATATACAGCATTTCTAACATTATTCTATTTTAGACTTACGTTGCTCTTTAACAAAGTTTCACTTGCTTTCCATCTTTGATTTTTTGCCATTTTCCCAAAATAGAAGTTTAAAGTTTAATATTCATATCTCCATTGATTCAGTCTGGCAGCTCAGTGATCCAGGAGCATTCTGAACTGTTAATTTCTTAAATTTAGTTGTTACAATTAATTGATTCATTTCTCAGCAGAATCTGTGTATATTAGCAACTATGTATCAATTCTAGCAACTGCCTTTAATGAAACAAATGTATTAACTTGTATTAACTTTATGTACAAATTAACAACAGTCAGTGACTCCCCTCCTCCCAGAGCTGTTTTAGAAGGTGAAAATTTTAATTTACACTTCAATATAAGACTAATTGGAAAAAGACTATATTTCTGGTGATCTGAAACCAATTGAACTGAAAAAAAAATGGGTTGAAAGTGAACAGAATAGACAATACTAAGCAGCTTCATGTGACCTTCATTCTTTTAAAGAGGAAGGAAAGCTCCAATCCAAATGGGGGTGTCCAAATTTTGCCCCCCCCCAAAAAAAAATATTACCTACCTGATACCCCTGGCTGGTGCTTCTATTAGCAGAAAACTGCACTGGCCCATGGCACTTGCAACTGAGTTTCTTCATTCTTCAGCTTTTTTGTCAACATCTGGCTTTTACTGCTACTGTGCATGATCACCCAGGTGAAGAAAGAAGGAAGGAAGAGAATTTCCCACTCTGACCCAGGCTGGTACAGTTTTATGCTAACAGGAGCACTGGACTTGGGTATCAGATAAGTCATTACCATCCTTGTGTGGGTGCCCTAACATTTGACACCCCCTTTGTGCTTTTGTTCTCCTTTAAAGCTTGATTTGCCTTCTTATTCTGATTCTGACTTTTCAGCTTTGTAATGGGAGTCACTGACCCCAGCAACCAAAAAATAACTGTTCCGTGAGTCTACAGTTTTTTTGTTATTGTTACTTTTTATAACTTATCTAGTTGAAATTATATTTCAGTCTCTCAATCAAACCACTCCCTGCTTTCTAAAGTAATTTGGACCCTACCAACCAGATAGCTGCCAAAATTCAAAACTGGAGAGCTGCTGAACAAAAAGTGAAGTGAGTAATTCAAAAACCACAAATAAAACTAAATTAAACTAAATATTAGCTCAAAGGTGAAGTATTTTCATTTGTTAAGCTTTTTTAAACAGTTGAATTGGAAAACATTTCTGGAACAATGCAATCTTCATTGTGTGGATACCTTGAAGGGTTAGACACTAAAGTATATAAATCAGCTGCCTTTAGAGAGCTATTGCACTCGCTGCACTAGAAGAGCCAAATTTCCGTTTTAAAAAACGGAAATTCAGCTCTTAAAGTTACCAGAGGCTGCTTTTTGCCGCCCCTGGTAACTGTCCGCTCCATGCCGCCTGAAGCAAGGTTCTCACCTTGCCTCATAGCTGGAGCGGCCCTGTATATATATGTATATATATATATATATATATATACTGTATATATATATATATATATATATATATATATATATATATATATATATATATATATATATATATATATATATATATATATACATATATATAAATGATATATATATTCGTTTAAGCATGCTGGAGCCAAAGTTCAGCAATTTCAAGTGACATTTCAACAATCTTTGTACATCTAGATCCGAGTTCGGCACAGTATTAAACAACAAATTTCCTCAACCAAAAAATTAAAACGCACTCTGTCTGCACTATGTATTTCTGATTACAGTGTAATATTCACAAGTGAAAATTGCCCACTAATCTCCCCATGTTAGATAACAAAAAGGTGACTGGCAGTCTAAATTTACACTGAAGACTGATAGTCCATCTTAAACTAAATATGGACCACGTATTTGGAGAAATAGGGGTGCAATGGAAGAGTTTCATGAACGTTGAATGAACTAGGGATGCACCGAATCCAGGATTCGGTTCGGTATTCGGCCATTTTCAGTCACTTTTTTTCCTTACAAGACAAGGAAGTAAAAAGGCCAAGTCGTGCGTGGCTCTCTTTTACCCTAACCCTCACTAATTTGTATATGCAAATTAGGGTTCGGATTTAGTATTCATCTGAATCTTTGGTAACTGATTCGGAGGTTCGGCTAAATCCGAAAAAGTGGATTCGGTGCATTCCTAAAGGAAACTGAACTAGAGATGATATTCACAACTCTGAAGCCATAATCCTGCCATTCCACTTTTTGATGACTCCTTCAATATGCAGAATTTTGCAGCATTTTTTAATTCTTTGATGAAATGATGGAAACTAATCAGGTAAATTAACTGACTGACTTTTCTGTATTTAAGTAGTTAATGCCTTGATTCCTGGTATGCTACTGGGTCTGGACTAGGGTATCGGTGAAACCTTTGCTCCAGACTTTGAGTGATACTTTGATTTATTGATGTGCGAGGAAGTGATAATGGTAGAAATGTTAGGAATTTTAAGAACTGCATGTTCCTACCACACAGTGCCAACATTGGCATATTAATATATACAGGTAATATATCAATGCAGCATGTAGAAATCTTTGGGCTGTGAAAGCAGCCATGAACATTTTTTAACCTCCAAAAAGTGCATTAACTAGTTATTATTTATAGTTTATTATTATAGTGTATCATTTATTCAGTGCTGTAATTGTTTGGATGGTACAAAGGAGCAAAACAATCAATACTGCAAAAGTAGAAACAATACAGACCAAATGAAATACAGTCTATGTGCACTTTTGTCTTTAGTTTCCTCCTTTAAGGATATTTTTTTGACATGAAAGTCAAGGAAGACACATTTCTCTGAAAATGTTTTGCACATTCAAAAATGAGACACAGCCTCTTGAAAAAGGGGAGCTTTCACTGAAACCTTAGGAAAGAACATAGGTCAACAAGAGAAGTGTGTGGTGACCCCAGTCATAAATCGACCACTCAGTAGATCAAGAGAGGTCAACATATGCCTGTGCCTTCCTGTTGAAAGATTTTATTTTTGTGACAGCCTTATATCAATTCTTAACCTTCACATTCTTCTGTCAATTAGGATGTGGTGTGTCCTAAAAAATATGAGACTTGGAAGAGGAGGAAGCAAGAATAGGAGCAGTGGAATCATAAGCCAACCCAGCTGGTTCTGGATACATTGGAATGGGATAGTCTTAAGTAGGGATGTATCGAAACTAGAATTCGGTTAGGTATTCAGCCAGGATTTGGCCGAATCCTTGAGCCTGGCCGAACTGAATCTGACTCTTTTTTTTTCCCTCCCCAGCGATTTGTATATGCAAATAAGGGTTTGGATTTTGTTTGGTAATCTTTCACAAAGGATGCAGGGGTTCAACCGAATCCATAATAGTGGAGTCGGTGCATCCCTAGTCTTAAGACCCTTATCTATGCATCCCTAGTCTTAAGTCTCCCTTATCTATGAGAAAGCCAGTAAAGTTGTAGGATATTGGAGGGGTCAAGGTCATAATCACCAGTTAAATTAGTCATGCCCTTACCCCTGCCCCACGATTTTCCTTTTTTTCAGATTTATTCATTGTAGGCATGACTTCTGCTTCATTGAGTTGCTATTTAAATGGTGAAGGTATCATTTGAACATAGTTATATTATCAATGTTTGCAAACCTTATAAAGCAATGTCTGAAACAGATTACTAAAAAAAAATGTTAAACTATAATGCATTTTTCATAAATGAGATGATCAGGTCATGTTTATGCTTAAAATCTGTCATTTTTATCAGGCAAGTTGCCAAATATATCTTCAGTTCTACAAATCCCATTTGAATATCATAGTGTGTTTGTTAATATTTGTATCAGATACAGAGAACCACATGGTACTAGGGACTAGCACCCATAAGTTAGTTTTTGTTCTCCTATAGGTGCTATACTTTAAAAGAGAAACCTAAGGGTTTTTGCAGTTAGTCAACTTTTCTCCCTGTTTTCAGTGTAAATATACATTTTTCTTGCAGCATGCAAAAAGTCAATAGACCATTCATGTTGCTGTATTCTCAGAGCCTCTCAGGCAGAACATTCTGAACATAAATCAAACATAGATCCCATATATGAGTAAAATATGTAGGTGTTTATATGATTATTAAATATGTTTTGAGGATGTTTTGTTATACTTAACACCATAGTCAAGGAAGGTAGAGTTATCCTTATCAAAATATGATGTGAACCCAAGACTGGAAGCAGAGGTAGGAAAACTAGGCTTGTGTCGCATGTCCAATTGGCAAACAGACTGGTAAGAGGGAAGTAGAAGTTTGTCAGCCATTAAGGCTATCATGACAGCTGCAACAGGGGAAGAGGGGGTTGTGCTTGAGAGTGATCAGGGGGGTGAGCTAAAGGTACACCAGTCCAAATAGTGTTGCCTTTGACAGCAAGGCTAGTTGGCCAGGCTCTCTGTGAAGATTCCATAAAACTATGGTATTGCACTCCCTTGCAATCCAAAAATACATTAAACTTAAAGAACTCATTCTTGGGTGCTACATCTCCATGACATGTCGCTATGTGGCAATTACTGTAGAGTTTTGGCTTGCAGCTATTATACAGAAGTTAAACATCAGAAGTGTAAACATTGTGTTTCTGGGTGTTCAATGTGCAAATAAATGTGTTTAATGCCTCCAGCAGCAATTGCATGGACAAATAACAAGGAGCTGGATGTACACAAAGTAGGCACGAATCTTAATGAATATTTTTAATTTAAGTCGAGTGCTGGTCCTAGAAAACTTTGAATGGGCATGTTTTAATTGAAAGTGTACTGTAAGCCTTCGTCTACAATGCTATACTATAGTTCCCAGCATATAGTACCTTAACTCTTAATCATAACATAATTGACAATAACCTGCTGGGCCCCCTACAATCTGGTTTTAAACCACAATACTCCATTGAAACTGCCCTGACCTGGCTAACTAATGATCTTTTTACAGCTAAAGCCAACAAAAAATTCTCACTACTATTACTGCTTGATCTCTCAGCTGCATTTGACACTGTAGATCACCCTCTCCTCCTCCAGTCTCTCCATTCACCTTCATGACACAGCCCTGTCCTGGTTCTCTTCTTACCTCACCAATCGTTCCTTCAGTGTCTCTTACAACAGAGTAGCATCTTCCCCCCCTGCTATTATTTTACCTATATACTTCCTACCTCTGCAAATTAATCAGCTTGTATGGTTTCCACTACCACCTCTAAGTGGACAATACTCAGATCTATTTCTCCCTTCCTGATCTCAACCCAGAACTCCTAACTCGTGTCTCCTCCTACCTGTCCGCTATCGCTACTTGGATGTCACAATGCTACTTTAAAATAAACCTCTCCAAAACGGAAATTGTTATTTTTCCTCCAACTAACACCAGTAGCATCCTGGAATTATCCCTCATAGTTAAAAATTCCACTATCACCTTGTCTCCTCAAGCCCAGTGCCTTGAGGTTATCCTAGATTCTGCCCTGTCATTCACTCCTCACATCCAGTCACTTGTTAAATCATGTCACTTCCAACTACAGAACATATACGATAATTTATCACCCAAGATGCTGCCAAAAATTTTTTTCACTCTCTCGTCATATCACGTCTAGACTATTGTAACTCTCTTTTAATTGGCCTTCCCTGCCAGAGATTGTCACCTCTCCAGTCACTGAACACTGCTGCTAGGCTTATACACCTCAGCAATCGCTCCTCCTCCGCCATGCCATTCTGCCAATCCCTGCACTGGCTTCAGAATTAAATTAAAATTAATGACCCTGACATTCAAAGCACATAACTCTGCCCCTCCCTACATCTCTGAACTAATCTCTATATACTCACCCAACAGCTTACTACGCTCCTCTACTGATCTGCTACTCAGCTCTTCTCTCATTACCTCCTTACATGCTTGCATTGAAGACTTTGCAAGGGCTGCACCCCTCCTATGGAATTCTCTACCACAGTCTGTCCGACTTTCTCCCAATCTTTCAGCTTTCAAGAAATCTCTTAAAACCCACTTATTACCACTTTCAGTACCTCATCTGATCTTGCCCAGTCCCACACCTTGTGTATCATTATCTACCCTTTAGATTGTAAGATCTTTCTGCACAGGGCCTTCCTTACCTTCTGTACTGGTATTTATTGTGATCTATGTAATGTCATATTTATTGTGATGTATAACTCCATATGTTCTATGTATGCAATACATGCGATTTAGTTGTATAATCACATTCACTTTACAGCGCTATAGAAATACATCTTAATAATAATAATAAAATAATAATCATTCTGAGAGTTGTAATTGCGCAACATTTGAGCAACCAATAGTTAAGCAACAGTATTTACAATCAATTTAAATCAGCTTTTGGGAGGAAATATTTACAGTATATATATTTGAAGCGCAATTATAGGTATCATTTGAAAGATAATAAATTCTATAGTGCTCTATGGAATTAATGTTCTGCACACTGTATGGAGCTAAGTTCAGTTTGCAGTAAATGTTAAATACTAAAAGTCTTGGGGATTCTGCATGTTTAGAAATGACACGCAAGCAGAGAAATGTGTTTACCGGCATGAAAGTCCCAGCCAGGCTGCATTTAGAAACAATCATGTGAAGGGTTATTTATGTGATTGATTTAAACAAGTTCAAGTTAAAAATACAAATTTCTCATGTAGCTCCACAAAGATAGATCTGCCACGTTACAGATATTAAAAGGGTTGGGAGAACATGCTAAAGCTGGTGTTAGCATTGTTTGACATATTTCACATTGCTCTGCGGTTCAAGTTTACAGCTTCGGACTTCAAAGGCTGTGAGTGTTCAGACATCTTTACTGCTGATCTCTTGGGCCTTGCTCAACAAAATAAGCCTTCTGTGCCATGTATACATTCACATTTTCTGATTAACTCTTCAGATTAACTTAATAAACTATGTATGTATATACAGTGGTGTGAAAAACTATTTGCCCCCTTCCTGATTTCTTATTCTCTTGCATGT
>CM044448.1:55638824-55721893 GCA_024363595.1 Xenopus borealis
CAGTTCATGCTAGAAAACCCTCGAATAAAGCTGAATTACAACAATTCTGCAAAGATGAGTTTGCGATAACTTGCAGAGCGCTGTAAAAGACTCGTTGCAAGTTATCGCAAACGCTTGATTGCAGTTATTGCTGCTAAGGGTGGCCCAACAAGTTATTAGGTTCAGGGGGCAATTACTTTTTCACACAGGTTTGGATTTTGTTTCTCCCTAAATAATAAAAACCCTCATTTAAAAACTGCATTTTGTGTTTACTTGTGTTTACTTGTGTTATCTTTGACTAATAGTTAAATGTGTTTGATGATCAGAAACATTTTGTGTGACAAACATGCAAAAGAATAAGAAATCAGGAAGGGGGCAAATAGTTTTTCACACCACTGTAGTGCTACCAGCACTGCACAGTAGGATGGATTTAATCTAGCATTTTCTATAAACCCCATCACTAGAAATAAATTGCTCACTGATACAGCTCTCGTGTCCTTTTTTGGATGCTGGAGTGCTTGTTGAACTAGTAAAATCTAACCCTGACTGTAGTAAGAGAGAGAGAGAGAGTGTGTGTGTTTGATGCATTGATGTTGTTACAATTGGTTTCCCAAACCCAGAACAAACCCCAATGTCCTGGTCACAACTCTTCTGCCTAGAACAACCACCTTTCACTTCAAGGGAAGCCCTCCACTAGTCGGGTGTCGCCAGGTCTTAGAGTAAGCGGACCGGTGATAGCATTCTGGGCAGACAAGAGAATTATACAGAAATGGAGAACAAGGAACATAGTCAGAATCTCAGGCTGGGATAGTACCAAAAAGGTAGAGCAGTACAGTAACAGAAGTCTATAGCATAGTGGGGAAACAGGCCAGGTGTAACGTTCACAGCGAGTAACCGCTGTAACAGGAGTTAGACTCTAGGTAGGAGGGTAGCCAAAAACAGTGGAAGCTGACATGGTGAGTATCTGGTTTAAAGGCAAAGGAGAATAACAGGAACAACAGAAATCAAAAACAAGGTCAAGCCAAAGTTGTTACCAGAAATCAGGAGGGCAAAGGAACGCTGGAACAAAAACACTGGAATAAAAACACTTGAACAAGAAATCTCTCAGGAAACAAGGAACAGGGATCAAGGTCAGTAGGTCATCCAGGAACAAACAGAATACGTGCAGAATACAAATATGCAGGGTTTATAAAAGAAAGAAGATTGGGAATAGGGAACACATGAGGGAAACAAGGTTGGTGGAGAAAAGGGAGGAGACACTGGGAACAAGCAGAAATGCAAAAAATATAAACAACAAGACAGATCAGCCCCAAGAGCTTCCAGTGGCTCTCCTGGCAAATGCAGCAATCCTGGACAGAACAACCAGAGTTTAAGTCCAGGGCTGGTCCTTACACCGGGTTAATAACAATATACAGTGTAAATACTGAATCTAGAAGAATGGGCTAATACAGGCAGAGGTCAAGACAGGACTTGGCAGGGTCAAAACAACTATAAGCACACAGAAATCCCACCTACAAATAGAACTTTACATTGGACAACCTGCACCTTTAAATAGTTTAATCTTGCACTAAACCACAATGACATCATCTGCTCTGCTGCTTCACTGAAGGGTGAAGTGACTAATGCTAGTGAAAATTCGCCAGCGTTACGTCATTTCGTTACTTTGCTGATTTACTAACAAGTGCAGGCACCCCTTTGCTAGCGATGTAGATGTATGCTAGTGTTGCTTCGCACTCTAAACTCAGGTAAATTTTCTCTCTCGCAAATGGACATAACTCAAATTCACTAAGATGCGGATTTTACTGAACGTTACCTCTTTCGCCAGACTTGACTTCGCCAGCTCTGACCTGGCAAAGTGCATAGAACATCCTCAATCTTCAGTTACTTATGTACATCATCATTTTTGAGTGGAATGTCTTCAAAGTACAAAAAACGCTGGCGTCTTTTAAATTTTTCAGGGTGTTAGGCTGCAAAAGGCATATCAAAAATGATTGGTCACCCAGTCTCCCCCATATATTTTCTACCATATGGCACATTATTTAATGGTGAGTTTATGTGTAGGGCATTAGAACAACTCTACTGACTTTATTAAGGTTCCCATGGCATGTCTAGTTATCAGTGTAAATGTAATGTATAAGATGCACCATGTAACATAAATAGTTCCATTCCATTTTAAATTGACCGCCATATGCAAATTAGCCTGAGCACTAGCGAAGTTGCGCTAGGCAGAATCGAACACTAGCGCAGCTTTGCTTTGATTTGCTCGCTCTGCTGAAGTAACGCTAGAGAAAAATCACAAGTGTTTGGCGCCCACTGGACGCAACTTCACACTTTAGTGAATTAGCGTTGTCTGAGTGGATTTTCGCCTGAGGAAGTGGTGCAATGGCTGCGAAGCCGTTGCTGGCAAAATTGCACTCTTTAGTGAATTTGCCCCTTTGGGGAAATCAGTCTGCTGCAAAAAAAAAACACATATACTACATTTTGTAAAAAAAAAAAAAAGATTATAATAAACAACTAGCAAACAATAACAGTCCCCTGGGCACCATTAAATCTGAAATAATCAAATCTTGCCTTCTGTAAAACAATATGTTGTATTTGCCCATATTAAACAATATAACAGTAGCAAGAATAAATCTATTTTATGCAAAGCAGAAACATGCAAAAAATGTGACGTAAAATGTAAGCATTTTAAAGCTGGTCACACGGGTGATAACTAGGACCAGTTTTTGATTATTGGTCTTGTGGCTGAGCTTGAAGAACCTACATTTGTAGGAACTATGCACATTCCTTGTTGTGCAATTGACTTTGACCTGATCTGATTGGTTGGAAATTGTTTAGATGTTTGGCTATACTTCCTGTTGACTGGTTTCAATAGGAATTGGATACTAGACTTAATACTAAATATACTAAATATATGACCAAACTTATTACAGAAATCTGTCAGATAAAGCCTCCACGAGTCCATATGGCCATTGGTCAACAAAAATCATGCACTGAAAACATCCTTCTAATCACGTGATGTAACAAGTGCAGGTTGGCTGTTTGTATATAATTTATATAATTATTGAACAGGTTGTAGGCAAATTGGCCTTTGTCTGTCCAGCTTTAGTTTTTCTTGCGACAAAAGACAGGAGCAGCCATTTGATATTACAAGTGGTAAATCCCAGCATACTGTACTTGAATGTTCCCTTCAAAGGCATTAGAAATATTATTTCAGTTGGGTTGTTATTTGTTGCCGTAATGGGAACTTCATGTTCCACTTATTATTTAATGCGAGTGCAACACTGAGGAAATGGGAAGTGTTGAAAAGGAGCTTAGTGAAACTTTACAGATGTCAATAAAATCCAGTAGTAAAAAGATTGCTTCAAAGGAAATTACTTAAAACCTTGTAGATCTATAGGAAAGGAGAGGAGGGGGTTATATGTGACATATAGAAAAATAAAAAGAAAGAACCAGAAAACAAGTCTTGCAAGGACAACCATGAACAGATATGAAATTATACTTAATGTATATAATTCAATGTAGAACGTTATGGTCTTTCTTCATGTTTATAGACTAGAATCTACCCATAACAACCCTGGTCAAATACGCACACCTCCCTACCAAAGAACATTGTTTACACTACAGAGGACATCACACTAGCTGCCCATAGTTGAGGCCAAAGGCAAAGAGGATCCATGGGTTTACCTGCAGGTTCGATACCCTTTTCACCAAAGTCTATTTCTCCAGGTTGTGACTGGTAAATTTATAAAATGAAGCTATTTCTTCAACATTATTGTCAGTGACATCATATCCTGTATTACAAAAAAGTTTAAAAAAAATGAAAAAGTTTAAAGTTGGATTATATTTCCAAGTTGTTACTGTTACAATATCTTATTTATACCTTTTTAACATTTGAGGCTCGTGCCACATTTGTTTTAGGCTGGCCTCATGGCCTAGCACATACCTCCCAACATTTGAAAAATGTAAAGAGGGAGAAAAAGATCAGCCACGAGTAGTCCAGCAACAAAATTGTTGCCCACACTAATTACCTAATCATCATGTCCATTTTACAAAATTTGGCAAAGTTTTAACACATTTTTGGGAGTTTAGGGCCATGTTTTATGTGTTATAAAGTCTCCTGCACTGAGGCCAGAAAAAGATACAAAGTTTCTGAAACTTAATTAAAATAAGATGCTTTTTGGCAGAGAGAGCCCAGAACACTCAGCATATGCCCTTGGATACATTTGTAACAGTTTAAGATAAGCAAAGATACAGTTGTAACTAATAAGATATGCTTTATATTTTTGTTTAGGCCAGTCAATGGGGCAGATTCACTAAGGTCCGAAAATTCGCCAGCGTAGGCTTCGCTAGCGCTCGCCACACTTCGCCAGGTGACTTTTCACCAGTGCTACGCAAATTCACTAAAGTGCGAATTTGCGCTCAGGTCGGCGAACAGCGTAGTTGTGCTAGTGTTACTTCGCTAGGCAGGGCGCTGTTACGCTAGCGAAGCCTAATTTACATATGGTGGGAACTTTAACTTATAATAGAAGTATATGTTACAGCCACTACATTCCACTACACAAGCCCAGGAAACCTTTAATAAATTATATAAAGTTGTCCTATTGCCCTACATGTGCCCCTTGTATAGTTGAGTTGCCATATGTAGGGGGAAGAAGGGTAACCCCCAAAAAAAATTATCGATCTTTTTCACCCTCCTATGCTAAAATATGCCAGCGTTTTTTGGCACTTAGAAAAAATGTGAAACATTTTTTTTCAACCTCCTATCTATTGTATTGAGCTTCGCCTAGTCTGACCAGGCGAAGTAACGTCTAGCGTAAGTGCCAACGTTCAGGAAAATGTTCATCTTAGTGAATTTGCGAAGTTACGATCCTTCATCAGTGCGCAACTTTGCCTGGCGTAAGGGTGTGAAGTTGCGCAAGCCTATCTACTTCGCAAGCGAAAATTCACCAGAGTCCGTGTTAGTGAATTTGCAAAGTTGCGAAATGACATCACGCTGGCGAATTAGCGCTGGTGTTGGACGCTTCGTGTTTTAGTGAATCTGCCCCAATGTGTTCTTTGGAAGATTGTAACCTCTTGAGCAAACATCTTTTTTCAGCTTCTTGCCAATAGCTTGGCTTCACATAGGCGTCTACTAATTGTAACAGTACTCATTGGTAACTTTAGACCTTCTTTGATTTTGCTGGAGTCTTTGCCATTTTGACTATTTTTCCCATCTATTTGAATGGTAGTTTTCCATTTTCTTACATGTCTTTCAGGTTTTGGTTGCCATTTTAAAGCATTTGAAATAATTTTAGCTGAGCAGCCGATCATTTTCTACACCTCTTTATATGTTTTCCCCTCTCCAACTTTTTACTCAAAGTACACAGTTCTTCTGAACAATGTCTTTAATGACCTGTTTTACTCAGATTTTCAGAGAGAAATGAACTATAACCAGCATGCACAACATTTGCTGACTTCTTTGCTTAAATAAGTTAGTAACAAGCATAGGAAATGCACAACCTAAGAAAATAAATGAGGTGCCAATCCCAAATCCATTAAACAAAAGAGGCCAAGGGATTGCACACTCCAAAAATAAAAATACAAGCTTCAATGAATGATTAAGTTATACAGAATCAGCAGCATGTGATGGTTAGGTCTGTTTGGTTTTCTTTTACTCTACTACACCGACTAGTAAATCATTTGCCATGTACAAATATAATTTCCACCAAATGCAGTGATTGATCACGTTAGTGATAACGGACTGCTATTATTCTGAAGACAACTATAAATATAACCCTTATATAACCATTGAACTCCATCCCACTGACAGAAGAAAGTAACGTTAGAGAAAATTCACTAAGAAATGTTTGTGCCAATGTATCTTCGCTGAGGAAAGTATACCAATGTTCTTTTGCTCAGACAAAATGATGTATTGATGAGTATCCTTATTCATCACAAAACAACCTCTGTAATGTAGTTTCACAAAGAATAGTTAAGATTTCCAAATCAAAAATTTGGATGTAAGTAGATGTGCCCCTAAGGGTCAGACTACTTAAATCCCAGCCAACTCCTATAACTAGTCATTACGGAGCTCACTTGAATTGTCATATAAGATATACGTTTTCCACTTGACTGCTTTTGAACTGGACAGACTGGTTTTATTGTGGGCTGTCTGGGTTTCAATGATGTGAAACCAGGATGAAGTTTGACCCCAAATGCCCACGCATGATAGCACATCATCACCCCCGGTATCATAGTTCCACCCGTCATGTCAATGCACATGCTATATCCTGTTGCTGTCAATAGCAAAGGTGGCAATCCTGCTCTAATGTCATCAAAGGATACATGAAATGTTGGTGCAATATAAATAATGAATAATAATAATTTCAAACAGTAATGTTTTTATCCACAGCACTAATCAGACTTTGTCACTGAAAGATATCGATTTTGAGAAGTGAATAAAATTTTCTCAGAAGAGGTGATACAACCTGTTTGATTAACACACGTCTGTCTATGGTTCTCCCTTTCTGAGCTCACACACAGCAGTTCTGTACCAGTCTTGTTTTAATTGCTCCATATTTACAGCAAGTAATGAAATCCAGCCTGGTGTGAAACAGGCTTGCTTTATTGGGCTCTGGTCTCCTGGTTTGCACCAGTCATTGTTACTGTTGTTTGTTCAACGTGTCATTAACTTACGTGTTTGTTTCTTGTTCAGAGCCCTTGTGCACTTATCAATGAAGTGTGTGCTTCTGTGAGGCTGTATGTGTATTAATGGTGCTGTATATACAAACATGGGCAGTGATAAATATTTTATGCCCCTAGATATTAGTCAGGTTAATTTTATATTCAATTATAACATAAAAGCAGTCCAATCAATATAAATTGCTATGTTGCAACAATGGCAAAGTTCCCCTTTCTACTATGCCATAGCAACAAGTATACAAATAACTTTTGCAACACTGGTGCATAACATAAAAGCAACTCTTTTGATTCAAACTTTCTCAATGTTACTAAATAACATATTATCATTTCATGCAACATGGGGTTTATTTAAGTTTGCACAGCTCAGGACCTTGATACCAGGATGTACTTGTTACAGCCTTTAGTCCTACAGAATATATCTACGCCTGGTGTTGTGTAAACATAAGTTAGAAAATCCGTGATGCTCCATCAGATGAAGATATTTTCTGTGAGTGGTTTAGTAACCCCATTGGTTTAGAAATGTCCACTTGTGGTCTAAAAAGTAGTTGAAGTCATATTTATTCTTTTGTATCCCCTTTACAAAAGAGGGTGGATTGTGCAGGGGTAGAAGGAAGACACAAATGAAATGTGATCTTAAGTGTAGACCTAAGTGGAAGAAAAGGAGGAGGGACCCATGATTGAGGATTAGCAAGAGAATTGATGTATATTGAATCAACAGTCTAGGAGGGAAAGTTATCAAAGAGTTTTTAGTCAATTGTCTGAAGCTTCAACACACTGAGTGAAGGGTTAGTATCCTTATAGTGCAGAAACTCTAGCTTGTAGACTCAGGGTAAAGGAAAAACCACCTTGGTTAAACCCCCTAATTAGAATGCTACAGCTTACTGTAAGATTAAGTGAGATTTGATGTGTAACTATTTAATAAAGATGTTGTGGTACCTGTACTATCCATTGGCATCCAGAGTTGTGTGTGGGAAATCAGCATGACTAAGTCATAATGGTGCATTTATCCTGTTTCGCAGTAGAATGTATCTTCTATATGTTCACTTTTACAATGATACAAAAGCCTGTATCTTAATTATTGCATAACTTACATAATCTGTATACAGTATTTGCAGTTATAACATGACGTCTTCAGCACTCCAGCATAACTTATTGCTGGGCTCACTCCACCAACAACTGTTGTTAATTGTTGCCTTTTGGTCACATGCTTGACTTTTAAAAATCCTTCCTGCCAAGGAAAACAATATGTCTGCTCCTATGTTTATGTATGAATGCAGCATGTAACAAGATAAATCACCATGTTGAAATTGTCTAAAGCAAGTAACATTGATCCATAAAGCTGGCCATAGACGTAAAGATATTTAAAAGATCCAATGGTTATCGTGAGACCACGATTGTCTCAAAACGATCGTTTAAATGCCTGATGTGTCCATCAACTAAAAAGACCATTTCAGGCGATATTGCCAGCAAAAACTGAAGGATCGCAGCCTGCTTGCGCTGCAAACATAGGTAGATTGCATGGGGAGCGATAAAGATTTTCTAACCTGGCCGATCAATCATCAGACCAATGTTGGATGAAAAATCGTGAGACGAACGATCGTTTGTATCCCACTAACCGCACGATAATTTGACAGATTGGTCGGACTTCCCTTAGATCGGTCGTTCGGCAGGGAACGATCGTTGCGTCTATGGGGAGCTTAAGTGTTTCATGTACAATAAGCCTCCTCATACTTACAGCTTTAACCCATATGTATAAATATGATGGAAACTCACATTTTCCTCCCAATAAGCTACAACCTCATACTCTCACTCTAAAGTTGCACACATGAAAAACAAACTTTAAAATGTGGTATATTATTCCTTGGAATCCCATTTCCCATTCAAACAGTGAGAAGTTGAATTCTGTGCTTCCTACTGCCTTTTTAGTTCCCTTTTTTTAAAATTCTGATCCAAATATACTGTAATCAGCTAATGATTTCTCTGGGAGATGACTGTTTGGGTTGTATGTATCCTGTTCTTGTAATGTACCCCCCCCCCCACACACACATTTTGTTTTATTTTCAGACACCTCGGAACACATAAACATGCTGAAGCTGTTTAGGCTTTTAAGTCCAGGCACATACGCCATATGGGTCCCACAATTCACTTTCTCTTTGTCTGACATTTTTGTAGACCTGGAGACTGAAATTCAATACTTTTGTCTGCATCTGCTACTAAAAGGTTTTTTCTTCACCAGCTATGCCACAGATCCCTTGTGGCTCATTAAGCACATTTACATTCACTCTTAAAATCCTAAGCAGTCCATTTCACGCCTAGGAACTGAGCATTGATGAAAGAAGTCCTCTGCTGATGGTTGCAAAAAGGAATACTTGATTCTTTAGACCAACAAATGTTTTTCAGTGCTTCGGAGACCCCAAAACAAGTCAACTTTGTTTGTTATGCTAAAAGAATTTGTCTCGCCTTCTTAGAAGTTAGTAAAAGCCATGCAGTCTGTTCCATAAAAAAAGGAAATATTTAAAATTTTCTGCCTCCAGATTTTCTATATTAAGGAATTCTGATTATTTTTCTTAGAGATAAATTTCCCTTTGATATTCTGATGGCTGCATTTTTATATGCTATACATCACATCATTACTTTGGATTAGTCATCCTAAAAGAAGAAAGTTATAAGTTTAGACTCCAGTTTGGTATGTGAAAGTAAATTTTGCAACAGTGATGGGTACATAGGGCTTCAGTAAACAGGATATTCCTTCCATTTAATGCCAATTTTGCACTTTCCCTACAGCAAAGGGAGGAATATCCCTGCAAGATGGGTGTATCCCTTGTGTAGAAGAAGAGGATAGGCTATATGATGTTTGGTCCTATCTTGAAATGACCTAGAAGTCTAACACACTCCAGCTCCCATAAGACCATAAAATGCAAGAGAAGATCCTAGAGCTTTTTCTAGTTTCCCCTTATAGATGAAGATGGTGTTATGTTTCTTAAGCCTGGAGTAGGCAAGACCAGGCTTGGGTAGGATTTCCTGTAACTGAGAATAAGCCATTGATGGGTTATACACATAGGTGAGTTGCATAAATATAAAGACAGCTTGGTAGCTAAGTCTGGGGTAGGCAAGTCCAAGTTTGAGGCGGGTTCTCTGTAAATAAGAATCAGCCAATGAATAACTACAGCACTTGCATAAAGATAGAGCGAGAGCTATGTATACAAGGGACTGTAGGGATAGAAGGGTTAGTAACCCAGTGGCAGAGCCACTAGTAGAGATGCCAAGTCTGAAAGCTAATAAACGTCCCTACAATGCCTGAGTCAATGAATAAGTACCGATGCATAGAAATTGTAAGTTCCACTGCAATAGGTAATATTACCTGGTTTATTCATATTATTGTTTGTTTAAAAAAAACTTGAATGCAATATATTTTGATGTCCTAATCACAAAATATTAACACCACATGGAAATTTTAAGTGGACAAGATCACAGAAAAAGAGATAGAAAGAAATGGCAAAAGCAGAGAAAAAGATATAACTTATTTATGGATATATAGATACTGTACAAGTATTGGGAGAAGCAGATGCAAACCTGGTACTCCGTAACTGGATCTTGTAGAGGACAACATTTATTACTATGGAGACAATAACAAGGAAACCAAATAAAGCATTCATGAAAAATCAATTAATGATGCTGTCTGACATTGACTGAGATTAGTCACATACCTTTAAAAAATACTCTAATAGCCCACCTATACCATATACTGTAACACCAATGAAAAACACTATTCTCATTGACAGATGTAACTTACCTCTTTCCTCTTGCTTCCATAGCTGCCCTACACTCTATTACTGGAAACTGAAAGCTTTATAAAGCAGGGGTTATTCTTGTGGTTGTTCACTTACTGAACTAGCAGTTCTGTTACACTGCTCATTATATTCATGCACTGTCTGTGTGCACTTACTTTCATTTGTATAGGATGAGACATTTAGACAAGCCACAGTAATTTTGGAACAAAGTGGTTTCGGCTGATGAGACAAATATTTAGTTATTTGGCAGTTTGCATGGTGGAAGAACAACACTGCATTCCAAGAAAAAAACACCTGCAACCTACTTTCGAATTTGGTGGAGGTTCCATCATGCTTTAGGGCTGTGTGGCTAGTTCAGGGACTTGGGTCCTTGTTAAAGTTGAGGGTCGGATGAATTAAACCCAATATCAACAAATTATTCTGGATTATGTTCAAGCATTATCTCAATGCTGGTAATGCTGGTCACAAAGTTGAAGTTACTCATGGGTTGAATATTCCAACAAGACAATGACCCAAAACATACTACGAAATCTACAAAGTCATTTATGCAGAGGGAGAAATACAATATTCTGGAATGGCCATCACAGTCCCCCGACTTGAATATCATGGAAAATGTATGGGATGATTTGAAGCATGCTGTCCATGCTCGACAGCAATCAAATTTAACTGAACTGGAGAGATTTTGTAGGGATGAATGTTCAAAAACACCACCATCCAGAATCCAGCATCTAGAGACTGTTACATTTGCAAAAGGAGGCTCAAATAAGTATTGATGTAATATCTGTGTTGGAGTGCCCAAATTTATGCACCTGTCTAATTTTGTTATGATGCATATTGCATATTTTTTGTTAATCCAATAAACTTTATGTTACTGCTGAAATACTGATGTTTCCATAAAGCATGTTATATAAAAGAAAGATGCTCAGCCAATGATAAACAAAACTCCAAAGAATTAAGAGGGGCTCCAAAACTTGTTCATATGACTGTGTATATATATCGATGACGTCAATGTACCAGGCTAAATAAGGTAAATCTGACAGCATGGTGGCAATATGAAATGTGAGTGCTTCTGTGGAACTATATTTATCTGATATAGCAATATATGTAGAAGTGTTACCATCTTTCTGAGAGACTTTTCAACAAATTTGCATAATATAAATAAATTGTTGTTGCCATCCAAATACCAAAGACACTGACACTGAGATTTCTGCAGCTTTCCATTTCTGTAGAAAAGACATAACTGACTCATTAAACTTTCTTGAAAATGTTCTTAGCTGGACTGTCCCTTCTTATGTCATTACCAGCATTGAGATGACTCCAGCATTGCCACAGGTTCTTACTTAATAAGTTTAGCAAACCTCTTTTGAATTAAAAGTTATCCCTTGTTACATGGGAATAATAATAATTCGTATAAAACAAGTTTAGCATGGTGTAGACAAAATAAATATACAGTAAGTGAGTTTTCAGTTTGTTTTAATGTGTATATTAAGAAATAGCCAAAAGGATATTTAATTTAGGATTCTGTGGAATACCAATACTTGGAATCTGGACATATCTTTAGTATTCAATTCAATCCAATCCCTTAAAAGGGAACTAAAGATACATAGTTTGAAATACTTTAAAGGGATCCTGTCATTGGAAAAATTTTTTTTTCCAAAATGCATCAGTTAATAGTGCTGTTCCAGAAGAATTCTGCATTGAAATCCATTTCTCAAAAAAGCAAACAGATTTCTTTATATTTCATTTTTGAAACATGGGGTTAGACATATTGTCAATTTCCCAGGTGCCCCAAGTCATGTGACTTGTTCTCTGATAAACTTCAATCACTCTTTACTGCTGTACCGCAAGTTGGAGTGAAATCACCCCCTCCCTTTCCCCCACCAGCAGCCTAACAAAAGAACAATGGGAAGGTAACCAGATAACGGCTCCCTAACACAAGATAACAGCTGCCTGGTAGATCTAAGAACAGCACTCAATAGAAAAAACCCATGTCCCACTGCATACTATTCAGTTACATTGAGAAGGATAAACAACAGCCTGCCAGAAAGCAGTTCCCTCCTAAAGTGCTGGCACAAGTCACATGACCGGGGCAGCTGGGAAATTGACAAAATGGCTAGCCCCATGTCAGATTTCAAAATGAAATATAAAAAAAATCTGTTTTCTCTTTTGAGAAATGGATTTCAATGCAGAATTCTTCTGGAACAGCACTATTAACTGATGCATTTTGAAAAATGACAGGATCCCTTTAATTTATATGCTGAACTTACTGTACCGGCCTAGAGGCGCTTAGTGCAGAGCGCAGCAGGTGGGGGGCTCAAATGCTTATCAAATGAGTACTAAGGGGCATGCTCTTGAGCTTTGTATCCCTGAGGTCTTAAATGAACCCTATGGGGAGAAGTGACTAACACTGGTGAAAAATCGCCAGCGTGACCTCATTTCAGAACTTTGCCGATTTACTAACTGTGCCTGGTGTAGCTTCACTATGAAGGAAATACATAAAAACGCAAATTCAATAAGATTCAGATTTTTAATTTTGAATGTTACCTCTTGCGCCAGACTTGCCTTCGTCACCTCAGACCAGTTGAAGTGCAATAGAGTAGACAGGAGTTTGTCCCAAAATCATTGAATCATTTTTCCCAAAAAATGCTAGCATCTTTTCATTTTTACATAGGCTGCAAAAGATCGAAAAAATGTTTTGGGGTACCTGGCTTCCCACCTAACATATGGAACATAATCTACTGTATACAGTGGGCACATGTGTAGGGCAATATAACAACTCTATTTTCTTTTATTAAGGTTTCCCAGGCTTGTGTAATGTAATGTATGTGCTGCAACATATACGTCCATTGAACTTCCCACTGTATGCTAATTTGGCAACGCTAGCGCAACTTCACTTTGCTTGACAAAGTAACGTTAGCACAACTTTGCCAGCTTTCACTGCCATGGATGCAACTTTGTATTTTAGTGAATTAGCGTTGTCCTAGCGAATCTATGCCTGGCGAAGTGTTGCTATATGAGCAGAGTGGATGCTGGCGAAGTTGCACTCTTTAGTGAATTTGCCCCTAAGTCTAATTTCTTCCTTCCCCTGCTCACTGCCTGTTTCTTGCTCCAACAGGCTGCAGTCTGCCATGACCTTGCTAATCCCCATCTTATGCCTTACAAATAAATAGCATCCCTGACCCTTTGACTATGTCCTGGGAGCCACCAAATCTTAATGCACATTAAAAAGGGGTGTTGTGGAGGGAATGGACTCCAAACTGAAAAGCAACTGACTGATTTACTGTTACCGTAATGGGACAAATATGTACTGCCATAATGTACTAACGCACACAAATTTGATCTACTATACACTAAATAATTTTTGACTTAAAAGAAGTGAACTGCTTTTTCTCAGTGAATATTCCAACACATTAAAAGAATCACAGCAATTCTTTTATGAACTGTATAACACATGTATCAATTTCCAAGACAAATAAGTGGCTATTATTAAAATGAATACATAGTTGGAATATCACCTTCCAAACTCAATTGTAGGCAGATAGATGGTAGACTTTAGACTTTAGGAAAATGTGATTTATCTGTCTCAAGGACAGACACCACACTCAGGATATCAGTCATTAGGGGAAAAAAAATCATCTATCATTAATCTGCTGGCGGTAATCACGCTATGACATCAAAAGGGATTTTTCAAAGCACACATTTAATTTCCACAATCGTTCATTATTTCGGAGCATGTTGTAGCATGACCAGTAATGTGTTGAAAAGTCATCTTTTTTAAGTTAAAAAGCAAGCACACCTCTCCTCCCACGTAAGAAAAATCTCCTGTAAAATCAGGCCCTGTGTGTTTGCTTATTACAGGCTGCTGATTAAATAGAGCAATCCCCATCAGTAATAAAATTTACCATCCTTATGTAGACACTGACAAATCAGGGCAAGTGTGTGAGAGCAGATATATGGGGCCACAAAAAAAGAGTAAATCAATCAAAAATCTGAAACACAAAAGGTTGGGCGTTATTCACTCATGTCATTAATATAACAGAACAAACAACTGTAATTACTGCAGAACAAATGCAAAAATGTCCACATCTGTGTATGCAGCTTGTGTAAGGAAATAAGGAGAATTTACCCATTGTGGGGCAGGTAAACTTTCATTTGTGTTGATATTCAGTTGGACCAATATTGAGATGGACCAACACGCTGCCTAGTTGCCTGCCAAAATGTCATTCTTCATTACCTGGGCCAAAATAAATAATGGACATAATTGTTTTCCAATAATGCAGTATTTTTTCCCTCAGTAGGGTGTTACTAGATCAGAATTTCCTACCAGACGATTTGGTGTTGAATCAAACAAATCCTTGTTGCTGGCAACAAAAGTAAGAATGTGCCATGCACGGGTGCAATGTCCAGTGACAGGTGTAAAGAACAGGGCTTCCCTGTGCCTGTGACTACTGCTCATGGCATTTCGGCCACATATGTGTCACTGCCACATTAGCACTTTGAGCACAAGGCCACAAGCCTAACCACCATAATGTATAGAATTGTTTGCTAAAAATTGCATATGCTTACATAATTGGTTATTTCTACAAATTAAACGTCCAGTTAAAGCAGTGGACCCCTTTGATGAGCTCCAGGATTTAGTAAGGCCCCCCTTGGGTAATAAACCATATTTTATCCATAGGTGCAAGAATATCTAAGGCAGCTAATATGTACAACCCAAATCACACAATATAATTATATAAATTCTACCTGCTGATTGGCTACTCAAACCTGTCTACAGTTTGCCCCTGTTTTACACTATGCCCATAATATCAGTAAAGACTGTTATTCTAAGCACAGTTGCAGACATTTTGCAAAATTGGACACTATTATGTTGGATTATGTGTAAAAAATACTGTACAATTTGTGTCTGAAATTGCACACTACTGTTGTGCTCATAAACAAACCCTTCAATCACCAAAAAAGGAAATATATGGAACCCAGGATAATGCAGTTAATTCAGTGTTGTCCAACCTGTGTCCCCATAACTGTCATTGCACAAGGCCCCTGAAGCTGAGGACTTGAAGAAAATGCCATCTAAGGCCACAACCAGACTGAAAACTAGCCAACAAAGTGCATTACAGGTATATTTAGCAATTTATGATGTGACTGGAGATGGCACAGTATACACTAAGCAGGAGGAAATAAATAACCCTTGGCAGAGCTTATCCCTCTTTTATGGGAGTGAAATATATTGTATTAGCGCAACATTACTGAAGAAAGTAATTTATTTTAATTTGCCTGGCAGTCCTGTTAGAGAAAGTGGACAGCTTTCAGGAGGCTCTGTATTAGCATTAAAGAATGAAAGTTCAACAGGAAGTTGACAAAACACAGGTATTTCTTTCAAAACAATTCCAGTTAAGCAATATCAAGTCTGAACGAGCAGAAACAAGGTCGGGTTTGGGGAGAGAGAAAAAAAACGAGTCCAGATCATGCCTTAGGGTAATGTCACAATGAATGAATTCCAAGCAGCATTTACACTGCCAGGAGAAGCCTTTCCAACTGTGACAACAGTTTCCCTACAGAGTGAACCAGAAAAATACAATGTTCACTATAAAGGCCCTATGCACCTAGCTTTACCCAGATGAACCAACTATAGTGTGATACTCAAACACTTATGTATATCACATAAAAGTTACAATAAGTAGAACATTTGAGTAAAACAAGTTTTTCTGAAAGTAAACTGTGGTGTAAAGTCATAAAAAGTGTTGCCATATAGATAACATTTTAGGCCAAAGAGGTTTGATATACCTTGTACAGAATAGTTCAGATATGCTAGAAAATAGTTACAGGAAGAAACGGCTATCTCACTACCTCTCTTGCAAGTAAAGTGTTTCAATAAAAATTATATATTTTAAATACTTAAAATAATTCCAGATGCTGAAAACTTCGTTTGAGACAAAGACTGAAAAAAACTACATGAACAGCTTCTGTTGGCTGCAAGGCTTCACCTCTAGAAATACAATGGAAATATGCAAGTCAGTCTTTATAGAGGTGTGCAGATTGAAATAGTAGCATTTCTATACAAACAGTTACACACATACAGTAACTGATGCAAGAATTGCAGCCTTTCCCAGCAATAATTAACTACACAACACTTGTTCACTCTTTTTAGGATGAAGTGAGAGTTTTTGCCTTAAGCCAAGAAGAGGGTGGGATTGCCAGTGCCTGAGGGTTCAAAAAATGTCTTAATCAATCAGCTAAACTCTTTGTGTAAGTCTTGTATGTACATTCATTACACCGGGGTTCAGATTGATCCAAGTTTCACAAGGTGTGCATTGTGTAACTAGGCCAAAAAAAATGTCTGGACCTTGGTTCCCACCTATAAATACAATAATGGAAAAATATGCCCTTCGTCTGTATTGTTCCATACCAGAGACTGAGGGAAAAGCAAATATTAGTCTTGACCTATACAGTATATACCTACTCAAACAGGCAAATATTCCCAACGTTACTTTCACTTATTCCAACAGCCAGTCACCGGTCACACACTTGTGTTGTTACAGATGGGTGGGGAATTTACAACATTAACAACATGTTGTACCTACTATAAACACACACCCACAGGTGCATTGGCAATGTGGCCAAACTGTGTCCCACGTATGAAGTTTGCAAGTGGATGCGTGACAGTCCACAAGTTTTTTGCTGCTCATATAAAGGCAAATAATGTAGATGTAGGTGCACTGCACATTCCGTTCTGCCAAGCAATGCATATTTAGATATACCCAACCTGTAACACCTGTAATAACCTGTCATTTATGTGCATATTTATTATGAACTTATGTTCTAGCTATTGCTTTGAGAAATCGCAGTTAAATTAAATATTTTGCTCAGTCCCAGTACTTTTTCTAGAGCTACTGTTAGGGTTATTTATCACAAAATAGAGAACACTAGTGGAGCGAAAATACCACCCCTCATTTACACAGATTTAGCATCTGGGTCATTGCTATGCTTTTGCATGTCTGAAAGGTAGGGGACAGGATGGGGTCCACCTATGTGCCTCCTCTAGTCCTCCACTCAAGAATACAGTGCTGCTGAGCGCAGGTACTTACAGCACATCTGGAGTTCCCCATGGTGAGGAGAGGCCAGTGCAAAGTGTGAAAAACATGGTGGCTAGCAACTATAATTATTCTGGAATTGTACGGAAAACATTGCATTGTGGGGGGGGGTATGCACATAAATAAATATTACAGATTGCAGTGCATTATTAAATTACCTATCTGATGCCCTCATTAACGCATCTTCTGGATCAGTACTGGTCAGTTATTGTACCATGAGTGGTGCCAAACTTGAAAATGTATGGTTGTGGCGGAGCAAGATTTAGTTCTGTTGGTAGAATTATGCTAGCCATACAAGGTCGGCTTGGTCACATAAATATGTCTATTTGCATTATATTGCTCTGTTTTGATAATACAGCCTGCAAGATAATTCTGTATCCTGTGTAGTTCTGGAGTAAGGACCCCATACCTACATGTGGCTTTTTTTGGCCATTTACAACAGAATTAGACTAGTCAAATGGCCAGTGGCCTCTTAGACACCTATGATCTTACAATTTGGTCACAGATTGATTACATTAAATAGAAAATTATTATTATTCATCAGGCAGCAGGTCTGCCAATACTTCTATAAATAGAGGCAAAAGTAATATTGGTGTCCAAGGCAATATTGAGGCTGGTCATCACAGCCCCCCTAGCTATTGCTCTTCTGCAGGTCGTACCCTCTCATCAACTGCAGTCAAGTCTGCCTCTAAGGAAATATTACAGGAAGTTGTTGAAACCACAAACTTCTAAAACATGCACCAAAATTTGGAGCATAATTGACAAAAAAAGTACAATTAAGACAATTAACTAGTTAAATAAGGGTAAAATTACATTAGAAATAATTCCATCAGCAACATTATTCATAGTTTTATTCACAAATAAACATAAATCATAGTTAATTATAGCTTGACATAACGTTAATTGGCCCTTTTGCTAATCCCTAGTTTATGACTCTTTTAATAGGAACACTAAATCCATAAAGAAAAGAGTCAGGTTCTATCTAGAGCATCACTTGTGCATAATGCAAATTAAAAAGGATTTTCAGGATACATGGAACATTTCACCAGGCGCCCTTCAGTCGTCAATATGGCTAATACTAGGGAAAATCAGACCGGTTACTAGAAGTCTTTGAATTAGCAAAACAGAGGATTGGAAAAAATCCTTAACTCAATTTACTTTGAATTCCTCCCACACAAAAATAGATTTGAGGTTTCAAAGGGATTTAAGTTCTTCTACAAATAAGATACCAGGACTGTAGTTGACACATATTAAATTACAGTGCATAATGTAATCCGTTAGGAAACTAATTTGCTCAGTAACAGATGTGAATTACCAGTTTTGTTTTGTTTTTTCAAAAAGAACTGGCTTTGTTAAATTATAGTCTAAGGTGGTTCATTAAAAGTGGTGGAACTTCCATTAAAAGTGCATTAGTTTAAATTAACCTTGCATTTAGCATTTTCCTGATTCTACATGGCCTGCCTCTGATTTTTAGTGCTAGAAGAAGAAGAATGGCCTGAATATTGGCACGGTGAGGTAGCGCAAGTTGAACACCAAAAAATGCCAGACCTGTGTTACCTGTAGGTAAACCTGTACATAGAATGTGAGCAGGATGATACCAGTTTCTTCCGCCCAATATATATATGTCATTTTTTGTTGGGAGAGAATTTAGGGGTTAAAGTGAGTGCAGATGGCAAAATGTTTTCTATTGTACCACCCTCTGTTGTGGAAAAAGCTGATAGACCACAAGGGGTATGGAAAAAGAATATTTTAATCAGAGGTCATTAAATAAGGACTGAATACCCAACGGAGACTCTTTCATTAAATCTTGAAGCCTAACCAAGCACACATGGCTTAAACCACCTGCCTGGTATTTTATTTTTTCTGTTCCCCATCACTTGTCAAGTGAAAGCATATGTTTTCTGTGCATTTATTGGAAATGTGACCCCAGTTTTTAATACATCTACAGGATTCAATATACAAACTGCAAACAACATTTTCCATATTATACTGCCTGTGCCTTCACAGAAGGGACATCTGTGCTCGGATTATGTTGGCATGCAACCCTACCAGACATCTAAATATGTCTGAAGAAATTTTGTTACGTCCCAGAAACAGCCAGTAACAAAGCTTTCACTGGTCTTGATTATTTATTTAGTGATAAAAAAAAAGTTGAATATGGGTTGCAAATGAATTCTGCAATCACAAGAAAATACGAAAGTGACTGGAGCCAAGTTAAACTTTTTATGCCCGTGACTAACTTGCAAGACTTTTGTCTCCCTTATGTGTCACCTGTATCACTGAATTCCAGCTGAATATTTAAATTATACAGTATTTATCAAAGGGCAATGTCCAAGGATATTTCACCATCATCCCAGATATGAAACTTAAGAATTAAAAAGTAAATATCTTAGTTCTAAAAATAGCTAGAACTGCACAAGATGGATAGAAGTATCTGGACACCTGTCTGTCCACCATCTCATTCCCAAAATAAGTGTTTTAATGTGTCCTCTTTAATGTGTCCTCCCTTTTCTGCTATAACAACCTCTTCTATTCTGTTTTGGCTTTCCACTAGATGTTGGAAATGCTGTTGGGATTTGCTTCCATTCAGCCATAAGATCATAAGTGATGTTGGGTACTGATGTTGGAGATCAGAATAGGCTTGGTTCCAATTCATCCCATACATTTATATATTTGGGGGGTTTAAGCCTGGTTTGGGCAGGTCAGTCAAGTTAATTTTTTGAGCTGAAGCCGGAAAGATCATTCTAGTAACAAAGTAGGAAGCATTGAATCTTGAACAATGCTATGGTAGTTTTTAGTTTTAAGGTTTGATTCAATAGAACCAAGGGCCCTAGACCAAACCATAAAAATACCTAGGCCATTAATCCTCCTCCACAAAACATGACCATCAGCATTATGCATTCAAGCATTTAGTGTACTGCCAAACCCAGGTTTTCCCATCAGACTTCCAGATGGTTAAGTGCTTTTTATAACACTAAAAGTGCATCATACTTTTTCACTCTTCTGGATTCTACTAGTGATGACTTCTACACCACTCCAGTCAACACTTGACATTGCACAAGATGATTGTGGGTTTGTTTGACTGTGATTACCCATAAAGACCCTACAAATCTTTTTTGTGGAGATGTTACTTGCTCCAGCTGAGGACATTTTGTTATAGATGGAACATCTACATAATTTGGGCTATAAATCTGTACACATACTTTTGGCCACAAAGTGTATGTCCATCTGCAAATACAGATGAAATTGATCCGATGAACTTAAAAGCAGTGGGGGGAAAAATGGTGATTGATGATGACTTTAATAGGGATTATAATTAAAATAAAAGTTCATCTTTGAGTTAACTTTTAGGGGCAGATTTACTAAGGGTCGAATTTTATGGGTCAATTAACCTTCAAATTCGACCCTCGAATTATTATCGAATTAAAACCCCTTGAATTGGAATTTCGAATACAAGGGGTTTTAACGCAATTTGATTTTTCAAACGATCGAAATATGACAAATTCGATCGATCGAACAATTTTAAGCATTCGATCAAAATATCTTGGTAAAATCCTATGGGAGCTTACCATAGGGATATTTAGCAATTCAGTAGGTTTTATCTGCCGAATTGTTATATTGTTTTTTGTTTTTTTTTGTTTTTTTAAAGGGCCAGTACTTCGACAATCGAATTCGAATTTTCAAATTTGACCAATTCTAATCGAATTTTATTAGAATTTTCACTTCAAATCAATTCAACCCTTAGTAAATGTGCCCCTTAGTGTGATATAGAGAGTGACAATTTTGTCAGTTTTCATTTTGGTAGTAATAAAAAGTAGCAATAAAAAATGTGTAGCCTTAAAGAGCATTTGTTTACAGACGGGTCAGTGACCCCCATTTGAAAGTTGCAAAGAGTCAGAAGAGGGCAAATAATTAAAAAACTATTAAAAATTTAAGACCAATTGAAATTGAATTGACCACTCTATAACATATTAAAGTCAGCTTAAACGTGAACCACCCCTATCAAAATAAAAGAGAGTATATGCACATCGGTCAGTTTATATTCAAGCAAAAAGAGTGGGGCTTATGAGTAACATTAGTATGGCAGCACAATCTGATCCTACTCAGCTGATCACTTACATTCACTTGTCTCTCTCCTTTCAATCACTTTTCCAGAATTTTTTTAACTATGTTGAAACATGTCAAACCATCCTTTGCTTTTCAATCACTCAGAACAAAGATGGCCAGTTGGCCATGTGTCCTAGGGGTCCAAGCAGATAAAAGTAACACACATTATGGCAGTTCCTGTGATCAGAAAGTGAGAGAGAGAAACAATTACACGTTTGCAAGCATGCTGGGACAAGGATGTGTGGACAAAGGATTTGGGGTACTGGGAGTTGCAATATACAGTCAAATAGGATAACAGAAGGACAAGGTAGTCAAGATTAGGAAAAAGTCAGAGGAAGCGCATCAGAGTAAAGACGAACAAGAGTGACAAGAGTCAGGAAAAGAAAAAAGCACTCAAGCACTCAGCAGAAGGAAACCCACAACTGCATTATGGCGGTATCATTTGGATCTCTCTTTTGTCCATCATAACTAAACCCTACACACTGTTGTATCATTCCAATACTTATAGTTATAGCAGATAGTTAAGTTGCTTCCTGTGCTTTACCTTCTGGTCTTATGACTTATAGAAGCAGGTGTGTGGCATGCCACACAAGGTGTGATTGGCACAGGAGGAGCAGCAACCAGGTGTTCCAGATGCAAGGCATGCCAGGAATAAGTCCCAAACACTATTAAAGGAAAAAGTCTCAATTAATCAAGCTGCCTTGGTGTGTGACTCCCAAAAAGGGGGTACAATTTGGCCCAAAAAAAGCTTAATATAGGAAAAGATTTTCACCATGCCAATGAGCAATTAGAGTAAACTTGGCTGCCCCTGTGGCTAGTACTAAATGATGTGCAAAATGCACATTTATTGGCGTGAGTCACAGAAGTTTTAGTTTCTCTCAAGAACTAGAGAAACTACCCTGGGAGGTCTTTAGAAGAGTAAGCTGATGTGCAAATGTGCTAGTGTCCCTCTAACACACTAGATCCTTAAGCCTGGATGTGTTAATATCCCTTTAAACCAAAATATTATTGTGAACAAATCCATGTTAGAAATTGTTCAATTTCCTTTTCTTTATACCTCGTCTTTGTTTGGCTGCAGTTCTTGTCTTTCATACCCAAGCCAACTAAGCTTCCCGTGCAGAATGTTCTTGTTGTCTGTTCAGAATGCAGACATTTTTATATTTAATTAAAAAAGTAAAGAGCAGGCAGTAAATAAGACATCTGCTTTAAGTGTGTGATCTTGGATATAAACACATATGCTTATCTTTTATAAGAACAAAGTTCAACATCATACCTTTAAGTTATTGGGAAATACAAGTCACACTTTTCCCAGCATTTGATCTGGGTGCATTTGGGAATTTTGGCCCTGGAGAAAGCAGAGTCCCCCAGCCAGTTAACTAACTGAAGTTAGTAAACCATTATAAAGTACTTCCTTTAACAGTAATCATCCAAGGCACTATTCATAGGAGCTCTCCATCTTGGATCTTGTTTTGCTTCAGGGCTGGTTATTAAACAATTGCAGTGCAGAATCAGTGTCGGACTGGCCCACCGGGATACCTTGGTGGGCCAAGGTGTCAGTGGGCCCTCATGCTATAAACATTTAGCCTATTTCATAGCCATTCCCTATTTTTATGAGAACAAAGAGGCTAAATAGATGGAATAATAGATTATAGCATCTACAGAAAAGAGACTAGGAGAATAGAGGCTGAGTGAGGAGAGGAAGGATAATAGTACTGAGAGTTGACCCCTGGTCTAAGGTTTTTGGTTGGGCCCCTAGTCTAAGGTTTTTGGGTGGGTCCGTGGTCTAAGGTTTTGGGTGGGCCCCTGGTTTCCCAGTCCGACACTGGTTTGTTGGTTATTATAAACAATATGTTACCCTCCCATTTAGACTTGTATACAAACAAAAATATACATACATACATACAGCTGTGAATCTGAATGAACAATTAACTATTCTTGTTCTGTGACTTTTATTTTACAAAAATATATATAGGCATCGAAGAGGTCCGCACTCACAGGACTTAAACTCAAAAAAGTGCTTTATTAAATTGTGAAACGATATATATATATATATATATATATATATATATATATACTGTCATGAAGGATCCGCACTCACTGATTCCAGGTGAAATAAAGGTGTTTTATTTTAAACAAAATACATATTTATCCGACGTTTCGGTCCCACCTGGGGACCTTTCTCAAGGATACACACACATCATGAGTCAGTCCCTAATCTCAAGTAACTGAGCCCCATAATGTAACATGTAACATTTATATCCTATTTTTCAGTTCTCCTTTAAGAGTGGATATATCCACAGTGAAGTCAGTACAGTGGGACTGGAGTGTAGAGGGTTTAGGTGACATGCTGGGCCTGATGGCAGGGAAAAATTATGCTGTTTTTTTACTGCCTGACAACAAATGGGACATAAACTCTTGTGCTGCACAGGTGCCTCCTAACATATTGTCCTTCAACTGGTTAAAGGCCAATATTCTTTACTCCACATAATACAAGATGACTGGAACTAATTTGCACATTGGCTGATATTCTACCAGTTTGGCCAGTAAAAATACACTTAATACCAAAGTAATTTATAGAAATCTATTAGGAAAGCTGTAATCTGCCCAGAAAAGTTGGGATCAAACCATTATGAAACCTTTCTAGTTCAAATAAAATTGTCTCCTTTAATTATTTTAACTTTAGTTTTAAATAATGGTTCATTTGGGATTTCTTACAGATCCATAGATAGTCTGAGCAGGGCCAACGTCTCCCTGGGAAAATGTTCCAGAAAGCAATGATAAACTTTTATCTTTAATCAGAGGAATGTGGCAATAAGATTATCCTGTACTGGCTTCAACCGGCAAACAGAAAAAAAGAGCATAAAATCCCAGGACAGACGTTAAACTACTTGTTTTTAGCAATACTCCACTAATTTGCCATCTGCTGTACAAGGTTTACAGGTGCAAAAATGTTCTTTTTATGACAGCTTACTTTTTATAGAAAAATAAAAATGTAAATTTGAAGAAGTGCAAACCAGTGGGAAAAAATGAGCCACCTGCAAATTTGATATTATAATATAATGTGAAGAAAATTATAGATACAGCACAGGTGATGATGGCCCCTGGCAATTCTGGGTAGCCCATTTCCTCTCTGAGCAAAATTATACATAAAAAGAAATATCTGCCATACTATGCAAGAGCCCTCTCTTTATATAAAAATTATCCCTGCTATATTCTATGCAAGGTCAACAATATAATAATAGACATACAAGAAAAAATACAGTGCAGTACACCTTTGTAGCAAAAAGTGAAAACGTTTTTGAGTTTACTCTTGCCCTTTCTTGAGCCTGTCTGGTGATACAATATAATAACTATTTATCCCCAATTAGTGGAAGTGTACCACACCAGAATCCACCCCCTAGCACACATAAACCAATTGTGTACAGTTGAACTCAACTCACAAAGTTACACAAGGTGGTTGAAGCACACACAATATTTTCTACTCTAATAATATAATAATAGAGGCAGGCAGCTGCCTCGTGGTCTGAGAGTACAGAGAGTCCAGCATTGGAATCTTAACCAAGTTCTAAACCTGTTGCACTTTTCTCGAACACCATGACCAACACAATTGACAGTGTTGCCCCCAGACTCCAGTGGTCACTTTCTCACTCCCTTCCTTCCAGTCACCCCCTTACTTCCCCTAGTGTGAGTCAGCTGGTCTGTCTGTAGGTTTACAACCTCTCTCTGGGGACTTCACTACCTCCTTCCCACTGCACCCTAGGTGTACTTCTTGCAAGTGCAATTATTGTGATGCTACTTCCTTGGCACCTTTATTTGTCCCCATATACTGTATAACAGTTGTGAAAGCAGGATCAGGACTCCCAACCCAACCTTTGCTCAAACCCCTTTTGACAAGGTTAGAGATAAACAGAATAATTTTTTAATAAAATCAGTCAGTCAACCATAGTTCAAAGAATATATAGGACAGTGACTATAGTAAGCCTTTCTGCCCTCATTGTCTTCAAGCTCAGTTCTACTGTCCCTGTTTGGTCCATAGTGGAGGTCAGTGACACAGACAACCACTGCCATAACTCAATTATTCTAACCTACAACCAAAGTTCCTCCAACACATGACACTGGGTCAAGATACAAAACTCACTTGCGGTTTGCATAAACATAGTCAACCATGTGCATTTCCTAGTATATAAAAAAAAATCTGTGTTCCATGTATAATGATAGATCACCTTTAGAAATACACCTAAATTCCATTTATCTACACATAGGGGCAGATTTACAAAATTCACATGAATTCGAATGATTCGAATATTTGAATAAAATTTTATTTGAATATTTGAATATTCGAATATTCGATGGTTAAATACTTCCCCTTTAAATTTTAATTCGACCACCTACTTCGCCAGGATACAACTAACAAACTGGCAATGCTAAGCTGAAATTGAATTTAAAATATTCAATTCGAATATTCGATCGATCGAATTTTTTATATTCGATCGATCGTTCGTTCAATTGATCTTCGGTAAAATCCTTTGAATTTGATAGCTGAATTCAAATTTCAAAATTTTACTTCCCCACTATTCCCATGGTCGAATATCGATTTTTTTTTTTTATTTGAAATTCGACCATTAGTAAATCTGCCCCATAATTTCACATTCTTTCAGGATGAGGCTTATTAAGAAAAAAATTTAAATTTGCTGATTCACCAAATTTATTAAGTTGGTTATACCAGCAATATGTGCCCATCTCACAAAGCATCAAAGCAGATTTTTGCCTGATTTGACCATCTGAATGGTGGGTAAAATTGGACCGATCCAGCTATTAATCCCACAGACCAACAAAATAGGGGGCCTATTCAGTCTTTTTATATGTGAACAATTCTTAACCAGGTATTGATTATAGAGAATTAGTAGAAAATAAAACTACAGTACATTTTCATTGAATGTAAAAGGCACAGTGAAAAATTAAGGCTTTCAGTAAAGAAATAATAAACAGAACAAATGAAGGGGAAAACAGATCCCATAGAGCCTGCAGGGTGTTTATAAACGTGTCTGAACAATATCTTCAATTGATAAATAGGTTTCACATAATAATATGATAATGGCAATATCTAGCAGCTTGATAAATTGATGTCAAATGCAAATGGAAGACAGTATTCTCTTTTGTCAGCTGCCTTCTTTCTCTTTCAGGTCATGAGAATCCAACTTGTATGTAATAACATCTATACAGTTTACCAAAACTTCTGCAATCAGCAGGCAGTATTTACTAGTTTGTTGTTAAATAGCCAGCACATTTGGTTGCTATGGGTTACTAGACCTGGAACAATTATTTTTTCATTCATATAAACATTGTGTGTGGTATGCAAAAGAAATATAGCCTTTGGTGGCAATGGCATGGCTCTAGTTAGTAATCTTCCCCAAACGTTCATTAAAATCCACCTATGCACATGCAGAGCTGACCCCTGTTCTGTCCAGGATAAAGTTAGTGTGGTTAACTGCACTTTCCAGAGCCAGGTGATTGTTACAGCAATCTACTCCACTCCAATACATTAGAAGAGCAGAACCTGCTGTTATGTGAATGTTTAGCCATGGCAGGCAGATGCATTTGATTGGGGTGCACACAAACTGTCCTGTCGGTTAATATAGGAACCCTTGCAGGATTGGCATCCGTGATCTGTGGGGCCCGAACATGCAAACTTTACTGCAAACAAAAATATAGATATAAGGGATTTGGGAGGTCTTTTTTTTCTCCTATTTTTCTTTCCGTTTCACTGCTGCAGGGGTCATGTTTCTGTTTTGTAAAGTAAGCATCTATGTAGAAATGATTAATAGTCAGAGGCACCTGGCCACCAGGCTCCAGAAAAAGTAGAAACATGTTTCCATCAAGCGCTGTGGATCCTGCAACATTTCCTAAGAAAAAACAAATTTACTAGCATCTGCTAAGGCAAATTAGCTGTGCATAATTCATATACAGCAAACAAAGCTTCGCCCACCCAAAAAGGCTGCTAGGATTCTTATTAACCACAAGTTCTGGGAGGGAAGAGTTTCCATGCAATTTGTATAATTCTGCTGCTTGGCACCCTGTCCGTTTTACACACGCAGGTTTCTGTATTAGTCAGGTGTACAGTAAAATGCCTTGCATGTCTTTTTGTACATTCATAGCCCTGTGGCATCATAATTTAGCTAATGGATATTGAAAGTAATATAATAATAGCGGTGTGTAGAATTAATCATGTGCTCTTTTATTACACCCATCTTTAATGTTGTAACTTAATACCTGCAAGGTACCTTGCAAATATGGTAGGTTTGTCCACTGTCTTTTGCATACTGAAAAATGTTCCATTTTGCCTTTTTATGGAATTTCTGTATATGTGAAGTCCCCCATCAGGTAAAGACCCCATATATATTGAAGGGCAAACAGTACAAAATATAATGTTACACTTGTCTTCTCTTCAATTATTGCTGAAAACTGTTGGCTATTAGTGTTATTAATTAAGCAAAAATTAGATAAATTATTACTGTTACCACCTCCTCCTTATGTCCCCATCTGCATCAACTGTGCCTCACTCTTTTGTCACAGAGCTATTGTGTATTTGCTACCATCATAAGACAGCTCTAAGAACATGATAAAACATAGATAGGCAGACTTTGGGCATATGAACCACTATCTAACCCCAACATCATACAATATTAATATAGTGTATTATGTCCCCCCACAGTCTGTGTAATCATATCCAGTTTAGTGTAGGCATTGTATGTTGCAAGTGATTGTCTAGTTCAGTGCACCCCTTCCTTATATGCCCTTCTAAAGGTGTTCAGCATGTTGTGGAAACACTGACCACATCCTGCTTTATCTCTGTTTAGATCCCATCATCTAATCATGGACTAACTAACCCACTAAATAAGCTCTATCAGCCACGTGGTCAATAAGCTTAAAGGGATAATACACACTGCAAGGAGGCTCTGGAAAAAATCTTGGATGCTCCTTGCACGTGTTATTTTATTGCATCAAAAATATCCCTCCATGAGGGTGTCTTCCTATCCAAAAGCATGTAGGATCTTTGTATTCTTTTCTGTGTTTTCTGCTCTGTATCTCCCCAATTTATAATTCTTATTAAAAACGTAAAAGTACAGCACAAACTGCAAAAGAAAGTAGTACTGGTAGGGTTCTTACTTAAAACTCATCTTAAGTATTACAAACTAGTAATTACTATTATTATGGAGGCTTATTGCACATGCTGTCATACAATTGTTTCACAAAGGGCCATTATCCCCACTGATACTGTAAGCACCATCTATGCCTACTATACCTGCTATGCCACAGTCCCTTCCCAGTGACTATTATCCTGACTACTACTATGGGCACCATCTCTCCCTACTATACATGCCATCCACAGACACAGTCCCTTCCCAGAAACTATTATCCCCACTGTTACTATAGGCACAATCTCTCCCTACTATACCTGCTATCCCACAGCCACAGTCCCTTCCCAGAGTCTATTATCCACATTGTTACTATAGGCACCATCTCTCCCTACTATACCTGCTATCCCACAGTCACAGTCCCTTCCCAGAGACTATTATCCACATTGTTACTATAGGCACCATCTCTCCCTACTATACCTACTATCCTACAGCCGCAATCCCTTCCCAGAGACTATTATCCCATTGCTACTGTAGGCACCATCTCTCCCTATTATACCTGCAATCCCACAGCCACATTCCCTTCCCAAAGGCTCCCCAATGCTTCTATAATACTCATTGCTGCTGAGAATTAACTCCTGATCAGTTCCCTATTTAAGAACGTGAGTACCATAGACTTCAACATTCCCAACAATGATGCAAAACAGTAGAGGCAAGGGACTCAAACACCGTTTAAAAGTAAATGTCTAATATCACAAAGAGTATCTGATAAGAGTAGCCATACTCCATTAAATTCCATTTTCTCAGTTCAATGTTTCTGGAGTTTTCTTTATGAGAACAATGTTTTGCTTCTTTTCTGCTCAAAACTTTGCACACAAGAGTTAATTTAACATTGTGAATACAACATTTTCTGTGTGGTCACATATGCCAAGTTCTTAGAGGTTAAAATATTTTTGATGAAAGTTCGAAATAGCTCTCCTTAATAGCAAAAATGCATTTATCATCCAGCACTTGCAACCCAAAAATAATGTCTAATATACTGGGTGGGGGGGATACCACATGTGTATTCATGTATTATTCATGGAAAACGGAGAGATACAGTAAATATAATAACATATGGTCAGAAATGCAAACACAGATTCCACATTGTTCAAATGGAAACAACTCAAGCAGAGCAGAGAAAAGATAAAGGATTATTTCTCTCATGGAGGAGTAAAGCTTAACAGGCAATTGTCTTCTGCTAATTCGCAATGACAGCATTGTGAATTAACATGAGATGACTCTACACAAAGGTCTCTTCCTCTGGGGATACAGGCTTAATAAGTGTGACCAAGTGAAACTCTGAATAGGCTTTCATCAAATGATAACCTCACATAACAGTGCCACTAGCTAGCACACACTACCGCTGCCCTAAATAAATAATTCAGAGAAAGCAGCACATGAATTGGGAAGAATCCCCATGTCCTCACTTGCTCATGAGATACAGTATTATTAGCACAAGTTTATTTTCAGTGGTTGACCTATCAGGGCTCACATAAGGTTATCTGTCTAATTTCTGTGAGAGGATCCTGAGGGCCAGTCTCAAATGTCCTTGAAAGTGACCAGAGACACTCTATATATAGGGAAACTTATTCCAAAGTATGAAAAACTGCCAGTTGTGATTTGGTCATCTGTTTAAATTCTTAGTTACTATATATTGTTTATTTCTGAAGAGAGGGAGAGAGCAAGATATATATATATATATATATATATATATATATATATATATATAATTTAATTTATATATATATATATATAATTTAATGTATATGTAAAGTATTAGTAAAGTAAAGTTTATTATAAAGCAGAAACTAGTTGTACACTATCACAGGCAGGTTCCGAAACACTCAAAGATATGGTTTGCTCCAATTGGAGATCATTGGTGGGCCAATAGCTCTTTGGGTGTCAGAGTTTGGAGTAATTTATCATCTTGCTTTCAACAATTCTGAGGTGTTTTCCAAATTTCTACACTGTGCAGCTAGTTGCACAGCTGCTTTGTAGCTTCTTGGTAGAGAACACAACACTCGATGAGGCTGCTAGAATAAATAAATAACCGAACCTGGAGAACAAATGTGTTTGTGAGAAGAAATTGCAAATATGTATAATTTAAGAGTGACTGGTATGTGTTTGTGAACATATTTCTCCTCCACTTGCCAAGCAAGGTAATGAGATTTTCCTATAAATGCAATGACAGAAGGAAATAATTTGTTCTGTTGATATGAGAATGTGTGAAGAACAGAGGAACGCTGTAATGAGGAGGAAAGAGTTGATGAAATAAAATTATCTGGAATGATTGATGGTAGAGAGGAGTAAAAACAGGCAGGAATTAAGCGATAGATGGAAAGTGAAGAAGACAAATGGCACAATTGGTGAATTTATACAGAAATCCTGAAGGGTGTTTTTTTAGTAAAAAGCTGCTCTTGATCTATGCATATCTCTCCCTCTTTCTCTCTCAATACAAATGTGTGTATGTTTGGGTGTATTATTGTATGGTTTAGGGATAGGGTAAATAGCCAACCTTATTAGTATGTGCTCATATATAATGACCCCTATTGAAGAGATAATAATGACAGGATATTTAATGGACATATATGGTCATAAATGATTAAAATTGTATTTGATCTTTAGGTTTGCCCCCCCCCCCCCTTTCAAGCCACTGTTCAATTATTCTTTTCCATTTGATAATGCTCTTCCACTCTCCATTTCTTCCATTTCAACACAAGCATGATAAAAGTTCATAGGGAGTGCCACATAAGGGTAGGTATTAGCTAGTTGGCAACTCCATGTGGGGAGCCTGCAGAACTGGCAAAAACCTTCTTGTTTGAAGGCCTCCTGGGAGCAACATCAAATTGGGTTTGTAACATGTTGCTCACAAGACACTGGTTAGAGATCACTATTCTAATGGTACAAAGTGCAAAGTAAGCCCATTATAAATACAAATGTCAGTACAACCAACAATGAACATCATTCAATTATATTTACAGGTATTTCTAGAGTGCAAACTGTTGTGTTTGATAGCCGAGGATAAGGAGAGTATAACAGTGCTTTATTAGCAGGTTCATGCAGCCCTTACATAACAGCAGTAAGTCTTACTTTCACTTTCAAGCTGTACAGAAAATCCTGTGTATGCACAGTGACACCTGCAGGCCATTTGTATAAACACCACATATTCCCCCTATAGTAGGAAAGCATTTGGACAAATATAATAAACAGTATGTTTCTTAAAGCAATATATACATTCTTCACATGACATAGTCCTTGGTCCATGCAGGTAGTTTTCTGATTCTCTCAGTACGCCTTATAGGTTCATTTTACACAAACTAATTTTTTTTTTTTTTTTTAAATTGTGTTATTTTTTTGCAGTGCATTTGGTACAACTGTCCAGTCAGTTGTCAAAGCAAAGTCCTTTACCTGTTCTGTTGTGTTCAATGGAGCCTTAGAAATTACATGTTAAATATCATCTTCCAATTGCCCTTTAAACAAATTATATAAATTTTTAAAGAAAAACATTGCAGTTCCTAAGAAAAGTCTATCATTATTGGAAATATGGGGGAAATGTTTTCATTTGGAAAACTCAACAACTCAAACCTGCCAAGCTTCTATAGAAAAAGTTGTAGTTTAAAGTTTTGCAAAATATACTAGCGATCAAGGAATGATGATGACAAAAAACTCATGTGGGTTTATTTCCACAAACATTTTGGGGGAAAATGTGAATTTAAAATGAATAAATCAGCATTATTTCCTAGTGCTTCAGCATTTTAGCTAGTGAGCTTTTAGCAGTTTACTTCTACAGAATCAATTTTTTTGTCTATTATATAGGGCATGACTTTGTTTTAGTCAAAAAAACCAACTCAGCAGAAAAAAGAGATTACCATGTTCAGTCATTAGAATGATTTAGACTCAGATGGAAAGCTATCTGAGTAATATTGTGCTTCAGGTACCACTAATTGCCAGCATCTCTAGTCTGAAATGCTCTGTCAATCTAATCCTATTAGCAAACTATCAGACATTAAAATCTCTTAAGTAGACTTATGGTTGTTTGGTCATAACGTATGACAATTAATTTCTTTTATTCATCTTTAACCAAATCTTTGTAAAAGAAAAAAAAATTGTTATTGGAGAAGAAATAATAGGAATATAGGATGTTCAAAAACTGAGTTCATATGTTCAAGATTCCCTTTGTAGCTCAAAATTAGTTCAAGGGCCCTTATGGGGAAATGTTCTAAAAGTTGCAAAGAGAAACAAAAAATTGTACAAATAAGGATACAAATTTGCATATTGCAATGTTGTATTCTTCCTTAAACTGTTATTGCATTGCAAATTTTAATTGCGAATTGCAAATTATAATTGTGCACTTGTGCTTGAAGTTATTGTAATCCTTTGGAGCAAACACAACTTTTTCAGTAAGAACTTTTGTTACAATCATTGTGCACTGATGCAAACTATAGAATTCACAAACCTTCTTCTACTGTAGGAAGAGGTCGCTAAACATTTTGCAAGCTCGCAAAAGCTATATTAAATTGACACAAAGCTAAATTCTTTTGTACACTGGCATAACTTTTGACATTGCAAGTATTTTTTCTGCTACCAACTTTTATTAAATTCCCCCATGAAAGATTATAGAGATATGAACATTTTGTATCTATGTCCTAGGAAAAAAATTTGATTTGTCAACATTCCAATTCTTATTTTATTGTGATTAAAGTTAATTCTAAATTAAGTTCAAAATCTCAAATTTTAGAGCTCTATCAAGCACGGGCATATGGGGGAGAGATCCGCTCGTTTAGCGACATTGCCAAACAAGTGGATCTCTACGTGTATGGCCACCTTAAGAGTTGTCCTAGGCACAATTTAGGTAATTTTTTTCAATTAATGTTTTTGCATGTTGATGTAGAAAGTTTTTAATATTTTGTTGCTTTTAACGTTTTTTTCATAAATGAGAACACATTTGAATTTGGTAAGTTTTCCAGTTTATTTGAAAAAAAAGCTCTAAAATTCTTATTTTGACAAATAAGCCTCCCCGAGACATGTAAGAGTTTTTCTCAAGTCAAATGCAGTGGAGTCACAATGATTTTGTTGTGGTTAGATTAAATCAAGGATGTTTAATAGGAATAAAAGCATTACAATCATCAATGAGATGTTTGAACGTCAATATTTAATGCTCTTATATGGGCAAAAAGGTCATGGCCTGCACTGTACTCCCACTGCCTAAATATTTACTTAAAAGAGGCATTTTTTTATATATATTTAAAATGGTTTTTCATCCATGGATAATCCCAGGTCAGGGAGATTGCTGACATCTCTATAGGAGAGACCCATGTTTAAAGTCTTAAATTCTATTTAATCCCTTCCTTATGAGTTTCCTATTTTGGAAACCATCTGGTGAGCACCATATGCAGCAGTGTAAACACGGCACTGTGTTCTGCTGGTTTGAAAATGTGTCTTTGCTCAGCCCCTACAGATAGAAAAAGAGATGCTTTACGCTCATATCAATATCTTGTATTCGAATTTTGAGCTATATATTGACCATATATTGCAGTTTGTTTAACTGGCAACTATGACAATGTCATCTACACTCTCTTACATCTAATTAATTAAGAATGCAAACATTTAATTTGCTAATTTTGCAATTTTAGCTGCAATTGCCTTATGCATGGTTTCCATTTCCAAATGATTGCCCTTTAATTGAACAGCACAGGGATCACCTACTAGATGTTGAGGATTAATGGGAGATACAACAATTCATGACTTGTTAAAGGGTCCTTTAACAAATTGATATGGGGTGCAGGCAGTCTCTATTTCTGTCAATACAAATGATGTGATTATCCCCTCATTGAACCCCTTTTTAAAATGTTTAGCACAATTTTCCCATTTGCTATATATTTTAGGGTGTTCTTTACCCTCTTTACTGTTAAACGCTTTACACATTTCAAGTTTCACTGCATCCCCTGAGAGCATTGTTCAGTACAGGTATAAGATGCATTATTCGGATGCCAGTTATCAAATAGCGGAATTACAGAAAGGCAATCTCCCATAGACTCCAGTATAATGAAATAATATTTAAAAAATTATTTCTCTATAATAATAAAACAGTACCTTGTACTTGAAACAAACTAAGATATACTTGATCCTTATTGGAGGGAAACAATCCCATTGGGTTTATTTAATGCTTAAATTATTTTTTAGTAGACAAAGTATAGAGATCCAAATTATGGAAAGACCCCTTCTCCAGAAAAAAAACAGGTCCCGAGCAGTCTGGATAATGGGTCCCATACCTGTATATAATTAAAGGCAAAACCAAAGTCAAGTATATTTGCTTCTAAAATATAAATTGGATACTTTTGCGTTACTAGGTAAATTAAAGTATGACAGTGTATTTTTATGGATGTGAGTTGACTGTAATTCCAATGAATCTATTTACTTCCTTACAAAATCAGACAACTGTAAGAACAGTAGGTCATAGGATATCATATCTTCCACCTTTTTTGACACTCATCAGTCAACAAGAGCTGACGTGGTTTCTTTGTTGAGTTAGGAAACATATGTGTCTCGTAGCATATCCTCTACCTTTGGCCAGCCCCCTTCATACCTACAGCCCTTAGCAGAGTAACACCAACTAGCACAGTGGTCAGTTGGGCCCATACAAGGCAAGCATTTGTTTGTCTTCAAGTGGGGAGGAATTGGCTAAAACTGTAACTGTTCTTCATAATGTTTATGTTCTTCCTAGACCTTTAACTTCTGATATGATAGGGAGATAATTTACACATTTCTGGATCCACTCCAGCAAGACCATACACATCTCATAATTGCTAATATGCTACACAGCATTATGGTTTTAAGGTGCAGTTTTCAAGAGATAAGCTGTCAGTCATTTTGATGTGGTAGATTGGCATTGGATGTGCAGTACAGCAGTGTTGTACTCAGCTGCAGAACTAGAGGTTAATGGGCTAACCCAATTTAGGGTCACCTTTAACTTTACATATAAGGCTTAATAAGCATCTACTGAATATTTTAATCCAGTGTCCAACTGAGACCCCTATATGTACCTCCTCCAGGAGTTGTAGAGTATAATATAGTATAATTCTTCTATAGTTAAGCTACTGTTTCTACTCTTCTATGTAAACTCTAGGGGATAGAGCAACATGCAGTTATTTGTACCACATTTTGATGGGTTTTGTTGTTCATCCAATGTAGTTCCACTGAGCACTGAAATACATGGTTAATTGTCCATTTGTTCCAATATGATCTACAGTATGCATGTAAATTAACTGCAAGTAGCCATGTAGTACCAGGATTTTATTTGTGTCCTGTTTAAGAGAGGTCACTGGCAGCTCTTTTTTCCTTGTGATTTACTGAGACAGGACAGAAATGTCTATCAATGGCTGTTTTAGCTTCTGGCGAATAAACAAGATGTAGGGCAGCTTAGTGGGTATAAAAAATTAAATACCTAGAAATAAATATAGAAAAAATGAATACATACATATACATGGAAAGTTCTACTGCATAGTACGCTAGATAACTTATTTAAATTGTATAACCTAGGTTTACTATGGTTTTCTCTTAGCTCTTTCCAAACTACAGAGACCTGTTATACCGACTGCTTTGGACCTGGGGTTTTACATAACTTGGGTCGCATACCATAAGTCTACTATAAAATCATGTAACCATTCAATAAACCCAATAGGCTGGTTTTGCTCCCAATAAAGATTAATTATATCTGGATTTGGATCAAGCACAAGGTACAGTTTCATTATTAGAGAGAAAAAGGAAATAATTTTTTTAAAATGTGGAATATTTTGGATAAAATGGAGTCTATGGGAGATTCTGTAATTTGGAGACTTCTAGATAATGGGTTTCCAGATAATGGATCCCATACCTGTACTAAAAATCTAAGACATTATATACTACTACCAGAGTGCAGAAAAGTGAATATCTGAGAATGGTCTGTTTTATTTGAATTTCACCTATATATGATCACAGAACTCCTCAGTAATCTCTAATATTCTAATATTCCCTATAAATTACAGTAGGGGGGTACATCCTTATAATGCATGAGTGATGCTTGGTATTGCCTGTATAGCTCAATCTGTGGCCTTGTGTCTTTACGTGATCAGAGAACTCTTGAGTGATTTCCAATATCCTAACAATTTACAGTAGGGGATATATTATCTCTTATAGTGATACACAGAGTTCCCTGTATAACTCGGCCTACAGCCTTGTACGGTTATATGGTCACACAACTCCTCAGTGACTACTATTAACCTTATATTTTATAATGGGGTGTATACAATACCCTATACAGTACAAATGTCTCTCCCACAGATGCCTTAAAGAAATCAACAAGTGCAATGTAAATACTCTTTTACAATCATTAACCATACAAACCAGATTTCAATGAACTTTTCTTGGTTGCCTCTCAAGGAGGCAGAACCCTTCCATTATCATTTCACAGACTTGGAACTAATTCTTTTTTTTAACTATACCTTGTTTCTAACCCTCAATGCCATTGGTATTTGCCCCTTTCTTGTTATTAATTAAAAAGTATGAATTTCAGAATTCTAAATAAGAAAGTATTGTTCTAAGCTATATCTCAGTTTTATTTGCCAATGCAAGGTATAAAAGAGAGCTGAGTACCCATCCTCCCTCCGATCCGATTTTCTATACACTATAAAGAGGCACTTTCTGTCTGATACAATAGCTGCAATTTATTCTAACCAATATAGCTTTGTCGAGTCAAGCACTTTTTACATGTTATCAGTGAAACCTCAAAGATGCCAAGTTAGGAGAAACGAGCGATCCTGCTTTCCATGATGCATTATACAACACCCTTTTCCATATCATCCATCTCCCACTCTGTCCTATATTGAACTCTCAGCAGGAGATCAATTACTTTACAAGCCAGTCTAACATTACATTTAGCAATGTGACCTTAGATTTTAGGTGAAACAAGTAAATGCACAATCAAGTGTTCCTGTAAAGCACCAGCCAAGAACCTGATCCGTGTTCCATCAAATTACCGCATGTTGTTTATATATTTATATATATCCACAAACCACCCGCGCACAGCTACAGGGCCATGCAAAAGTCTTCAGCCCCTTGACCAGTTCTTTTATTTTACTAAATAACAAATCCCCTAAACTCCCTAAAAGCATGTTTATTTCAAAGCCATGGAAGTCAAAATTAGTCCTCATTAATGTGACATAGAAACCAAAACTTCATTTTTGATTATACAGAAAGATGAGAGAGAATTGGTCAGGGTTCTGAATACTTTTGGAAGGCACTGTAATGGATAATGATCCCAGAGCTGCTAAACAGTAGTAACCAGTGTCGGACTGCATTTTGCATAGTTCATGGTCTTAATAATGGAAGAATAGAGTATAGTACAGTATGTAGTGAAAAGAGAGTAGGAGAACATAAAGGCTGAGTGAGGAGAGGAGGTATAATAGTTTGGAAAGTGGGCCCTCAGCCTAAGGCTTTCTGGTGGGCCCCTGGGATCACAGTCTGACACTGGTATTAACAAATAAAAGCTGTGTTCCCTATACTAAGTTGGTGTCACCTGGGAAATACTAACCCCACACTATTTCTTCTTGGTGGATCACAAGACTGTTCTCGCTCACTAGCCCTGACTGTACTACACCTGGGGGATGTTCTCTCACATGAGACAGACTGCTACTTGCTAAGCCTAAATTGGTAGGGTTCCTGCAGTTAAGCTTCCTTAAAAACTAGTTACCTTTAGACGTAATTATGAACTCCTGAACTCCCATGCACATTTTTTAATTATTTATCAATAAATTAACTCAAAAATCTCCGGTGCGGGAAAAGACTGAATAAAATTGTGAAAACTCTGAATTGTATGTTTTTTAACATATTTGGATTATTGTTCTAACCCCAAAGCAGATCATGATATCTTCCAATTGTAAAAGGGACATCAGTCATTGACTTCTACAATACCTCAAGGAGAAGGAAAGGCTAAAATTGAGTAAGCTCACAAAGGTCTATATAAATAAACCCAGTGATCCCCAACCAGTAGCTCATGAGTAACATGTTGCTCTCCAACCCCTTGAATGTTGCTCCCAGTGGCCTCAAAGCAGGTGCTTATTTTTGAATTCCAGTCTTGTAGGCAAGTTTTGGTTGTACAAAAACCAGGTGTACTGCCAAACAGAGCCTCAATGTAGGTTGACAATATACATAGGGGCTTTCAAATAGCCAATCATAGGTTATTTGGCACCCATGAACATTTTTCATGCTAGTGTTGCATTAATTCTGAATGTTGCTCACCGGTTCAAAAGGTTGGGGATCCCTGAATAAACCAGTAAACCCTCAAAGTAATGCTGCTTTGAGTCTTCAAAGACAAGTCAAAAGAAAGACCACATTTCTTTCCTATTATGTACACATGGACTTCAGTATCAGACTTCCTGTTTTTAGTTAAAACCTCCAAGTCTATGGTTTGCGCATGCTCAGTTTGCACCTCTCCCCCTCCCTCCTCCCCTCACCACTGTAATCTAAGCACAGAGCTATGAGTGAGCAGGGAGAGACTCATACAGGAAGCTAATATAGCAGCTTCTATCCTAAACAAACAGAGAGAGATTCTATAGCTGTTTACTCAAGTATGGTAAAGAATATATAAACTAAATATAGTGGGCCCACTCACTTACTAGTATGTTGCCCCATTTGATGGTCAGTAGGAAAAAGACTATAGCCCAGAGTTATGAGCCAGCATGACTAGCAAATATCCCATAAATGTGTATCTGGCATTAATGTTTCAAAAGGATGCATGATCAAACAGGTCCATCACCATACCAGGAGGACCGTGGTGCTGTTGGGCCCACTGCCCGTGCCTGTTGGTGACAGGTTTATACACAGTAGGTGGGGTTTCTGCCGATGAGGCAAGTTGGATGGACAGGCTAGTCAGGGGCAGGTCCCCGGAGGTCAAATCCTCTGGTGGGCTCAATGGTCTTCAGTTCAGAGGGATAATGGGTTTGCCTTCTTACATCCGACAGAATGGCAAACGTCTGATGAGGTCTCAGTGGCTATGATAAATGTGTCTAAACTGTGTTTAGTACTATGAAAAAACTCCAACTACTGGGAATCCATTAATATCATTATAGAATCAGTTTTGCTTTTCACTGTTTAGTTTTTGCCAAAATTACAGAGAGAGACGTCTTTAAAAAAAAAAAAAAAAAAGCATTAATAGGAGACTTTTACTTCTCCAGCTGCTACAGTTCAAGTGCCCCCAGGGCAAAACAGCGTCTGGCCAGGGATGCTGGGAGCTTAAATTTTGCAGCAGCTGCAGGGCCACAGGTTAGACAGAGTTACTGACAGGCACACTTATTATAGGGAAACAGCAGATGTTTATCCTCTGACAGTTTTTTGGCACTCGGTTTCGCTTACAGTGACTACAAGTTATTATTATTTCACAGAGGGGTTGCAACAAGTTGAAAAGTTTTGCAAAAAAAAAAGAATCGGGGCCTGATCCAAGTATTCACAGGACACGGGATTAAAGGCTGCAAAATGAGCCTGAACTCAGAAGCTATTTGTGGTACATTGCTTTTATTCGGTTGGTGACTGCTTGGGACTGGTGAATATTTAAAGCTAATCTAATTGGCACAGTAATGATAACTGATGTTTCACAACAACTCTTTACATCTGTGTTTAAAGCTTAAATAATGTTACATTAAAAATAGAAATAATCTGATGACAGGAAAGACCAGAAAATTTTCCACAAACACACCCATTTTGACAGCTGTAATTTCTTGTCTGTATAATTCATCCTCAACCTTAACTGCCAACCCCCATAATGACCAGGCTCTCATTTAGCAGATTAATAATTAACTTGCTTTTGAATCATAAAATTATAACATTTGATAACCATGTAATGGTCATGGTGACATGGTTTGAGTTGGTCAAGAAACTAATGGAGTGGAACAGAGCACTTAGGTTTCTTTAGCATAAAAGGCATTGCTCACCATTAAGTTTCAATATGATGCATACTCATCTACAGCACGTGGTACTTGTAGTACTAGGTTCTTTTAAAGTTGTACAACCCAAGCATTCCAAATAACATACCTGTATCTGAAATATATGTTTGGAGGTATGTCTGGCTTCCTTATAAGAAGTGAACCTCCAGATTGAGTATAATGAACTAACGCTGACAGTTAATTTCTGGAAATTCCAGGCTTGCCTTGCTTGCATTTTACCAGTGGTGTTACCATTGCCATAGTTAATACTGAACTAATCTCTCTCTCAGGCTCACTTAGGAATGAGTCCAATAGTCTGTGGTCATTTAGCATAAATGTTTTGTCCATTGGTCACATTGCTTGAAGGAGTCTCAGGTATGAAGTTACTGAAATAGTAACTTGAGGGCACTTAATCTGGCAACCCCAGCGACATTAACAGAAAGGTAGTGTAGACCTCCAAGGCTTCCCCACCTCTGGACAATTTGCCAGAATCCACATAATAAAAATGTTTATTTAACCTAAAATCATGTGCAGCATATTGTGTACCCCCTCTGCCACTGTGAAGAGACTGCTTTAAGAAACTAGACAGCAAGCTTAGCAGTTTTACCTGGGGAACAGGAAGGAGTAGGCTGGGCATGAATATAGTGAAATACCACCTGTGAGGCCAGGCCCTACAAGGGTATATACCCTATATCTGGCCAAGCGGCTGTTCAATATTGTTCCCCTGGTACAGAATGGCCCATTGTAGAGTCCTCTACAATTCATGGGTGACGGTGTTGCCCCACTATAAGTCCACTCCTCCAGTATTGCTTACTTCCTAACTCAAAACTGCTCCCTCACACTTCAACCCCATAGTGGACATTCAACTTTATATAGAGTAGAAATTTTGCATTTGGATGATTCCTTCCTAAAAAAAGGTATCAGGGCATTTCAGGAAGGTGTATGGGAGAGGACTATTGCCTGCAGGCAAGGGTCTGCCTGATACTCATATAGAACAGCTATTGTGATGACCATGGAGTAAATTTTGTTCTAAGGTGTAAGCATTTAGTGCATTTAGAGCATTTAAGTGTTTACCCACATTAGCACTATCCATAACTAAGTAGAAGGATTTGTATATTTCAATTTTGTGGTCACAGCCTCATTTCACCCCCAGCTCAAAATTATTGTCGAGTGCAACTTCCCCTTTTTTGCAACTAGGAATTCTTCAACACAAACGGCACATTCTACCTTTTATCTACAGTTTCCAAATAGCTTTACCAACTACAAACCGGGAGCAAGCTTCAGGAATTTTTCTCATAGATGTCTGGCTTTCAAACCCTCTAATGTGATAGAAACTTTTAACCTGCTTTAACATGACTTTTGTAGGTGTCACACTAGTTCACAATATCTTTAGGCTACTGACACTTGGTGGAAAGCCCAAATGTCTGGAAGTGCTGCATCAAGTAACTTTACTTTCATTCACTGGAAGTAGTTTTGTGGGACCTCTCATATTTGTCCAACTCTCATTGCCTGCTGGTAGGATGGAGTTTTATACCAACACCATCAAAATAAGGGATGCTTCTACAATCAAAGGGCACCTGTTGGGTAAAAATAATATCCCCAACCAAAGGTGCAGGCTCATAGAGTTCACACTTCGGTTGGGGGTTCAGTTTTGTTTTTCTTTAATTGCCCCTTGCCAGAGTTAGGACAGTTACAACGGTCATGTCAAAAGTTCATGCGCATGTGCATAATGAGTCACAGCACTCACTCATTATACACATGCTGTTGCTCAAACATGGAGGCTCATTAAAAAAAAAAAAAAGTTAACCCCAACTGGAGTGTGGGATCTATTAGCCTGCACCTTTAATTGGGTATAATATTTTTGCCTGAAAGGTGCCCTTTAAGAACATAACTTTGTCTTTTGTAACTGGGATTTTTGCTCTTTTCTCGGGGAGGGGATTGTGTGGCTTCAAGTGGCATAAAGCCTAGAAGTACCCCAATAAAATTATTTGAAAACTTATAAAGATAAGTGTGTCAGGCTTCTTTGAACAGCTGTTGGCCATTCTGTACAATTGGGTGTTACAGCTGAGATAAGGTGACCAGATTTGGTAGAGAAATCTGGGGAAAGCACGAAACAGGCGGCGTACCTAGGTGCGCGGCGGCTAATTTTTCTAGGTCACTCCCACTTTTACGTCCACACCCCCACAACCCACTCCCATTTTCCTGTACACACTCCCTAAATTCTAGCATGCTTCAGCACAAAAAATAAAAATGTATATTTTATTTGCATATAATTAGCCATACAGTACTTAAACTAAAACAGTCTGTCACTCAAACAAGTAAAGCATTGTGCACCCGTGCACTGCAGACAGCTGCACCTGCTCCTCTTCTTCCCCCCGCAGGGCCCTGCCATCTCTTTTCTATGTCTGACTGATCAGATCCTTCTCCGTCCGACTCCGTACTTCCTGTGCAGCTTCAGGCTGAATCTATAAATTCCCCTAATGCAGGCCAGCCGCCGGGCCCACACCATGGGCCGCGCACACAGTGTGCAATCTGCCACACCACAGACTCCCCTCCCAGTCACAGTGCCATGCCCAATGCCCATGCCACAAAACACAAAGGGGTATATTTATCAAAGAGTGAAGTTCCGCCACTAGAGGGAAATCCCGTTGCTCTATGGGATTTTTAAAGGTGTATTTATCAAAGGGTGAACTTTCATTTCACCCATTGATAAATAGGCCTTTCAAAAACTCATAGAAATTAATGGAGAGCGGCGGAATTTCCCTCTAGTGGAGGAACTTCATTCTTTGATAAATTTACCCCACAGTCAGATCAGTCCTCCTCAGTCTGGACTCCAGACTGACTGAGTCCGACTCCCCTGGGCCTGCCCACCTTGCCTAACTAGTTACCAACCGTGACATGACATGTCATTCCGCACGTTCACCAGTACTCACTGAGCTATGCTGCGCACGTCCTCCCGGTCCTCCAGTCTCCATCAACTGTGCACTTTTGGCGGGACATGTACTACTATATTTAATATCTCCCAGCCCAGGCTCCAGCCCCACTCTCCTTGGTGCCAAAATGTAGCCAATGAGGTTATCAGCATGATGTTCTGTGTGCCTAATGATGAGGTTCCTTACACGGACGGTTGGCAGCAGTACATGGGGACTTTTAAACTTAAATTCAATTAACAGGGACACTTCACGGGGCATATTTCGCCGGGGCACAGGGTCATGAAACGGGGCCTGTCCCCGTGAGACAGTGACGAATGATAACCTTAAGCTTAGAACTGAGCTATAACATTCCACCAATATCTTCATCTTAACTGGAGCTTAATAAAATTATAGAAATCTTTTAAAATATAAATTAATAATAATAATCAGTCCTGGAGTTTTAGATAATCTTAGTGATGTTTATTTATTTTAAATAGGCTGGAGTCATTCTAAATGGATGCAACAGCAACAAGTTCCATATGAAGCATTTTTTGCCAAAATATTATTTTAAAAGAAGTCAAAATACTGTCAGTAAATAGAAAAATAGATGATCAATTTTGTTGTTTTGTCTGTTTATAAATAGGGATTTTCTTTCTGGAGGGCCTGAAAATCATTAGGCAGCATGAGTTCAATCAGTCTACCATCCAATCAGTCCTTTTATTTGTCTACTAGGCGTGCACGTGCACTAGACAAAGCACAGCTAAATAGATAGGCTGGATCACAGTTCTTATTGCTTTGTAAAAAGCAGATTCACCAGATGAAGATGATGGGTGATGGGGTTTTCAAAAAATGTGCCAACAGCATGTAGTAGCATGATGCATGACACAAGTACATTAAAACTGCTTTATTCCAAACAGTACAAAAATTCCAAAAGCATGCTGATTGAAATATAAAAAACATTTTATTGATGCATAGTTAAAATGTCAAACATACCCCCCTATGGAGCCTAATGCGTTTCATGCTTACCTAGCACTTAGTCATAGGCAATGTTTAAGTACATTAAAACTGCTTTATTGACTGGCTCAGTTCTGTGTCACTGCCCCTTGCCTTAAGGATGCTTTTAGTAATCCTCCTGTTTCTTCTCTGACTACTAATACCTTTCTATATAAAAAAAAAATATTCTGGGACAACAATCATGTTATGCTGTGGACTTATGAACACCCATTGCTTGAGGAGCATGATAATGTACTGATATAGCCTCATCCAACTGGATTTCAAACGTGCCCAATATCTGGCCAATTTTTGGTCAGATATAGGCTGTGCAGGTCATTGGAAAGGCCTCATACGTACATGCGCCAAGAAGCTGCCCACTTGGTCTACAGAGACTTGGTGAGCAGCTGTTATAGCACCTTTAGATTTTTTATGATATAGTGTAAAAAGAACAGCAAAAGAGCACAGAAAGGGTACCCCTATTGTGTCACTAAATATAAGAAAAATGTAGCATTAACATTCCTTACATAGAAAAAGAGCTCTGTTTTACTCTTGCCATAGGCCCATGACCTCTTATAATCATAAAGCATTGGTTTTAGCAGGTCACTGTTGACAAGGGAAGCTGATTGAAGCAACACCAACAGCACCAGGAAGCTGAGTCAAGAGGGGAATTCCTCAATTTAAATTGCTACTAATCTAAGTCAAACGGAAACTCATTTATCAACACTGGGCAAATTTGCACCTAGGCAGTAACCTGTAGCAACCAGTCAGTGATTAGCTTTTTTTTCAGCCAGCTGTAGGTCAATGCCCAGGTGCAAATTTGCCCCGTGTTGATAAATCTGTCTAGACTATAGTTAGCTGATCGTACAATGCCATGATGGAATAACTGCTTGGTGTGCCATGGCCATTAATATTTTTTCAGCAAGTTTTCTCTTTTCTTTTCATATGACCAGAAATAGCACTGTGACCAGCCTGGATTCCCATTTGCTGCAGCTGGAATAATCTCTGTACCTTATTCCCACCAAAGTGACAGACAGCTGTGCTTGCTATGGTGTTGTCAAATAATAAAAGTTGCACTGGATTAAAAATGAAGATGGAGAATGAAATCTATCTGATCACCATGCAGCTAATCACTCATTTTTCCTATGGTACGATGAGCAAAGTTTTGCCGTTGTCATTGTCAGGTAACATACCTGTGTGGCAGGTTAATAGACTTGCTTCTGATCATATCATGTTATCATTTGTTTCTAATGGCCATGGTGAAGGAACTAATGGAGTTGTGGAATGCACATTATTAACTACACTAGCATAAATCCAGGTTGATAGAAACACAATACTTTTTTTTGTAGATGGCGTGTAATGGACTAAAGGTAACAATTTCTGGCATGAATGTAGCATTGCAATGAAAGTATGCTGAGAATACAACCCATCAAATATTAGCCTTAAAGACTTGCCTTGGCCTTTAATCAGTCGTGTTATCACTGCCATAGCTAATGCTGAACTTGATGGACAGTTGAGTTGAGAAGCTTGTCTCAGGTGGCAGCACCTCACTGGTTACAAGGTGCACAAAAATGCCACTCCTGCTACCTTTTAGTGCTGAATTTGCAAAATTCAATTCAGTTCAATTGCACTTCTCTGAGCTTGCATCATGGACCCCAACTGCAAGCAGGAAGGAGTATTTTGGCTGTTATGTTAAATATACAGTCATTCCAGACTTTTTAAATTACTGTGGGATTCCTTGAATTACTGCGATATTTAGGGTCGTGATAACCCCAGGATGGGCTCACCTGTGCACAATGAAGCAGAAGAGGCAGAATTAACATAATGGCACTTGATGCAACTAGATAGATGTGCATGGACATGTTTGGAACATGTAATTATTAATGGCACCAAAAGCAAATTTTGCTTCCATTCTGGTGCAATCCCACTTCGTAGATGAGTAGTAAACTGCCAATTTATCTGTAGGTTTTTCCACCCAATCTATCATATTCTGCTTTATTCGCCTGATTCCAAATAGCTTCACCACCTACAAATCAAACTGGAGTGATTTTGAGAACGATTTTGCATTCAAACTCTCTAATGCAAAACCTTTAACCTGCTTTAACATGACTTTTGGAAGTGTCATGCTAACCCATGACTCCTTTAGGCTAGTAACAATTAATAGAAAGCCTAACTGTTTGGCAGTACTACATCAAATAACTTTATTTAATTCAAAGGAAATTCTGTATAGGACTTCTCAAATGTAGCACAATCCAATTTCCATGGGCTGCGGGTAGGAAAAAATTTTACAGCAGCACCATCAAAATAATGGGTGCTTCTACAAAGTCTATATAGTCTAACTGGGAATTCAGCTTTTTTTCTCTGTGGATATGGCAGCATCAGGTCTGCGGCTTCAAGTGGGATAAAGCCTATAAGTATCCTGAAACTTTATAAAGATAAATGTGTCAACTGTCAGGTTGCTATAAGCAGTTGGATGCCATTATGGGATGTCATAGCTCAATGGCCCCATTAATATTCATCTTTAGGGGGGCTACCTACAGCAAGAATCAGGCAGAACTCTTTTTGTGTCCTTGGGGCCACACCATACATATCTCGCTCCCCATTGCTCTACTTCTGCTGTTCCAAAATTCAATGCATCTGCCTGCATCCAAGCAGTAGAAATGTTTCTGGGTGTAGGCAGAGCAGCATAAGAGTAGCAGCTGGGGAGTGGATCCTCACCCTGCATACCATCCATATGGTGTGGCCCTAAGAATGAAAAAGAGTTCTGCCTGCCATAGGCCTTTGACTTCTCATAAGCATCCAGAATTGGTTTTAGCAGGTCACCATTGCCACGAGCAGCTGACTGAGGCAACGCCGGCACAAGGAAGTTTAGTCAAAAGGGGAATTCCTCAATCTTCATATGAATACAGATTGTTGGAATTGCTGTGCATTGCTAATCTAAGAAAGGCAAACATAGACCCATTTATCAACACTAGGTACATTTGCAACCGGGCAGTAACTTGTAGCAACCAAACAGTGGTTAGCAATATCTTCAGCCAGCTGTAGGTTAATGCCCAGGTGCAGATTTGCCCCCTGTTCATAAATCTGCCTAGCCTATAGCTAACAATGCTATGATAGCAAAGACTCGGTATGCCACAGCCCTTGATCTTAGATACTTTTTCAGGAAGTCAAATACTTCTTTTGATATAACCAGAAATAATACTATGACCAGTCTGGCTTCCCAAGCACTGCTGCTGGAATGCTCTAGATGCCTTCTTTCCTCTTATACCAAAATGACAGACGGCTGTGTTTGCTACAGAGTTGTCTTCCTAAGATATTGATCAAATAATAAAAGTTGCACTGGATTAAAAATTAAGATGAAGAATTAAATCAATCCAATCGACCCAATTACATAATACCAGTCCATTAAAGGGCAAACAGAGATCAATGTGTCTGTATAAAATAGATGAACAGCAATAAATCTCAGTCCTGCTGCAAAAACATATCCAACATTAAATAACACAGAACCAACACCATGCAGCTAAATGCTTGTTTCTCACAAACACTCAGGCCTATATTCGATCGCATGAGACTATATGCAACACTAAAAGCACGGAAACATATTTTAGAGATGAACAAAATCTGCACACAGCACTGAGCCATGTTTACAAGCTCCTTATAGAGCAGTGATGTGTCTGTAAAATGAAACAGCTGGTCACATGATTGCGAACTAGGGGTGGGGAGGTCATTCTGTAAGGGATAGTAGGCACTTAAAAAAGATCTGGAAAGTAATAGGAACCTCCTGCAATACCCAAAATGCTACTATGAGCTCATGCTGAGCTTATAAATGATACATTGGTGGTAGTAAAATGGCATATTTGAGTTATTTTGGGCACACATGGCAACCGACGATTGGCTGCTTATTAAATAAGTTGCAATAAAACTTTCGCTGGAGCTAATTTTAAACATATGTTTGGGATCACATCATAGGGAGTTTAAAATAAGGCCAACGAGTCATTTGTTTGGTATTTCAGATTGTTCTGACGATGAAAAGCAAAGTATAATATTCATATGACACTTTAAAGTACCCAAGTCCTGAGTCTGCCCTGCCCTTGGCTAGCCATGCCACTGGCAGGTGGGGGCTGAGCCTGCAAGGTAAGCCACTAGCTTCATTATAATATCTAATGATAAAAATGTAACGCTAATCTGGGCTATCCAGACCACAGATAGTTAAAAAGTCCAGCTATTGGTATGAGCATGGGTTACATTGGACTCTCTCTGCAGGATCCAGGGCCTTCGCTAAGTGGAAGCATTCCCTCTACGGTGTAGTGCAACACCCAGACACTGTGCATGCAACTTACAAAAATTATGGGCGCCAGGAGGTTGTTGGTGCAAACAAGGGAAAATGGTTTATTATGTCAGAGACAAATATCCTCAGGTTTACTCATGCAGGAGTTGAGCATATACCAGGAGCACAGAAGTCACACAGACAGGCACAGCACTTTGGAGCAGTTGCACCCTCCCGAAGCCCTGACAGTCCTCCCTTTCTCCAGGGAGCTCCAGGACAGCAGCCTCAACCCTCACAGTCCCTCTTCTCTGAGGTCCCTGCACTCAGGTATTTCAAAACCTGCGGGAAGCTACTTCCTTCTATCAATCCTCGGCGGAGCTACAACTGCTCATGCTGCTAAAACTTTCTGTCTCACTCTTCATAGAGAGTCTATCACCAAACTCCCCTAGGCTAGCTATACCTCATTCACGGGGTTGCCTGGTCCCCGACTTCTTTTCAGAGCAAAGACCTTTCTGAACCCAGGTCCCCCCTGGGCACACCCTGCTGGATCAACATCCAGAGGCCAAAGAGGAAGCTGCCACTCCCTTCCCAGCACTATACAGTGTAAGGCAGGAAATCGTCATTACACTCTGGGCTGTAACTATTGGTTAGAAGCATGCACCTGCAACATAACCTTCTGCCTAGCAACAAAGATCAGGGACCCAACTCCATAGGTGCCAAACAGAAACCTATGGGTCCCTAAAAAAACATTAAAGGAAAACAGATATACTGTACATGAAAAGAAAATTAATAATACACTGGACTGTGCCAATTCAGCTGTTTTCCCAGGACTGGTAAACTTCTTTGGAAAAAAACTGTACCTGCCCATGGCTCTTTTAATCTTTTTAAGTGCCAGATTATTTTCCCAGGGATCACTTCGAGTTTAGACTCACTAGACTTGCAACATATTCAGTATAATAAAGGTTGTAAAAATTACTGTATGAAGCATTCATGAGTCATGAGGTTGCTCTGTAACCAATGGGTCTATTAGTTGTTGGCCAAACCATGACCATCCAGTCCATGCATTCAGCCTTTTCTATATAGCAGCAATGTAATCTGCATATGCATTTATCTGAAACTGGTTACACAGTTACATAGTTAAGCTGGGTTGAAAAAGACTAAGTCCATCAAGTTTAGCCCCGTCCAAATAACTCCCAGTGCACATGTATAATAACCTTACTAAACACTCACATATATAAACTATATTTATACCAATACCTATAATAACTGTAGATCTTAAGATCACAATAGCCTTGGCTATTATGTTTGTTCAAGGAATCATCCAAGCCCCTTTTAAAAACATCTAATCTAAACACCTATATTGCATCAAATGAAAGTTCTGTTCCTGTAGTCTAAATGGGTGGCTCTGGTTCAGTCATCTTTTCAATGGAAAAAAAATCTCTCTCTCTCTGTCTTTTTAAAATGTTCTCTAATGTACTTCTAAAGAGTAATCACAACTCCAATCAAGTGCATTTTCTCCAGAAAAAACAACTCCAACCTTCTTTCAATAAAGTTTAAATCCCCCATTTGTTTAACAAGTTTAGTTGCACATCTCTGTGGCTTCTCTAGCTCATTAATATTAAATACTGGATACCAAAACTGCACAGCACACGCAAATTGAGGCCTTACCAGGGATTTAGAAGCAGGAAAAATTATGTTTTCACTTCTCAATGTAATGCCCTTTTTCTGCAAGACAGTTCTTTATTTTTTTGTAGTGGCCACTGAGTGACACTGTGACACGATCTGTAACCCGAAACCCAGAAAAATTGCCAAGATCCCGGTTGCAGCTTACACTGAGTGGAGCCTTCTGCTATTCGGATGCCCCAGGTCTTAAAGTGAGAGGATCAGTACAAAAGTTCTCAGTAAACAAGGGAACAAGATCATATAATGAGGACTGAGGGGGCTTACAAGAATCAGAATAACACAGTACAAAGGTGGAATCCAGAAGAAAAGTCAAGCAGGCACAAAAGTCCGAATACAGGCAGGGGTCAGAATAAGATAAGCAGTTCAGACGCAATCCCAGGAACTATACTAGACAGACCTATAACTGAGAGATAGGGATTTATAGGCTAGATAATTAGAGATATAGAACAGGTGTGGGCAGGGCCGGAACTAGGGGTAGGCACAGTAGGCACGTACATAGGGCGCAAAGCTTGAGGGGCGCCCGACACGTACCTTCACTGCTGCCTACCCCAGTCCGGTCTGCAGTCCTGCTCAATTTGCGTGCATGCATGCTTACGCAAGGGGTGACACTGGTGGTCAGTACGCATGCGCTCTCCTCCTGTTTTAGTTCATGCTCCTCCTGTGCTAGTGCATGCTCCCCATGTGCTAGTGCTAGTTTACAGTTTATTTTAATAACCACACAATGAAGTAAATGATGTAGCTAGTAGCTGATTGATTTGTACTACTATTACACCCAGGAACAGTATTCAGTGCACTTCTCCTTATAAAAGGTACTAGCAAATTAAGGGGCACTTTCGTCACCATAACTGCTGCTCAACATCTCATTCTTGTGAGTCGATTCCAGAGAAACTGAAGTCTCGTATTCAGTCTGGCCAAGAGCCAAGGCCACGCTTATATTACAGGTCCATTATCCTGCTGGTAGCAACCATTAAAGTAAACTAAACTCATATGAGTAGCTCACCTTATGCTGAACCTGCAGGGATACTAGTGATTTCAGCAGCACTTCATTTAAGGCAAGAAAATAATTTTCCAGCAATGATTTACTGCTTTGTATTCAAGCAACAACAGTCACAGATCTAATCCTATTGTCTCATCCTATATATCGAATAAAAATCACTGTGGGAATGTTGCTTTTAGCTCAAGCAGCACTGGTAACATATTTACTTGCTTAAATTTAAAGGGAACTATCACTGCTTAAAGGGGAACTGAATCCTACAAATATATTTGTCTAGAAAAGCTGCATTTTATATAATGAACTTACTGTACCAGCGCTGAGGTTCACATGATCTATAACAATAATGATCCAGGACTTAACAATTGTCTGCAGGAGCTCCCTGCTTTTGATCTTGTTAAGTCATCTTTTCAATGTCAAGAAGCTAAGTTTAGGGATCTCTGGAAATCAAGTGAAAAATGAAATGCTTATATCGTAGCAGGAGAAATCAATAGCGGCATAAAGGTCTAAGCAAAGAAGGTAGTCATAGAGGTCCTCATTTTATATTTTACAAAACTTTTTCATAGAATTAATGTATACAAATGGAAATTGCATCTAAATATACTCCTTGCGCCTCCATTGATTCCCCAAGCGTCATATTGTCTTCTAGCATTTCTGAACTCTCTTGCCAATGTGACTGTCTGACCCATCTCTGGCCAAGGTAATAGTGTGGCCCATCACTCGCTTGTGTAATAGTCTGATCCATCTCTAGAATCTGTAACATTCTGAACTATCTTGCCAATGTGTCTGTAACCCATCCCTGTCTGACCCATCTCTGCCCAGGGCAACAGTCTGACCTATCTCTGCCCTTGACAACAGTCTTGTGGTGTTTATATAAATGGCCTGCAGTGGTCACTGTGCACATGGGTTATGCTGTGTATACACAGTACTGTCTATACTGTTTAAGAATGATAGAGTTTATGTTATTGTTGTGTAATGGCTGCATGAACCTGCTAATAAAGCCCTGTTATACTCTACTCATCCTCGGCTATCAAAACACAAGTCTGACCCACCTCTCCCCAGGGCAACAGTCTGACCCATCTCTGGCCAGTGCTATAGTCTGACCCATTTCTGGTCAAAACAAAGTCTGACACATATGTGGTCACCTATCTTTGTTCAAATGAATAGTCTAACAAATCTATGGCCAGTGTACCAGTCTGAATTCTCTGGCCAATGTAACCGTCTGACCCTTCTATGGCCAGTGTAATAGTCAGACACATCTCTGCAAATGTTACAGTCTGACTTTTGAGAAAATAAAGTGGTTGTTTGCCTGATTTAATTTCAAACCAGCTTTTCCGGTTTTCATTCCCTTCATTATGCGCCACCACAATATTATACATTTTTTATTTTTATTGGCAAATTTACTAATAGAAAGCAACACAAGGGAGACAGGAGAGGCGGATATATTTCAGCTAAAATGTGCTTAAGATTACTACCCACTGCCTGCTTGTTCAATAATCACAAGGCTACCACCAACTTTATAGTGAAAGATGCAGCAATTCTCTTTGATTATTCAAAATTTTACAAGACGTTTTAGAGTAAAACAGATTATGATTTATTACATAACTCATGCTTAGGAACACTGCACTGTTTGCATGCATAAAACCTGTCTGAGGCTAGAACCAAAACCACTTGTGAATTAATGCAAATATTTGGATCTTGAGAAAATATGTTTATTGTAATTATATTTATGCTTCAACACAGATTTAGCTCATTCCACTGATTGAAAAGAAGCCACATTACTCACAACACATGTATACACCCCATATCAAAATTGAATCAGTACACAGACTTTTTCAGATCCATAAATACTTTCCACTCTGGTTGTTTAAAGGTTAATAGTATGGCTGCAGCATCCACTTAATCACTTAAGATATCTTCTCCTCCTGTAACCCACTTGGCCCTCTCCCTTGGGAATTTATTTTGGATATTGGCATGCTCATTTCTTCTCAATCGAGTCGACTCCATTCTAGCAACCAGTGAAGAGATGGCATTGTTGTTTTCCATAAAAACTTTGCTCTAGCTGTTGGCTTCTGATTTTACTGCCTATGTAAGCCTGTGTTCTTGATTGCATGAAGTTTACAGTGCACATGTGTTGTTTGCAGATGTAAATGTCACTGATGGGTAAAATGTGATAGCGTTGGTGAACAGAGAGGATATACATACTGTATGTAGTACAAATGATGTGGTTTGGGTGGGGGATATGTATATATATATATATAGAAGGAGAATGTAGGGTTTACATGTCATTTACGCACAGTACCATTTCCATGCCCCCTTAGGCTGACAGCATAATACAGTTCCTCCATCCCCTTGTTCCATGGCCAGGTCAAGGTATTTTAGCACCCTAGGCAAGGGCTTCAATCAGTGACCCCCCCCCCACTCCGTCCTGCATTACTATTTCCCACCTTACCATTTGTATTTCCCCCTGTACCAACAGCCATCAGAATAATACATAATATTGCCCTTAATCATCTATTTACCTGTGCAAGCAGCAGCCAAGATATTGCCCACATATATGTACCTGTGCCATCAGCTGCCAAGAGGGAGGTGGGAAGTGCTTCTGCCCCGCAGCATGAATCGCGGGCAAGAGGTGGTTTATAAAATTGAAAAACTATTAAAGCCAAGCAAACCAATGTATAAAAAAAAAGAAAACCCGTAGTAGGTCCCTACTCTGCCTACCCCTAGTTCCGGACCTGCCTTGTTCCATTATGAAGCAATGGATTCTAGGACTATGCTTCCCATATTGCATGGTACACGGATTATATGGAAAGCAGAAGAACATCAAATCCCAGAATTCAACACTTCACATTAGAAAAATCAGGAGTGTTGCATTACAATGTGAGCCTAAAATGGGTTGGGAAATAATTTTATGAGTAATATGGCTTCCTTTCAGTCCTTGGAATTAAATAAAAACACCTATCTAAAGGGGAGGGGTGGGCAGGAGAAGTCTTTTTGAAGATTGCATGGATTACACTGTCCTGCACTAAGGGGTGCTTCTAAGCATAAGGTCAGTTGAAAAAAACCCAAATTTGGTGGAAGCCGCCCAGTGTTACCAGAGGCAGTAAAAGTCGCTCCTCGTACCTTAAAGAAGAGAATTTCCACTAGCAATGTGGCCACCCCACTGGATCCTGATCTGGCACAAAAAAAGGTAAACACTGGGGAGCGAGGGGGGGCAGCATCGCAGGAGCTGCGTCAGGCGGCAAGAGGCAAAGAATCGCCCCTGCCTCCTATAATAAGATGAGCCTTCATTTTGAAAACAGGTCATTTATATGGAGACTGGTTTGCCCAATTCTTAAAGGAAAAGTAAATGTTTTTCTTTTTCTTTCTGTAAATTTGCTCTAAACAGCCCCCCAGATTAATGTACCTTAGTCCCTGCTGCAAGTCTGCTCTGGTTTCTGTGTTATCAGCAGCTTGTTTCCCTTCTTCCTGGTGCAGAGTGAAGCCCAGCCCCTTAGTTTACTGAGCAGTCCATTTGCTGCTGTTCCACAATAGAGAGGAAGAGGGAGCCAGTGTTTCATTAGTAAGCTAGTTTCCCCAAGCAAAAGCTGCTACACACACTGCTCTCTGCTATGTCATAGTATGCAAATGATCTCCTGGACTAGTCCAAGATATAAGGTCAGCTCAGAAAGCTAAGGGGCTGGGCTTCACTCTGCACCAGGAAGAAGGTGAAACAAGCTGCTGATAACACAGAAACCAGAGCAGACTTGCAGCAGGGACTAAGGTACATTAATTTGAGGGGCTGTTTAGAGCCAATTTAGAGATAGAAAAAAAAAACGTTTACTTGTTCTTTAAAGGGGACAGTATACAACTAAAATGACTTGGCTAAAAAAATAGCTAAACATAGTACTTGTTTTGAGAATGCATCCTGTCTATTTTTATAAGTATAAAAAAAATGTTTTCTTATTGCCATTATATAGCTATAACTGGAAATTGTTTTACTACATGTCCTCCCCTTTCCATTATAAAAAAAGGCAACTTTATTTTTTCCACCTACAATTTAAATCTGAATGTTAGTTTTACCTTGTTGCATTAAAAGGTACGATCAATATCCTAATGTTCACTGGAAAACAAATAAAATCTGGAGGTGTATGGCCAGGTTTAGTAGACTGTTTTTACCATTGGTTTTTACCAGCTACTCCTTCACCAGGAACCAAGAAGCTCTAAAGTAAAACTGGTTTTATTTTCTTTAAAAAAGCATAGACATTTCTTAATTAAGACAATAAACAAACAGTATGTTCATCACAGGCCCAATTCACCAAGCTCATGTTGAAATATTGTTCCCTTAATTGTAAACTCCTTAATTGTAATCACCCTATTAATAGAGTTGTAGAAATAAATACTCTTCATTTACTTTTTTGGTTTGCACTTTTGTGAAGATGCACAAAGTATTTAGCACCCTATCCAGCTACTTAGATTGGGGTGGTTAGTTTCTAAGGAATTCTTTGCATTCAGCCCATGGGAGTGTTGGGTTATTATACAATGGTTTATTTCTTATGTTTTGTGTATATTTTTGGATGTGAGGGTGATTAGCCAAGGAGGTGAGTTTGCTACTGAGTTATATTCCAAACCCACAGACAGGAATCAACTGCACATACTAAGGATTCTATCCCTCTAAGCCAGTTTTCCTGGGTGAAGAGGAGGGTAAGTTAGCCAGAAAGACATGAGCAACAATTGCGGGATATGTATAATATATTTTTATCACGTGGGTATCCCAGATGTGTTCTAGATAGAGCTTAAACATGGGTGAGGAAAAATCAAACCTAGGCGTAAAGAAAAGGATCCATGTATACCTTTTGTTACCCAATATAAGAGGTTATGTAATAAAAGGCACTAAGTTTGCCCAGGAGCAGTAACTCATAGCAACCAATCAGCAGGTAGCATTTACTGGTCACCTGTTTAAAAGCAAACATCTTATAGGTTGCTATGGGTTACTGCTCCTGGGCAAACTTAGTGTCTTTTATTACATATAGGGGTAAGTGTCAGGAGTGATGCTGTGGCTACAGTCCATTGCAAACATTGGGGAATCATAAATCCTCTTACCCTAATATCCAGGAATTTGGTCAACCCTCACTGATATCATACTGAAAAGGGAGAACATAGGTTCAGTTGGTCCATTCTGATACTACAGAAACCCCAATGTTGACACAAACATACATTGGTACAAGGTCGCAGGTTATGTTTTCTTGATTGTCATGCACCCAATGCTGTTGTGTACATAAAGGGGTGACCAGGAACGGGCAAAGGTGTAGGCAGAGTAGGCACATGCCTAGGGCACAAAGCTGGGGGGCGCCAGGCACGTACCTTCTCTGTCACCTACCTCTAGTCCAGTCCCTGCTTGCTGCCGGAGTGTGCAGACTTTTTGTGCATGCGCACCATCTTTGCACATGTCCATTTTTACCAAATTACCAGTTTCAAGACATTTTGTTGAAACTGGCCATTCTGACATTGATCTCAAATATACGGTTTTAGAATGTGTACCCACCCCCCTCAGGCATGGATGAGATAGAGTACTATTACTGAGAAAACGAGAGGTGTGGTGGATACATCAGTTAAACACATTGGCTCCTAATGGACTCAATAAAGATTACAATTGATATGTGTTTTTATGGTGTGGTATTTTTAGTTTCACTGTTTTCTATTTTTGTTTTCTCTCTTTTAGCTGAATTTGGTGTACAGTGGATCAACTCTGAATGAGGATAAAAGATTCAGATCTATGGAGGACATTGTTGAGTAACTAAGGGGTTAACTGGAGAAGATAACCTTTGGTGATGTTATGTCCTGTATGCAATTCCCTTTGCTACTATATATAAGCCAATTTGTGTTAATGTTGTGCCCTTGGCTTGAGAAAGGGGTCTGGGATCCCCGAAATGTTGCCCTATGGGCTGTGGTGTGATTTTTCTAATACACTACAAATTTTTGTATATATAATCATGAGTCCTTTGTCAGTTTTTTAGTTTTTCGACTATAGTATTTGCTACCTCAGCAGTGCCACTTTCACCAAATTAGGAGGGTTGTGCGGCAATACCTTTATTTTTTATATTGAATATATATATGTATAGAGGGTAACTCTAAGAAACAGCTTCAGGGAAATAAAAAAAAATCTTGGTTAAAATATAAGCATCTTGATTCAATCCCATGATGCTGGTCATTGTTTTACTCTCTCTTTTTATTACAACCATTGTGAGACCACTGCTTGTTTAAATTCATCTCATGATTTTAGCACACAAAATTTCTGATTTTCAGTGCTGCCATCAGTGCCGGATTGCCCTTAGGGCACCCCGGAGGCCGGCGTCCTCCGTTGCTCCCTCCCTCTCATAAGATTGCACACATGCGCATCTTGCCAAGCTTAAAAATGGTGCATGCGCATCCTGTCAGCTTGTAGATTGCGCATGCGGCTTCTGTCACCTCAATTCCGGAGCACTAGCCATTCAGTACTAGCTCTTCAGAAAGAAAAAATCAGATATGTAGCTGGGTGGCATGCTGCCCCTTAATTGGTGCCGCCCTAGACCCGGGCTTATGTGGCCTCGCTGCAAATCCGAGCCTGCATGCAATTTATTGTGCATACAACCTTTAATGGTTTTGATCAATTAAAAATATTTTGTTTGATATCTCACCAACTCCCTGCTTCCTTTAATGGTTATAATATATGTGCAGATCTTAGTTACTGCACACTTGTTCTGCTTGAAAAAGGCCATCTGACCAACCAGTTGAAAGTGGTTCACTATGGTGACACAAGTCATATAGAATCTGTATGATATTATTGTAATCTGGGCCAGATTTACCATGTTTGCCACCCTTGATCAAACAGTTCTAAAGTCCTGCATATCTGGTGGCTGTGTGTGTCCCATAATCGCATTATATCATAATATAACATAAATGGGTGAAAAGAAATTATTTATGAAATGATCAATATACTTTGAGCTGCTAGTTTAAACAAACTACAAGCACGTCCGCTACTGTTTTCTTTTTCTTCTGTGCAGTGAGAGATGCAAGCACACATATATAACAATATATAAGCTCCCTTGCCCTTGCATACCTCTCATACCCATGTACTAGTGTCTGACAAATGCAGGTAACAGCAGGATCAGGACCTACCCCCCTTTAATTAAAGATCTCACCCTACACTCAAGACCAACTTTTGTAGTCTTTCCAAAAATGTAAGTCTGTTGTTTATATGTAGAGGGACTTGTTGTGCTGAATCACTCTCTAAGCAGGCACCAGCATGGCTGAAGCAAAGTAGGTGGCAAACATAAAATCCATAAATTAGGTTTGGCATATACACATTAACATTCATAATCATAGACTTGCACAATCAACAATGTACATAAATCTTTCTATTGACAGGCAACTGCCAATGACTGCTTGTACAATGAAGCCCAAACAGTATTTTCTGTGAAATAGATACTGAAATATTGCTGCTAAGTGCCTTTACTATCTTCTGCTGCCTCAATGCAGTGAGATGCAAGCACAAATATATAGTAGTGTATGAGTTCCCTTACCCTTGCATACCTGGTCCCTGCATGAAGCTTTTTTAGTGGTTTTCACCTCCCTCCCTGGCACCCGACACTCCCCAACAGTAAGAAGGTGGTAGGAGGAAGGTTATGGCTCAGGCAGGTGGGCCAGAGGAGGCTTTGCGTCTGGGGGGGTGTGGTGGGCCCTAAGCATCAGCCCCAGTGGGCCTAGTCCCCCAATCCAACATTGTACACTTGCATACCTGCCATATCTTTATACCCGCGTCTACCAAATACCCTTTAAGGATCCCCCCTGCAGGAACCACTGACCTTAGAATCTCTGCAATGCTAAGGACGGGACTGAAGCCCCATCTCAAATGGCTACCAACAAGGTGGTTTCAAGCTGAAAGAATAATCATCTAACAAAAATACTAGAAGGTCACTTAGGACAACCTCCAAGTGTTCATTCAAGCACTAGTTACCAGAGCCAGGTGTTTTTTTCTTCTTTATAGTTTTTGAATTATTTGCCTTCTTTTTCTGATTGTTTCAATTGTCAAATAGGAGTGACTGACCCCATCTAAAAAATAAATTCTCTGTAAGTTTACAAATCTATTAGAATTGCTACTTTTTATTAGTCATCTTTCTATTCAGGCCCTCTCATATGAATATTCTAGCTCTTATTCAAAGAAATGCATAGTTCTTATGGTAATTTGGATCCTAGTTACCCGATTGCTGAAATAACAAACTGGAGAGCTACAAAACAAAAAATTAAAATGTTACTCTCTAAACCGTACTAAAAGTTTATTAAAGATGAACACAGGTACCTTGCCTCAGATGGCAGCTCCCCAGATGTTACCAGGAGCGGCAAATAGCCGCTCCTGGTAACTGTAAGAGCCAAATCTCCTGTCGTTAAACCGGAAATTCGGCTTTTCTACCGCAGAGAGCGATATTTCGCACTCTGTGCTAGTGATGCGCCCCCCACCAGACGGGCGGGCGGGAGCCGGCATTGCGAACGCTGATCCCTGAAGCTCGCCTGGATGAACAATCCCTTTAAACTCACAAATCTCAGTCCTTTATTGCCACCCAAGAGAGACACAGTCAAACTACACGGGACAATAAACAATTTTAGTCCTTGGTAAGACAGCTTTGCTTAGCTATTTTTCATCTTGTTTTATGACTCCTTGATGCTAATAGTCTGTCCACCATGCTGTTCAACCAGGGCAAACATTTTCAATGAGGCGCTCTTCCAGAAATGGATATTGCTCCTTAATTAGACAAGGCAGTGGCTCTATGCTTTTTCTCACGTCTTCTGCCTCATCCATACTACAAATCATTAGAGGTGCTTCTTATGAACACAGTACTGACTGCACATATAGAAAGCAGAATACATACATATATAAAGATCTGTCTCTTTTAATCAAAGCTTTCATCGTATCTTTGATGTCATGGACTGTCAAGCCTGCATCCAAGCTTGAACATGTGGAAATGCTCCCAGACTTAACTTAGGAACCTGTGGAGTCTTCCTGATCTTTCTATTATCATCTGAATAATGCATGAGGCTACTTTGAAATGCATTCCTACCAGATACTGTATAAGTAGCAACTTGAAAGCAGGCTCATTATTCATTTGCATTACATTTGTTCTCATTTAAACACTGTAGAGAGAGTTGCTGCATCCTCCACCCTTGTGTAAGTTACTCCTTTGATGGCATATAGCCATAGTAGCTACTGGCACAAGGGCAGTAACTACAGTGCTCAAAATGCACGTGGGTGTATATAGATAAATCTGATAGCACACAATTACAGGGTTGTAACTATAGAGGAAACCCAGAAGGTATAGGGAGCCCCAAGAGGCACTAATTTATATAACATTTAAAAAAATATTGGTAAAACTAGTCGACTTCTAAACATTTTGGGGGTCTGAAAAATAATTTGCTGTATGGTCCAGTTATATCTAGTTATGGCACTGCACAATTAAATGGCAGACATACTGTAAGTGTTCAGGATACATTCTGCAGAGGAAGAGCACAGTGCCTTGTGGTTAGCAACGTATCGAATTTCATCTGTTTTTGCACATTGCATTACCTTCTTATATGGGCCATTTTGATATTTTTTAGATATTTATTTTCTTTACCTGTAACAGTAACAAAGTGACAGTAAGTTAGGTTGAAAAAAGACACATTTCCAATCAGTTCATTAAGCCCAACAGACCTAGAGGCAGGCCTGGCTGGCCGGGCACCCTAGGCAGCCCAGCAAGTCAGCTCACCCCCGTCTCTCGCGCATGTGCAGCATGAATAGCAGCAGTTTAGAAAGCAGTTGTTTGTGGGGCACTGAAACATGCTCTCTAAAATGTGTATTCTTTATCAATGTTAACTGCAATGTATCACACTGTGTTATTATCATCATCCCAATACCTTTTTGTGGAGGCCCATTTATTAAAGGTTGAATTTTTGTGGTTTTAGAGCTGTTTGAAACCATGAGTAAACTCTATGGGGCAGGTTCACCTGACGAAGGGTTACACCCCCGAAACGTTGTAACCTTTTTTGGCTGACATTAAAAATGGGTATATCCCTTATGCAGAAACGAGTACTGGAGTAATGTGTTAATCTGATTCCTGGAGGGGCCGTCCTCCTATACCCCAAGCACCGTATAGTCTTTTCGAGAGACCAGGTGTGCACCTGCAACCTTTCCTATCGCAGGTTGAAGTGGCTAACGCTAGTGTATTTCTCTAACATTACAAATTAAAGTAATTGAAAGATCTGATTGTAAAGAGCATGAACGGAAATTTTTTTAAAACTACAACTATATCTCAAAACCTCAAAATATTAAAGGTTTCATACAATTACTAGATAAAAAAATCTGAAAAGGGTAGTTTCCCCTTAGTTAACTTTTTGTAGGTTGTAGAATGACAATTTCTAATGAAAATCTATTGCAAATTGTCTCAGAATATCACTTTCTCCAACAGGATCAGTGCAGCTCCCATTGACTTCTACAGTGCCTCAGCTACTTTTACTTGGAGAAGTTTTGTATTAGAGATTTTGTGGTTTTTACAGTTAACTAATCTTGATTTTTTTTTTTGAGTTTTAGAAAAATGTATAAAAGACAAACACATTTTTAGAGACAAAATACAATTCATGAAAAGATTAGAAATCATAATTTTAGTGTATGTCATAAACAAAATAATTTTCACTTTTGGAAATGAACCTAAAACTGGAAGCTTTTATCATCAATTCATGCCAAGCCCTCCTTCTCATTGCTTTTTTAAATGTAGCAATGATTAATGTTTTCTCCTATTTTCCTAACATATGTACAGTATAGCATGCATAGGCATGATCATTTTCTTGTGACATATTCCAGTCTCGAGGGGGGAGGGGTTGTTTTTCATTTAATGATAGGGATTTTTTTTCATGCTATGTGTGAGGGGGGTTTGCCCTTTTCATGACAACAAATCAAATGCCAGGGGTTTGCTTGCTTACTCTCAGTCCCTGGGAGAATAGGTGCCATAGAGTCTGACCTGCTAACATGAAGTAATAACTCTACTTGCATCTAACAGAACAGTTTACTCTTTACTGAGTTATGGTTTTATATTATGAACCCTTTCCAAACATAAGGTGGATGATGTGTGGTTTTGTTGAATGACAGAACTAAAATGACTTTGTTTTTTTGCTTGTAAACATCTTTTGTGCAAGGGGACTTTGTCACTTCCTATTTGTGTATGTATTTGCAAGTCTGTGTAGATTATTATTATACCACAGTGTTCAAACCACAGGCACATTTTCTCATGCTAGACGGTTCAAAAAATCAAGTCTCTATTACAACAGTTCACAGAGTGGAACAGCATGAAACAGTGGAAGGGGTTCAGAATGAAGACAAATTTAGGTGCAATTTAGAAAGAAATTCTTATTTGCTCTCCTATATACTTTAAAGCCCAGCTGGAATGTCAGTCAGGGTATGATTCAGGAATGAACATTAATTTTGCTGTCATAACTATTCTTGAAGCTATACGCCAATGGAATTTGACCTATATCTGTAACCATGTTATCAAGTACAGGGGCTCTGAGGCTGTACTTGACATCCAAGGAAGACTTGAACCAACTTGCTTCCTTTTGAATTATCTCATTTTTTTGCCATGATAAGCAATAGAAATCACGGTGCCTGTGGCACATAAGCCAAGAACTGCCCAAACACCATTAGTGTTTAAAACTGTTTGGTTGCAAGAGAAGAGACTATTGCCCTGTATAAAGATAGCTGGAATCTAAAAAATGCCATTACCCTGGTGGGACTATTGTTTGTTCCTTGAAGAAAGAAGCCGCAGGCAGTTGCATAGCTGTTACTATCGTGGAATCTGCAAGCAGCAAAAGTGATATTTACAAGAGTGAAAGGGTCTTGTTTTTTAGGCCGGATTTGTAGCAAGGCCACAATGACCCAGACCTAGATCGGTAGGATCGTAGGGGCCCCTGGGGAATCCCCAGCAATCCTGCATATGCTTGCTTGAGCACCTGTGCATTCTCGAGGAGGGTGGCGCGCTCACTGGGCACTAGGACAAATTCGACTAGGGACACTGAAGCCTGAAATTTGCCCCTGTTGTTTTTACAGAATAGGCCATATCCTTTCAGTTAAAATCCACTGACGTGCTGTATGACTTACATTGTAATTATCTTGTGGTAGGTGTCATTGGTCTCCTATTTATTGCTTTAGACATATTAGGCAGACAAGCTGAGGTTGATAACAGAGAGAACCTTCCCATATTTCCCACACTCCACCCCCTGTGGCATAAAGCACATATGCAAGTGTGTACTCCTAGAAGCCCCTGAAAGAATTATTCACAGCAACAAATCCTCATACAGTACAATGTCATTGGTGAATACACAATCCAATAAACTCCTTTCAGCCACAGTGCTTTAAAAAAAATCCTTTATATATCCTTTATGAGGTGACCAATGTTTAGCACTGCTGCATAAAAGCTACCATATATTGTACAAAGTTTAGTAACAAAGGCACACTCACTTCCAAGCTTCTGAAATCGTTAAGAAATTTTCTCTTTATTCATAGTGGGATCTAACCCCTCTCATTGTGATTAATTAATGACATCATAATCATGATTGACAACTCTCCACATAGTGTTTCCAATTATATAGTTATAAAACAGTACCTTAAGACCATAACATTCATAAATCATTCAAGTCCATAATTTTCTTTTCTTTGTGTTATGCCCCTTTTAAAGTGTCCATATGTATCCCAATAAATACTGTGAAATACAATATAAAACTGTGGAATAAAAAAACTCTGCACATATATGTTCATTAATATGATTAAGGGGGTTGTTCACCTTTGAGTTAACTTTTAGTATAATGTAGAGAGTGATATTCTGAGACAATTTGCAATTGGTTTTCATTTTTTATTGTTTGTGGTTTTTGAGTTATTTAGATTTTTATTCAGCAGCTCTCTAGTTTGCTGTGTCAGCAATTTGGTTTCTAGGGTACAAATTACCCTAGCAACCATGCATTGATTTGAATAAGAGACTGGAATATGAATAGGAGATGGACTGAATAGAATGGTCAGTAATAAAAAGTGGCAATAGCAATACATTTGTAGCCTTACAGAGCATTTGTTTTTAGATGGTGTCAGTGACTCCCATTTGAAAGCTGCAAAGAAACAGAAGGAAATTGCAAATCATTAAAAAACTATGAAAAATAAATAATGAAGACCAATTGAAAAGTTTCTTAGAATTGGCCCTTCTACAATATACTTAAAGTTAACTTGAAGGTGAACCACCCGTTTAATCACTATCCTATAAATACAAAACTTTGCACAATGTCATTGGTGAGTCTATTATAGTTTCCAAGTAATAGTTCATGCCCTTGAGTCACCACAATTAGGCCTGCACCTTCCTCTGAACTGCTGAAACCCTGACCACATTTGAGTAATCCAAATTCCTTTTGGGGTCCATGATTTTGGACTATGGCAGGTTCAAAAGCAGCTTTATTCCATTAAGCAATTAACCATTCAGGGAATGTCCTCTCTCATGAGCTCTCCTTTTGCCTTCCTCCAGACCAGTTGGCATAGCTCTTTGCTCAGTTGCAAAGTCAAGAAATAGACTGTACTTTTTAAATGCTACATATCATAAAACTTTGGTCCTACATGCACGTTATGCTAGGAACAATTATAGTGAAATCTATATTTATACCTAATTCTCAGTGTGTGTGTGTGATAACTGCAGGTTTTCTGGAATATCTGGTTTTATTTATAGTGAGGGAAGTCAACACTCTACACTTTAAAACAAACTATTACAGAAGATGATATATTAGATTTTCACACGAGAACTTAAGTGCTATAAGGGGATTGTCACTGACAGATCATGCACAGTGCACCAAATCATTTCAACTGGGTATATATTGAGAGGGCTTTCTTTATAAAGATAACATTTGCCTTGAAAAATATCATTCACCTTGACAGATCTAGAACAGCTGTGCACCTCTCAAGCCTCCATTTGTTAAAATATGATTTCCAGGTCAGATATTAATAAAATGATGAAGCCCCTCAAGAAAGCATATGAAGCTCTCAGTAACCTACGAGCTATGAAAATACATTGGAGGGCTACAATAACTCAGCAAGTCTTCTATTGGAAAGATATTACTAACCAGACAACTTATTTGTCGATGCAATAGGCTTGTTATCCACTATATCTATATATCTGGTGACCTGGACAAGATCATAATAGAATGAATGATACCATACAAAGAAGTCAAGCATGCATTCTGCAACCACACCAACAGCCCCTGAAAATAAAACAACCACGGTTGAAACAACATGTGAACCACTATTTTGTGTATGTCTGTAATCAGGGTTTCCAAGTGACTGAATCTTTAAAGGGGACTTGACACATAGGGTTATGTAATAAAAGGTACTAAGTTTGCCCAGGAGCAGTAACCTATAACAACCAATAGGATGTTTGCTTTTAAACAGGTGACCAATTAATGCTAGTTTATGATTGGTTGCTATGTGTTACTGCTCCTAGGCAAACTTAGTGCCTTTTTTTACATAACCCCCTTTAATAAAAGTCCTTTTCAAATTAAACATGAAACCCAATTTTTCTTTTTACCTTATTGTAAACTCAAAGTATGCCTTAATAATAATGCCAATAAAATGGTGCCTGCCTCCTTGATGTGATCATGAATCCCAAGATTAAAAGAAACAATAATTAAATAACTGATATAGTGTAAGTGATGTTTATTTTGCTTAAATAACTTCATGAAATAGGATTTAGAATTATTTCCATGTGGCCATTAAGCATGCCAATGAAAGTTGCCTCTCAATGACTCCTGACTGAAACAGCAGCTTCTTGGCTGAAAATCAACCAAATACTGTATGTATTTGGATTTCATTATGCATGTGCATAGTGAGAAGGTTTTATATGCCCATCTAGGGTCTTCTTGAGATTCAGTAGGTTATCTGCTGATACCACCTGAAAAATGCCTTGCCCTTGGCTAACACTGTAATCACTGAAAGTAAATTACTAAATTTCCATAATTAATCGTGGGAAAAAGTAAAAGCAGACGTTTCCATGTGATTAAGCCAAATGTGAGTAATGTGGCAATTACAATGTTCATGAAGGGCAAGCTATTTTCTGTGAGATTTTTGTCACCTGTGGTAGTAAACTTTTGATGCAGCCGACCAATCTCCCAGTGTTAAAACACTTTTAATTTTTTGAGGTAACTTTTTCTTTAAAGGGCAAGGAAAGTGTAAAATAGAATAAGGCTATAATTGCTGTATTTTGTATACTAAACATAAACATGAATTTACTGCACCACAAGCCTAATTAAACAAATGATTTATGCTTTCAAAGTTGGCCACAGGGGGCTGTCATCTTGTAACTTTGTTATACATCTTTGTCTGACACTGGCACTGCACATGCTCAGTGTGGTCTGCTTGAGTTCTGCATGGCTGGTAAGTAAGGCAGGGGCTCCCCCTGCTGTTCATAAGTGATTGTTTCCCTGCCAGAAGCACTAAATGAAGAGAGAATTTCACTGCATACAGTCAGGTTTCTTATAAAAACGGTACACATTTCAAAATTAAAGTATATTGGAGATAGATTTCTTTTTCATTAAAGAAAGTAAAAATGGGATTTTATTTCTTTGCCTTTCCTTGCCCTTTAAAGTGTTTTCCATAACAATTCAATTTCTTAGTGCAGAGATTTTCCTTTATAAGTGATCAGTATTCTGAGACCCCAAGGCTCATTAAGTAACACATACACATATTTAAATATTGCAAGCACAGATAAAGAGGTATCTACTCCATGGAACTGTATTGTTATTTCAATTGCAATCTTGACATTCTGCAGCAACTCCTTTTCCTGTTTGAATACAAGGGTGGAATGTTGTGTATTCCTTTCAATTCAATGGAAACATACCCTATTTCTAAGTAATGTTTCCATTCCATTCATTTACCCTTAAAATTACATTACATGCAATTATTGGAGATTCTCAAAATATCTGATACATTCCTCTGGTTTAGTAAAATAATCTGAAATATAATTTATTTGATTGTCAGCAAAATGAATACGATGTAAAGCAATTTGAGATGTCTCATAACAATGGTGTGCACTACAGTACATAAGTTTTATGAATCAGCTACATTATAGCAGCTCCTACTTACAGTATATGTAAAGGGCTCAAAAACTGTGGGGCTAGCCCAAAGCAATGGAAAGGGGGCTGATGCCAGGTCGAATATTTTGATATTTGTCAGGGAATACTCTTTGATATTCCCAGAACTACAGGTGAGTGACTGATATGATTATGTTTGCATGTATCCGTAACCATGATATAAGATGGGGGACCAACCAATAGTAGAATAGCAAAGCTTTGTTAGAACCTAAAATGCTTGAAGACCATTGCTGTCAGAAAGCTAAGGAAGAATATTTTATTTTGATCTCAATACATTTTATTACAGTTACAGATTTGAGTGACTCTTGCCACATTGCTTGCCCAGCCGGGGCATTCTCTGTATACACCAGTGCAGTTCTATCCCCGCTGGTCATAAATAAATGGAGGTCTGCCGTTAATGTCTATGAAGAATACAAATGGGACTAATTTATAAACCTTGAGCAAATTTGCCCCTGGGTAGTAACACACAGGAATGTTTGCTTTCATTGTTCAGCCTGCAGTTGGCAAACATCACTACTTGGCTGCTATGGGTTACTGCCTATGTGAAAATTTCCCCCAGTTTATAAATGAGCCTTATCTGATTAAAGCAATATGAGAGGGCCAAGTTTTTAGTATAAATTCAAGAATCCAAAGGAGAGCCTACCCCATAATGTAATCTTTATTTAATTACAAACAAGCAATAATATTTGTAATTATGGTATATTAAATAAAATGTGAAATCCCAAACCAAGATATTCTCTGTAGCATTTACTTATGCCATAGGGATATTAAATTGGCCCCCAGTTTTCTGTCTTCTGAATAGCAGATGCCTAGTGGCATGGCTACAACTCCATTGTTTTTACTGGTATGGCTGATCGCCATTTGAACAAATAAAAAATGATGGTAGCCCAATTAGTACAAAAATTATTCTGGCAAACTAACCACCCAAAAGGGTGTCTGGAGTACAGCCCATCTGTAAAGTAGTGGAAATTAATTACTATTATGCTGTAGGCTGCTGTACCTGCAGGCTTAAACCGCAACCCTACGTCTGAACACATACCAAAGATCAGTGGCATAACTAGATATTACTGGGCCCCATAGCAAATTATTTTTCAGGCGCCCAAAATATCTAGAGATTGATCTGTTTTACCAATATTTATTGAAATTGTACATAAATTAGTGCCTCATGGGGCCCCTATACCATCTGGGCCCCCCAGCAGACACTGGGTCTGCTTCCTCTGTAGTTACGCCCCTGCCAAAGACTGCGTTTTAACTTTGGTTCATTCACTAGCCCTTTAAAGTTAAAAAGGAACTGGCAAATGCCACTTTTGTAATCAACATCTAGAAACAGGAAAAGGAGTTGCTGTGAAACGTCAAGACTGAAATCCAAGAACAATATGGTTCCGGTTTGCAGCTGTTACTTTATCTGCAATACTTTATCTGTGAATAATAAAAGGACACAGTAATAACTGAACTTCAGGCTCTGATTTTTTTTTATTTGGCAGGCCAGCCTATTGGGTCTTTGCATTCGTGGAATGTTGAAACACTGCTTACTTTTACGGGAAAGTTTCTGCTGGCAAATAATAATGCATGTAGTCACATTTTTTGGAAATATTTGAGTTCCATCCATTCCAAACCGCACAGAAGAAATGTACAAATCAGGAGGAAATTCAAACCAACAAACAGAATTTTATGACTAAATGGAAGTCACAGTTTAAATGGGGCAACAGGGCAAAATGCATTCCACAGCCTGGCTCTTCTCAAACAAAAACAATAACTCCCAGAATACCATCTCATCCTAAAGTTTAAAAAAATATCAGAAGAAAATAACTAAATAAATAACATATGACTGGTCACCATCAGATGGAACAGGTAGATGTCCTGTCAGGGGCCCCACTAGAAGCAGAAGTTTGGCCCCCCTTGATTGTGGCCCTGGTTGCCACCTGCCTTGTTTACTATTTTTTCATAACATACAAAATTCAGGAATTTATTGTACCTCATAAGATTACATTTGACAACATGAGGTAGGTAGAAGAGTCATGTGCCTAGGGCAATTGTAATGTGAAATTTTTAAACTCTAATAAATTAGATTGTATTCACAATTCGAATGGTATGCTATTTGTGAATAAAATTGAACTTCTAAAATTCGATGGAATTGTCGCGACCCGAAAACTCAAATCAAATTTGAATTGAGTTTTCTGAAAAAAAAAACCCTTGAATTTTCCACTGTAAATTTCTTGACACTTTTTTATCCCATTTTAACTCATTTATGGGGTGTCATATTCAAAGTGAAATTTGGCAATAAGTTTTAATATTAGCATCTTCAAATAGTTCAAGGGACTTCTGCCATTGACTTCTAAAATGAAATCGCCAGGTTTTAGGTGGAGAATAGTCTAATTAGAACTGTTTCCAGACAGAAGCAATCCTGGGCCCTCCGCCGCCTGAGGCAGCTTGCTGTTGCTGCCGCAACCCCCCCCCCCTTCCTACATGCACTCACCTTTCTGTGCTGTAGGGGATACGGGGGGGGTCCACAAGTGCAGCGGAGAGGGCCAGGACGCTAGCGCATAATTCCACTCTCTGTGCTAGAGTGTGCTTCTGGTTTCAAACCTGGAAATTCGGCTCTTAAAGTACTAGGTGCGGCATTTTTGCCCCTGGTACCCAGTGGGACATTGCCTTCTCAACTCGCCTCATTAGCGGAGCGCCCCTGTTTCCAAAGTCGAGGTGTGATAATTCTCACAGTTGAATTCAAATTCAAGTTTCTGGTTTTAGATTCATGTGATTTGTGACCAAAATTTTTAAAATTCAAATTTACCATTCAAACCTTAGTAAACCAGCCCCCCGTTGACAGACTATGAGGTTCTATTCTAAGAACAGATCCAATAACTTGCATTTTTTTCTTCCAGGTTTAGTAACCAAATGGCAGGATGCTGCTATCTATTGTTTAAAAGTAATCAACTTTTTGGCTGCTATGGATCATTATTATTATAATCATCCTTAATTTATATAGCTCTGTCATGTTCTGCAGTGCTTAGCTCACATTCACTACAGTCAGTTTAATAACCTGCCTGTATACAGGGCCATATTTTTGTACCTGCGACCCATGCTTAGAGCATCAGCTTTATGGAGGTGGCTCTCAATTGCTTATATATAAAAAATTATAAAAATGTTCTTTTAAGGTTAAGTCTTAGAATTTGCTAGACTTGGATAGAAAACCATTTTGTAGGTACCAGGTGCTTACCAATGGTTTTAAAATTCCAAAAAAAAAAGTACTCCAACTCAGACCTGCCAAGTTCATGTAGAAGTCAATGGCAGATGTCCCGTTGATATCTGATCTGTTTCTGTTTCATTCAATAATCCAAATATTTAGTGGTTTCAGCTGTCAAATCCAAAAAAATTGCAGTTTTCATGCATCAGATCTGCAAAAGTCGCAGCTTTAGGCGACAAATCCAAAACATTTTACAATTCTGTTTTTTTACGATTTTATAGAGTCTGTTCCTGTGGATGTGGTCTGAGTGGTTTTCAGAACATTGTGAGAAAATTTTGAATTTCATAAATAACCCCCTAAGTCTTTGCAATACATCTTTGCAACTGTATTTGTGTTGTAGACACAACAAAACGGAACCAATAAATAACTTTAGGGCACTTTTCAACACAAATCAAGTGTGCTACTCATTTATTGATAATTTCTTTGTACAAGTCAGGTCTCTCTTTTTTAATTTTAGTCCTTTATTCTAGTTTACAGGTTGCTGGCTGCCTGCCATGCAATTAGTTTCACTATGAGTAATAAGGCAAGATAAGGCAAATGAGATGGTAAATACGAAAGAATAAAATCTAAAAATTTCAAACCCACATCATCCTGTCTACAAAAACACAAATTACATAAAGTGCAACTTCTTGATGTAAATGTGGTGTAGTGAAATACCATTTTGGTTTCCTTTTCCGCCCACACAGAGAAAGGATCTCCACACACTGTTATGATTCTGCGCACATGAAATACACAGAATTATTGCTGACAATGTTTTCATTATTTTAAAGATTCCCTGAAACAAGACAAGATTCTGTACTTCTGCCCAGGTGTTTTCCAAGACTCCAGTTCGAGCATAGTTAGAACCTAGCATGATGATCAAAAATCATTATTTGTATACTTGTAAACTAGACACAGTGTCAGACTGGGGTGTCTGGAGCACAACAGGGCTGCCAGCTTAGGTGTCCTCCATCACATTTTCAGCACCCCCCCCCCCAGTTGCTTGTTCCCCCATGCCTCAGTCATGGCTCTCCTCACCCCAGTCACAGGCCTCTTTCCCCAGTCATGGACCTACTAGCCCTAGTCGCACCTCCCTTGGACCAGTCGGTAACTCCTCCTTACGCTCCTTGCAAACCTTTGCCGGCCATGACAAGGGGAGTGACTGGGAAAACAAACTGATGGCCCCTGCCAAGAACTGGGGCTGCTTGTTTTTTTTCCCAGTGTCACACTGGCTGAACTTGGCTAGACAGACCCTAAATGTGATACCTAACCAAAAAGCTAAGCAGAAGTTGTCCCAAAAAAAATTTGCAAAAACCTCCAGAAAGTTTCAGATTGTTTTGAACACAACTAGATCTCCCATTTAAAAACAACCTTGATAGTAGAACAAATGGATCCAATTTTTAGATGACTAAATTGAACCAATCCATTGTATACTAAGATTAGTTCATTAGTTAAATTGCTTAACACGATGGTTTCCAACGGTGAGACTCATTTTGGCTTCCTGGAATTCCAGTCTAATGCGTAGATTTATGAATCTTTGTCCATCTGAGTTCAGGTAAATGATTTCAGAAGCTGCTCTTGAACTCACTGTTCCTAGAGTCATGTTTTCTGCAATCAATTTATTTGTCTTGCTGCCAAAGACCCGTTTGTTTTTCTTCTTCTAGGTTGCCAACAAACAGAAAAACATGAAATGGCAGAAAACATGAGTTCAGTAACTTAATTACAGGTTCTGTAATCATTTGCCCAAACACAGATGGGTGAAGATTTGTACATCTTGGTCCTAAAGGTCAATTAGGGTTAGATATAAGGTAATATACATGAATGGAGGGCACTCCTAATCACACAGAATATTCACAATTGAATGTTAGATATAAGGTAAATGTTGGAAGGCTTGCCACCTATTGTCATTTTATCCCTATAGAAATGAGCATGGGTAGCACCAAAAATAAGCCTAATATATTGGGCCAGACAAAGCAGAAAAAAGTGGGTACTGTTTTTCCTGTTTTTATTTCTGCTCCAGAACTAGGGATTGGTAGTACTAGATAGCTTACTAATATATAGGTAGATATAAAATCGAAAAGTGTAGGAAGGACATCTGCTTGCTCCCTTTGGGTTTTGCAGCGCTAGATAGATGCCTAATGATAAAGTGGCATTGCCTTATAACCACCAAAGTTGTGCAGTTGTACAAAAAGCACAATGCCAAGTTTTCTTGTGTAGTCATCAGTCTCATAAACATGTATACTGTTTTCTTGTGTGTAAAATAACAAAGCAATGTGTGTAAAATAATAAAGAGTATTATACAAGGCTATAGTATATTCCTTTCGTCACAGTATCAGAACTATTAAATCCTTCAACAGTGAGCGTGTGCAGGTGGGAAGGGGGACATCAAGAAAATGTGGAGAAATTTCATTGTGTTTACCCAATGTCACTAATTCTTATTTTTAGGGATCACTACAAGAAAACCTATTATTGATGGTGAACTGGCTTAGCTGTGGAAAATATTTACCTTCACATTTTACCCCACATAAGCCAGATTGCCTCATAGTTAGGTTTTACTTGGGGAGATTTAAATGTGGTCCAGTGGCTCACCCTGGTGGTCAAGTGGGCAGCGGGAACCACCGCCGCTCCTGCGGCGTGGATGCCTACCACGTTGCTCCTTCTCCTCCTGTGCCCGGTCTCCCCTATGGCAGCTCCTCTCTCAAATAAGACCTGGCGGCATCCAATAAGCCAAGGGCTCCTCCCGACGTGAAAGGCGGTAGTTATAGGCAGAAGTGAGAGCCGAGACCAGGGAGCTTAGCTTAGGTTCTGGAAAAGAAGAAAATGGGTCAAGGTGCTGCACCGCAAACTTCTGAGCTGCTTTTCTCTACTCTCCTAAAGCACTTAGAGGAACAAGAGGGGAAACAGAATTTCATTATCCAGGGTCTGCGTTCCCTCTCAAGCCTCTGCTGCTGTTCCTGAGGGGTCTGCCTCTGCTCCTCTGGGTAATAAGAGTTTTGTCCGATGACCCAAAAATCCCCTTTCCAGGTTTAGTGGGGATAGGAGTACATTTTTTGTTTTTCAAGAAGCCTGTAAGCTTTATCTTAGTTCCCTCACAACTTCCCTACTGGTGAGGGTAAAGTAAGGTTCGTTATGACCTTACTACAAGGAGACCCACAAGTCTGGGCATTAAGATTACCATCCTCTGACCTTGACCGTCTATCCCTAGAAGCATTTATTGCCACCATGGCTATGCTTTACTATGACCCAGATCGTGATAACTTTGCCGACTCCGCAATTCGTAAACTCTGCCAAGGGAGTTGTAGAGTGCTGTACAGAATTCCGCCGCTGGTCAGTTGAGACAGTGTGGAATGATACAGCTCTTTGTAGTCAATTCTGGGTGGGACTTTCTAGTTCTGTCAAAGACAGCCTTGTAAACTACCCTCCTTCATCCACTTTGGATGACCTTATGTGCTTAGCCATCCAAATCGATAGAAGGCAAAGCGAGAGACGGGCTGAAGAGGGTACAGATCTCCCCATTATATTTAATGACAAATTTCCAACAACCTCGCTTCCAAGTCCTCAGGAGGAACTCATGCAATTAGGGGCTACACGTCTTTGCCCTGAGGAAAGGGCCCGAAGGCGATCTCTGGGTCTGTGCATATATTGTGGGGATAAGGGTCATTTCCTTAAAAACTTTCCTAAGACGCCAAAGAGACCTCAAAACCTAAATGGAGAAGGGAAGCTCCATTTGGGTAGAAAGATTTCCTCTTCCCAATTCACCTATAAAAATGTGTTACCAGTTGTTTTGTCCTGGCCTGGGGGTTCAGTTCCAGTTTCAGCCTTGGTGGATTTTGGGGCTGGGGGGAATTTCTTACATGCTGCCTTCGCATAAAGGTATAATATTCCCCTTATACCTCCAGTGAAGGTTTCTGCAATTGATAAAAGCCCACTGGAGTCAGGTCTGGTGACCCAAAAATCTAAGAAATTAACCATTTGTGTAAACAATATGCATTGTGAGAAATTAGCATTTCATGTTATTGGTGGTTCTTTGTCACCGTTAATTCTGGGGTAACCTTGGCTACAGGTACAAAACCCCCACATTGATTGGGTAACTGTGGAGGTTATCCAGTGGGGTTCCAAGTGCAAAGATTAATTTCTAGCTTCCACTTTAATGGTGGCAGTTGCTTCCCTAGAGAAACTCCCTTCTGTTGAGCATTGCTCTAAATCTTGTTCTGAGGTACATAGTTCCCTATCGGCAGTTACATCTGCTCAGAAAAGAGCAGCCGATAAGACCCATAGGGAGGTACCCAAATATCAGGTTGGGAACTTGGTTTGGCTATCCACAGGGAATATCAATCTTAAAATCCCATTCCTTAAGTGGGGCTTAAATTTATTGGTCCATACCCTAATGTGGAGATTGTGAACCCAACCTCTGTCCATTTTGAGTTACCTGAGATGTTTATGTTATGTAACCCATTTCATGTTTCTATGTTAAAACCAGCAATACAGGTCCGCCAGCAAGTTTGTTCTCCTCAGGCCCAGATTGGCAATCTGTGGGTTTCTAAAGCCAATCACTTTAGAAATATAAATGAGTTGTCCACAATAGCCAGCCACAGCTAAGCCAATGCCTGCATTTGTTAGTATCTATACTGGAATATGGGAGGAACCAGGAATTCTGACCAACTTCAGTTAGTAATATTAGAGTTGCTTGCTACCCAGTCCTTTATGCTTATGATGGGTATGTTGGTAACAGGAGGATCCATGCTCAGAACAGTCACTTCAGCCTGTATATATATATAAACTGTGATATGTAGCATTAATTGCATGAGACAGCCTAGTCTCTTCAAGTATGACACACTTTGGCCCTGTGATACACATGGTAATTACAGTCAACTAACCTGCCAGGGTGCATGGTCTAGCTGGGGGCACACAAAGGAAAATTTTGAATATAATGTAAGTATAGGGCCACTAATCCAACTAATAGAATAGTTGTGATAGAAACTGGGGTGAGATATTTGTTGCAAGGGCCAGTTCCAGCACATAGGGTGTATAATATTTCTGGGGATTATATGGTAATGGACTCTTAAAATATCTATTAATAAACACTAGTTCTAGTTAACCTTGGGGTTGGAAATATATATCATGCTTTGCATGCACATGAATACATGGGCTGCTTTGATACTTTTGCCAGGGCTGCTTTTTCATCCCAGTCCGGCCCTGGATCTCCTCTAGCATTGGTGAAGAGTCTGGTAAAATCTGATTGACCACTTTAGGTCCAATCCCAAGTTTCCTGGTAAACTTGAGGGACCAATGGCCCCTCCTCGAGGGGGGGCGATTATGTAAGGAATAAAGTTTACCCTGGTGGTCCAGTGGCTCTCCCTGGAGGTCTAGTGGGCGCAGCGGGGACCACTGCCGCTCCTGCGGCATGGATGTCCGCTGTGTTTCTCCTTCTCCTCTTTTGCCCGGTCACCCCTATGGCGGGGGCGTGTTACGCACTTCCGGGTTTTGTAAACGTAGTTGCGCCGGCGTGACGACGACATTCAAATGCTTAGAAGGGGAAATGAGTGTACAGCCGTTGTTCGGTTCAACTTAACTTGTTAACCCTTGCTATGCCTGACTATTCTACGCTCTCCAATCCTGAATTCGGCCTGTCTGACTATTCTACGATTGTGCTGGCCCTGCTTGCCTGCTCCTGGTGGAGTTCTTCCTTCCAGTATCCTGGTGAGACGATTGTGCCCCTTTGCCCATCCAGAACCTTTTAGCTTTGCTCCTCTCTAAAATAAGACCTGACGGCATCCAATTAGCCGAGGGCTCCTCCCGAGGTGTAAGGCGGCAGTTATAGGAAGATTTAGGGGACCATTCATGACAGTTATCCTATGATAAGTCTTTTTTTTTTTTGAGGCAATAAATTAACCTACTAGAGGACTGTGGGCCTCATGTGCCTCTTCAAGACATTTTAGATGACCAAGTACAATATCTCCTTAAACTCCATTGTTTGACAACATTGCTTTAGTTATATGTCACCTATCACCCCAAATTAGGATTGCCACATTTTTTGGAAAACATACTGGCCTTTCTGTATATTTATATTTTTTCCTTATTAATAACATTGGGGTAAGGCATAATTTTTACTGGTCTGGCCAGTAAAATACTGGAAAAGTGGCAACCCTACCCCCCCCCCCCCAAAGTGGAAAGTCAGTGAAAAATACTAGGTGATGTGGCTTCTTTAAGAATAATTATAATATACACATATATTCCTAGTATTTGAGAAGTCTGCACGCATATAGATACTGGATATTCTACAACAGGCCCTGGGGCCACATTTTACTTGCATAATGTTCCGACTGCCTGTAGCACTCACTAGAATTTAATGGGATTCAAGTACATACTTTAATGGCTCATATTTAACAGATCATTTAGTCCATGTGTAGAACAGCCACCCATCTCTACTTCTCCTACTTGTCTTCCCCTGAAGCTATTTGACCTTGAGATCATTAATGCCTTTAAAAGTATCTGTAGCCAAATTGTGATTCATCGTTACTGTGACAATAATTCCATTACAACAACAATAACCGTTACACTCATTTTCTCCTAGAGGGAAAAAAAATTACAAATTTTTAGCTGGGAGCACTGTAGTTTATGTATTGGCCTGGGGAATTTTTTTTTTATATAAAATAAACTATTGTATTTTTCCTAGGAATAAAATATGCCTTTAAGTGCTCTTTGTATTCTCACAAGCAAACAATTAGGTGCAATTGCTATAGTGATTTTATGTTAACAATTTAACTGCAACATACACTGCAATGTTAGCTGAATCCATTTGCATAACTTGTTCTATGTCTATTCAAAGGAAACAGTAAAACAAAACTCACCTGCTGAGCTGAAACCAGGGCAGTCAAGGATAGAGGTGGAACATCAAAAAGGAAATAATCTAAGGCTGTTCAGCTGTTGGAGAGTGGTGGGAGTTGTACTTTAACTTTACCCAAAACTGGGAAATGCTGATACTCTACATGGCCAAAAGCATTGAGACACCTGTTGGAATAATATCAACTTGGTCCTTGAAGGCTTTCAAATAAGATATTGATATATTGTTGGTGGGATTTCTATTCAGCCAAAAGGTTGGGCACTGATCTTGGGGGAGCATGACTGATGTTGAGAAGCAGGATTGTCTTGGAGGCTGGAAGGAGGGAAGGCCAGTCACGTTCCTCCATTCCCATCTCAGCAAATATATTCTGTACAGGCCTGGCTGTGAAAAGCTGTTCCCCAAGCTCTCACAAAGGAAGCACATCTTTGTTAAGACTGTCATTGTACTTGTACCAGGGGCTATAGCACAAACCATTGAAAACAGCCCTGGACCATTATTTCTCCTCCACAGAACTTTACTGTTGGCATTATGCATTTAGACAGGTAGAGGTCTAAGTTTTACTTAGGGTCGAATTTCAAATGAAAAAAAATTAGAAATTCGACCATCACATTTTTTTGGGGGGTAATTTTCGATAGATTTTTGATCGGATGAAATTGTTCGAATCAAACGATTTTCCAAAAAAAAAAATTTGATTTTCCGGGAAAGCTTCCAGGAGGTCCCCCATAGCTTACAATGGCAATTCAGCAGCTTTAAGGTGACGATTAGTCAAATTTGAATTGTTTAAAGGGCCAGTATTTCGAACTTTTTATTTTTTCAATTCAAATCGAATTTTGGGCTATTTGATAGCCAAAGTAGCCCAAAATTACTTCAAAATTCTAATTTAAAAAATTCAAATTTTATTTGAAAATTCATTTCGACCCTTAGTAAATGTGCCCCGTAGTGTTCTCCTGGCATCTGACAAACACAGGCCTTTTCATCTGTCCAGATACTTTTGTTCATTTACTACATACAGCATAATAGATATTAAGTTTCAAAACAGTAGTAGTGTTTACAACTTCCTTAACCAGCACACGTTTCTGTGGATATTGGAAATGTAACTATTTATTAAGCTTGAAAAGGTTTCAACGCAGGCTTTGATGTAATAATGGAATGCCTAAAACGGTTTAATGATAGAAATCCCATTGTTTCACCAGAATTTCATTTGGTGTGTAAGTAGCACATCTGTGGTTTCTTCTCTTATGTACCTAAAAAATGTTTTGCATCGTAGGCAGCTGTGTTTCAGGCATTATAGCCACCCGAGGCAGTGTTCGCAAAGCCCCCCACGATTATGTTAACATTACTGGTGAGGGTTCAGGGGGAAAATTACTCTCTGCACTAGAAAAGACGAATTTTCGTGTTACCAGGAACGGCTTTTTGCAGCCAGGGTAACTTCTGGGGAATAAGTGCTCATCTTTCTTGGCTCATGGCAGAAACACCCCTGATCATAGGAAATAATGAGATTTTCCCAGGTGAGTTGTGAACCAATTTCATTGGCACTTGCTTGCAGTGGTAATATTTTGTCCATTTTATTATCTTCAAATCTTCATAAAGAGGCTCCTTAGCAGCATCTTACCCTATTGTCATATCTTTCTGTCTTACAGCTCTGTAAGGCCCAGGGCAGTTGATCCTTTATAAACTTCAACTCTTGCTTGAAATGCTACTGGTATAAACTTTTCACATTATTAGTTTGCTCACTTCTCCGTATGACAGGCTTGTGGCACTTGTGTTACGGATCTGTATAATTCCAGATGGCCCTGACAGTGTCCCAAGGGCCTCTGTCCTGTCTGGAGTCAGAATGCTGCAAGTTATATACTTATGATGAATATAATTGCGTCATTAAAACAACACGGTCGAGACAAAAGTTAGATATATTAGCCTTGTTCCATCATACTCTGCACTTGTGTGTAGTAAGGAATAAGAAGCTAGGGATAGGATATGATGGATCAGTTTAATGACATCTGTGTGTAACAATTTACATTGTTACAGTTCCTTTGTAGCCTTCATATATGGAAATATTAAAAGGTGAATTATATTTATACTCTGGTTTCATTGCTTCCCCTTTCTTACATAAAAACCCCTACTTTCAAAACTATGGGGCAGATCCCCTGGTTGTTTCAGGCACCTTGATTCCATGTTTTTGAGATATTTCAAAACACAGCTCTTGAAATGATCCAGTCTGAATGAAATGATGCAGTTTGCTACTGCCTATAGTGCACAAGGTATGCAGACAACCACAGTGCTCTTCCCCACCAGGGCTTGCTTGCCTCTCATTAAGCAATTATTCCAGTGGCAGATGCTGGCTGTATTGATCAAGGATTGCACAGGGCCAACAAAGTGCCTTGGTCCAGAAACAAGCCATAATTCTCCAAGCAACAATGATAACCAATGTTCACCCTACTTATTTTTTTATTTTTAAAGTTTTTATTTTTCATTTTAACTTTTCCAAACAGTACCAAGGGGGAGCCCCCTAAGTTCAAAATAGAGAAGAAAGATTTTAAGAAAAGAAAGGGTTGAGCTGGGGGGTTATTTCGTTGAGCATATTACACAAGTTGCTTTGTTATATTCATCACAATCTCTTAGTCAAGCTACGTGTCTATCGCAAGCCATGTTCCCCAAATGGCTTCAAATTTGTCTGGGCATCCTCGGATTTGGTATACCACTTTCTGCTTAAGCAAAGAGTCATTAATGAGTTTCTTCCAGAAGTTCAGCGAGGGCGGTCCCATGGACTTCCAGTGCAGAAGTATTGCCTTTTTTGCATAATAAAATAGTTGCAAATAACATATCTTGGCTGCGTGTCTCATTTGTAGCATTTCTGTAATACCTAAAAGGCAAAGTTTAGGAGACCTGATATTGGGAAGAGCTAAATAGTTTTCAGCAAACCTAAGGATTTCTTGCCAAAAGCCTTGAATTATTGGACATTCCCAGAAGAGATGTAAGAAAGTACCTACTGCATTTCGGCATTTGGGACATTGATCTGAAGCTCCGGGGTATATCCTGGCTAATCTTTGCGGGGTGAAGTATACCCTGTTGAGAAATTTAATTTGTATATATCTGTCTCTGCTGGAAATAGTAAGTTGGGGTACTAGGGTTAGTGCATCTTCCCACATCTCATCATCCAAATCAGGGATATCCTCATGCCACTGCTGTTTAGCTTTACTCATTTGTGATGTGTTCGTTTGCATCAGTACATTATACATATAAGTTAATACTTTAGCCAAGTCTGGGCGACGTAGATAAGCTTCTTGTGTGGTATCTACGACTGTTATTGGTCTTAGGGGGAACTGAGATTGGAAGGCATGTTTTAATTGAAAGTATCTGAATAGCATATTTGCTGGTAGTTGGAATTCGGCTTGAAGTACATTAAATTGTTTGCAGTCTCCATCAGTTATGATATCTCCTAGTGTTTTTATTCCAGCCGTCGCCCACTTGGCAATGTCTGGTACCGTACTAAAATGCGGGAGATATTTATTACCATTCCATTTGGACCATACTGACGGTTTATTCTGGGCGATTCTGAGTGCTGTCTGAAAAGTTGTTACTGTCACGGTCGGCACCCAAATATCAGAACTAGTGCCAAGCACCCTGGTCTCGGCTCGTGCTTCACCAGTAATGTGGCCGCCTTTGGCTTCGGGAGGAGCCCTCAGCTACTCAGATGCCACCTGGACTTAAACGAGAAGTGCAGAGCAGGAGTTCTGACTAGCAATGGGGCACGACAGTAGATAGTGTCTGTTAAGGCCGATGGTCACGGTACAGAAGGACTAGGCAAATTCGAGGTCAAACTGGCAAGGTCGTGGCAGGCAGATAACTAGGATCGTCAGGCAGGCAAAGGTCAAAACCGCGCGCGCACTATGGAGCCTGGCAGCAGGGGGGAAGGAGCGGGCGTCCCCGCCGCACCACTAGACCACCAGGGTGAGTAATACTCACATTATCCCCCTCTCCAGGGGGGGCCACTGGACCCCCAGGTTTGCAGCACTAATGTCCCCAACTGGAACCCAAGAATTCTCCTCGGGACCATAGCCCTTCCACTTCACCAGATACTGGAGCTTACCTCGTACGTGACGAGAATCAAGGAGCTCTTGGACCTCAAACTCCGGATGACCTTCAACCAATACAGGAGGAGGGACAGAAGACTGACGAACATGAGAGGCAGGCTTAAGAAGGGAAACATGAAAGGAGTTAGAAATTTTGAAGTTATCAGGCAACTTAAGGCGTACAGACAGGGGGTTGATGATCTCAACAATAGGATATGGGCCGTTGAATTTAGGCCCTAATTTAGGAGAAGGTACCTTCAGTTTAATATTCTTGGTAGAAAGCCAAACCGAATCACCAACTTGATAACTCGGCGCATCCCTACGAGACTTATCAGCAGCTTTTGTCTGACGTGTAGTAGCTGCTAATAGAGAGTCATGTACACCAGACCATATCTTAGCAAATTATTCGACTGCAAGATTGACAGAAGGAACAGAGGATAAAAAATTGGAAAAGGAAAATGCTCTAGGATGTAAACCATAAACAATATAAAAAGGAGATTGACCTGTAGAGGAATGTGTTGCGTTATTATAGGCAAACTCTGCCCAGGGTAATATTTCAGACCAGGAGGATTGATTATTAGAAATATAACACCTTAAATATTATTCGAGAGATTGGTTTACTCTTTCTGTTTGCCCATTGGTCTGGGGATGATAGGCTGTAGAAAAAGACAGATTGATACCCATTAATAAACAGAACGCTTTCCAGAAACCAGAAACAAATTGCACTCCTCTATCTGAAACAATATTAACAGGAAACCCATGCGACTTAAAAATATTAGAAAGGAACAACTCGGCCAAAGCTTTAGCAGAAGGGAGGTGAGGAAGAGGGATGAAGTGACTCATTTTACTGAACCTGTCCACTACCACCCAGATAACTGTATTCCCCTGGGAGGGGGGAAGATCTACAATAAAATCCATTGAAAGATGGGTCCAGGGTCTGTCAGGGATAGGTAGTGGTTTCAGTAGACCTTGAGGCAAAGTTCGAAAAGGTTTAGACCTCTGACAGATTGGGCATGATTTGACAAAATTTTCCACATCTTGTTTAAGAGAAGGCCACCAAACATCACGATTTAAAATAGAAATGCGCTTTAGCAACACCAGGGTGACCAGACACTTTAGAGTCATGAGCCTCCTCCAACACTCGTTC
>CM044448.1:55725517-55756693 GCA_024363595.1 Xenopus borealis
AAGTGTCACCCCTGTAGAAAGTAGTTTCTACGTGGGGTGGCACTTAAAGGGTTAAAAGAGGTGCATGGTCTGAGCATATCCGAGGGAGGATCACCCTACTTATTTGCGGAGAACTCATGATGCACCCCAAATGATTTACTTATCCCACAAAGCCTACAATATATGAATGCTCATATATAGGATTCACTGTGCATTCATAACCATGGGAAAAACATACTCCTAGGCACCAAATTGATGTGATTTGCATTTGTTTTGGATCCTGAACTCTTTAATAAAGATTCCCCCCACAGGGAAATTTAGAAGGCTAAAATACAAAAACATCAGTTTCTTGGGCAGAAAGTTACAACCAAGAAATACACAATTCACATTCATCGCAGAGAGGCAGTGCAATGTCTACAGGCAGTCCTTAAGGGCCCTTACACATGGGCGTTTTTGACTTGCACAACCGCAGGTCTAGACGCACCTCTTTTCAACGAGGTTGTACCCACGAGACGCGTGTAAGCGCTGAACGCAGGTTCAGACGCAGCATGTTGTTAACTGTTTTTAAATCATAATCACTACATAAACTACCCAAATGACCCTGATCATAAGTTTACATACACCAGTTCTTAATACCGTGTATTGCTCCCTTTAACAACAATGATAGCTTGAAGTATTTTGTGGTAGTTGTGGATGAGGCTTTTTATCTTCTTCTCAGACAGTAAAGCTGCCCATTCTTCCTGGCAAAAAGTCTCCAGTTCCCGTAAATTCTTGGGCCGTCTTGCATGAACTGCACATCTGAGGTCTTCCCAGATTGGCTCAATGATATTAAGGTCAGGAAACTGAAATGGACACTCCAGAACCTTCACTTTATTTTGCGGTAGCCAATGACAGGTCAACTTGGCCTTGTGTTTTGGGTCATTGTCATGTTGCAATGTCCAATGCGTCCCAAGTGCAGCTTCTGGGCTGATGAGTGCAAATTTTCCTCCAGTATTTTTTGATAACTGCATTCATGTGCCTTTGTAGCTCGCCTCATACATCCCCAAAACATCAGTGATCAAGCACCATGTTTCACGGGAGGAATGGTGTACCTTTCATCATAGGCCTTGTTGACTTCTCTACAACTGTAGTGTTTATGGTTGTGGCCAAAAAGTTACATTTTAGTTTCATCACTCCAAATGCCTTTGTGCCAGCATATTGTAAGTGGGATACTTTGTGGCATTTGCGTAGCAATGGCTTTCTATTGGCAACATGCATCCCTTTCTTCAAGTGCCTCCTTATTGTGCATCTTGAAACAGCCACATCACATTTTTCAGAAAGTCCTGTATTTCATCTGAAGTTATTCATGGGTTTTTCCTTGCATCTCGAATAATTTTTCTGACGGTTGTGGCTGAAATTTTAGTTTTATTTGGTTTGGTTTCAACAGAACCCCTAATTTTCCACTTCTTTATCAGAGTTTGAACACTGCTGATTGGCATTTTAAATTCCTTTGATATTTTCTTATATCCCTTTCCTGTTTTATAGAGTTCAACTACCTTTTCACACAGATCTGTTGACAATTATTTGGCTTTCCCCATGATTTATAATCCAGAAACCATCAGTGCAGCACTGGATGAAAGATGCAAGGGTCTGTCAGGAGTCCAGAAAATCATTGACCTTTTATAAACACCCACTAATTACAAGCAAACAGATCATAGGTTAAGATGGTTACCTTTAATAGCCATTCTAACCCTTTTGTGTCAAGTTGTGTGCATGTTATTAGGCAAGCTTTTGATCAGGGTCATTTGGGTAGTTTGTGTACTGATTATGATTTAAAAAGAGTAAACACAGTTGTTTGACAATAAATGGCTTCAGCCAACCACTAAACATGAGTGTTATTGTTCATTTTCTGTAAAAAAAATGGCTAAGAAATCATAAATTATGTTAGGGTATATTATGAGCACACCTGTATATATATTGTTCTGGCTTTTATGTTACATATCCAGTGACTCCAACCTTTAAATATTACATTTTTGGCTAACTGACTATATTAAAAAACATTTTTTATTTTGCACAGCCTATTTATCCACTTTTTATTTTTACATTGAACAATTAATTTCACTCCCCAGCTTGGCAACCTTTTCATCTCATACAAGGAAAAAAAGCCAGTGGTCCTTTTAATTTACAAGCACTACGTCAGATGTAGTTTTAACTATCTGAGCTCCACAGAGACTGCCTAAAGCACTGAAACTGTCCAGGATTAATTCTTTAAGTGTCAGATGGGTCTATGCTATTTTTCAGTGGCGGCCTCTCTGAGCTCTGGCACCCAAGAGATTAATCGAGCACAGCTGCTAGGGATCACCAACACCTTTTAAACAAATTCACCAGTCATGGGAAACGTGCTTAGGGGTTATGGCCCTGCAGATAAAATAACTGCACGAAGATGCATATAATGACTATTATTCTTTCCTTCTGAAAAGTAATCTCCTTTATATCACCCTTCTCCTTATCTGTCTCCTGCCCCCTGTAAAGTTCAATCTGCTTTTGTTTACACTGGGGGCTTTAAAGGACAAGGTCTTTTATAACAGCATGCAAGCTTGCTTTCACAGCATAATAAACAGCATAATAAAATACATATATATTACATGTAAAAAAGAAAATTGCTGCTAGTACAGATACAGCTCCTTTAGGAAAAGGCAAATTATACAGTCTCAAATGTATGATCTGGGCAGTACCTCAGATATGGACAGATAGAAAATCTGTTGTTATTCATGTGTCGGTATATTAGAATACTGAGTGGGAAAGAAGAGTGTGGCTTTCAGAAAAAGAGGATTTTCCAAATCTATTTCTTTAGTATTACAGGTATAGAATCCATTATCCAGAAACCCATTAACAAGAAAGCTCTGAATCATGGATAGGTCATCTCCCATAGACTCCATTTAAATATAATAATTCACATTTTTAAAAATGATTACCTTTTACACTATAATAATAAAACTGTATCTTGTACGTGTTCCCATCTAAGATATAATGAATCAATTTTAGAGTCAAAATAATACTAATGGGTTTATTTAATTGATTTTTTTTTAGGAATTGCCTAGCCGAATCCTAATTAGCATATGCAAATTAGGGGCGAGGAGGGAAATTGCGTGACTTTTTGTCACAAAATAAGGAAGGACAAATATTTTTCCTTTCCCACACCTAGTTTACATATGCAAATTAGGATTAGGGTTTGGTATTCGGCCGAATCTTTTGCAACGGATTCAGGGGTTCAGCTTAATCCGAATAGCTTCTTCAGTTCAACTGACTGGTGCAGTGGAGTTCTCAGCATACGTATATAATGTCCAAATCTTGGTTAAAGAAGACCACAGGTTTGAAACAGGTGTGAAAGAGGCGATTTAGGTTAAGGCAGAAAAACCATCCCTGAACAGAGGCGGGGGCCTTCAACACCACCTGTCTGTTACATACAATGCTGCTCTAAAATCTGTACGCGGCGGTTTCAGAACTCTTCACACATCCATTCATGCAACTCTCGCAAGTAACACGTGTCTAGGAGTTGCATGACACATTGGTAATCCTATCATAGAAACTACACAGACCTCTGTGAATTTTCAGATGTCACCTCTCTGAAGAGTTACAATGTGCCGTTGTGATTGGATTTTTGGAAGAGTCTATATGCCGAGAACTCCCCCTACACCAGTCAGTTGAACTGAAGAAGCTGCGCGGACGAGCAGTGAAACATCTTCATTAAAATGAAGCAAGTCCAGTTGTTTTGCGGTACTTGTGTTAGATATACCATGACCTGAAAGAATGAAAATCTTCATAGTCAAGTGGGAAACATGTATGATCTTTCTGGCCTTGCTTTGTTACCCCCAGACATTAAATGAAAACAATGCCCAGCAGTGGCGTAACTAATTGCTGGTGGGCCCCGGTGCAGGATTGACACCTGGGCCCCCCCTATTGGGCTCTCCCCCTATGAGTTGGAGTTCTCCTTGCCTCTCCAGTGGGCCCCGAGAGGGAGCAGGTGCAATTGCCCCCCCTGCTCCCCTGGTAGTTACGCCACTGATGCCCAGTTTGACACAGGCCCCATTCCTGTTGGTATCTGTGGTTTGGGACTTTTCTGTGAAAAAAATTAGGACTACAAGGAAATATGCCACTATCCCAAGCATTAAAGAGGTGCCTAGGTTTGGAAAACATATTATTATTATTGTGTAACTGGCTATTTTTGTGTATACAACTGAGATATCCAAACTGCAGAGCTGGAGAACTGCACATATAGCATCCAAGATGCATGTAATTCCCTGATCTCACAAATGTCAGCAAAAGCAAGCCTATTAAAACACAGGGGGTCTGAAACATTGCTGCTTTTTGGGTCATAGCCAATGTCCCAATAAAGGATTTTTAAAGAGGGCTGTCTTTTGAAAACATTTCTGAAGGACCAGGTGGACATCGCCACTGTATAACGTGCAACAAATCCTGATAATTTCTGGGTGAGGGCAGCTACTGTATATATTCCCTAACCTCAAGGCAAAAACCGTTCCTGATAAAAATGCATATAAACAAAGTTTTCATTGGAAACGTATTCTATAGATGTTTTTCTGTGACATGTAATGAGCAAACAGATAAGATTAGATTTACTGCATTGCTATTCCCATGATAAATGCTATTTCATGAAACGTTGCAGCTGTAGTATTTAACATCAGGCTTACTACACCAATACAATATCCTAATGCAATGCAGCAGAGTACAATAAGAATACAGACGCCAACACCCCCCCCCCCACACCTTTATATAATAAGAAAGGGGAATCCAATAATCTAGTCACACAAAAATGGACAAGATCAGGCCAATATTGTCAGGCACAGATCTGTTATTATAGCTGTCTGAAGAATGCCAACCTTATGCATACACAGTCCATCAACATTCAGCAGACAGCAACTACGTAATTCCCAAATTGCTATTCCACTGGATATGTATGGCCAACTTTAAGTTTGAAAAGATTTTCAGGTTTGTTTTGAGCATAGAAATTGGCAAATAATTTTGACAGGAATTTGCCAAACAGGACAAATTTAAACCAAACAGCTGATTAGTCAACTGCGGTCATCTGTCAGCCAGATCTTCTTACTGAACCAGTCATCTGTAATGGGATTGTGCTATGCAACCGGGCCAGGCACTACGGAGAAGATACATTAGCACCAAACAGCAGTTTGGGGACTTCCAACTTAAACATTTTTGGTGTACTGGAATTACAGATTTGTATTCAGGGTCGCCATTAGAAATCACAGGGCTCTGTACAAAAAAACCCACCCCAGATCCCAGACTCCACACCACAGTTAAAATACCACACAGATATCATCGCTAAAAAAGGTAACCCCCCCCCCACACAATAACAAACTATTGATGGTCAGGGACCCTTTACAATTTAAGAAAAAACTGTGGTGCCAGTGCCCCCCTTAAGTTTTTTTTTTATAAATTGGTGTTCAGGACAGCCCTACAAGTAAAAAAAAAATAATTGAAGACCAGGGCCCCCCTATAAATTAAAAAAAAAAATGGGCAACAGGGATCCCCACAAAAGTTGGGGCCCCAGAGAATATATATTTTTTAAAAATATTGGGGCATGCTCCCGCTTACAAGTTTAAAAGACCACACAGATATGAGCGGTAAAAAAAGTAACCCCCCACACACACACAATAAAAAACTATTGATGGCCAGGGCCCCCTTATTGTGGCACCAGTGCCCCCCTTAAAAGTTTTTTTTATATATAAATTGGTGTTCAGGACAGTGCTACAAGTTAAGATAATACAAGTTGAACTTGATGGACGTGAGTCTTTTTTCAGCCTAACTTACTATGTTACTAAGCTGCAATCCTCTACACGATGTTGTACAATAGCCCTCGCCTAAATTAGTGTGTACTTGGTGAACAACAGTCAGTGCGCTTCAGCTACACCAAAAGATGCAATACTACAATAAGAACACATCTCACTCAGGCTGTATCCCTATCATTACTCAGGCCGGTTACCAACCGGTTACAGGGTTTCTCCGTCCTAAATATTGCTACCTTTTCGCGTCACTTCCGGAAACTCGCCCATTGCGTTTTGCCCACGCCTCATTGGCCGCAGAGCGTTTTCAGGGTAAATTCCCACGACGGGACGCTATTGGCTTCGGCACCCGCCAATCAGAGTGGGTGGTGCCGGTTCTCTCGGGCTGGTTGAGTGAGGGAAGGCAAGAAAACAAAAACAATCGGTGCGGGGGCCGCCATCTTGGACCGAGGGGGGTGCAGCAATCCGCGCTGCTGAATGAGGAGAGATGAGATTAGCTCGGGAGGTGACGGACGCTCAGACACGTTGCGCTGGAGCTGGCGGAGCGCGTGGTAAAAGCAGGCAGTTACCCTCACAGAACGGGTCCTTGTTAAGGCACGAGTGAAGGAAAGACCGACCGGCTGCCTGGTTGACCCTCTCATTACTTGGACCTCCCTGTCAGACGCTTGTAGCAACATCCGGCGTCCCTGTGTTTTCGTCTCACGGATGGTGTTAGCATTGGATCACGGGAAACTTGGGGCTTTTTCCCCTTATTCCTGGCCATGGGAACTTTTTGGCACTCGGGTACCATCTGGGCTAACCTTTATTGCTAGCAGCCTATTCGTATTCCTAGGGCACCACCACTGGCACAGCTGAGATCCCAAATCCCACCAGTCTGAAACACCTTCCCCCATCCCACCCTTTCCTGTAGATCTCCTACCCCCAAGCAAAGAATTCATCTTCCCGTGAACACGTCCTGCTCTTCCTCAGCTTGGCCCTGAAGATTCTGCTAGGATATCCACAGCTTTATATGGAGGGATCCTCTGAACTTCTGTTCCCTGTGGTATATACCCCTAAAGATTTTTTATGGACTGGTACAACTCTGCTGTCTGGGATAGATCCTAAAGGCTCTTCATGAACATCATACTACTGAGGTCTCGGATAGATCTTAAAGGCTCTTCATGGACATCATACTCTGAGCTCTCGGATCCTAAAGGCTCTTCATGGACCTCACACTCTGTGCTGTGGGATAGATCCTAAATCTTCTTACTGGACATCAACTTCTCTGGGATAAATGTTAAGGTTTCTCCATTGACATATAAACATCTTTCTCTGGGGTGGATCTTAAACAGACATATCCAGCTTTCTCTGGGACAGAGCCTAAATGTTATTGGACATATATGTATAGCTATATGTGGGGAACATCCTAAAAATTATTCATGGACATCCTAAAAGGGATACATCTTAAAAGTTTGCCATTGAAATTAACTGTTTACCTCCCTCTACAAACTTACTGGTTTATCTGTGATTCATCCTACAGGAATTCTTCCTTTATTATAATATAGTTTTTCTCTGGTATAATCGTATAAAGCCCATTTTGGACTTTCTCTGGGAAAATCCTAAAGGCTTTTCAATGGATATATATGTACATTGCTTTATCTGGCATAAATACTAGAAACTCAATGGGCATAAACGGTTTTCTTTTGGATTGCATCTAAAAGATCTTGGTCATAAAAAGCTTTGTCACTGGATTGTTAGTAAAAAGGAAAGCAAACTGAAAAGGGAAAATAACCATGGGAGCTGCTACCAAGCTGGCCTTTGCAGTCTTTCTTATCTCCTGTTCCTCAGGTAAGGCAGTTTCACACGTGGTTGTAGATGGCCTAATAAAATGGCTGATACGCCAGTTAAATGTCAAATCCTTTACAGGAATTTCTTTCTCTGTGTATGTATTGGTTCTAACACAGTCTGACAGCTACTGCTGATGAGTTAGCAATATGTTGGTTAGACCTGCAATTACCTACATGGTATGTTTTCACTTTTATATACCGTCTGACTGCATAAAGCAAGACATCTCTTTAGTTGAATCATCATGGCAGTCTCCGTTATCTGGTTTTATTTCTTTCAAGTGAATGTCAGGAGGCAAGAGAATCTTTACAAGCAATTTGTTTAGAAGGATGTAATATATGGGCAACATGTCTGCTGCGGATACAGACTGCCAAGGCTGGCCCGTGAGGCTGCAACGCACCACAGCTAGCTTGCGTGGTTGCAGAATGCTTAGCTTTGCAGAATAACTTGCAAAGTAAGTGGTTTAGGCAGGTTGCAACCCCTATACAAATTGTCTCACTGATGGATGCATTGCCATGGCTGCTGTGTGCTCACATAGCTACAGATTCTTTTGGTATAGTCTCATGCTAGGCAGCCATATATACTCTTTCATATTCCCATTGCACGGTTTGTAAATTGTACTGTTGCTTTATGTGCGTGAGATTTCTAAATAGACCGATATAAATCTCTCTATAATTGGGTGATGTAGTTGACCTTTATATATGACATTGTTTTTAGGCAAGCAATGCTAGGAGTTCATAAACTTATATTTCTGATGATTGCTTAACAATCTATCAAAAAACATGAATTTCTTTTATTTCCTAAGGGGCAAGCAGCCTGTTTCAAGTCTATGAACAAAAGGATTAACTGGCTCCAGTGCCCTTCTGGACAGGCTTACTGGTTTTTTAAGCAACCATTGGGGTTCTTCGGCCTCTTAGACTCCCATAATTGCAGATTTCCATTTTATTAAGAAGAGTGTGCTTGGTCTACCTCTGTTCATTCAGCTGCAGACATCTACCAGAATTTGTATGTATCACCCAGTCACAGGCTCGTATTGTTTAATCAAGCACAAACTGAATCTCACTGTCTTGCTTCCAGCACTGGCTTTACAGTTTAAACTGCTCGTGTCTTGGAACTGACCAGGTTCATGTTAGATGGGAAACTGCATTCATTTTCTCATTTATTTCTCCAATTGTGTTTAAGACCTGTCATAGTTGATGCCAAATAGCAAATGGTCTGGTGCGCTTTGGAAAATGTGCTCGCTTGTCCCTTTCCAAGCAATGAAAGGCTGTGCTGTTTGTGAACAGAAGAAACAACAGAAGAAACGTGAATGCTTAATGTCTGATTTATCTGTTCCATCCAGCCAGTGGAACGTGTTCTGGTTCATTGGTGCAGTGCTATAGAGTCAGGACGATTCTCTGGCCTTTCAGATTTGATTTCACTCTCCAGTTGCTCCCGAGTTGCTTCGGTATTGTTCCCCAAAGTCAGACATTGAGCTTTATTTATAAAGCTTTCAGGTCTTCAAGGGCTCTAGTGAATGGATCTTTTCCCTTGTGGTTATTAACTAGGGGGAGAGTCTAGTCCTATGTCTCTAGTGGTATTGATCCATGTAAGCAGATTGTGCTGTGAAATAGCATTTTTTGCCAGCAATTAACTAGACTAAATGCCACTTTTAAAAATGTAATCACAAACATTTTATTAAAGTGTTCAGTTGCTAAATCTCATAAAAGGATCTTATTTCAGTTGATAGTTCACAACTGATAGTAATTAAAGAAGAGGACTTGAATGAGGTCAGACCCAAAAAATGAATGTTTAAATTTCTCTGAACAATTGTGTGTTTTACATTATTCAAAATTTTTATTCTATTTTTAGTGATTTCAGAGATGTTTAACTGTAGAAAAACAGTAAGAAATCTAAAACTGCTGAATATCCTTGAGCTTTGGGTTAGCTACCTATGCAAATGAAGCATAGTCAGTAGCAGACGTTGACTTTCAAAGTCATCTTCTGAACTGATAGAATGCATTTATTAGCCTAAAACTGCACATATATCATATATATAACATATAATATCATCCTTGAGGAACTCTTAGTTTGCATCAGTTTTTGTGTTTAGATCTCCTTGTGGTGGGTTTGTATGATGTACTCATACAGAAACATAAAAAAATTGGCCTTACCGATGCATACTATGGACAATACTATAATTAGACTGATTCCCAAGAAATATAGTAGGACCCTTTAAAGAATTCAAAATTTGCATAATATATATGTATACATTAATCTGATGTCATGTTTCTGTATGAGTAGATCTATTTGTGGATAGTACTCTATTTAGGTTTACCAATACACCTGGCTTCTAGAGGAGTTGGTGAGAAAGGTCACATGGTTTGGTGTAGAGGAGGATATATTTATTTAAAGAGATCACTATCCGTTTTCTGGTTCTTATGCTAAGTATCCTTAGCAACAAGGTAGTAGTTTTTTTTTTGGTAAATTACCAGAATAAATTATAGAAGACACAAACAAACGTGTGCTAACAATATCAGGAAACATCTAGCTTTACAAGCAGTCCTTTTTTTGTTGTTATAGGGGTCACCGACCCTAACAACCATTGAGCATTGTCACTGTAATTTCACTTAGGGGACAGGCAAAACAGAAAGGCAAATGGAAGCAATCCTATATGGGTTAATTTCAAAATGGAGTATCGCTTTAATACTCTCATGGTACAATGTGGCGTTGCAATTCAGATCTGTTTCCTGTTGCACGGGATGATGCATTAAAAGATGAACTGACCTGTGACCTTTTTGATTGAGCAGGATTGTATTTCAGAATGTTGGGCTTTCCGTATTTTATAAATGAATGACCAGCAACAGGGAGGTGGTGTGGCGAAATTGAACACTTTCAAGGGTCAAAAGGCTTGAAACTTTTTTTTTTTCCTTCAGTGCTTCTGGCCATTCAGATGTATTTGTGTTTTTAAGGCTTTTCCACTCATTTCCTTTTGAGAAGATTTGTTTTAATTGGTAATATATACCCATCCTGTGGCCCTGCTCTCTGGGATCTGTGTGTTAAAGGAAAACTATACCCCGCGAACAATGTAGGTCTCTATAAAAAGATATTGCATAAAACAACTCATATGTAAAACCCTGCTTCATGTAAATAAACCTTTTTCATAATATACTTTTTTTAGTAGCATGTGCCATTGGGTAATCATAAATAGAAAATTGCCATTTTAAAAAAATGACACCCTCCAGGGATCCTAGCATTCAACGGTGCACACAAACATACCAAACAAACTATAAAGTTAGGTCACACGAGCCAATTAACAGACAGAGTTGTGTCTTTTGCTTCCACACTTCTTCCCTTTACAGTTAGAGTTGAATATATTTCTGGTCAGGTGATCTCTGAGGCAGCACACAGACCATCACGAAATGGTTGTTCAAGGCATGAGATGTAAAAGGATATTTACTTAAATATACAAACCAGTTTGATAAGATTATTTAATATGCCACTTAAAGAACAAGTAAACCTTTTTTTTTTTCTATCTGTAAATTTGCTCTAAACAGCCCCCCAGATTAATGTACCTTAGTGCCTGCTGCAAGTCTGCTCTGGTTTCTGTGTTATCAGCAGCTTGTTTCCCCTTCTTCCTGGTGCAGAGTGAAGCCCCGCCCCATAGCTTACTGAGCTGACCTTATCTTTGTGACTAGTCCTGGAGATCATTTGCATACTATGACATAGCAGAGACCAGTGTGTGCAGCACCTTTTGCTTGGGGAAACTAGCCTACTAATGCACACACTGGCTCCCTCTTCCTCTCTATTGTGGAACAGCAGCAAATGGACTGCTCAGTAAACTAAGGGGCGGGGCTTCACTCTGCACCAGGAAGAAGGGGAAACAAGCTGCTGATAACACAGAAACCAGAGCAGACTTGCAGCAGGGACTAAGGTACATTAATCTGGGGGGCTGTTTAGAGCAAATTTACAGAAAGAAAAACATTTACTTTTCCTTTAATATGATATAAACTATCTGTTGCTCAAGTATTCATTTTGGGGTATAGTTTTCCTTTAACTTGTATTAAGGTGGCCATACACGGGCTGATAAAAGCGGTGGCCTGTGTATGGCTTCCCCAATCGATATCTGGCCGAAGATGTCCATCAGACAAACCCCTTGGATGTTGCTCTTTCTGGCTTGGAGGCAAGTTTTAGTTGCATATAAACCATAAATCCTGTCAAGTAAAGCCTTCTGTAGGTTTCCAGCCAATATAGGGACTACCAGTTAGCCAATCACAGCCCTTATTTGGCACCGCAGGAACTGTTGCTGTTCAACTTTTTTTTTTTTTAACATTTAAATGTGGCTCACAGGTAGAAAAGTTTGGGGATCCCTGAGCTATCTACTTGTTAGGTTTCAGGTTACTCTAAAAACCGGGCCACGGTTTGAGTTACAGGTGAGAAGTTGAATAGAATAATAGAAAGTAATTCAAAGTGGCAATAACAGTAGCATTTAGTCTAACAGAGTAATATACGTTTTTTGGCAGCCAGGGTCAGTGCCCCCAACAACCAGATGGCATTTTGAACTGAAAGCTGGAAAGAAGACAAATAACAAAAAAAAAGTAAGACTGAATAGGATATTGTATAATATATTAAAAGCTTAGAAGTAAACTAGGGGTACTTGCAGTGTATTGTAGTGCATTGTAGTGCATCTGCATCCTGGAGTTACTAATGTGAACAGTTCTATAGACTTTAATATGGTAGTCATGTGATGTCCTAATGTTTCCTAGTAATTACATTTCTAATAAATGGTCTGTTTTGGAACAATATATTTCCAATAATTTCAAATTGCTGTGCCAATTTAAAGCCACTTTGTATGATACACGTCTTCTAACTTTGCTGTCCTTTTTGGCTAACTCTCCCTTTAATAGTGAAAACCCTACACAATCGATCAGAGAGACTGCATTGCAGCATACTCATACATATTTATTACCCGGTTTCTCTGTATTGGTGTTTAAATCTCATCAGTTTTTGAATCAAAATCAATATTTTCTCCAGGATAAGGCATTCGTTCTGTCTCTCCCTCTCCCTCTCTCTCTCTCCAAAAACTGTGATCTGTAGGCAGCACATAGTGTCATAAGGAGAGTTTTTTTTCTTTATAACTAGCTTTACTGGCACATTCTGTTTTGGTGGGGATTTGGGGTTCATATTTAGTTGTTTTTTTGTAGCAGAAATGGCAAAATATGTTGTTTGAGCAGATTCATTGTGCAATATTTGTACTCGTACAAGCAGCTGACCCACACCTTGAAAGCATAATATTACAAAGGACAGAAGTGTTTGTTGGTGGTAAGCCATATTTTGTTGTGGACGTTGTTCCTACCGCAAACATATAGATGGATACCATTGGAGCTACAAATAGAATATAAATAGCAAACATAAGCAAAATCACTTACTTTCTTAGCCCAGCTCAGTTTTTGCTTCTGTTATCATTGCAAACTTTTACTGGGAGACATTAAATGGCTACTTAACCTTTTGGGTACTAACACACAGGATATTTTGTCATCCACAGTAAGCCTGCTACACCGAGGGTTACAAATGCCCAACGTGTCTTTCCCAACCGCATTAATGTCAATTGTCATTGGGAAAAAATATGCATTTACTCTCTAGTGTGTGCCTGGATCCTTACAGATAGGATGCTGTGGTTCATCAGTGACGATAACATGTTGTATGCCCACCTGGATATTTTTGATCTGATCTGAGTTTATTATGAATTAGAAGGCATCTGTGGTACACTCAAACACACATTTCCTAGCTCAGTTTAAGGATATTTAAACAGTGTATTTGTTAATTTGTGGTTTTTCTGTTCCTCAAGACCACAAAAAGGCAAAACAAAAATTTTCTGTGGTTTTGGCATCAAAACCAAAACTTGGCTTACATGAGTCAACTTGCTTATAAATCTGCACCATGTTTTTAGCTGTGACATTGAGACTGTGTAAAAGTTTGCCTTTTTTAGTGGAATAGCATTGTGGCTTTTGAGACTGAAACACAAAGATGCTTTAATATCAGGGTGTATTTAGAAATGTTTAGGTTTGCCTCAACTAAATAAGTACTGTTTGTCTTATTTTGTGTTAAGACATTTGTTACACTAATAACTAGAATCTTTTATCTTTCCATACATAACAGTATGCAGTAGTTTGGTTAAAACACTCTGATAACAAGTAAGACAAACTGACTTGCTGCTGTTAGGAGGATGCCCCCCGATCTGCCCTGTGGATTGTTGGATTTATATAGTGAATAAAGTGCCCCTATTATTAGCCACAGAGGAGTTCCATGACCATATAACAGCACATGGCCAAAGGCCTTTCCAACAAGTGGTACTTTATTATAATACGCATTTTACTGAGTTGTGTGATAAAAATGACATCACTAAGCTAAATGTATAACCATTGACATCACCAAGGGGCAGATTTACTATTATTCACCTATTCAAGGGCTAAAAGTATGTAGCAAAGCATGTAATCTGTCTAAAGGACAGATATCTGCAGCTTTAATCTGCCCATGTATGACCTCCTTAAAGGGATACGGTCATGGGAAAAAACATTTTTTTCCCAAAATGCATTAGTTGATGGTGCTGCTATAGCAGAATTCTGCACTAAAATCTGTTTCTCAAAAGAACAAACAGATTTTTTTTTTTTGTATATTTCTTTTTTGAAATCGGACATGGGGCTAGACATATTGACTGTTTCCCAGCTGCCCCCAGTCATGTGACTTGTGCTTTTATAAGCTTCAGTTACTCTTCACCCCCCTCCCTTTCCCCCACAGCAGCCTAACAATAGAACAATAGGAAGATAACCAGATAGCAGCTCCTAACACAAGATAACAGCTCCCTGGTAGATCTAAGAACAGCACTCAATAGTAAAATCTAGGTCCCACTGTGTCACATTCAGTTACATTGAGTTAGAGAAACAACAGCCTACCAGAATGCAGTTCCTTCATAAAGTGCTGGCTCTTTCTGAAAGCACATGATCAGGCAAAATGACCTGAAATGGCTACCTACACACCAATATTAAAACTAAAAAAAAAAAATACACTTGCTGATTCAAAAATGAAATTTTATATTGTAGAGTAAATTATCTGCAGTGTAAACCAGGGGTGTCCAACCTTTTGGCTTCCCTAGGCCACATTGGAAAAAGAAAAATTGTCTGGGTCCGCACATGAAATACACAAACACTTTTAATTTGTAAAGCAAATGCACAAGAAAGAACTACAATGCCAGTAGGATAACTAGATAGAGCTATACACTGGAATATGGGACACCTGGATAGTAAATAGACGTATATTATTATTACTACTAACTGGACAATGGGCAGAGTCCCCCCCCCCCCCCCCCCCCCCCCGCCTACTCTTATATCCTTTGCAACATGAAGTTTCCTCTGGAGCCAAGGGTTTCAAGCTGGGCCCAGGTTGAACACCCCTGGTGTAAACAGTGTAATTTAGAAAAAAAAACTACATCATCAAAATCATGACCGAATCCCTTTAAGATGATCCGTAAATAGATTTGTCTGCTGGCTGATAAAAGTGATCTATATTCGTGCTTGGAAGTTTATTGCTTTCTGTTAGTCTAGTTATACATGATGTATTTTCCTCATCCTTTAAAGTGGACCTGTCACCCAGACACAAAAATCTGTATAATAAAAGTCCTTAAACATGAAATCCAATTTAAAATTTTTATTAAAGCATTCATAGCTGTTTTAAGCTCATTTAAAAATCTCAGCTGTCAATCAAATATTGTCTGCCACTCCTCTATGCCTTAGCTTAGGCATCAAGGTGGGGCAGATAATTACTTTCACTTTCCATTCAGCACTTCCTAGATGTCACTGCTCCCCACACATTCCCCCAGTTCGCTTAACCATTTAATTGTGTAGCCAGGACATGGGGATAGGATTAGGGTCCCCCATTCTGGTACACAAACAAGATTCTGAGATGATACAAGGCTTGCCTTAATAACAGTGTCCACAAACTGGCTCCTGCCCACTTGCTATAATTATAAATTCCCAGACTGAAGAAAACAAGATTAAAATAATTTATATAATGTATTTAATGTTCATTTTGCTTGACTAATGTGATAAAATATGATTCTGAATATTTTTTTGGGGTGATGGGTCCACTTTAAAGGCAGAATAAAGTCTTTCTCCATTGTATAGAATCACTTAAAAGATAGAATCTGTTGGGCTCACAAGATGGTCATGGTAGACTTGGTACTCACTAGAGGATCTTTATTTAGTTGTGTGCATATGTAGCGGAGCAACTGAATGCAGAAAAATAGGTCAACTCTGACCACCAGTCCAAATATGCCTTTTGTTCATTTTATTCAACATGAGTCCTATAAATAGTACTTGTATTGAAAATGTGTTCTACCTTTAAAGTAATATAAAATCTATGTTTATTTTATTTTTTATAATCAGGGAAGTTAAGCTTGCCATACAAAGCGTAGCATGGACAAGTTGGCACCTTTTGGCCTGTGTAAAGCAGCAGCCTCCCTGACTAATATCTACTTAGAGCTTGGTCACATATTCATCCTGAAAGTGGAAAAATCCCTTTGGTTATGAATGGGATCCTCTCCTAACAGGTCTGTCTAAAGGCCCCCATACACGGGCCTGCCGCCAGACGGAATTGGCAGCATATTGGCCTGTGTGTAGGGTTTCCCTGATCGATATCTGGCCGAAAGTCGGGCAGATGTCCATTGGGCGGTATAAAAAATCCCATCGGATCGTAGCTGCATCTGTTCGTTGATGCGGTTCTGTGATCCGACCGCCCGTATTGACTAAACTATGATATATCCCACCTCAATATGGGCATATTGGAGAACGATCATCTCGTTTGTCGACATCGCTACATGTATGGCCACCTTAAGGTTCCTTTGTGGCCCAGGGATCAAATAATTGGAATTGGAAGGTTTTGCCCACAACTTGATCATTGACCACAAAGAAATACTCAGCTTGAGTAAGGGATGCCAGATCAAATGTAATATAGGAGTGTTTTCAGTTGCACTATTTAGTAGCAGGCATAATACAATCTCTTGGTGTTTTTAAAGCAAAAGATGCATGTCCATCATAGGTTGTATTTAGGGAAGTCCTGTCTTGCATAGGTTTTTATTTAGTCCTGGCGGGTGGACAGTATGACAGCTGTACTCGCCCTCATAAGCCCTGTGTTTAAACAAAGTGTTAGACAATTTCCATATTGTTGAAAACAGCCGTTTCTTTAGGGCCACCTAATTGGCAACCTCAGCCCATCCCTTGTGGCACAGACCTGCTAGCTCCTGATTCAAGGAAGGGATTGCTACAAAGTCAGTAGTGCTGCTACTTGAGGCTCAAGCCTATGTTAACTTTCCCACTCTCTTGCACTGTTATTCCTTTACACATATTTAATATCACAAACATAAGTCCCTTGCAAATTTCACAATTCCTCCATATTTTGTACACCAAAATGTACCAATTAAAGTACCTTTTACCTTGATCCCAGCACTCGATCCTTTCTATAAAGAGACGCCATAAATACGAGCCCCAAGCTTCCCCACCTACTCCCACATATGTCATATTCAATAATGCTGATTGTGCCCAACCCCCCCACCTTATGTTTCTCTTGTGTCCCTTCTCCTTTCACATTGGAAGCACTTACAAGCAGGGCCCTCTTCTCTCATTAATTAGTGCGACCCCATGCCATAAGGGTGATACACAGAATGGGTTCCAAATGGATAGAAACATAACCAGACTGCTGTGCTTTAATAACCATCAATATATTGCTTACATTGCACGCTCTGTTTTTCTATGATAGCATTCCTGACTGAAGCTGAGGCAAGGTTCTACTTTCACTTTAAGGTATATGAAAAGATCCTGCAGTCTGTCTGTTAATATAATGGCCCATCTGGTTTGTGTCTGAGGTGTTTAACTCGAAAAGGTTGTATATACACAAATGATATCTGCATAAGGGATAAATGGACATAATCTACATTTGCCTTTCCTGCCTTTCTACTCTTGTGTCTTTCAAGAATTTCCGTGCAGCTCCTACAATTATTTATTGCAGTGCCAGTGGTGTTGAAAATAATCAAGGTTATTATGTGAGCAACTTTTCCATGGCTATTATATCACCATTGTAACCAGTCCCAGATGTGACCGGTGGACCCTGCTATGACACGAGTCTCTTTCTACATTATTGTTAATGTCCCACACATTTCTTGCAACCATGACTACATACCCTCCCAAAAGTAGAAATTCCACATGATCAATTGATTCCAAATCTCAGCCAGTCATAAATAGCCTACCTAGGACGCACCCCCACCCAGCGTGCTTATTTGTGTATTCAGACTCCTCCTTCTTTGGGACCTCTTGCACATACAGCTCTAAAATCTTTGGAAGCTTGTGAAAGTGACTGCCCTTTCATTTGTGTCCTTTCCACAAATCCGGGCCTATATTTAAGTAAAGTTTTACCCATTTAACTATATAAACCTATATGTCTGTACAAGTTAAACCCACACCGTCACCTCTTGTATAAACAATGGGGAAAAGCCACCAGTCCAATGTGTCTTTTCTGTTAAATTCAACAGGGTGATTAGAAGTATTACTGTGATGCCTGGAGTACTTTGTGTAGGACATTAGTACAGTGGTACATTACTTTTTTGGCACTCTAGAGTGATAAATGCCTACATATGGCTATTAAAGTGCCTGTTTCTTTTCAAATATATGGAAAAGGCCTCTCTCTCCTTTGGTTGCTGCACTTTTAGTACCTACACATACTCTTTCAAACAAAAATAATTCCTGCCATGCTGTCTAGCTAGTGGCTCTAGGGCTGCATATAGTCCCAGCCTACCAGATGTCTTTTTATGATATGATTGTTTTGATATAATATGTAAATGTGGAATGTGTGATTGTTGACCCACTGCATAGACAGGGTTGGAAAGCAGTACATGTCCTGCTGTGTGAGGCAAACTGACCCATGCATTTCCTGCTGTGTGAGGCAAACTGACCCATGCATTTCCTGCTGTGTGAGGCAAACTGACCCATGCATTTCCTGCTGTGTATGGCAAACTGACCCATTCATTTTCTTCTGTGTACGGCAAACTGACCCATGCATTTCCTGCTGTGTATGGAAAACTGACACATTCATTTTCTTCTGTGTATGGCAAACTGACCCATGCATTTCCGTCTGTGTGAGGCAAACTGACCCATGCATTGTCTTCTGTGTACGTAAAACTGACCCATGCATTTCCTGCTGTGTGAGGCAAACTGACCCATGCATTTCCTGCTGTGTGAGGCAAACTGACCCATGCATTTCCTGCTGTGTGAGGCAAACTGACCCATGCATTTTCTTCTGTGTACGGCAAACCGACCCATGCATTTCCTGCTGTGTGAGGCAAACCGACCCATGCATTTCCTTCTGTGTGAGGCAAACTGAACCATGCATTTTCTTCTATGTACGTAAAACTGACCCATGTATTTCCTGCTGTGTGAGGCAAACTGACCCATGCATTTTCTTCTGTGTATGGCAAACTGACCCATGCATTTTCTTCTGTGTACGTAAAACTGACCCATGCATTTCCTGCTGTGTGAGGCAAACTGACCCGTTTATTTCCTTCTGTGTGAGGCAAATTGAACCATGCATTTTCTTCTGTGTACGTAAAACTGACCCATGCATTTTCTTCTGTGTATGTAAAACTGACCCATGCAATTTCTTCTGTGTACGTAAAACTGACCCATGCATTTCCCAGAGTGTATGTGAAACTTCCCGCAGTGTACGGCAAACTGACCCATGTATTTCCGGCAGTGTACGACAAACTGACCCATGCATTTCCTGCAGTGTGAGGCAATGATGTGCAGCAAAAAAAAGCTATGTATCCTGTCGTGTACAGGCATGCTTCGCTGAGCAAAAGTCTGAATTTTAGAATAAGGGAAGATCGTTCTGACCGTGCACTTTCCCTTTTCCCTACATTACTTAATTTGACTTTGTTTCTCTGTGGTTTTTCTAAACAAAATATATATCTCCAGATTTGTATCATACATACATAGACACAGATGTGTTTGTATGAATGTGTGTGCAATGTGGGTTTAATTAGCTTTGCGTTAAAAGTCAATGTTGCAGGATGAGGGAAGGTGGGAAGTGAAATCTGAGATCTTTAAGAGCTTGTATTTAGCTGGAAACCATTAGACATGGTCTACCTTAAAAAGCATGTGCTCAATTTGCTAAACTTTTGAAAAAAAAATGTTTTTTTAGCAGTTATTTCTTAGTGAAATAATTCATGTGCCATCACTCTGTATTAATTACAGTACGATAAATGATCCTCATCAGTTAATAGTCCAATAGACTAAAATATTAGTGTTGTCACACTGTATTTGCTTGCCCCAGATGCATTTTAGGGCTAGGGCAGACGGGGAGATTCGGGGGCATTTTGTCGCCTGGCGACTTCTCGCCGCGACTTGTAGCCCCCGAACCTCCCCGAATAGCCAAGTCCTGGGGCGCACCGGCGTTGCTTGAAAACGCCGGCGCCTATTCACAGGGAGCGGCACGCTTTTTGAAATCGCTCCAAATTGCCTCGCGAGTCAATTTTGAGCGATTTCAAAAAGCGCGCCGCTCCGTGTGAATAGGCGCCGGCGTTTTCAAGCAACGCCGGTGCGCCCCAGGACTTGGCTATTCGGGGAGGTTCGGGGGCTACAAGTCGCGGCGAGAAGTCGCCAGGCGACAAAATGCCCCCGAATCTCCCCGTCTGCCCTAGCCCTTATGTGGTCATGCAGCCCCTTCAGAACACAGACATTTCTCAAATGGAATCTTCACCCAAAAACTTTTTATTTTGTTTTATTTAATAATGGAATAAAATGGAATTCTAAACGCATACCCACCAAACATGAGTTCTTTGTAGTGCACTTGCTATTGAAATTAGTGTCTATCTGACTGTTTATGTTTACTGCACTGCCTGGTTTGTCAAAGGAGCAGTAACACGTGCTTGACTTGTTTTTATAAACTATAATAATCTTTCTGAAGCAAACACACCAGTTTTAACCAGTGCAGGGCAACACTACATTATTTATGCATTACATTGAAAAAGTTAATTTTTTATGTTACTGTTCCTTTGAATTGTCTAGAAAAGAACTGACCTGCTACATTGTTTCAAGAGTTAGAACTAGAGAACAGAAAGCACTAAATACTACTACAGCGGTAATCAACCTGGGGGTCGGGACTCCTTTGGGGGTTGAACGACCCTTTCACAGGGGTCACTTAAGGGGTTCCAGGAGCAGGTTCATCTCTCTCCCCACTAGCCCTGGGGCAAGGTTGTAGCTCTGCGGGTTTTGGTTCTGGGAGTTGTAGTTCAGTAACCTGTGTAGGGAAGCCAGTTGCACTTCAGCTTTCTATATCACCTTAGTAGGGACTGCCATACAGCTCTCCCTGCCCATTTAAAATTTGTAAAATTAACATGGTAATTGGGGGGTGACCACAAAATGGGTGTGACAAAAGATTTTTGCTGCACTACACACAGAAAACAGACATTTATGCAGCCACACTGTCTCCTGTATTTTCCTAACAATCCGCTCTGGGCTGGCAATATTTTAATATTTTATGGTTGGGGGTCACCACAACATGGGGAACTGTATTAAAGGGTCGCAGCATTAGGAAGGTTGAGAACCACTGTACTTCTATGAGTTGCAAATGCATTTAACATTTTTAAATTATGGGACCTATTGTCCTCGGTACCTGGGGTTTGCCGGATAACGGATCTTTCCATAATTTGGATCTTAAATCTACTAGAAAATCATGTAAACATTAAGTAAAACCCAATAGGCTGGTTTTGCTTCCAATAAGGATTAATTAAATCTTGGCTTGAATCAAGTACAAGCTACTGTTTTATTAGAGAAAAGGGTAATCATTTTTTAAAAATTTGGATTATTTCATTATAATGGAGTCTATGGGAGATGGCCATTCCGTAATTCTGAGCTTTCTGGATAACGGGTTTCTGGATAAGGGATCCAATACCTGTACCTAGTTACTTATAATTTATGGCACAAATATATTATATATTACAATATATGCATTATTATAAATTAAGCAGGATATGCTTTTTCAGAATAGATTCAGTGACCCATGGGACAACTCCAGGTCAAATATTCATTATATGTAAGACTGCTAAACTACACTGCTGCTTAATTTGCCTTTTGTAAAGGTATCTGTCAAATTGAAAAGAATGAGGCTAAAGTCCTGCAGGGGGTCGCGGTGTTACCCGCAAAATGAGGATAGCATTTTCAACTGCGGTTATAGATGCGGGTTGGGTTGCGAGTCTCATCTAAATGTCTTATCTTATGTATATTGTCTCTTTTTTTTTTTTACGGTTTTTGTCCCCGCCCACTTTGTCACTTCCGGTTTGCAGCAATTTGCAGCAATATCACTTCCTGTTTGAAGGTGGTCGGTGGGTTGTGAGTTGGGTTGCAGATAAGGGCGTTGCTGGTCTGGGCCAGGAAGGGGATCAAAGTGGGTAAATATGCGAGTTGCAGGGTTGGGTCCCAGTCTTAGAAATTGGTTCTGCTCATGTCTCTAAAGGAGGCTCCACTAAAGCAATCTGATGCACAGAACTTATCAGCAATTTGCATATATGAAACCCAAAATGGCATATTGCTTATCCATGCTGAAGCAAAATCATTATTGAGAAGGGTGGGAGTTGTTTCAGTCGAGGTTCTCTCATTGGTGAATTTGAATCTTTATTCCAACTTCAACAACATTACATTCTGCTTGGGGGGATAATACATTAGTGATCTGATCTTGTTGCTCTTGTTATTTAAAGGGGAACTGTCAACTGAAAAAATAACTTCAAATCCTTGCCTATTGTGGTAGTCAAGCAAAATTACACTATGTAAATTATTTGTGGCAGTATTTTATTCTGGCCTAAGATTCAGCCTCTAACCCCATGAGAAATAATTTAAACTCACACCTATGAAATGAACTTTGTGTGGTGAAACCTGAAACAAACAAACAAGCTCATTTCTCTATGGCCAGCTATGGTTACTAAACAGTGAACGGTGGAATGCAGCAGGTGCTCAGAATGAATGACATCTGACTTTGTAGGCCTGTTAGTCAAGAGAAAGTTGTTGTTTTCAGGTGTAGCAAGTTATGTTCTGCCCCATTGAGGCTCTCAAAGGAGAACGATTGTTACGTGCTTGCAATACAGGCATTCAGGGGATGTTTGTAAGTGTAGCATATGTGTGATCAATGCAAAACTTTAAAGAGAAGGAAAGGCTAGGAGAACTTGGGGTGCCAAATGTTAGGCACCCCCAAGTATTTGTATCGACGTTCCTGTAACCCTGGGCAGCAGAAAACTGCACCGGCCCTGGTATAGGCGTTCTACTTCCGCCTACCTCTTCGCGCATGCGCAGTAGAGAGAAAAGCCGGACTTTAACTTCAGAGTCGCCTATTTGGTTCTTCTGCGCTTGTGATTTGAAGAATGAGGAAGAAAGAAGTGGATCGCTCCATGGTGGTCCCTGGTATAACCCTGGGCCGGTGCAGTTTTCTGTAGATAAGAGCGACAGCCAGTGTTACAGGTAAGTCGATAAAATCACTTGGGGGTGCCTAACATTTGCAACCCCAAGTGCTCCTAGCCTTTCCTTCTGCTTTAAAAGAAAACTAAAGCTTAATGGCCCTTGCAAATGGGTGTTTGTTCCCACAGTCAATCTCTGTGTTTGTTCCTACAGTGCCAAACAAATATGACCATGTTTCTTGAGCATGCTCTATTCATTAAGGCACATTGAAGTTCTGATGCAGATGGAATGCAACTTGATGTTTTCCATCTGCATTTGGCGCTCACATGCACCTCAATGGGTATGGTCCAATTATGAAGCATGAACTGCATTTTTTTTTTTTTTGTGGTCCCCAGCGGTGAACACATGAATATTAACCACAGGGATACTCAGGAACAAACACCTTTTTGTAAGGGCAATAATACAGAATATGGCTAGAAAGCCCCCCATAAGATATTTTGGATCTAACTAACACCCAACTACTGAAGAGAAAATGAAGATTAACAGATGCTGAGAGAGGGATAGTGGAGATAAACTTGATTATTTCAGAAGCAATGCAGCATATTTAATTGATTGTACTTAGAAAGTTTCTTATTTCAGTATGATTATATTTTCTTTTTCACGATAGTACCCCCGTAGAAAAGGGGATCAATTGTAGCTGATCTCTCCCTCCTTATATGCACGGCCTAAATTTAGAAAATGGCTGACAACTCCTGCCTGCCTGTTCTGCATTTGAATCTGGAGGAATGCCTGTAGGTTTCCCAGCTTTAGGGCAACTGTGGTTCACAAGCTCAGCTACAAACCTCATCATTCCCTCATCAGCAATGCTAGGACACCACTGCTATTATTGCTGCCTTAGAAAATCCCTTTGCTTTAAATGTCTGTTGGAGCAGTTTAGCCAACAATAGATTTTGGTTGGCTTGCTTTGCAAGTTGCAGTTTTATACGGCACCCTGGCAACCAATCGCAATTCATTTTGACTTACTTTTAGATTTATTGTACAGCCTTATGTGCCCTGTGATGAATAGACCTTGGTCAGCTTTATTATAGTCAGCCATTGGGTGGAATTTAATCTCATTCTCAAGCAGTGTCACGAAACCAATGTGCTCTAATCATAATTTGCTTTCCAAACTTGGTACAGTATATTTTGGTTAGCAGTTTTTATGCTTATGCTAAAGGGGGTGCTGGGCAAACATGCTCCAAGCCCACCCAAAGTTCTATACACAGAATAACACAGTGTATTACTAATCTATTTGATTGTTTGACTTTGCTGATTAGTAAAGATGTCGGATCATTGAGGGAAGATGGATGTTGGAATTCATGATTGCAACAATAGTAAAAAAAAAAAACACTTTGTGCTTACATTAATACATACATGTGTGAATGTATTTGAAAGGAAAGGAATGTCGCTATTCCTTTAATCAGTCTAGTCTCATATTTTTCCCTTTTGTAATAATTGGCTGTAATGACTGCTTACAGTGGGAGTGGAAGCTATGAACCTAGTTGCTGCCCACAGCTTGATATTAAAAACCGAATAATGCTCTTCTGCAGTGTAAACATATCAATGCCAATTCCTTCCTCCTTAAAGGCAAACTAAACCTGAAATACAGGTTGATCAAACATGAACAGGCATTTTGTCGTTTTAAGAGAAATGTTTTTTGTGAACATTACCGCAGCTTCTCAGAAGATACATCTGAACGGTTAAATCTAGCAAATTCCAGAAAAAGTATCAGCCTGGATGGATATGGCATTAGTTCCAGGCTTCCACTAGCTCATTGTGTAAATTGGTGTTCCTGACCTGCACATGGTGAATACCACGTATTCAAGGGAAGCTTCTTTTTCCTTTTGTCCTTTCAATTTTGTCATTATAGGCAAGTTCTGATAGATGCATACATGCAATCGAATTCAGAATAAATGCATTGTTGGAGAACTAAACTGTAAAAATTAATGTGGCTAAAAATACCATATTTTATATACTGAACTTATTGCACCAGCCTAAAGTTTCAGCTTGTCAATAGCAGCAATGATCCAGGACTTCAAACTTGTCACAGGGGGTCACCATCTTGGAAAGTGTCTGTAACGCTCACATGTTCAGTGGGCTCTGAGCAGCTGTCGAGAAGCTAAGCTTAGGGGTCGTTGCACATTATCAAGCAGAAAATGAGGTTTGTCTATCATATAAACTGATGCTACAGGACCGATTATTAAATTCTGATGCTAGTTGCACTGGTTTCTGTGATGTCATGTAGTAATTATCTGTATTAATTACTAATCAGCCTTATATTGTGACATTTCTATTCTATGTATATTGTATGTTGTGAGTGGGTCCCTAAGCTCAGAGCATGTGAATCAGTGAATCAGCAGAAAAGAAGATGGGGAGCTACTGGGACATCTTTGGAGACACAGATCTTTACTGCTAAAGGACTGTGGTTACCTTGGGCTGGTACAGAAGCACAAAACATAATGTGCAACATTTCTAGCTTCTTCTTTAGTTAGGCTTTAGTTTTCCTTTAAGGTGGCCGTACACAGGCAAATTTAAGATGCCCATTCAAGTTCTAGAGCCAAACAATCTGATTAGCCCTGATATCTTCCACCTTTGGTGGGCATATCTCTCTCGGTAACTGCCAAATGAGTGGATCTTGATGTATGGCCACAATTACAGTTTTATTGCCTAAAATTTTCCTCAACCCACATACCTACAACTATAATCTGCTATGCTTGATCACTCTTCCCCACCAAAACGCAATTTTCACTGCTTCTGTGAGGGAAAGGAGTACACTGAACCCCAGATTTTTTTTAGGGTTTGACCTGGAATTGTGTGTCGTTAATTGCACAAAATCGTGGATTTTCCCCCAAATTAGGTTTTGGATTTGGGATTAGTCTGAATCTTTAAAAAGTTGTTTTTTTGCATCCCTTGCAGGATCATGCACCCTATTCATGAGGCAATTAAAAACGGCACTGGCAGCAGTCCATTTTTCTTGGTTATTTAGAATGCTAGACAGCACAATGGCATGCTTAGCGATGTGCCCTTTCTGTGGCGGCATGAGTCTACACATCGCAGTTGCAGTTTGTGGCAGTTCCGTGTATTTTAGCAAGTCGAAGGCTGTATTTGATAGCACACCCACATGCAGCCATTAATATGTTTGTAGTGGTGCCGTCAGATCATTATTGACACAGGTACCAAATGATTTGCTATTTCTTGGTAGTGCCCTTTTCTGACTGCTGGTGCCATACAGAGTTAACATTTCTGTGCAGCGGGTGCACAAGTATCTCTGGTATGTGGGCTCATATCAATCTCTTTCAGCTTATGCAGAATTGGATCTCTGTTGCAGATAATAATGTGTGTGTGTTCCTAGTGGAGTAGGGCTAATGAAAAGTAACCAGCCCAGGGATGATGGGAAGTTTGTTTTTGCTGTGTCAATATGACACTGCTGAATGTTTAACACTTAGTGTGTCTGATCGCTTTCTAAACGAACCTACTGACTGTGACTGACTACAGTTGGCATAGCAAGAGTAACATTCTGGGAATAGGGTACAAGATATATATCCTTAAAAGTGCAGATTAGTATTATGTGCCAAAGTTACCAGAATTCCAGTTTCCTTCACTAGGTGCAAGCAACCAATATAGATGTACTACTTGTGCCCATTTGTACATTGTTTTGCTGGTGTATCAACATTATTTTGGTCATCGCATGGGCAGGGCATGGGTGTTCCCTTACACACCCTCCATTCACTTGGTGTTCAGTACAGACTTCCCTTGCTCCATGTTGTTATCTTCCTCATTTCTCCCACATATGTCATTCCACCCTTGGTGGGGGCAATGTAGCAATTTTTTTGCACCCTACTGAACTGTGTAAAGAATATGAAGGAGAATAGAAGGTGATTAACAACAGCGGGGGTCATTTATCAGCACTGGTCAAATTTCCCCATGGGCAGTAACCCATGGCAATCAATCAAATTGCCTGCTTGCAGAGGCTTTAAAGGAGAACTAAACCCCCAAAAAGGATTATGAGCAAAAATTCTATATTCTATATACTGAACTTATTGCACCAGTTTCTCAATAGCAACAATGATCCAGGACCTCAAACTTGTCACAGGGGGTCACCATCTTGGAAAGTGTCTGCTCAGTGGGGTGGGCTTTGAGCAGCTGTTGAGAAACTAAACTTATGGGACATCACAAATTATCCAGCGAGGTTTGCCTGTAATGTAATCTGATGCTACAGGTATGATTATAAAATTCTGATGCTAATTGCACAGGGTTATCTGCTGCCATGTAGTAATTATCTGTATTAATTACTAATCAGCCTTATATTGTGACATTTCTGTTCTATGTGTACTATATATTGTGAGTGGGTCCCTAAAGCTGGCCATACATACTAGATAAAGCTGCCGATATCGGTAGTTTAGACAGATTTGACAGCTTATCTGCACGTGTATGGGGGCTTCCGACGGGTCTTCCCAACCGATATCTGGACACGATTTCTTCTGACTGACCCGTCGGAAGTCCATTGAGCTCATTGTAATCCGATCGTTCCACCATAGGGACGAACGTTCGGATTACCCTGATTATAGCCCTGCCAGTTAGTGGCATATCGGGGAAAGATCTGCTCGTTTGGAGACATCGCTGCATCTATGGCCAGCTTAACTCTGACAGCAGCACAGAGCAAGTGCAGTGCAGAAAAGAAGATGGGGAACTACTGGTGCATGTTTAAAGACACAGATCTTTACTGGTGATTGGCTGTGGTTGCTTTTGGCTGGTACAGAAGCACAAACCATAATGTACACCATTTCTAGCTACTTCTTTAGTTAAGCTTTACTTTTTCTTTAAAAAGCTCTTCACTGGTTGCTATGGAGAAAAGACCATAGACAAATTTGCCCAGTGTTGATAAGTGAGCTCCTGTTCTCCGGGCTGATTCATTTTGTAAAAATGAGGAGTTCCAGGCCAAGGTAGAAAGTAAGCATGATTTTTTTTTTAATAATGTGGACTACTGTGTGGTCTTCGTGGCTCCTAGATTTGTTCAGCCATGTCCAGAGAGGCTTCCAGACTGGGTGAGGTTGCAGGGATATAGCTGCATGAAATTTCTATTTAATAATTAAACTCATGCCACAGAAATCTCCGATGTAACTGCCTACTAAACATCCTCATCTCTCCTTACTGAGCCATTATTCATATGCATAGCAGTCTCAGCATAGTGCACTCTCTCCATTTTTGTCTCTCTCGCTTCAGTAAAGGCTCCTTCTTGTCTGCGTTCAGAAAGCTTTCCCTCGTCAATCAATGGCCGGCATGCAGGTACTGTGTTTCACTCGTACAAGGATGTGATACATGCTCACTCACTTGTGAGAAATATAAAGTGCTTTCAGAATGACCATTTTGGTTCCGAGTGCAGATGTCCGGTATAATCAACGTTTGCAGTGAAAGTGGCATCTCAGAGATAAGTGTGTGGCCTACATGTGATTAATGTGATATGCAGATGTTGGTTTATATGCTTCAATGTCTCACAGAAGTAGACATCAGTCTAGACTGCTTGTCTGCATTTTCTTGCAGCTTTGATCCTTCATTTTCACTGTGACATTGCATGGGGCTTGGACCATTTAATATAAAGGTACATTTTTGTGTCTATTTGTTATCACTCTGCATTTATTTTAGATGTAATCTTAAAGAGAAGGAAAGCTACTGAAGCATTTTATTACGAATAGATTAGCCACAAAAGTGCAAGTTATAATACTATATTTATTCTACAGAATGCATTACCTGAGTAAAAACCTATAGAAGCTCTCTGCTTGCTTAGGATAGCAGCTGCTATATTAACTTGGTGTGACATCACTTCCTGCCTGATTCTCGCCCATGCTTTCTCATTGCTTTGGCTTCAGCTAAGCCCATGTGTACACAATAGAAGGAAACAAATGCTGTGTTTCTTTTAACAGAGGACTCAGAACAACATTACTTTGAGGGTTTATTGGTGTATTTATATAGACCTTTCTGATAAGGCTTACTTAATTTTAGCCTTTCCTTCTCCTTTAAGGGGGAGGGGGTGATGTGCGGCAATTTTCTCACATTCTTAAATCACTGAATATAAACTGCATAATTGGGGGGGGTGGGCCTTATTTCTTCACCCAGGAAATAACTGAAGCTGCAGGCAAAGTGCCACAGTGATAGTCACTGATCATTTTTGGTTACCATACGCTCAGACCTTCTGTTGGAATATATCAATGAATGAAACTTTGGTAGTATTTGGCTTCACCTGCCAATTTTCAGAAAATGTCTTGTATTGTTTCATAGGGCTGCAGATATATGAGATTTCCGGTCAGCCCGTGACCATATGCAATTAGGTCATTGTTCTGCTCTCCCTTCCTTCCTCTTAGCTAATCAACTGTGTGGCGATCACAACTTTGGGTTCAAACGACATTGGTAAAGCATGTGGTGCTGGCCTAAAGAGTTTACCCTGTAAAACAATTGTCTTTGTCTTAAAATATCACTGTCCAAAAACGTATTTTCATTCTTCATATCGCCTGGCCTAATGCTCTCTAAAGGCACCCATAGACGGGCCGATAAAACCTGCAGACAGACAGTCAGCAGCTTATTGGCCCATGTGTGGGGCCATCTGATGGGCTTCCCTGATCGATATCATCTTGATCAGGCAGGTTAAAAAATCTTCAATGTGGGCAGATCGGGAAGAGATCTGCTCATTTGGTGACATTGACCAGCAGATCTCGATACTGACACCTGAAATTAAACTTTTTTTTTTTTTTAAATTCACATCTATTATAATATTGGCTTTGAAAACGACTTCTAATGTTGCCATAAAGTATTTGTATGATGCTTTTACATTACCTGTTTGTTGCCCCATGTTCCTGTATGAGGGGGCTGCCATATTTGTGCAGCAGGAGTCCATTAGCATTAGAAACTGTAACTAAGATGGGACAGTCACGTTGGCAAAGTCAGAGAGTCAGGCTTAGGAACTTCAGCTAACAATTATATACAAAAACAAACCTCTCGGCAAAATATAATCAACATGACCTTTAGGTAACATTTAATGTACATTCATATGTTAAAATAAATTTTTTAGTGTCAGTATCACTTTAAGAGATGCAGGCCAAGTTTTCAGTCTTGGGCCAAGTAAAGCTGCCCACTCTGTCCTTTCAGACCACCAATGGGCTTGCCCGATATCTGGCCAGTATTATTTTTCAATCTGGTAAATACTGCTTTGATATGTTGATGTGGTCTTCATCCGACAGCTTGTAGGCCTCTGTATGATCCGATCATTGGCCCCCTGGGCCTCAGTGGGAATGGGCTTCAGTATGTCCCGTGTGCGTGAACCAATGGCAAAAGATCATTCATATGAGGAAATAAATGGAGAAAATCTACAAGTGAAGACAAGGTTACAATGGCAGAGAAAGAACAGTTGCAGAACAACTGAAAGAGGAAAACACACGCAAACTCCCACACCATTCTAACGTTCCAGACGTAGCTGCAACTGGATTTTCTTGTATGTTGACTTTCCACACTGTGTCAGTGTTCCTCTTGGGCATTTTAGCATTCACAAAATATACCTTCATTTAAAAAAATGCCATAATACATATGCTATGGGCAGACAAAGGAAGGACATTATCTCTTGTCTTCTCCCAGCAGATCGCTTTAAATGTCCCATCTGGGTTCCAACTTCTTTGGAATGTGTGAACGTCTGACTCCACCAGATTTTAGATTTTGTCCGGCCTGTTGTAGATTTCACTGGCCTGTTGTAGATTTCACTGGCCTGTTGCCGATTCTTGGTTTAGCCAAGTGACTTGTTGCAATAGGTATTAGAAGTTTTGCTCATCATGAGAGCCATGAGATTGGGTTATGAGACGTAGCTGCTATGAATCAGTCCTAATGCAGCTCAATCAATCTTGGGATGGTTGAGGTAGAAGGCCTTCTGGTCTGAGGGTCTCACAAATAAGTCAGTGGAGGGGAGGTCCATAATCACACTTGTATTAGTATTATTGTCCTTTATATAGTCTCAACTGGTTACACACTGTGTTACAGAGATCATTCATCTGTCTCTGACACACACACACACACACACACACACACAC
>CM044448.1:55768656-55815579 GCA_024363595.1 Xenopus borealis
CTCATGAGCAACATGTTGCTCTCCAACCCCTTGGATGTTGCTCCCAGTGGCATCAAAGCATGTGATTTTTTTTTTTAATTTCAGGCTTGACGGCAAGTTTTGGTTGCATAAAAATAGATGTACTGCCAAACAGAGCTTCAATGTAAGTTGACAATCCACATAGGGGCTACCAAATGGCCAATCACAGCACTTAGTTGGCAGCCCAAGAACATTTTTTCACGCTTGTGTTGCTCCCCTAATCCTTTTACTTCTGTATGTTGATCACCGGTTCAAAAGGTTGGGAATCCCTGATCTATTGCCACCTTTAAGCTCCCCTTACACAGGCCGATATATAGTGAATAAAGTACCCCCTCTTGTAAATTAGTAGATTATAAATTACCGAGGAGTTTCATGACCATATAAAAACAGGAGGCCAAAGGCCATGTGTTTTTATGCATGGCATGGAACTCCGAAGTAACTTCTTATATCCTTATATTTTGCAACATGGAGTACTTTATTTATTATAATACACACATTTTAGTGAGTCCTGTAACAAAAATTACATCAGAACTCACCGTTTCTAAGGATATAATTTGCAAGATATTCATGGCTTTTGTGTATTATAAGCAGCTTATTGGGCAGTGTATGGGGCCTTCCGATGGTCTTCCCTGATCAATATCTGGATATCAGGCAGGTTTAAAAATCCCTTTGGATAGAGGATCACATCAATGAACCGATGAGGTCCTCGATCCGACAGGGTTTTTAAACCTGCGCGACAGCCCATATGCTACTCACTGGATCAGTCTTATACCCCTCCTTAAAGTGGGCATATCAGGGAGAGATTTGCTCATTTGGCAACCTTGTCAAACAAGAGGACGTCTGTATATATGGCTAGCTTTACTTTTTCCTCAATCCAAACCTGTAAGTGACATTCCAGGGGGGACCTGCCACCAAAAGACTGTTTGCAGATACAGTGAATGAACAGGTAAAAAAACAGCACCTGAACCTTCAAGAGAACCCCTTCCTTTTGTGTCCTGAACCTGTCCAACAATTATTAGCTACAAACCCCCTCATCACTAGTCACTAGTCATTGTCCTCTCAGCCCTCTGCATACCTCCTAACATTTTGGAAATAAAAACAGGGACAAAAAAGTTGCTGTGAGTTACATGGCTAAATTTTTTTGACCATGCCCATTTTTGTGGCCACACCCCCTAATTACCATGTTCCTTTTACAACATTTGCCAGGCTATGAAAGTTTGAACATATTTCTGTGATTTTTTTGTTCTGCAGTTTTGCTAATGAAGGTGAATTGCCCTTCAGAAACTTTGTTTCTTTTTCTGGCTGTTCAGTGCAGAGAAAAATGAGACTTTCCAGTACAAATGAGGGACTGAGGGTTGTGCTGTCAAAAGAGGGACTGCCCCTCTTAAATTGGAGAGTTGGGAGGTATGCCACTGTCCTATTTATTGGTACTGCATGGGATCAGCCGGTGTATGGTAGTCTTAAAGGAACAGTTCAGTGTAAAATAAAAAGGGTATTAATAGGCTATTCAAAATTAAAAAAAATTCTAATATAGTTAATTAGTCAAACATGTTATATTTAAAGTTTGGAGTGGATGTGTAACATAATGTTTAACATAATAACCAGAACACTACTTCCTGCTTTTCAGCTAACTTTGAGTTAGTCAGTGACTTGAAGGGGGGCCACATGGGACATAACTGTTCAGTGAGTTTGCAATTGATCCTCAGCATTCAGCTCAGATTCAAAAGCAACAGTTATGACCCATGTGGCCTCCCCTCAAGTCACTGATCAGTGGAAACCAAGAGAGCTGAAAAGCAGGAAGTAGTGTTCTGTGAGGTATATGTATTTGTTGGTAATTTGAGGCTTATGAAGAGAAATATTCTTGTCCTTTTGTTTTTTGATTGTGGGCATAGTGGAAGAGATTGTGGCAGTTCCCAGATGAAACCCACCCAAACACAGGGAGAACCTACAAACTCATTGCAGACAGTCCCTGGCTAAAAGCAGCAGTGCTAATATAGCAAGCTATCTGAGAGATAATATTGGCTTTAATCATCAAGAGATGCTGCTGGGGTTGAACTGCTTAAAGTTCCCTATTTTAGTCATTAAGTTCTGTCTGAAGAATCAAGTACCAAAGGTTCAATCACCAAGGGGAACTTGATTTAATTTATTATGGTTTGAACAATATTGTATATCTCAGAGATAAAAGCGAGTCTGGACAGTTATTGCTAAGCCAAGAGTGGTCAGGTGTGTTCTTGTTGAAGAATCTGCTATGCAGTGACATCTCACGAAAATGGGAGTCAGTGAGGACAGTAAGTGGACAGTGAGTGTGACAGGCAAGCCTTGGAACATGGATTTAAAGGACAAGGAAAATTAAACTAAAGAAGTTGTACATTATGTATTGTGCTTCAGGCAACCACAGTCCTTAAGCAGTAAAGATCTGTGTCTCCAAAGATGCCCCAGTAGCTCCCCATCTTCTTTTCTGCTGATTCACTGATTCACATGCTCTGTGCTGCTGTCACTTACTGAGCTTAGGGATTCGCTCACAATATACAGTACACGTAGAATAAAAATGTCACAATATAAGGCTGATTAGTAATTATTACAGGTAATTACTACATGGCAGCACATAAACCAGTGCAACCAGCATCATGGTTTAATAATCAGCCCTGTAGCATCAGCTTATATTACAGGCCAACCTCATGTTCTGCTTGATAATTAGTGACAACCCCTAAGCTTAGCTTCTCAACAGCTGCTCACCCAAGATGCTGACCCCCTGTGACAAGATTGAGGTCCTGGATCATTGCTGCTATTGACAAACTGAAACTTAAGCTGGTGTATAAAGTTTGCAATATAAAACATGGCATTTTTTAGTCATATTCATTTTTAGGGTTTTGTTCTCCTTTAAACACAGACTTAAATCATGTTTTATAATGGAGTCCACTTGTGTATGTGTCGTTGTCTTGTTGCCTACATTTCTCTCTCTCCCACTCACCTCATTAATTTCTGAATCTCACTCGTTAATTAAGTGGATTGCAACTGGAGCTTCAAGAAAAGCTAAAATGAAAATATCAGGGCCGATTCCATTTTAATGGAAAGGCCTCCTGGGGCACACCAACTGGCTGCAGCCAGGGTCCCAAAGTGACCACTGCAGCTCCCTGCCCTGTCTGCTGTTACTGCATTGCACCGAGCCGTGTGATTAGGCTGTAACTGTGAAATGAATGAAAAGTGCCGGGCACCATTAGTGGCTCATACAGAGCCAAGCAGCTCTCATAGTGGCATCTGCTTTCATTGGCAAGTAAAGCCTAAAAAATCTATTGCATAACCCTGCCGTGCCACCCACATCCGGCAACCTGCTGCTCACTAGCTACAGCCCCACTAACCTGATGCCCTGATACGCTACATTAGTTGTTACATTTCTCAGCAGTATAAGAAGAATGGCAACACTTATTGTATCAATTGTAACAGTTGCTTTAGTTGTGGAAGCTGCTGCTGCTGAGCAACTTTTTTTTTATTCTATTATACGTTACTGTGCTAGAGCTGGGAAAACAATTCAGTTGTAGTAGTAGACATTTTGTTTGCGCAGCTGACAGGCTCTGTGACTTGCTTTTCCACAGTGTTGTGAGCACAAGATCCTGTTGCTATATGGTTGTGGTTGAGTGTTAATAGCAGGCAGGGCTTTGTCTGGGTAATTATGATTGGAAAGTTTCCTCCCTGTCATGGCTAGTATTGTTCAGACTGAGACCCTTTTTATATGTTACTGAACTAAAATTCCCAGTCTCCCCAAAGGAGTGTAAGGGAGTATTAGTTCTGTAAAATGAGCACAAGTGTTGCACAGTATTTCTAACTGATAGGGGACTCCCTGCACTCTCCAGGAGGCACATAGCTGGGGCTCTTCCATTTCAGTCTTGTCTCCAGCATGACTACAAGTGGGAGTGTGTAACCAGCTTGTGTGCGTGCGAATGTTCAGCCACTTCCGTGCCTCACAAATGTGTGTATTCAGCAGCCCCTGCCAAGCCTGAAAAATGTATATTCAGTAACCCCTTGTGTGATCCTCTGCTAGGGACATGTCTGTGTGCTGTCACTCTCTAGTAACTCTCTAGATATATGGGCTTCTCTAGTAACCCTTTCTGTACCCAGTGTTGCTGTCCTGTTTTCTAGGAAAGTGTGCATTCAGGGAATTCACTGTAACCAATTTGTCTGCTCTTGGAATGGCTTTAGCTAGCAGGATTTTTGGTTCTGCAAACATCAATGGGAAAGTAACACCTTACTTTCTCCAGAAATCGCTACAGGCAATAATGTTGATCTCTTGAAATCTATTTAGTAGTAACCTATTTGTGCCATATAAAATTGTATAGGTACTAAAATGTGTATATTATAGCTAGCCTTTGTTTGCGTTTAAATATTTACTGACAGGCACTGTATTCTGTAGTCAAGATATCTGAATTGTCAGTAACCCCTTATGTGCTGTTAATTCTTTCTAGGCAGTAATTCATTGTGTGCTGTCTGAAACTTGTTATGGCAGGGACCCCTTGGCTATTCAGTTCTTTATAGACCGTAACCCCTTCTGTGCCATCTTAAAGCCTGTAAAGGCACCTACCCCTTATATGCTCATCATTCTTTTTTAGGCAGACCCTGTGGCTGCAGGGGGGCCCAGGAGCTATAGGGGCCCCATGAGGCCCTAATTCATATACAATTACAATAAATATTGGTAAAACAGGTCAACCACTGGACATTTTGGGGGCCTGAAAAATAATTTGCTGTGGGGTAAGATCTAGTTATGCCACTGAGTATCCCCTTATGTGCTGATAATCCTTCATAGACAGTAACCCCTTCTGTGTTGTCTTGAAGCCCATAAAGGCATTTACCCCTTATGTGCTCTGAATTCTTTATAGGTAGTAACTTCTTATGTGCTCATAAATGCTTCATAAGTAGTAACTCCATATGTGCTCATTATGCTTCATAAGTATTAATTCCTTATGTGTTCTAGAAACCTGTAGGTACTAACCCCCTTTTTTTGCAGGCAATAAGCCCTTGTATATGGAACATTATTTATAGGCCGTAACCCTTTATGTGCTATAAACTCTTTATAGGCAGTAACTGCTCCTGTGCCTTCGATTCTCTATAGGCCGGAAATGGTTTCTGTGGTCTTCAAGTCAGTGAAGCAGAAGTGCCATGTAACTCAATATAAGCAGTAAGCATATAAAATGCACATATAGTCTAACCTTTGCTGCCCTCTGGCAATATTTGTGCGTAAAGTAAGCCTTACAATAAGCTACTATACTGTACTGATGTGTGCATGCGGCTCTTGGGATAAAGAGTATATTTTAGGGATGCATTGAATCCTCTATTTGGGATTTGGCCGAATTCCTGAATGCTTTGTGAAAGATTCTGCCGAATTCTGAACTGAATCTTAATTTGCATATCACGTGATTTAATCCGATTCTGAATCCTGCTGAATCCTGGATTCGGTGCATCCCTAGTATATTTAGTAACATACTACTTGCAGGGAGTAGCAGCTTCACCCAGCAACCCTTAGCTTATAGAGTCATGCTGGGAATTGTAGTTTTACTGAACCATCTTACACCTGTGTGGTGTATATGCTTGTAGCAGTAATACTTTCTATGCAGGAGTTCTTTAATCAGTTAAAGTTCAGACATGAATAACCGATCATAGATTCCGTTCTATTCATATATACGGGTTCATGGGAAGGGTTACATTGCACTGACACTGTGTATTTCATCTCTTATCAGGAGCGATCCTCGGAAGGTTGGAAACCAAAGAATGCATCTACTACAATGCCAACTGGGAGAAGGACAAGACAAATTCCAATGGCACAGAGCCCTGCTATGGAGATAATGATAAAAGGAAACACTGCTTTGCAACGTGGAAGAACACTTCGGGCTCCATAGAAATCGTTAAGCAAGGCTGCTGGTTAGACGATGTCAACTGCTACAACAAGTAAACATTTCTTTTGTAATCTTTTGCAGCTATCCACAAACCAACAGCAGATGAATTAATATTTTCCATTGCTCTGTGCTATAGGGAGAGGTACCGATGTAATAAAGAGCTCTTGTACCTATCATTGCTAGATAGCTCCCTCCCATGGCAACAATCCATAATTAAACATTTGGTTTTATAGGACAGATGTGTTTTGGAATTAAAATCCTTTATTATTATGGATTTATGGGGCCACGGGGTAAGAGGTCTTGTGTGCAGTTAATGTTTAAATATGAACTATATGAATATGAACTATAACAAACAAGGGAAAGTTATGCTCACCACTAATTTTTAAAACCAATGTGGGGGGGGGGGGTGCAATGAGGCTGTGACCACAAAATACATATAGACAAATACAAGAGGTCCTTATCAATATATTTAAGACACTGAGACATTTTCTGCATACAGCTACTAAAAATGCCTTACCCTTTAAATAAAACAGGGATTGTTTGTTCATATATTGCAATATATTTAAGATGGCCAACTAGTCAAAGTCATCCCATATCTGGCCAGTCCCAAAGGGACTTAGTTTAAAAGCAGCTAGTAAGTTGCAGGTAAAACCTAGTCCCTTTGTAAAATGTATAATGAAGCATTAGAATTTAGGGATGAACCAAATCCTTTGCAAAAGATTCGGCCGAACCGAATATGAATCCTAATTTGCATATGCAAAACATTTTTTACTTCCTTGTTTTGTAACAAAAATTCATGTGATTTCCCTCCCCGCCCCTAATTTGCATTTGCAAATTAGGATTCGGTTCGGCTGGGAAGAAGGATTCGGCTGAATCCGAATCCTGCTGAAAAAGGCCGAATCCTGGATTTGGTGCATCCCTATTAGAATTCTTAATGAATTCTAATAGGGATGTCCAGGACTGTCCAGATTTGGGATGACTTTGACGTAGTTGGCCAGCTTAAATATATTGCAATATATGGATATATTTTTTAGTAGCTGCATGCACAAAATGTCTCAATGTCTTAAATATATTAATAATGGGTTGCAGAGTGCAGAGGGGCTCTTGTATTTGTCTATATACTAAAATATGACTCTTTTTACCTATTTTAGGAATTCCTGCATAGAGACAAAGGAGAGTCCGGATGTTTTTTTCTGTTGCTGTGAAGGAAACACTTGCAATGAAAGGTTCTACCATTCGCCAGAGATGGAGGTCACACAGCGTAAGTACTTAACATGTCACTGCACCTGAAACAAAAATATAAATATGTTTGTGGCTTCCCCATTTAGATTCAGGTACAGGATTAGTGGAATTGGGCTTATTGCCTTGTTATACACTGGGCACCTACTTGCAAAAATGATTGTATTTAGAAAGTTTCTTATTTCAGTATGCTGAAGCTTATATTACATTTTCATTTTCGCCATAGCTCCCCTTTAAGTCCAATTCATTAACCAATACCATGATGCCCAAAGCAGGAGTTCAGCTCCTTTAGCTTCACATTGCTCTGTATCCACCTGCTTGCTGAAGTTCTTAGCTCATTTATAATCATGGTACCAAGTAGGTTATCCACTCTTCTAACTTTCTGAAAGAAATAACATTGTTATTATAGTCAACAATCTTAGTTTGGGCTAAGAATCTGCTCTCTAATTAGCTAAACAAATAACATTGGTTATGCCATCTGCATTTATCTCAGCTGAAGAAACAAGGCAGAGCTGTTGGCACAATGTTCTGCTAGAGAAAAATCTGCTACTGAGTGCAAAAATGACCATAAGTGTAGAATAAACTAAGGCAATTACTTCTATGCTTAAAAACGTTCCATTAATTACACATTTTAATGCTTTTAAAGTTATTAGGAGTTACTGTATAATTGCTATTTGAAGCGGTGTTTGTTTAGCCCTTTCTGATCTGTGGTTTGGACCGTTTAAATAATGAAACGAACGTTGCTGAAGATTTTCATTCATCCAGGTCATGGTATATCTAATATAAGTAATTCTAGAGCAACTGGACTTGCTGAGTAATCATTGAAGACATTTCACTACTCATCCGAGCAGATTCTTCAGTTCAGTTAAACAATGATCAATTGCAAGTAGTCTTCAATGATTACTCAGCAGGTCCAGTTGCTCTATATCTGAATCCAGGTTAGGGCCAAACAATCCATAGCTTCTAATAACTTTAAAGGCATTCAAATATGTAATTAATGGAAAGTTTTCAGCACATTTCCCCTTTGAAGACATTTTACTACTCACCCAAGCAGCTTCTTTATTTCATTTGAACTGAAGAAGCTGCACGGATGAGTAGAGAAACGTCTTCACTGATTACTTAACAAGTTGCTCTAGAATTACTTATACTAGATAAATGTAGCTAAAGCTTGTTCCCCTCTGGGTCTGTTAATCAGCTGGATTCTGCTAAATTGTTCCAGGAGTCAGAAGCCGGCATGCAGAGAATATATATACAGCCAGATTGAGACAGGCTTTAATATAATTGCAGCTTGCACAAACCAAAAATATAAAGCTGTGTGATGATTATATCTGTATAATGTTCAGCCCTGCTTAAATGTGGATCTTGGCCTGTTCAGTCTTGTAACTGCCACACCAGTTCAGAGAAATGCGTGAACCTTCCAGAATGGCTGGTCTTGCCATGTTTGCTTCCCCATCACCTGGGAAAATCATTTGCCCAACCAAGAGAACTGCAGCTTCTGTCCCATAGGCTGCTGAAAGATAAATTGTAGATCAGGCAAGCTCTGACCCTCAAGATAGCTTTGAACTCTGACTCCTGACATCCTGCCCACAGCTGAAGGTGTTCCTAATTCAGGGAATGATGCCTGTACTGTTTGGACTAGAATAAACATTTCTCTGGTTTATTGACCAGGATGGTTCCAAGGCTTGTCATTGTCATTTCAAGGCCATTTATTCTTATGACTTTAAATATAACAACGGAAAACGAGAAGAATAATAAAGAATGTCTGAAAATACAGACAAGTTACCGAGTGCAGCAGACTGTGCTGTATTTTCAGTTAATTAAGCCTAACTAAGTTGTGGGCCAACTTGCCAGGCATACAGTATGCACGCACATACTGCTTTGGCCTTCATACATTGTCCCCGTTCCAAAACATTTCCAGCTTGTCGAAAGGAAGCAAAATGCACGGTCGCTGCCAGCAATTATCTGCTGTTTGACAGTCTGTCAATTTCCTGGTCCACAACCAGTAAATAAACTGCACTTACCTTATCTCAGCATTGCAGCCACGGCTCTGCCGTAACTTTATGTAAAGCCTGCTTACTTTGCTGCCAGCTCAACTACCTCTACCTGTATTAAAGGGAAATTCTGCTCAGTAGAAAAAAAATTTTCAGTCGCTTCACTTGAAAGAGCTGCTCTCACTTGCATGTATATAGAACAACGTGTATTGAACATGTGTATAGAACTGCCCCGCAGTTGTACTGCAGTCATCGAACATTGGTTGAGAAGGGGTTGTCCAGAATGATATTTTACAGGTGTGCTAGTCAAACTCTAGCGGCTTTTATGGAGCAGCTCACTGCACAGAATACACCTCAAGAAGAGCAGGGCTGTCCGGCACTCAAAGGGATTCACAGGACCAAATTGTTTTTTAGTTAAATAAAAAAATATCTTTAATAGCCAAAGTTAAAAAAAATGTATACTTGCATCTCCATCTGCCTACGCGTTTCGTACCCACAATGGCACTTAATCATGGGCTATATCACTAGACACCAACTTTCTTTCTTCACCTGAGCACATGGGTGCTGGTGGAGTCACATCAGAGAGCCAGGGATATCCATATTGACCTTATACAGGTACAGGACCTGTTATCCAGACTGTTCAGGACCTGGGGCTTTCTGTAGTTTGGATCTTGATGCCCTAAGTCTACTAGAACATCAAGTAAATATTAAATAAACCCAATAGGCTGGTTATGCTTCCAATAAGGATTCATTATATCTTAGTTGGGATCAATTAATAGAGAAAAATTAATTGAGAAAAACTTTTTTAAAATTTGGATTATTTGGACAAAATGGAGTCTGTGGGAGACAACCTTTCTGTAATTTGGAGCTTTCTGGTGAGCCTTAAAGGAAAAGTAAATGTTTTTCTTTCTGTAAATTTTCTCTAAACAGCCCCCCAGATTAATGTACCTTAGTCCTTGCTGCAAGTCTGCTCTGGTTTCTGTGTTATCAGCAGCTTGTTTCCCCTTCTTCCTGGTGCAGAGTGAAGCCCAGCCCCTTAGTTTACTGAGCAGTCCATTTGCTGCTGTTCCACAATAGAGAGGAAGAGGGAGCCAGTGCATTAGTAAGCTAGTTTCCCCAAGCAAAAGGTGCTGCACACACTGGTCTCTGCTATGTCATAGTATGCAAATGATCTCCAGGACTAGTCACAGAGATAAGGTCAGCTCAGTAAGCTAAGGGGCGGGGCTTCACTCTGCACCAGGAAGAAGAGGAAACAAGCTGCTGATAACACAGAAACCAGAGCAGACTTGCAGCAGGGACTAAGGTACATTAATCTGGGGGGCTGTTTAGAGCAAATTTACAGATAGAAAAAAAAAAGGTTTACTTGTTCTTTAAAGGCTATTCATATGATTAATCCTTCTTTGCAGCAGTTTGGTTGTTAGTGGGTTAGAGTAGCAGTACTTGGCTCCAGTGCAAGTTTGGATGTGTTATGGTTTTTTTCCAATATCTTGCAGCCACCTCAAATCCCGTACCTAAGCCGCCTTTATTCAACACTCTGCTGTACTCGCTGGTGCCTATCATAGTGGTTGCAGTAATTGTTCTCTTCTCGTTTTGGATGTACCGACATCACAAGCTCGCCTACCCCCCAGTGCTGGTTCCAACACAGGTATGTATATGTTTTATTGCTGTCAGTCTGGGCAGTCTGTCGTCCCTTTGTCTATTACATTTACCCCATGCTTCTATAAAGCTGTTTCTGGCTCTGTGTGTCTTGCCTGAAACTGCCATTATTTGTGCACAAGCTTCTTCATTATTTCCCATAGCCTTTCTACCATCCCATAGAACTAGGTCAGTATGTTTAATCCTCTGTACTGAGCATCATTCAGCACTCAAATAAGGGGATATAAAGAATAATGTAACTAGCCTCCAACTATTGGTGCCTCCAATTTCTTTTTCTCTACTACACCTACTAGTAAATTATTTGCCATGTAAAAATTTAATTTCTGCCAAAAAGTGACTGATCAGGTTAGTGATAACAGACTGCTATTATTCTGAACACAACTGTATATTGTAGCCACCCCATCTTTATTAAAAGAGCAGCTTTTATGTGGTGTGCAGTGGGGAGGGGGGGCACCCCCCACCAACTGAGCATACATTCATTTCCTTGTGAGAGCTCTTGGTATCCACGTAGCCCAGTAAAGGGCCCTGTATTAACGGATAACCTCTCTCTGATGCCTAACATCTGCCAGTCACTATAGGAAACGATGGGAAGAAGTGTAAATGTCTACTCTTGTGTTTTGTGCCATGCTTCGTGTTTATTACAGATCTGCCAGACTAGAGCCAGAGCTGGGAATTACTCTTTATGTTACAACAGTGGCCTCTGCTGTCAGGCATTGGAAGTGCATGGTAGTGTAGTAAAGGGGTGGTTCACCTTTACGGTAACTTTTATTATGTTATAGAATGGCCAATTCTAAGCAACTTTTCAATTGGTTTTTATTAATTATTTTTTATAGTTTTATAGTTATTTGTCTTTTCGTCTGATTCTTTGCAACTTTCAAATGGGCGTCGCCGTCCCCTTCTAAAAAAAAACAAATTCTCTGTAAGGCTACAAATGTATTGTTATTGCTACTTTTTATTGCTGATCCTTCTATTCAGACTCTCTCCTATTCACATTCCAGTCTCTTATTCAAATCAGTGTAGGGTTGCTAGGGTAATTTGGGCCCTAGTTACAAGACTGCTTAAAATGCAAATTGAAGAGCTGCTGGATAAAAAGCAAAATAACTCAAAAACCGTAAATAATAAAAAATTAAAACAAATTGCAAATTATCTCAGAATGTCGCTCTCTACATTATACTAAAAGTTATCTCAAAGGTGAACAACCCCTTTAATACACTACCATACACTTCCAATGCCTGACAGCAGAGGCCACTGTTGTAACATAAAGAGTAATTCCCAGCTCTGGCTCTATTCTGTATAGAGTTATCAGTTGACACATGATTATGAGGAGAAGGGCAGCCCAATGCATTGTAGGCAGGATACCCATTATGTTCTGTGGCTGCAAACAGTATTTCCTTTATGGATCCAAACAGTAATTTCTGTGTGTGTGTTTCTCTTCACAAGCACGCCTTTCACATTATGATAGAGGTAAGAGACGGCTTGTTGCTTGCCCTTGCATCAATTGGGTTGTTTTACTTCTTTATTTACATTGTTTTCCTATGCATGTTTTATTTACAGTGTATTTCACCTATACTTACATATCTGCCTGCGTGCTCCCTTCCAGTCATAGTGTTGGTGCACACAACTACAATTATAATTTAATGTATGTTTTATTTGCTTGGTTCATGTTTCCTATGCAAAACCTGCTAAATGCTTGGGATATTTCTAAATTGGAACCCCCATTTTATGGTTTTTCAGGGGCCTCGGTGAAAAAAATGGTGTAAAATCCAGGGAAATGTGTTTTGCATAATATATAGGTGGGACCACAAAACAGCAATGTAAAATGAGGGAAAACTCAGGGGATGTAAAATGGGGGTTCTACTGTATATATATATATATATATTTCAATATATTAGAGGACTACACCTCAAGAAATGTGCATCTGGTAATTATGAATAAATAACCTATTGCCCTCAAAGTGTTGAACTGCAGCTTTCAATATCCTCAGGGCTACAGATTGTTATAGTATTACTGTAGTAGCCCCAGTTTTTGCTGGAAAAAATGACAATATCATCTCTGTTTTTACAGATACAGATTTTATCTCAGAGACATGGCTCAGCTAAAACATGTAGCAGTTGCTTTGTGCACTAATAAAATACAACAAAATCCAGTCTCCTTCTGTGTAATAATGGTCCACCACTTGGGGGGGGGGTCTCTTAAAGGGTTTATGTCATGATTTTCATGTTTTTATTTCTAAATTATACTAACACTGCAAATATTTCACTCTACAATATAACATTTCTTTCCTGAACCAGCAACTGTATTTTTTTAGTTATAATATTGGTGTGTAGACAGCCATCTCAGGTCATTTTGCCTGGTCATGTGCTTTCAGAAACATGACTTTATGATGGAACTGCTCTCTGGCAGGCTGTTGTTTTCTTATACTAACTGAATATGTTGCAGTTGGTCCTGGATTTTACTACTGAGTGCTGTTCTTAGATCTACCAGGCAGCTATTATCTTGTGTTAGGGAGCTGCTATTTGGTTACCTTCCCATTGTTCTGTTGTTAGGCTGCCGGGTGGGGAAAAGGGAGAGGTTGAAATCACTCTAACTTGCAGTACAGCAGTTTACAGAAGTTTATCAGAGCACAAGTCACATGACTGGGGGCAGCTGGGAAACTGACCGTATTTCTAGCCTTTTGTCAGATTTCAAAATTAAATATAAAAAAATCTGTTTGCTCTTTTGAAAAAAACAGATTTCAGTGCAGAATAATGCTGGAGCAGGGTTTTTTTAAAAAAAAAAGCAAACATGTTTTCTCATGACAGTATCCCTTTAAGCACTAAATAATATATCCTTCCTTATAGTGATCACCCATGTAGGATGTAATCTATCCATTGCAAACATCATCTTATGGCTATAAATAGGCAGTGCAGTAATAGTGTATGGAGACAAGCAATATTATATATTCATTACATAATTCCAATGCTTAGTAGCACTTTATTGCTTATAGTGTATAAAGCGGAGTTACTTCTCTGTGCCCATTAACCCTTCTGCCTGCAGCTTCCATAGCAAGTGCATTTATGTAAAATGGTGTCTTCATGCGATTGTGCAGGTCTGTTTGCTGAGTGTCACACAATGAATGTATATATGTATAATGTATATATGTATGTATATATGTATGTATGTATTTATGTGTGTATATGTATGTGTATGTATATATATGTGTGTATATGTATGTGTATGTATATATATGTGTGTATATGTATGTGTATGTATATATATATATGTGTGTATATGTATGTGTATGTATATATATATATGTGTGTATATGTATGTGTATGTATATATATATATGTGTGTATATGTAGGCATTACAGGAATGATTTAAATCCACAGAATTGCGGGAAAATGAGTCCGATTGGAATTGACGTGTCAGCATGATCATCAGTGTACGTCAAAGGGTTAACCCACACATATTGAAACTATACATCCATTCATTAACACCTTTTACTACTTACGTAGCACAACAACAATTGAACTACACTGGGTTTCTGTGTAAATGATATGTAAATGTTATTGCTTAACAAAGTGGGGCAAGTATCCTCATAATTTGGCCACCAGGGGGCGTAGTCACAACTTCTCATGAGATAACCTTGTCAGAGCAGTCGTTGCTGCTGCCTTGTTCTGAGTAGAATTACATTTCTTTTACTTGTTTCCATGTAGGACCCAGGCCCCCCTCCTCCGTCTCCTCTGCTTGGATTAAAGCCGTTGCAGCTACTGGAGGTGAAAGCCAGAGGGAGGTTTGGCTGCGTGTGGAAAGCCCAGTTATTACATGAAACTGTAGCGGTCAAGATATTCCCTATACAGGTAAATGGTTGGTGTGTAAGAGGCGCAGCTGAATGCTTTCTCCTGACCCTAGTCTAGATAGTGTATCATTAGGAGTTCCCTCTAATTTGTCCTCTAAACCAGGGGTCCCCAACTGCTGGGCCATGGGAAGTCCTGAACTGGGCCACGAGCCTAGTTCCGAATTAACTGGGTGCGTCAAGTTGGATGACCACGTGCTGAATTTGATGTCGGCGCACCAGGATTGGACACAAGAGTGCCAGAATTGGACACCGACCCTCTGCCAATCTCCCCCTGACCCCCAGTCAAATTTGGCGCTACACCAGCCCCGGGCCAAAAAAGGTTGGGGACCCCGCTCTAAACCAGACCGCATCAAACAATGCAAAACTTACTTCTAACTTCATCCCACCCACTTGTCTCTTCACAGCAGTTGTAGAAAGATCAGAATGTAGTTAATAAATCTTACCAATGTAATGGACGACTCCTTGGGGCAAATTCACTAAATTGCATATGTTTGCCTGCGAAGGCTTCTCCACACTCTGTGCCACTTTGCCAGACACAATTTTGTCACCACAGTAATAATTCACTATAATGCAAAGTTGCACCTCGCCATCTTCAACGCTGGTGATGTTTTTCTACTGGTAGTTCATCAGCGCAAGCATTTCAAAACAAACGCTTAGGTCAATTTGAATATGTGAACATATAGGTCATATATACATCTTTATTAGAGATGTTGGTGCAAATGCTTGTTGTTATTAAAAATGTCCAAGGAATTGGAACACTAAAGTCTTTCATAGTTAGAACTTTTAAAGGCAATCCCTCTTTAAAGTGGAACTAAAGCTTAACCAAAGAAGTAGCTAGAAATGTTGTACATTATGTTTTGTGCTTCTGTACCAGCCCAAGGCAACCACAGTCCTTTAGCAGTAAAGATCTGAGTCTCCAAAGATACCCCAGTAGCTCCCCATCTTCTTTTCTGCTGATTCACTGATTCACATGCTCTGTGCTGCTGTCACTTACTGAGCTTAGGGACCCACTCACAATATACAGTACGCATAGAATAGAAATGTTACAATATAAGGCTGATTAGTCATTAATACAGATAATTACTACATGACATCACAGAAACCAGTGCAACTAGCATCAGATACAAGGTATACACTTTTATTGATAGGAGTAATAAGAAGTACAGAATTCTCAGGTTAATTTGTAGAACTCACCAGTTGTGAGAAGAGGTCCAGGTGATCCGCCCTTAACCCTCAGCTTGGGAAGCGGACCACCGTATAGAAAAAAAGGCATGCACTTGCAAAGACCAACCCTCCAGGCAGGCTTGTCAAAACATCAACACATCAAAACATCAACTAGCCTCAGAATTTAATAATCAGCCCTGTAGCATCAGTTTATATTACAGGCCAACCTCATTTTCTGCTTAATAATTTGTGACGACCCCTAAGCTTAGCTTCTCAACAGCTGCTCAGAGCCCACTGAGCATGTGAGTGTCACAGACACTTTCCAAGATGGTGACCCCCTGTGACAAGTTTGAAGTCCTGGATCGTTGCTGCTATTGATTATTGCTGAAACTTTAGGCTGGTGCAATAAGTTCAGTATATAAAATATGCCATTTTACCCACGTTCATTTTTTAGTTTTAATTGTCTTTGAAAATTTGCCAGCTTTTTTAGAACTTTTATGACTTTTCACCATAAAGGATAGGATGTCACTGACATAAGAATTTTTGCTAGCGACGGCCACTTCACCCTTTAGTTAATCTGCGGCTTTATCTGTAAGCCTCTGATGCAGGCAGGAGCTGGGGAAAGGGAGGAACTTGTTAAGTGACATTTTTCCCTGCATATTAAATGAGTACGACACCTAGCTGCTTGTTAGATGTTGGGAAGTAGCTCAGTATCATGGAATTTAGCTGTCAGTAGCCCTGCCCTTGTGTTTGCCCGTGCTTAGAACGCCATGTATACAGCAATGCTTGTATATCTACGCAAGCATTTATCACCATATTGTTTGTTTTCTGCTTTGAAGGATAAACTGTCTTGGCAAAACGAGTATGAAATCTACAGCCTCCCTGGGATGAAGCACGAGAATATCCTGCATTTCATTGGCGCAGAAAAACGTGGCACAAACCTCGACACAGATCTGTGGTTAATTACCGCTTTCCACGACAAGGCAAGCCTACCTTTAAAATATGTTTCTTTTGCCCTTTTTGTGTTTTGTCTAATGTAGGGATGCACCGAATCCACAATTCAGTTTGGGATTTCACCTTTCTCAGAAGGATTTGGATTCGGTTGAATCCTTGTGCCTGGCCGAACCAAACGTGAATCCTATTTTTCATATGCAAATTAGCATGGGGAGGGAAATCATATGGCATTTAATCAAAAAACGGTATTGTAAAAAAAATATTCCCCACTTTTTCCTTACCTGCCCTTAGGTTGCATATGCAAATTAGGGTTTTGTATTTAGCTGAATCTTTCACAAAGGATTTGGGGATTGGGTGAATCCCAAATAGTCTATTTGGTGCATCCCTAGTTTAAGGTGTCCCTAACAATGAATAAGGATTAGCACAGCTCATTCATTATCGGTATGCAGCCATAATGCTATTAAATGGCCTCTTCCTTAAAGGGGTGGTTCACCTTTGAGTTAACTTTTAGTATAATGTAGAGAGTGATATTCTTAGACAATTTGCAATTGGTTTTCATTTTTTATTGTTTGTGGTTTTATAGTTATTTAGCTTTTCATTCAGCAGCTTTCTAGTTTGCAGTGTCAGCAATTTGGTTTCTAGGGTACAAATTACCCTAGCAACCCTGCATTGATTTGAATAAGAGACTGGAATATGAATAGGAGAGGGACTGAATAGAATAAGTAATAAAAAGTGGCAATAACAATACATTTGTAGCCTTACAGAGCATTTGTTTTTAGATGGTGTCAGTAACCCCCATTTAAAAGATGCAAAGAAACAGAAGAACATTGCATATCATTAAAAAACTATGAAAAATAAATAATGAAGACCAATTGAAAAGTTTTTAGAATTGGCCCTTCTAGACTATACTAAAAGTTAACTTGAAGGTGAACCACCCCTTTAAAGAGGAGATTTGTCTTTACCTAGAATTTTAGTATGACATAGCAGGATCAATTGTAACCAGTTTTGGTCTTCATTTCTTATTTGTCTTCGTTTCATATGATTAATCTCCTCTCTTGCCCCCATTGGCCTACAATTGAATATGCTTTCTGCTTGTCGGGGTCACTGACCCAAGCATATAGCTCATCTGACTTCCACACTGCTGTCTGGTTGTTAAGATAATTAAGCTCTGGCAACCAGATAGCAGCACAGGAAAAAGTAACAACCAAAGACCAACTGCAAATTGCATTATAATTGCAATGTATTAGAATGCAGGCCTATTGGCACAGGGTTGTCCATTTTGCTGAAAGCAAGACAAAATAAGAATTGATTTGCTATTAATCATAAAAGATACTACTCCCTAGTGGTGAAACTGGTGAAATATTGTGTATCTTGAGTTTGCACAGGAAGACCAACAATGTTGAAATGAATGATTGTGAACTAATAAGCCTCCTTATACCGACAGGGCTCCCTCACAGACTTTCTCAAAGCCAACATAGTTTCTTGGAATGAGCTTTGCCACATTGCTGAGACAATGGCCAGAGGCTTAGCTTACCTCCACGAAGATATCCCTGGGCTGAAAGATGGACACAAACCTGCCGTAGCACATAGGTATGTTCCTGTATTCCTTCACTTGTAGGGTACCATACATTGCCATAGGATACAGCATAGACACTTAGTAACAGTCTCTATCTATAGCAGGCTACTGACAACATAACTATATATATATTTTTTCTTTCATTTATAGGGACATTAAAAGCAAAAATGTGCTACTTAAAAACAATCTGACAGCCTGTATAGCAGATTTTGGCCTCGCCTTAAAGTTTGAAGCTGGGAAATCTGCAGGGGACACTCATGGGCAGGTAAGTTCTATGGCAGTGATATCTGTATATAGTATATGTAATATACTACTGATACTACTGATTTGATGTGCCTGGTGCTCTGAGGCATTTGCCACTTGTCTTTATTCTTCCCCATCATGGGACATGTTTTAAACTCCCAAAAAAAGGCCAGGTAATTGCACGTCTCTTGCAGTATCAAAGTTGAAGAAGCAGTTTATTGTCAAAAGATCAGCCACAATAGTGCAAGCTACAACACTATATTTATTCCGCAGAATGCTATACCATACCCGAGAAAATAGCTATAGAAGCTAGTTTAGTTTAGGTTAGCAGCTGCCATAATCGCTTGGTGTGACATCACTTTCTGTGTGAGTCTCACAGCTCTAGGCTCAGATTGCAGCAGGAGCCCTGGAGGTTTATGCTGAAAACAGGAGGTCTGATACAGAAGCACGTGTACACAATAGAAGGAAAGAAATGCTGTTTTTCATTTGACTCAGAGCAGCATTACTTTGAGGGTTTACAGGTGTATTTATAGAGACCTTTCTGATGAATCTTACTTCATTTTAGCATTTCCTTCTCCTTTAATATTAACTTTGGCCTTTCCTTTTTTTCCTTTTTAGGTTGGAACCCGCAGATACATGGCTCCAGAGGTGTTAGAAGGTGCTATCAATTTCCAGAGAGATGCGTTTTTGAGGATAGACATGTATGCATTTGGTTTAGTACTTTGGGAACTGGCATCGAGGTGCACTGCTGCAGATGGTAATTGTTTGTATCCATTTATTCAACTACCCAATCATATACACTTTCCTTATCTACAGTGTCCAGTCTTCAATGATTCTAATCTGCCAGAAATCCACCTTAACACTTGCTATTTTAACCATAGGTCACATACTAAGTAAATGTTATTACTTCTGTTATTGCCCCTTGAATATATCTCTACTCCCCCTCCACACAGGTCCAGTTGATGAGTATATGTTACCTTTTGAAGAAGAAGCTGGGCAGCACCCATCTCTTGAAGACATGCAAGAAGTGGTAGTGCACAAAAAGAAAAGGCCCATTTTAAGGGAGTGCTGGCAGAAACATGCTGTAAGTCTGTAATATTGTTTTTTCAAACTGTCTAATGGTTTGGTGATTTACAGTGGTCAGGACTTGGGACCAGCTGAAAAGAGATGAGGAGTAGAGAGGAGATGCCAGACATAGAATCATAGGCCGTTGTTATATTACAATCTATAGTTCGTGTATGAGTGTATATAGTTGATAGGCTTTGTCTTTTTTCAACCTGATTTAACTATGTAACTATGAGTAAATCTGAAAGCAAGACAGAGACATGGAACAGATATTGACAAGGTAGTAAGAAGGTTGCTATACAAGAAGCATTACCATACAGTGCCCAACATATTGGCCTGTGGGCTTCCTCTTGGCCAATGAACAGCAAATGTTCTGATAGGTTAGCTAATCTTCAGGATCATCAGTCTAAATTGCCCTCTGATTTGACATACATGACAGCCTTGCCGTGTACCACTTACATACAACCCTCTGTATTGTTCTTTTCTCTCTAGGGAATGGCGATGCTCTGCGAAACCATAGAGGAGTGCTGGGATCATGACGCAGAAGCCAGGTTATCAGCCGGCTGCGTAGAAGAGCGAATCATTCAAATGCAAAAACTCACAAACATTATCACAACCGAGGACATTGTAACAGTAGTCACAATGGTGACAAATGTTGACTTTCCGCCCAAGGAATCAAGCCTATGATACCCTCGGTTGTGGTTAACCAAACCAGCCGGACTATGGCTCAGAGCTGCTAAGCTAAGGGGAACTTCTGCCTAAAAAATGTAAACGGCAAAAGTCCATTTGCATCTAGGCGGGTTGCTATTTTGCAGATGGTCCCGTTTGGACACCCCGCCTCTTACAACTCAGAGACTTGTTTCATTCCGTGCAAACACCCAAAGGACTCGGGGTTTTTATTTTACAACAAATCAATTAAGGAATGAAAGAAAACAATGAAGAAACACGAACCTCTCTCTAATAAACTGACATTTTTTTTTTTTGTTAAACATGTCAGAAAAGACTAATATTACGTGAACTACTGCTACTTTTTTTTTTTTTTTTTTAAATCAAAGCATTTCATTTCAGATTTAAAGGGTAACTGTTTTTATTGCATTTGCCGTTGTGTTTCTCTCAATGACTATTGTAACGTCATCATGACACAGCTTGTGAATGTTCCGTGTGCTGCTGTTCTGTGTATATAAAACCTAAAGTAATCAACGTGGGATATATAAAAGAGGCTTCCAAGCAGACTTTACCCTCCCTCAACAAGGTATACCTCAGTTCCACCTTCTCACGAAATTTAATGATACTGCGGAAAACACTAAGAAGTTCAAAGAATAAATCCACCTCCTCTTTATTCTTAATGGCGTAGTGCCATAATGCAATTATTTGGTTTCTAAAGGGTAAGCTATGCCGAAAACCTTTTGGAGTAGTGGTGGAGTTGGTAGTGCATTAAGCCTGCTGCTGCTGCTGTGTGCTCTGCATTCCGGTGTTTTGGTGATGTATTCCAACACCCCCCCCCCCCCTCAGGTATAGGGGATCTAAGGCTGAAGACATAACAGCTGTTTCAGACTCAGCCTGGTTTATTACGATACCTTCCCACAGACTTTATGGAGACTTTTGGTGACTATCATGACCCAATTTGTAGGTGTCTATTCTAATCAACAAAATGATCAGCACAGCAAGGCAGTACAGGGAGGTTGCACTTAGATGATCACAGAGGAAATTCCCCCACAAAGAAACAACTTGCTGTACTGCTCATTTGTTTATTGGATTAGCAATGGTCCCCTCCAACTGAGCACTGGACTATACAGACTGTGGGGGTGCTCAGGCATCTATCTCATGTGTCTGCTCCAATGATATGCCAGCTTCTGATCTGCTTTCTGCTGGAGTCATGTTTTTATGGGGGGCGGGGGGTCTGGATGCAAGTGAGCCCAGTGATTGCTCACATATTTTTATTTTTTTTGCAGAAATCCTTTCTAGGTTTCATAGTAACTGAGGCAGAGATTTTTTTTTTTGGGAGGAGCTAGGAATAAAGCCATGGGCAACTATAGGACAACTGTATATATTTACAATAACATTGAACAAGTGTTACAGTGTGTAATATGTTTTTTACGTTTGTGTCAACAGTGGCCCATGTGATGGTTTGGTTCCAGGGAAAACACCTTTTCTGTCCTATCTATAATGGCCCCAGTGTGTGGTGGTTTCTCTAGACCCAAGAACCAGGTTTAGGAATATGATGCAGTAAGTTGGCTTGCAAGCCTCCCATGCATGCATGTTCCAAGTGTAGTTCTCAATAAGCAGGAGGGTGACATGTTTTATTTCCCTGAATTGAAGGAATCTTACTCGTCATTACTGTGTGGGGGGTGGATTCCATTTTGGTTGATTTTCTAAATTCTTACCTGGATCCGCAATGAGAGATGTGTATGCCCAAAGCTATTTTCTCTAGTTGGATATTTAATGACGCCATTAGCATATTTCCCAGCATCCCCCATTTAAATATTGGAACATATTAGGCCATGGATTTAGCGAAACCATGTCTAGCCACTTCCCAGCCCAATCTGTTAACCCCACCCATGTCCTTCAATAAAAGGGAGGCGTTGGGAGGTCTAACTTCTGGTTATGGAGTCAATAGAAGAGTGTGGCCTCCTCCAACCAAACATGGGGCATCTCACTCAGGGATTTTGGGTAATAGGAAAAGTAGCTCCCTGGAAGAATCTCACCACTTTTATTTCAGGAAACAATTTAAATTTATACTCCTGATGTAGCTACAGCTTTTTTTCTGTTTTTGGTTATACCGCTACACCCCCCCACCCTCAATTATTAGATTGGCGTTGTTTTACTAAAGTACTATATAGGTTTGCTGTGTCTGAGAAGTAACTGAAATTATACGCATGTTCTGTTTTTTTTTTTTTTTTTAAAGATTTCTGTATTTTGTGAACACTAACACTGGAACCCTCAGTTCATATAGTGAATATTTATATATGTGTCGCTTTAGCTCTATGGTCTGTCCCAGGACAGAACGTGTCACCGTTACAGGGTCACCTCAGGAAATGCCATTACCCACAATCCCTCGCTACACCTTGAGTAACCACCGCAGGGCTGCACAGCATTCGCTATCTGTGACTTACTTGGCTTTGCATTGGCAAATTTACAGATTTCAGATGTTGCCGTTAATCAGGGAAATTAAGTATATATATAAAAAAAAGTATTACCCTCAGATATGCAATTCCTATTTAGAGGTGTAACCAACTGTTAGCGTGGGTTAACAAAAGATGTGAGAAAAATAAATGGACTGCTTTTACAAATGGACTGGAAAATTGCATTGTTGTTGACTTCTCTGCAAAGGAATATATGGATTTGCCTCCCTAAAAAAAGGGGAAAAAAAAGATTATTCTTGTTAAAAGGGATGTAAACCCAAAAGTAAAATGTTGCTGAATGAAAGAAAATGCAATTTTAAACACATTTTGCTTATATTTGTAAATGTCATTAAAGTTGAAAGCAAGGTCTGTTTCTGCAACAATGTTCCCTGGTTCTGCCTTTTGAATCATTGTTTGTAGAGACATAAGCAGGAAACAGTAATGGAGAAACAGATGATGCTTTTACTTTTAATAATAACTTTAAAACCATTGGAAATTTTGAATGACTGTATATCGGAAAGCTGATAAGAATCGCATTTCTTTTTAATCAGCAAAATGTTATTTTTGGGTTCATATCCCCTTTAAATTTAAAGGGAAGCATCTGTTTTATCTAGAAATGTATATTTATGATATGTGAGAGAGGATTTTATTCAAGTGTTATTCTATTCCCGGTAATAATTGAAGAGAGCAAAATTGCATGACTGTGATTGTTGAATAACTTTGGAATTAAACCACCCAAGACTAAATGTGCTTCTTTGTAGCTGACAAAGGACAGGTTTAGGATTATGGCACTTTTGGTGCTTTATTGCCATGGGAAGTCTCTTGAAAATATCTTCATGCTGGTATTGATGTAAGTTGCCGTGGATACAGCATATGTATGTGCTATTGATACGTTTTACCCATAGTGATCCCAGTATGAAGGTATTTCAGAACCAAGTGAGAGAAGACTTCCTCTGGGCAACAAAATGGTATCACCCTTAGAGCTGGGCAAAAAGAGATCCAGACCCTTATCCAACCACAACAATCCAACCTCATGCAACTTTTGGTTCCATGGATCAGCAGTCGTCTTTATTGTTCCAGCTATGCATCCTCTGACTTCACTGAGTGATAAACATTTCAATTTCGTAACATTTTTGCATCTTCCATATTGATTTCAGCACCGTAAGAAAATCTGCTGAACCGAAAAAAAACAATGGCCCAGTGTCCTGGCCTCACAAGTAGGGTTGCCACCCAGCCGGTATTTTACCGGCCTAGAAGGTAAAATACCTGCAAGGGGCCAGTATTACAAATTTACCCGCAATGTAGTTGCCGGTAATTTGTAATACCCTTACAAATAGCCCTCGGCCCTTCACTTCAAACTTATTTGTTCCCCGATGCTGCAGTGGCTCCGCCCCCTTAAGCGACACAGCCCCGACCCTTTTGTGTGTAATTTCCATGACTCCACCCCCTTTACGTCGCTCCCCGCTCCTTTTTTTCTGCCCCAAAGCACTAGCAGGTATTTTTTTTTTAAAAAGGTGGCAACACTACTCACAAGCCAGGACTTAAAGGAACAGTTCAGTGTAAAAATAAAAACTGGATAAATAGGCTGTGCAAAATAAAAAATGTTTCCAATATAGTTAGTCAGGGAAAAATGCAAACTATAAAGGCAAGAGTGACTGGATGTCTAATATAATAGCCAGAGTCCAACTTCCTGCTTTTCAGCTCTTCAACTTTGAGTTAGTCAGCGACTTGAAGGGGAGCCACATGGGACATGACGGTTCAGTGAATCTGCAATTGATCCTCAGCATTCAGCTCAGATTCAAAAGCAACAGTTATGACCAATGTGGCCCTCCCTCAATTCACTGATTGGTTACTGCCTGGTAACCAGGGTAACCAGTACAAGAGAGCTGAAAAAGCAGGATGTTGCATTCTGGCTATTATATTAGACATCCAGCAACTCCAGCCTTAATACATTACATTTTTGCCTGACTAACTATATTAAAAACATTTTTTATTTTGCACAGCCTATCTAATTTACCCAGTTTTTATTTTTATACTGAACAATTCCTTTAAGCTTTCAATGTGAGGAAAATGCCCCCATTATGTGTGAAAGGGGTGGTTTTTGGAGTTTCTGAGGCATTTATAAATCTAGGATATCGTTTAAAGGATAAGTAAACCTTTAAAATAAGTGAATGTAAAATTGATGGGGGTGCTATTCTAAGCACTTTTGTAATTTATGTTCATTATTTATTTTCTTTCTTTTCCAAGATATTAAGGGATACATGTGCTGTTGAAGAACAATAACACCAAAAGATTTGTGTTTTAAAGTAATGAAAATATTATATAATATTGCCCTGCACTGGTAAAACTGCTGTTTTTGCTTTAGAAACACTACTATAGTTCATTTAAATAAGCTGCTCTGTAGCAATGGCAGAAATTGAAAAGAGGCTACATGGCACAGGATAAGTAATGGATAACAGATAACATTATGTTCTACAGAGCTTATCTACTATCTGCTGTGTAACGTGAGCCTTTTCCCCATTGAATAGCTGCCCCCATTGCTACACAGCAGCTTATTTATATAAACAATAGAAGTGTTTCTGAAGTAAATACATCAGTTTTACCAGTAGAGGGCAACACTGCATTATATTTTCAATACTTTAAAACAGTTTCATTTTTTTTATGTTACTGGTCCTTTAAAATGAATGAATTTTGTTACAACAGGACCACCTGCTGGTCAGTTTCTGACTAGTCTGACCACCAAGTAGCCAAGGAAATTGTCAGGAGAAAGAAACAGGATGCTCTCAAGTTCTTCTGCTAAGGAGAACAATCAGAAACCTTTCCCACATCTTTCCTAAGCAGGAGAACATCAGGGCAGCTTCTTTCTTTCTCAGTTGGAAACTGACCAGCAGGTGGTGCTGTTGTATCAAAATGTAATCATATTAAAGGGCACCTATTGGGGTAAAATGATACCCCCAACCAAAAGTGCAGGCTGATAGAGCCCGCATTCCGGTTGGGGGTTTCACTGATTTTTTTAAAAAAAATATGCCCCTCGCAAGCGCTAGCGGCCCCGCTCCGGGAGGGAGCTCCCGGAGCGAGCAGCCGTATCTCCATAGGCGCGCGTCTTAATGACGTCACGCGCATGTGCAGAATGAAAAGCTGCCAGAATTGAGGCCGCTTTTTCATTCTGCGCATGCGCGCCTATGGAGAGACGGCTGCTCGCTCCGGGAGATCCCTCCCGGAGCGGGGCCGCTTGCGCTTGCGAGGGGCATATTTTAAAAAAACAGTGAAACCCCCAACCGGAATGCAGGCTCTATCAGCCCGCACTTTTGGTTGGGGGTATCATTTTACCCCAATAGGTGCCCTTTAACAGTACATGTATCCATTAATATCTTGGAATAGAAAGAAAATAAATAATGAATGTAAATTACAATAGAGCTTAGAATAGCACCCTCATCAATTTTACATTCACTTATTTTAAAGGTTTGCTTATCCTTTAAAATTCATTGGTTGGTGGTAGAAATAGGTGCCAAAGTCTCTGAATGGCAGAATCGTTGTATTTGCCAAAGTCAAATTTTTTCTTATGAAACTTCTTTTACAGTGAAGCCTCTATTTGCCAGTATTATAATAGATTTCTATCAGTTTCAGTGCAGGAAATTGCTTTTTTATTTTAAAAAGGTTTATGTATCAGGAAGTCACTGTGAGTTTGCGGCGTTCTGGTGGTCGTTTACAACAGGCAGCACACTATTGTGTAAGGCGGGAGTGCCCATACTAATGCTAGGTCTACTTTTAGTGATGTTGTCCCATTAAGATCTACATCCAAGAAAAAGCATTGTTGGCATTCTGTTCCATGGAAAATATTGGTAAAATACTGATTTATGGGAAAATGTACATTGCTGTATTTAACAAACACATATTTCTTATGTAATCTTAACATAATAATTATCTGAATTGAAAAGAATGAAACAGGAGGTTGATTTAGACAAGCTGTTTGTTGACAATGTATTGAGGTCTACTGATCACCAGCTAAAGGTCTACCTGTTGATCCCCATCTACCTTTTGGGCACCCCTGGTGTAAGGTAATGAGCGGAGTTTACCTTGGGTTCAGTAACCAATAAAAAGCAATCCGCTCGTAGCTTTGGTGGGGATGTTGCTGGAATGAGTCATTGGCTGCCATTGGTTACTAGACCATTGCAAACATAACACTGCATAACACCCTTTGTTTCACGTCTAATATGCCCTTATTCTCTGGGAACAACACCCTGTCCACAAGCTCACTGGGCTCTAACCAGAGGATATTGAAGGGTTAGAATTATTTCTAATTGTATTTTTTAGTTGTTCAGCTGGAATGTATTTAATCTCTGCCCTTGGGCTCTGTCCATTTACTCCGTTTGGTACTCTGCTCTATTGTAAACTTTACTCCATGATTTTGAGACCGTAGTCTCTACTGTATGTTTGTTTTCTTTTTACTTTAAGAGACCCCACACAAACCATACACCCCAAGACTTACATGAGTAGGGAATATAGAAGCTCAAGGGGGGGATGATGGTCACTAAAAATCTTGTACATAGACAGAAAACATACACATTCTTTATTCAAGCCTTGCCCCCATCCAAGAAGAAATTCTGTCCATGCCAAAATACAATTAGTCACCCCTCTTAAACCCTTACTAGAAAAAACCTTCCATCTCCGTCCACTGTCCCTCACCTTTTAGTCCTCTATTGAGCACTGGTGACTCTGCTGCATTTGCACCCCATGTTTGTCTTCCCCTGAGAATAGTAAAGCATTCATCTTGTACAAATGGTGCATGTTCTCAAGTGACCCCTTTCTTGCTATACTTTGTATGTATATAGTGTTAGAGAATAGTATTAGGAACGTGGTCCCCAAAGAATAGTAGGGGCGCTTCCACTATGCCTTTGTTTTATTCCTAGACATCTCATCATCGTAGTGTCGCACTAATGCATTGATTTGTTCCTCGTGCATATATACATGACTGAAGTGGGGGTGCTGCTTTTTCTGAATGAGATCCTTTGTTTACCGTGATGCCGGACCTCATAGAGGTGCATGTATTGCCCTGTCTACTTGAGGTTCTGCAGAAGCTGAAGCCCATCAGTGAATTCCTTAATATAAGCACTGATGATCTTCATCCTCTTTTCTGCTGGAACGGCAGGCTATACTGCCTATTGGTATTGTCTCTAGGAAATCATCAATAAGCAGAAAATGATTTTTGTAAGTGCATTAATGTAGAGGGCCTTTGACCATATGCAGAATTTTGACTGGATGCTGATTAGATCACCTGCCATGGATGCTTCACCAGGTCTGATAATGAAGATGCCTCCATGAGAATTTTGGGGTGGCATGTTCCTGCCGAGGGTTCTGTGTAGCACTATTCCATGGTGGTATCTGGTGTATTGATCACCAGTATTGAGTAGCAGCAATCAAAACACTCCAGGTGCCATAGGCCATATGGGAGCCGTTGATCGCAATCATATCAGTGGTTTCTGTAGAGGACATCTGACTGGGAGTCTCACTGGCATCTCTGTGGACAGGAGTTTGGAGTGGAGGACCACAGTTTAGACATCTCTTGGCTTGAATGTTTCTTGTCCTCGGTCTGATAGTCACAAGGCTCAAGGACGACTCCTTTCTAACTTCTATCCTCACTTGTCAGCTACACTCTCAATGATCATCCTAATTCCATTTCAATAGGAAATGCAATGTAATCATACAGGTAATGGGATAGGCTCCACCCCCTTAAAGAGACAGTAGGGCTAAGATTCAAGCTTGTATTTTATATCCCCTGTCCCTTTAAATGGCGGTTGTCTTTAAAGTCACAGCTCAGTTGTACATTTCATACTGTTGGTTCACATTGTCATGGGAAAACATGTTTTTTTTCCAAAACGCATCAGTTAATAGTTCTACTCCAGCAGACTTATGCACTGAAAACCATTTTTCAAAAGAGCAAACAGATTTTTTGTTATATTCAATTTTGAAATCTGACATGGAGCTAGACATTTTGTCAGTTTCCCAGCTGCCCCTGGTCATGTGACTTGTGCCAGCATTTTAGGATGGAACTGCTTTCTGGCAGGCTGTTGTTTTTCCTTCTCAATGTAACACAGTCACAGTGGGTCATGGTTTTTACTATTGAGTTCTTAGATCTACCAGGCAGCTGTTATCTTGTGTTAGAGAGCTGTTATCTGGTTACCTTCCCATTGTTCTGTTGTTAGGCTGCTGGGAAGGGAAAGGGTGATATCACTCCAACTTGCAGTACAGCAGTAAAGAGTGATTGAAGTTTATTAGAGCACAAGTCACATGAATTGGGGCAGCTGGGAAATTGGCAATATGTCTAGCCCCATGTCAGATTTCAAAATGAAATCTAAAAAAATCTGTTTGCTCTTTTGAGAAATGGAATTCAGTGCAATTTTGCTGGAGCAGCACTGTTAAATGATGCATTTTGAAAAAAATCATGTTTTTCCATGACCATATCCCTTTAATGTTGTAATCACGTTCTCTATGTGACAAGAGCTCGACCATATAAACTGCCACTCTATTTGCAGACTATGAGGTTTCACCTATTGCCGTTGTTTTCCAGTCTGTTCAAATGAAATTTCTATGTATTTTTCTTTCAGTTCCATGCATTATAGGCAGAAATCTTATTTATGGTTTAATTGCAAAGCAGCGCGAGGAAACACGCCTTTCAACTAAACATCTTTTACCTCAGATATTCAACCAGCAAACTAGGTTTTTATGCAGTTTCATCAGCCCACATATATATATATATATATATAATCTAATGGGTTACCTCTCGCCTATCCATAAGCAATTCTTTTAGCTTGTGATTCTGTGTGTGTTTGGGCAAGGGATGCTGTACTACTGTCAAGTTTCTGGCTTGCCATTTTGTCGCAAGCAGTCTACACATAAAGATAAAAAAAAAAAGCCCTGGATAAAGTGAGTGTTAAATATTGTACAAATAAAACTTGTATGCTATCCCCACCAAAACCACAAAAACAAATAAAAAAAGTGGATATATAATATTGTGAAGATAGAACTGTGTCTCTTCTTTCCAAAATTGGTTTCTTTCTGGAAGGAACAGCAGCGCTTCCTCCAGCTTGGTCACTATTCATAAGGTGTCGTTTCTGGATGGGAGAATTGCACTGTACAAGGTATGATGATTAAGTGCTGCTTATTTGGGGGACAATAACTTTAGTTCCTTCTCACTTCCATGCACTGACCAAAGAGCTCCGTTGGCAAATGGAAATTTTGAAGAGTTTTCAAACTTCTCCAATGATGAATGGGTCAATAGCCATGTTTTATAGATATTGGGTCGGCTGCACAAATTCATCGGTACAGCTTTATACTGTGCATATGAAGTCATTTTAGCCTTCAGAATACAGCAGCTCCCTGCCCTGTAGAACAGAGATACCAAAAACTTTTTTTTTTGAGCCATATTCAAATGTAAAAAAAAAGTTGGACAGCCACATACTGTAAGTATGCTGGGGGGTACTAATTAAGGGCAGTGATTGATTATTGGCAACCGCTATGCGGACTGACCGCCTATAGGAGGCTCTGCTTAGCAGTACACCTGTTTTTATGCAACCAAAATGTACCCCAACAAAGAAGAAGGAAAGCTACAGAGATTGGCAATAGATTAGCCAAAATAGTGCAAGCTAGAACTCTATATTTATTCTGCAGACTGCTTTACCATATCTGAGTAAACAGCTCTTGATGCTCTCTCTGTTTGTTTAGGATAGCAACTGCCATGTTAGTTTCATGTGACATCACTTCCTGCCTGAGCCTCTCCCTGCTCACTCATAGCTCTGGACTCAGATTACAGCAGGAAGGGGGAGAGGAGCAAACTGAGCATGTTCACACCCTAGCCCTGGAGGTGGCAGGAAGTCTGATACAGAAGCCCATGTGTATGTAATAGAAGGAAAGAAATGCTGTGTTTCTTTTGACAGAGGACTTTACTGGTGTATTTGTATAGGCTCTTCTGATAAAGCTTACTTAATTTTAACCTTCCCTTCTCCTTTAAGGCCACTGGGAGCAACAACTAACATCATAACACACTGAGCAGAGATTACACTCAGCAGGGACAAAAATAAGAAATGTATCAACTATCAGTTTAGAACATTTAAAAGTCATCAACCCCCCCCCCCAGAGCTACTTTAGACGGTGAGTCTAGAGTTATACTCACATGATTTTAATTATGCCATAGGAAATCCGTCAGCTTTCTGCTTGTGGAATTACAATTTGGTCCTTGTCCAAGCATTGGGCCAAATCTGGCTGATCTGATTGGTTGCCCCTACAAGTCAATGATCACAATCATCTACACAGACATGTTATCCCCTCAACAGAAGTTTCCAATCTGACCATTTGGGCTCTGGCAAGATTTTGGCACCATACGCTGGCCTATAAGTGGCCGATTCAGTCTTGAGAGGCTACATTTACAGCTAATATTGGCCTGCCTATGGTCCCCTTCACATTCTTCTAAAAGTTTAATAGAGCTTTTTTACCCTTATCAGTTATTTAGTTAGATTTAGTTTTTTTGTGGTCAGCTGCAAGTAAAATAATGGAATTATAAATGGAATTAGTTTCCATGTCCCTATGCAGACATGCCTAGTTTTAATAAATGAGCCCCAATTATCCTGTTCAAGGTAGTGTGATGTAGTTGGAGGTGTTCTAGCAACCCCCCCCCCCCTCTTTAACTGGGCATCCATAGCATAAACTTATGTTTGAGGTGCAACGTTTGCTCCTAACCCACTCGGCTCATACCAAGAAACCACTGCTTTAAGTCACAGTTCCAAGAATATTATTACTAACTGACATTCAAGCAGGCCTTTCAAAGGAGAACTAAAGCCTAACTAAAGAGGAAGCTAGAAATGTTGTACATTATGTTTTGTGCTTCTGTACCAGCCCCAGGCAACCACAGTCCTTTAGCAGTAAAGATCTGTGTCTCCAAAGATGCCCCAGTAGCTCCCCATCTTCTTTTCTGCTGATTCACTGATTCACATGCTCTGTGCTGCTGTCACTTACTGAGCTTAGGGACCCACTCACAATATACAGTACACATAGAATAGAAATGTCATAGTATAAGTTTGATTTTTAATTAATATGGATGATTAATACATGACAGCACAGGAACCAGTGCAATTAGGATCAGAATTTAATAATCAGCCCTGTAACATCAGCTTATAGTACAGACCAATCTAATTTTCTGCTTGATTATTTGCAACGACCCCTAAGCTTAGCTTCTTAAAGGGAAAACTATACCCCCTGAACAATGTAGGTCTCTATAAAAAGATATTGCATAAAACAACGTATATGTAAAACCCTGTTTTATGTAAACAAACCATTTTCATAATAATATACATTTTTAGTAGCATGTGCCATTGGGTAATCATAAATAGAAAATAGCCATTTTAAAAAATAAGGACAGCCTCCTGGGCTCATAGGATTCAACAGTGCCCACAAACATACCAAACAAACTATAAAGTTAGGTCACATGAGCCAATTAACAGACAGAGTTGTGTCTTTTGCTTCCACACTTCTTCCTGTTACAGTTAGAGTTGAAATATTTCTGGTCAGGTGATCTCTGAGGCAGCACACAGACCATCACCAAATGGGGGTTCAAGGCAAGAGATGTAAAAGGGCAATATTTACTCAAATATATATACCAGTTTGGTAAGATTCTTTAATATGCCACCTAATTTGATATAAACTATCTATTGCTCAAGTATTCATTTAGGGGGTATAGTTTTCCTTTAACAGCTGCTTCATATAAGCACCCTAGTGATGTTAAACGAGTATCCATAAACTTTGCTATTGTAACAGTTCTCCCGGCCCTATTTCTGGGTTCCTCTGCACTACAGCTAAATGACACTTTAACTTGGAATAGTTTATTATAAAGTAGAAAAATAGATTGTATATTAATATTTCAGTACAAAATTGCCCATGATTCTTCCCCTCAGCTGAATGAGGACATTGCCCAATGTTTCACATCTGTTGGGCAGTCGGGTGAGTTGTGACGCGCTTGTACAATGTGAGTGTTATCCAGTATGAGCTTCGTGAGTCAGTCCTCTTTCTGTGTGCACACGGACAGCCCTTCATGGGCTTGATCAGCTCCAACAGAATTCAATAAGGGGCACGTTTAAAGGGACACGTGAAACAAACTGGCTTTTGTTAATTAGTAACTGGATTTTCTTAAAAGGATATCTCTGCTTTCTGTTATAAGAAAATGTATTCTATGAATTCCTCACAACACTAAAAGGTGTGGTAATTAGAATCCCCAGCAGAGGGTGCAGCGCACTGTGAAACCAGCATGTATCTAAATGCCTCATATTAAAGGAAAACTATACCCCCAAAATGAATACTTGAGCAACAGATAGTTTATATCAAATTAAGTGACATATTAAAGAATCTTGCCAACCTGGTATATATATTTAAGTAAATATTATCCTTTTACATCTCTTGCCTTGAACCAACATTTCGTGATGGTCTGTGTGCTGCCTCAGAGATCACCTGACCAGAAATATTTGAACACTAACTGTAAAGGGAAGAAGTGTTGAAGCAAAAGACAGAACTCTGTCTGTTAATTGGCTCATGTGACCTAACTTTATAGTTTGTTCGTTATGTTTGTTTGCACCGTTGAATCATTCGATCCCAGGAGGCCGTCCTTATTTTTTAAAATGGCAATTTTCTATTAACTAACAAAAAAAGTGTATTATTATGAAAATGGTTTATTTACATGAATCAGGGTTTTACATATGAGTTGTTTTATGTAATATCTGTTTATAGAGACCTACATTGTCCGGGGGGTATAGTTCCCTTTAAGGGTTTCAAATCTAAATGTTCATTGATTTGCAGTGTGCTTACTGTAAGCTCTGCCTTATATTAGCTCATCTGTATCAGTACTGAGTTATGGTTTTAAACTAGAAAGTCTCAGCAAGGAGTTCTCCCTGTGTGAGTTTCCTTCCACACTCCAAAAACATACAGACAAGCTAACTGGCTTGTGAATAGATTGTAAAGGTGGCCAAACACGTTGATGCTGTCCCACGATCCGACCGCCCATATCTGCACCGTTATGATCCGATCGTTGGGCCCTAGGGCCCAACAATCAGATCAGCCCGATATCCCCCACCTCAAGGTGGGCACATCGGGGAGAGATCCACTCTTTTGGCAACATCGCCAAACGAGCGGATCTCACCGTGTATGGCCACCGTAAGTTATTATTAAAGGGAAACCATTTTTTTTTTTTAAAACGCATCAGTTAATAGTGCTACGCCAGTAGACTTCTGCACTTAAATTCATTTCTAAAAAGAGCAAACAGATTTTTATATATACAGTTTTGAAATCTGACATGGGGCTAGATATTTTGTCAGTTTCCCAGCTGCCCTGGTCATGTGACTTGTGCCAGCACTTTAGGAGGGAACTGCTTTCTGGCAGGCTGTTGTTTTTCCTTCTCAATGTAACTGAATAGTACGCAGTGGGACATGGGTTTTACTATGGAGATCTACCAGGCAGCCGTTATCTTGTGTTAGGGAGCTGTTATCTGGTTACCTTCTCATTGTTCTTTTGTTAGGCTGCTGGGAGGGGAAAAGGGAGGGGGGTGATATCACTACAACTTGCAGTACAGCAGTAAAGACTGATTGAAGTTTATCAGAGCACAAGTCACATGACTTGGGGCAGCTGGGAAATTGACAATATGTCTAGCCCCATGTCAGATTTCAAAATGAAATATAAAAAAATCTGTTTGCTCTTTTGAGGAATGGATTTCAATGCAGAATTCTTCTGGAACAGCACTATTAACTGATGTGTTTTGTAAAAAAAAAATGTCCCATGACAGGATCCCTTTTACATGTATTTCTATAGCACCAGCATATTTCGTAGCGCTTCTAGGGCAGTGACTGAATAATTACTACACACTGTGTAGTGTTTAATACACTAAAAATAAACTCAAATGCTTCACTGTGCATTATGGGTATTATGGAGGTGATCATTTGGCCCCTCCTTTTCCTGTGGATATTTAAACATTTGATGATATTGTTAATTAAAGGCTTGACAAAGGGTCATAGTAGCCGAAACGTTGCTTTAAAGTGGACCCGTCACCCTGACACAAAAATCTGTATAATAAAAGTCCTTTTCAAATTAAACATAAAATTCAATTTCAAATTTTTATTAAAGCATTCATAGCTGTTTTAAGCTAATTTAAAAATCTCAGCTGTCAATCAAATATTGTCTGCCACTCCTCTATGCCTTAGGCATAGAGGCGGGACAGATAATGACTTTCACTTTCCATTCAGCACTTCCTAGATGCCACTGCTCCCCACACATTCCCCCAGCTCTCTTAACCATTTAATTGTGTAGCCAGGACATGGGGATAGACATCGGGTCCCCAATTCTGGTGCACAAACAAGATTCTGAGATGATGCAAGGCTTGTCTTAATAACAGTGTCCACAAAATGGCTCCTGCATGCTTGCTATAATTATGAATTCCCAGACTGAAGAAAAGATTAAAATAATTTATATAGTGTAATTAATGTTCATTTTGCTTGACTAATGTGATAAAATAGGATTTTGAATATTTTTTTGGGGTGACGGGTCCACTTTAAGGCAATTTGAGTAAAGATTTTTACTTTTTCAAATAATACCAGAGTGCTGCTTTTATGGTCAAAGCTCTCAAATTCGACTAAAGTGTTATCCGTATTCGATTTCTTAAAAAAAATTAAATTTCAGTTCAGGATTTATCATAGTCTGGCCCTTTAAAAATTTGAATTCGACTGTTTACCACCTAAAAACTGCCAAAATGCTGTATAAGTCAATGGGAGAGGTCCAGGGATCAATTTGGTGATGTTTGCAGCCTTCTTGTAGGAACAAACCAGCAGCACACTGATTACAGTGAAGCAAGTGATCAGTTGTTTATTTTAGCCCATATACATAGAAGGGAAGGGCAACGTTTCGGACCCCACTGGGTCCTTTGTCAAGCCTCTTGTTAACAGTTGCTTAGAATAGCCACAAAATACCCACAGTACAAAACTGTATAACATTGGTAAATCAGAATCTGCCTCTCATCAAACTCACCCTACTAGCCAGAGGCTCGCTGAAAAGATTTGAAAAAATATGGAGTCCATGGTGGGAGGCCGGACTGAGGGGTCAGGGCTCGCTAACATAAAAAGAAACATTCACAATCTAAAAGTCAAAAGCTCATAATTTATGTAGAGCAAATTATTACTGCTCATGGTTGATGATAGGTACTTGGGAAGTAAATCCCCATCTCAATATGATTTGAACTATATACTAGATGTTGAACGTATCAATCAAACCACTAAACAAATCTGTCAGTAAATACTCTGCTCAAAGTTCTGTAATAATAATTTATCCGTACAAATGGCATATGCCTTGTTTTATGTGTTATAAAACAATAAAAAAAACGTTACCTTTAAAAAACAAAAATAGCCAAAAAATGGGTGGCCTTGCTATCACTGCAATAATTCTGAAATGATTCTTAGCGTTGAACCTCTGAAAAGCATGCACTTTAAAGGGGAAGGAAAGTGTAAAATAGAATAAGGCCAGAATTGCTGTACTTTGTATACTAAACATAAACATGAACTTACTGCACCACAAGCCTAATCAAACAAATGATTTATGCTTTCAAAGTTGGCCACAGGGGGCTGTCATCTTGTATCTTTGTTATACATCTTTGTCTGACACTGGCACTGCACATGCTCAGTGTGGTCTGCTTGAGTTCTGCATGGCTGGTAAGTAAGGCAGGGGCTCCCCCTGCTGTTCATAAGTGATTGTTTCCCTGCCAGAAGCACTAAATGAAGGGAGAATTTCATTGCATACAGTCAGGTTTCTTATAAAAACGGTACACATTTCAAAATTAAAGTATATTGGAGATAGATTTCTTTTTCATTAAAGAAAGTAAAAATGGGATTTTATTTCTTTGCCTTTCCTTGCCCTTTAAGACCAGGAATGCATCTGGCAGCAGCTGGGATACTGAGTGTGCTGAGATATACAACATAGTAGGACATATTTAAAAACATATTTCATTTCAAATTACCGCTGTGCACCATCTGGAAATTAAAAGGTTTCCCATCATAAATGTCCCGTAAGTGTTTCATGGCAATGATTAGGCAGAGCTCTAGAACAGACACACCTACAAAGAGAACAAAGAATTAAACATTACAATGCACTTCCACTATACAGCCACATTTCCTTGTGGTCACAAAGCAGTATCTTGTATATACCCTAGAAACATAGGGGAGGTGGAGTACTTCCAGAAGGCTGAGGGCAAGGTTAACTGGCATATACAAGTAGCTATAATAGATATTTAGGGGAATGTAATATACGTAGGTAATGCAAAAATTATTCGCAATGCAAAAAAGTTAAGCCTTTGCACAAAGAAATTTTGCTTTGCGCAAATGCAAAATACCTTTTGCGAACCCGGAAACTGTCTAGCGACCATTTCCGCCAGCGGAAGGCGTTTGTGAATTTTACACTTTGCACTAATGAGAAGTCAATGTAATAAAACTTCTCACTGAAAAAGTCGCAATGTTTGCTCCAAATGATTACGACACCTTCAAGCACTTCATAATCCGAAATGCGCAATAACCATTCGCAATGCAATAACCGTTTAAGGAACAATATTACATTGCGAGATGTGGATTTTTACTCTTATTGGTGCGCAATGTTTTGCTCTTTGCGGCTTTAATTACATTCCCCCCATTGTTGTCTGTACTCGCCGTGCAGTATATTTGCCTTTGAGTCCTGGTTTCAGAGGCGAAAGACTTCCAGTTATATGAGGGTGAGACACATTGACATGGCAGACAGCCAGGAACTGAAAAAAGGAGACAAGATTAAAGGGGTTGTTCACCTTTGAGTTAACTTTTAGTATAATGTACAGAGTGATATTCTGAGACAATTTGTAATTGGTTTTCATTTTTTATTATTTGTGGTTTTATAGTTATTTAGCTTTTTATTCAGCAGCTCTCTAGTTTGCAGTGTCAGCAATTTGGTTTCTATGGTACTTATTACCCAAGCAACCTTGTGTTGATTTGAGTAAGAGACTGGAATATGAATAGGAGATGGACTGAATAGAATGAAATAGAAAATTGCGATTTTAAAAAATAAGAACAGCCTCCTGGGATCCTAGGATTCAACGGTGCACACAAACATACCAAACAAACTATAAAGTTAGGTCACATGAGCCAATTAACACACAGAGTTGTGTCTTTTGCTTCCACACTTCTTCCTGTTACAGTTAGAGTTGAAATATTTCTGGTCAGGTGATCTCTGAGGCAGCACACAGACCATCATGAAATGGTGGTTCAAGGCAAGAGATGTAAAAGGGCAATATTTACTTAAATATATATACTAGGTAGGTAAGATTCTTTAATATGTCACTTGATTTGATATAAACTATCTGTTGCTCAAAAATTCATTTTCGGGGTATAGTTTTCCTTTAAATAAACAAAAGGAATCCTGGGAATGAATTCCAAACAAGCACCAATAGAATCCCATTTACATGGGTTTATCCGTATAGGCTAAAGCTCACCCACTGGGTTTTTAAAGCAGAAGCCAGGAGAATAGCATATTCCCAACTAACCGGTCTGTAGTTGGGAATCTGATCAGCTATTATCCTGGCATCTAAAAATACATGAATTTTTTTTTTTTTGTATTTGTGTAATAATAGATAATGACATATCAAGTATAAGCTGCATCAATCCACTTCTCTCGCTGTTGTAGAAGTAGATCCAGCACTTACCACTGTACCATGTGTATCCTAAGCTCAGAGTATAGTGTGTATCCAGAGACTGTGATTATGGCAAACCAGCAGCATATGTAAGGAACCCACATCTTTGCTGGCACTTCCACCATCTTGCTTTCTAGAAGACTCTGAAAAAGAAATAAATAGAAATCAGGATACACAAGACCATTTTGTTCCATCATGGCCCCTTACAGGAATTAAATGTGAACAGCAAAGTGCTGGTTATTTTATCAGTGAATAACCTGCCAGTCTCACTAGAGAGAATCTGACTAATACAAGGCATGGGCAAAACTGTCAAATGTATTATAATAGTAGGGGCCATTATGGGATAACAAGCGAGCAGAGAGGATGATTTGATACTGTGCCTTAATACTTTCGTTCCTTTACTCAGCAAACTGTGTGTCTGAGAAAGACGCAGGCAGCGAACGTTTCTCTTGAAATATTGGAGGAATTAAGCAGATGAATCTGTCATTGGGAAAACAGAGATTTCGTTCTTTTCTCTAGAAGTTCCATAACGTCCTGCAACATGAACATGATTAGTGGCTTGGTACATTTACAGAGAGACGAATATTAAGATGAATATTTTAGCTAATCCACCAGCAGTCATGTCCCAAACTACATCCAATAAATGAAATCATTCATTTGACCAAATGCTGAATACTTTCATCAGCATGCTCCATTCTGTCATACAGCAGCAAAGAATATGCTGGCCCTAAATACTCAAAATAAATACATTTTTGGTGCACTTTCATTTCCGGGTGGTACTGGCTCTTTAACCAGAAGACTAAGAGACGTTGTATTGGAGCTACATACAGTCCTACTATATTCTGATGACACTGGTTTTGTTTTATCATATAACATTGCAAACCAGCAGATTCATTTCTACGCTTCTATCTCGATCACTGACATTGCTTGAGCTGTTTCCAAGCATCCCAATTTGAAACTTGCATTGACCCAGTTAAGAGACAGACATAACACCACTCCCCCCAATACTGACAAGTTCTCCCACTGGACTGATTCACAGACATCTGGAGGAGGGAAACCCTGGATTCTGAGATATTTTCAGATTTCTCTTTCACTATAGGGTTTATTTATTGAAAGCTAAAATGAATTATCACAAGTCTCTGATTCTGAGTACAGAGATCACCTCCACTTCCATAAATATTGTGCTGTCTGAAATCAGTGGGGTGAATGCTCTTGCGCTACTGCCCTGGGCCATAATATATGTCCTAATATGCATCAAATAGATCTTGCTCTGGTCAAGGGGATCTTGTGGGCAAGGACACAAGAGGTACTTCAGAATGTGGCATACCCATTTTGTTTAGTATGATAAGGAGTTTTCATTTTGGAGAAAAGTATTACAATATTCCCAAGTAATGGGAGTCCAAAGGATGCATTATTTTTATACTTATATAATTAATAAAATTATATTATGGATGAAATCATGTCATTTAAATAGCGTAGACAGTTCCCCCTTTTGATTATAAGGTTTTGCAAACAGAATATGGGATTTGCCTACTTTGTTAACTTGTTGCTGTTTTCATACATATAAAATAAGATATAAATCAGTGGAGCACCTCCACCCTTCCATCAGTTTAACTGAACACGAATTTATCCCAAGTATTGTTGTACTACAGACAATTTGCCTTCAGTCTTCTCCAAAGGTGCTAATCTATTCACCTAGTTCTCATATACAGTATATAAAATGATATAAATACAATGAGCACATTCTAAAATCTAAAAGGTCTATATTCCCCAGACAGAGCTAAACAATGGATTGGGAAGGAAAGCGGAAGGCTCGCCAGTTGGCATGTCCATTTACTGCGACAGGTGTTTGGGCTGACTGAGCAATGTCAAAAAGATTATAAAGCAGGGTCTGGTTCTTGTCGTGGGCAAATAAGTCAAGCTCGTCCAAAACAAACCGCACCGGACAGCTAATTTTCCGATCACCTGAAATGAGAATACTGGAATTTTGGTTTGGAACAATTTTTAATGGGGCCACAGCAATGAGCAAAAGGAACCACTTAAAAGTAAAACTATACCCCCAAAATGAATATTGAGAAACAGTTTATATCAAAATAAGTAGCATATTAAAGAATCTTATCCAACTGGAATCACTTGCCTTGAATCACCTTTTAGTGATGGTCTGTGTGCTGCCTCAGAGATCACCTGACCAGAAATACTACAACTCTAACTGTAACAGGAAGAAGTGTGGAAGCAAAAGACACAACTCTGTCTGTTTATTGGCTCATGTGACCTAACAAGTATAGTTTGTTATTTTTGCGTGCACCATGAATCATTTGATCCCAGGGACTGAGATTTTTTTTTTTTTAAATGGCTATTTTCTATTTATGATTACCCAATGGCACATACTATTTAAAAAGTATATTATTACGAAAATTGTTTATTTACATAAAGTAGGGTTTTGCATATGAGATGTTTTATGCAATATCTTTTTATAGAGGTATAGATTTCCTTTAAAATGTGTCCCGTTATACTGACTTTAATCAGGGACATATTTGTTCCTTCTGACAACTTCCAGGCCGCCAGATAAAGCCCCTTACATACTTCTCATGAGAGTAGCAGGAGTGGTTGTAAAAGCCTGCAGTTGTTGGAAAGGCATTCGATATATCTTCTGTTTTAAAACAAGATTGATTGATTGATTAAAGGCTGAAAATCCCCAGACTATGGTATCAATATTATTTTCCCTAGAATGCAGCAGCTGCATATGTTGTGTCCTTACCTGTTTTCAATGAGGAAAGCCAAGTTTTCAGCAAAACTTCCCTGTGAAGAAACATATGACTGAAGGATTACTGTCATGGACATGAATGTTGTATTCAAATTATATTAGTATTAAATTTAAACTTTAAAGCACGGGGCAATGTCCCGTTCAGCTTTCTGAACTGGGGCTTAGATAAACTGCACTCTTTTCTCCCTACTGATGGACTTGGGTGTACTAGCTGAACTTGCCTTTCAAGCCCAAATCGCTCCACACAGACTCATGGGAGTGGGGCAGGTACCCTAAATTCCAAAGAGACCAATAAGCGGAGATGGCCCAATGAAAATGATTTTCAACTTTCTGCAGTTTGTTTTTGGATTAACCCCTATAAAATACCTGCATTCACATTATGTGATTATAATATCAGCAAAATGAGCTGCACTGGAATTTCTGCAGTTTCAAAGCAGGAGTATGACAGAGCAGACGGTTCAAATCATTGTGAAAGTGAACAAACTGAAGGGTGTCAAACTTAACTTGATTTAGCTACAGAGTAAAATCATTTAATGGAAATAGATGTTACCAAATTAATTCACGCAGGTAGTCAGCCAGCCATGTCACCTTCTGCATAGAGACAGGGTGCATTATTATGTATGTACTACTGGAGAATTCATGGTAAATGTGTATTTTCACCAGATAACCTAGATCAGTGCTGTCCAAATTCTGTGTTATAGAGGGCTGGAATTTTTCTGGCCTACATGGTGGAGGGCCAATAATGGAAGCTAGTCTTGATCACTCGCTGTTTTTAACTCACACCCATGTTACCACATGACCATGTCCTCATTAATGGTGGTAGCACACCAAAAAACCAAATGGTTGGTGCTCACTGCAGGGATATTATTTATCACTCATATCTGTAAAAAGTTAAGTCATATTAAGACATACACTTAAATCCATATACCTGCTCGTCCTCTGTGGATAACACAGCACCCCCCCAACGCATGACTAAACACCTTAGGGGCCCCTAATAATAATTTTAAAATGCTAGCAACCCCCCCCCCAAAAAAAAATATATATATATATATACACCAGGCTCATGTTCCACAGGCAGGGCAGGGCACACCCAGGGAGAATAGAGCAGACAGAGTATGGTACACACAGGCAGGTTAGGACAGGTGAAGTATGGCACACACACATGGAGCATAGGACAGGCAGAGTATGGCACATACAGTTAGCATAGGGCAGGCACAACAGAGCAGGAGATAGGATAATTTATCAGGACCACTCTAAGATGTACTACATACTGTGACACAATGTCAGTGCCCCATTAGCATTTTGTATAAGGGGTGTACAATTCAACAATGTGGGCACTCAGATTTCAGTCAGAATTTGAGGTGTAAAGAATGCAGGAGCCAGTTAATCTCTGTAGTGATACCTTTTAAAGGGGGGATGTAGCCCCCCCCCCCCCGAAACGTTGAATACTGGTGGTGTTATAAAATAAAGAAAGGGGCACTTCCCCAACTGCAGAAAACTGTATGTGTGCGGATCCATGAACAAAAGTTGCTGTTGCTGTGGGACCTTGCCAGGTAAACGAAGGACCAGCACCACTATTGTAGTGTAAGTTAATTAAAGGAGTGCGGTTAACCTAATGCATCAAGCAGACACAGCAATCAGACATTCATGTGGGGGGCCACACAAGGGGATTTGCGGGTCACATGCCGCCAGTTGAACAGTTGAAACTCAGTGTCATACTTAATGCTCTGCTGGGCTGCACTAGTGTGCAAGATTCTGAAGTCTTATGTATGAGAGTTCTATGATCATTAGTATGCCATTTGAAACTTACACAATTGTCCTTCTAATGGTATGGTACAAAGGTTTGATAATGGCACAAAAACATGGGCCGTGTTGTTATTGTAATCCGCAACAATTGCTGGAGATTCGTATTGATCATAACTGGAAAAGATTCACATATTTCGACATCAAGAAAAATTGCAGGAACTACTGATGAATTGTCACAAGTGACATCACACACACACACTGAATCCTTATTTTTACACAGAAAAAGCTCAATACCTTCTTCTGTTTTGGCAGTAGAATTCTAAAAACTGTATACTTACAAAAACTCTGCCCCCAACAACATTTTCTAAGTGTAGCTTCTTTGAGAGCAACCTTATCAGTAGCTTGTAACAGGCTTTAAAAAATATAAAAGAAAAAAAAGCATTCAATAAGAAAGGATGAACATTATCATTTCATTATATATTATCATTGTCTTTATAGTCCCAGACCCATATTTCTTTTAACTTTTAATGGTACAAAACAAGCCCCTTTAAAGTATTTGCAAGCCCCCAGTGCATTGAATGGGAATTTGAAAACTCTGGCAAATGCCAGAGAAGATGGTGTAAGCTGCCACAGATTGGTGCTTTTTTATTTGAGCCTTTGTGTACCTGTGAGCTAGAGACTATTTTAAATCTCAGTATAAATATGAAGCACTTTGTAACAGGTGTAAGAAGACACACCTTATATGGCCAGTTCAATGTCATCTATGTGACTGCTCTTGCTTCCTAGAAGAATCACACCATTACAGAACGTTTTTTAGCATTAGTCTACCTTAATCAAGTATTGTTTCAAACCATGAAGTTAGAAAAAAAAATAAAAAAATGAAAGGATGACATAAAACCAGTGTAAAAAAAAAAAGCCATAAAAGGCTTCCTTGGTAGACCAAACCATTTAGATCAGGGGTGTCCAACCTGAGGCCCAAGGGCCGCATGCGGCCCAGGATGGATATGAATATGGCCCAGCTGGAAATAACTGGTTCCTGAGGAAACGTCATGTTGCAAAGGCTATGGGAGAATGCAGGAGGGGGTACACTGCCCATTACCCAGTTAGCAGTTAGTTAGTGTGTAATTAGGATTACCAATGTGTCATCAGGGCCGTATTTATATATAGGCACCCGAGGGCCTGTGCCTAGGGTGGCAGAATTGTGGGGGCGGCCCTCCGGGTGCCTTAACTAGTGCTGCATTTTTTTTTTTGTAAAAAATATTTTAATTCCCTCACCCCCCCACAGATTTCCTATTGAGGGGTAGATGGGCTGAGTCAGTGCCCGAAGTGAAGTCATCGCGCACCACGCGCTGACGTCACTTCAGCAATGAGGCTAAAACTGGTGAGCGGAAGGTTTGAAAAACATAGGGACGTGGTGTTTGTTGAAAATCCTCGAGTTTCTCTGACACTCCAGCTACATATGGAATGTTTCACTTACTATGTGTCTCCGGGTGGTTATTTCTTTTGGTGTTCCTATTGAGCTTGATTGCTGCTGTTATGACAAAGGCTCCGTCTGGGTAGCCACACACTTTCAAAGCTCCTCTGAGATGTTTATGCTCCTTGTCCGTGGACTCTGTCTCCGTTGCCACATATTCCCGCCTGTGGTGCAGAGTTCTAATGACACCCAGTTTGTGTTCCAGCGGATGGTGGGAATCGAACAACAGATATTGATCCATATGAGTAGGTTTCCTGAGGGTTTTCCACTTTTATTCAGCTTTTATAAATATAACCAGGCGCAGGGCAAATATTTTCATTGTGTTAATCAATCTGCCCTGCGCAAAGTTTATAAATGAGCCCCAGTGAGGACAGAAATGGGGGACAAGAGACCCTGGGACAAGGTGGGTCCTGATATTTTTAGGACACCAAGCAATGTTAAGAAATGTAAATTCCCAGTGACTTGTGCTCAGATAATCCACATAATCTTCAGTTTTTAATGCTGCACTGCAAGTTGGAGTGAGAAACAAAGAGAGACATTTTGTTAACAGATAACCGATGTGAAATAAACAGCACTTTGCAAAAATATATAGCAATCAGTGTAAAAGTATGGTGCAAAGAAACCAGTGCAGCATGGCTCTAAGGCAGGGGTGTCCAAACTGCAGTCCCAGGGCCAAATGCGGCCCAGGATGGGTATGAATGCAGCCCAGCTTGAGACGTTCAGTTCTCGAGAAAACTTCATGTTGCAAAGCATATATATTATTATATTATTAATAATAATATAACATGTCTATTTAATGTCCAGGTGTCCCATCGTCCAGTCTATAGCTCCATCTGGTTATCCAACTGGTATGGTTTTTCGTGTATTTTCTTTACTTTTACAAATCAAATGTGTTTGTGTATTTCATGTGTGGCCCCCCAGACAATTTTTCTTCTTCCAATATGGCCCTCAAAGCCAAAAGTTTGGACACCCCTGCTCTAAGCGGAAGCAAATCTATAGAACACAAAAGTATATAAATGTATACCAAAATCATAATGCCAAGCTGGGCAGGTTGTTATGTACAGTATGTAGCTCTAGTGTAGGAATGATAGCTGCTGAGTGGAACTAGCAGGAACTGAGTAGAGGTATGCCAGACAATGCTTGTGTACTGGATCTCCTAAGTGAGCCAATCAAATATATAAAATGACTTAATCAATAATTTCCCATTTACAACCCTGCAGCTGTTTAACTACAGCTCCCAGCATCCCCTCTGACGACATTTGAAGGGATAAATTGCATACAGCAAGGCTATATGCTGGACGTCACTACAAAAGCTATACTTGCATACATTGTGCGTGTAGTTTATACTTCTCCCCATGCCGTTCCGGTATTTTTCCTTTCTCTATTGTGACTTCCCTACTCTCCAATTCCTATTATCACTACTATCAATATAACTCCCCTTCCCCGTGCCTCATTGCCGAACCCCGTTAGCTACCTATCTCTTCAGTGTCCCTTTGCCCTCAGGTTTAACCTCGTCACGTGACTCTCACTAAGCTTATTCCCGCCCCTCCTGCCGTTTCCTTGGTTACCACATTTCGAAGATTGTACTTCCTTCTATTCTTCACTTCCTGGTACAGAAGGTTTCCGTTTCCTGCCAAGCCGCTGTGCACTGTGGGGCCCCCCTTCCTCCGCCTGCCTGAGACATGCGCAGTTGGCCCACTCCCATCTTTCTCCTGAGAAGCCAGAGAAACAGGAGCAGCTGAGAGGGAAGCTGACATAGGGGACTGGACTTATTCTTCCCACACCGGGCTTGGATGCACTGACGGGCACGCTCCTTATTTCCCTCCGGCTCCCGCCTTGCTACGGGGCGAGCAGTCGGGGTGAGGAGGCCGGGGGGAGAAGGCTTCCATTACCGGGCCTGGGCCTCACAGAGGAATAGGAACGGAACCTAGAGCGCAGGGAGCAGCTTGTGCGGATTTGAGACCAAGTCCGGAATTGGCTACTGAATCTGGTTTATGGCCCTGTGTGTAACTCTGCTCGGGATGCTTTCATGGGCTCCTGACCAGGAGGGACATCTGCAGTGAATTGGTGAGTAATGGGTTAAACTCGTAGCCTCCTGAGTAATTGAGAAACAAACAATTCCTGGCTGAATGACGGCTCAGACCTGCAACTAATGAGTTTGTTTGGGGTAGTGTCAGCAACCTTTCAGTTGGTGTGGAGTCAGATCAACAATCCTCTCTAGTGAATGAGGGCTCAGATCGGTAGTCCTTTTGTGTGTGAGGGATCAAGGCAATAACTTCTGGTAAGAAATGGGTCAAGGCAGTAACGCCCAGGTGAGTGAGGCATCAAGGCAGTAGCTCCTGGGTGAGTGAGTGATCAAGTTAGTAGCTCCTGTGTGAGTGAAGGATCAGTAGCTCATGGGTGAGTGAGGGATCAGTAGCTCCTGGGTGAGTGAGGGATCAGTAGCTCCTGGGTGAG